>OZ010796.1:270321268-271521268 GCA_963932465.1 Maratus speciosus | reverse complement strand
TAACCCTAATTAGTATGGCATTAAATAAGTCGAATTTCACCATTTCCAAAAAGTTATGCCAATCAGAAATTATGATTAAAAGAAGTAGTCCACTGGCAACACTGGATAGAAGGATTATTTTGATACGTGAAAGTAGTGTTGCTAGTTGGCTACTGTTTTTAATACTAGAACGCCCGGAAGGAGTCGATTCGACTCCGACCATATGATTAAATGTCAATTGGAACCAGAAATTCGTTCACAAAATAAGTTAAATTTTAAAAACCAAGATTTGCGTTAAATAAATCAGTCAAATAATTCTAAATAAATATTCCGGTGTAAAATATTTTTATAAAACTTGAGTAAAATCTCCGGGCGTTCTAGTGTTAAAAATAAGATTGTTTGATTGTCACCACTTTTTAAAAGTAGTAAGCCTCACTTAATGATAGTTTTACAAACGTACAAGTAAGGCGAATTACCGTATATAATTGCGTATAAGTCGATCTCAAAATCGAGGGGAATAACAGACTGAATACCAGTATTTAAGAAAAAAAATATTTTCGCCTTATTTAAAATCAGAAATTTTTTCAACCTCTGAATTAAGATAAGACGAAGATATACTTTTCTTAAATACTGATATTCAGTCTGTTAATTCCTCTCGAATTTGAGGTCGGCTTATACATGAGTATATACTACTAAAAAGTAGTAGCAATCAGTTAGTCTAAATATAGAAAGAAATAGCTGGCTAGCAACGTGTGACACTAGTGTTCCAACGTTTATCCAAGGCAAAAAGTGATCGAGTGCCACATTTTCCTAATTTTCATCAATTTGACGAATTTTTTTCTCCTTCACACAAAACAGCTGTGCAAAGACTGAGCAGCATACTTGATGAATACGAGCAATTATAACTATAGCATCCGCAGTACGCTTTACATTTGTTAGCGCACACTAAAACCACTTTTACTCCTGGGGCATCTTGCACAAACACTTGAACGTTACCGGGGCGCCAGCTACTAGTATTTCACAGGGCTCCCACTCGGTCCGTTTTTTGACCACCATTTTTTTTTCAAAGTAATACCTTCTTTATAAATTTCGATGAATCTTATATGGAAGTGCGGTTTACTAAGTGGAAGTGCGTTTAAAACCTGGTAAGAATATTTTTCTTAAAATATACAGGTTTTCTGAAAACGGACCAAATAGAGCCTTTATTTCATGTACTTTTTGTCATTAGAAGCAACGTTTTATTTTCGTTTTACCCCTATAAACCTTTCAGAGGCATTTAATTGTGTTTTTGTACTGTCCAATTCACACCAAAATTTTCAAAAAATTATTTCCAAATAAGTAACAGCAATTTTTCAGCTTTTTTCCACCAAAGTTGCAAAAATAAAATTTTAATTATAAATTTGGGTGAGGTTCTTGATTAAATTATAGCGAAATACTTTTATATTAACCCCTTAACAGTGTGGCCCGAACTGGATTCGGGCAAGAACACTTTGCTTGCTTCGTCATTAAAAGCATTTTGATACCACTAATTATTAACTGTAAATTTATCTTTATTGATTGTCAGATATTTTTCGATTTAGTAAGGTAAATATTTTAGTATGGAAAAAGTGGTGTCCAGTCCCATTTTTAATTTTTTTGTAAGAAAACAAATGAAACTGTTAAGAGGTTAATATTAACCTATTCGGACCATAGATGCATGTATGTATCTTCAAAATGTGCATACAACACTTGTTTTGATACCAGTAAGAAAGAAAAGTAATATTTGTCTTCTTTAATAAAATTGTTTTCGAGACTAATAAGGTAAAAATAACTATTAAACCATTTCAGGGGCAAGGTACTTCCAATCGCAAAATTTTGAATTGAATGAATGACACCAGAATTTACAAACAAATCTATTTTAAAATAACGACAATGTTTTGTTCAAGTACTTAATAAGAGGAAATTTTTCATTCCAATATTCTGGTGCCAATGTGGCATTCAGGGACTAAAATTAAGTGGTCCAAGAATAAACCACCGTCCTTGAAAGGGTTAAAACAACGCGTTGCTAACGCAATAAAATTTGTGAAAGATGCTTGCCCCGAACGGCCTACTGCACTAACGGAAATACGCAGATAAATTAAGGGTTTTACATAAGCGGCCTGAAGCGCGTTCCTTGTTGATTAATGTTTGGTCTAAAAATAAATAATCTTTACTGGTACGATTTAATAAATTACCATAGCTGGACATAAAATTTGAAGCTTTGTACAATTCGCCATTACAGGGCGCTAACTCTTTAACCCCTTGAATGTCACTCGTATAGCATCCAGATAGCATGAACAATAGCAGCAAGTTTGATTTTTTCTGATACTATCCTGCCGTGACATATTTGAATTGAAAAATTCGCAGCAAATCTCCCGCAAGTTATACCATCACCCACTTGCATGAGTAGTTTGTTGTGAAACTGATGGCAAGACTGTATTTATTTCACGAAATTGGCGAAAGCAAAAAATCCCTCTGTTGAGAGACTAGACAATCAGCAGATACTCAGAAATTGTAGAAATTTTATTCGGTTGGCACCGCTTTTTATAAACGCTATACTTTTTAAATACCAATAAAAGGCTCGAACTGAAAAGTGCAAATATTACCCTAACGTGTTTATGGTGGTAAAAACGATGCATGTACCTTAACGGCGCGTATGCATCAATATACCTGATCAGGTCTATGGACCCCTAAGAAGGAATTAAACTTAGAGCGTATCAGTTGTAAACAGTCAATGTGGCAGGGAAAGATTATTTGTAGTAATTTTTCAGTATTTTTGATTACTTGTTTGCCGTTAATTTGCAATAAATTTGATACAGCATGAATTTAACTTACACGACATGTTAGCTGCAAGTTCAAATTGTGGTGACTTCGGCGTTTGCATTATCTTGCTGCAGTTTTGTTATGAACTTTCAGTCTTGTCATGCTGATCTTGCTGCAACTTTACAGGTTTACAAAGCAAGACTTCCGCATATTGCCTGCAAACTAAAATTGCTATGTGGGGTATATACCACTTAATTTTCATTCCAAAAGGCCATATTGCCACCTGAATTTATGAACTAAATTTTGCTTTATATAATCTAAGGGAAGAAAAGACTTGGTTTATATGAATTTGATCATAAATACCGGTGCCAATCGATCATTTTAACATTTTAGAAACGGAAGTACTTTGCCAATAAAAGGGTTAAATTTGTTTCTTTCAGCTCCGCAAGTTCAATATGCAGTGTGTCTACATAGTAGTTTGGCAATTTCATAAATTAAGATCTTCCGAAATATTAAACGAAATTAATTGGTTGAAAGTCAGACAATGGAGTTATGAATAAAGAGGAGGAGACTTGCAGTGTACAATCTACCAGTTGCGAGTGAAGTAACTGAGGAGGTTGTCACAAGATGGCGGCTGCTTTTTTTAAATCGGATCTACAGTTTCAAAATACCTCCGAGGCAAACTTCCCACCAGTAGAATTGAATAGAAAATTTTGTCTTACTTAAGCGTCTTATTCAGGGTAATATTTTCTCACAAATATTTTCTGGTGTGAGTTTGCAGGTAAAACAGTCAGATTGCATCACCGGTTGTCCCAATATAGCAGAAACGAAGGACCTGACTACCACAAAAGTAATTTTACACCGGTTAAATTAAAATCTTTTTCTGCCATTATTTAAGACTGGAATTTAGCGTTAATAATGCTTTAAATACGGTAACAATTTCTATACAAATTTACTGGTAGAAGGTTTGACCGGAGGTAATCAGTCCTCGCGAAAGCGGCTACAGTTGAAGCTTCACTATTTTAACCCTTTAGTGCGCAACTTTGCATATATGACGAGCCGTTAATTCCCAAATTGGCTCAGCCGAGCTCAGCAGTCTGATTGGCTAAAACTGATATTTATATAGTAGAAAATTGTATTTATTTTCTTATGAAGTAATGTAATGTAAAATAGAAAGCAATTATAATGACTTAAATTGATTTATTTTGTTAATTTTGATCAAAATCACAGTAAATTAATCCAAAATATTAATATTAACGAACAATTAGATTGCTGAGTTCGGCTGAGCCAATTTGGGAATTAACGGCTCGTGAAATTTCTGATTCGAATCGAAATATTTTTATTTGTTACCGGTCAAAATGACCGGTATGGCGGCTCTAGTGTTAAGCACTCGAAATTTTGCGTTATTTAAGAAGAGATTTTTCCATAAGATAATACTGGTACCGAAGGATTTCCTGGTCGTAAAATTTCAGGACATGTACGACCCCTGGTTATATGGAAATTAACACTATACAGGGTGGTTCAGAAATATGTGTCAAAAATGTAAAGGCAGGTAGAGAGGGGCCTAAGTAAGGAGATTTGGTATAGGAATGTTGGTGCAGAAACGTAGCGTTGAGGCATTAGTGGGCGCTGTTGTGTTCAGTGGATAAAAGCACTTCGCTGGCTTGGATAGTCAATCTTCGCACGGATTTCGAGAAACATGCATTGTCACACGAATGCGTGTAATCTTCCTAACATGCATTTAGTGTACAGGGCTGAGCAAGGAAATGCAGCGGTTTGTCAGAGGATGTACATGGAATGATTCCCGGGTATAAATCTGCTGGATAGCCGAGCATTTGAGTGTTTTTATAGTGAGTTGTGCGCGAGTAGATCGTTTTATACTTCGAAGCGTGATACGAAGCTATCGCTGGAAGATATCGCAGAATTCTTGCTGTGAAAGAAGCAGTATTACGCACAATAGACGATAGTCCTTCAACAGGCTCGAGCAGTGTTGCCAGTAGGCTACTATTTTTAAATTCAGATTTCTGTTTTAGCACCGCTCTTTTTGAAATTCTGAAATTCGCCTTATTTAATGACATATTAATTAAGGCTAAAACAAGAGTAATTTTGCCATTTCAAAAAAAGTGGTGTCAATCAATAAGTCGAAATTAAAAAAATAGTAGACCACTGGCAACACTGGGCTCAAGAGCTGTTAGACGACCAGTGTGTGTGAGACATTTCCTTGTGCACCACCTGCATAAAATGCATGCCGGCAAATTCCGTATTGGTGTATTGATGCATGTTGCTCGAACTCCCGGCGGGGAATGACGATTAGAATCAGCGAAGCGCTTTCATCCGCCGAACTCAACAGCGCCCTCAACTGCCCCAACGCTGCATGTTCGCAGCCACATTCTTATACGAAATCTTCTTATTTAGGCCCCCTCTACCTGCCTTTACATTTTTGACACATAGTTCTGAACCACCCTGTATAGACCCGCTGACGCATTTATGCGTAATTTATAAAAATATCATTTAGAAATTCCAAATTCTTCCTGGAAAGTTTGAATAGATATTTTTGGCTATTATAATGATATATATTTCGTCAATAAATCAAGGAAAAGTAGTATTAAAAAGTTTCTAATCTGAACTTGAAATTTCTCACTAAAAACCCGCCAGATTTGGCAACATTGTTTGCGAACAGTACAGTGTTGATATTAAAATAATAAAACTTTGTAAAAAATCGCCATAAAATAAAACAATATACAGGACGCGTTTCGAGCTAAAAACATAACAGCTCGTCATCAGCTACAGCAAACACGTGTCCGCAAGCGAACAAGGTCAAAAATGAACTGAAGGTTAAGAATGTTGCAAAGAATGCTGCAGATGGCGCTAGATGAAAGAGGAACAGGCAGAAGAGAAAGGTGTTGCCAAAAAGATAGAAGAGAAATTGATAGGGGAAAATGGAAATAAAAGAAATAAACAAAATTAAAACAAAATAAAAGAAGTAAATTAAAAAATATAAATAATAATAATAAATAATAAATAAAGAAGTATAAAAGAAAAAAACAAGTAAAAACCAAAAGATCCTTTTTTTAAACAAAATAAAAAAGAAAGGGCAAAAGAGAAAAGGGAAAAGAATTACAAAAGTAATTTCCACGCTGGGGATAGGAAAGGAGATGATGGGAGATCATTGACAAAATTAGCAGAATTTATAGAAATGAAATATGCTTCATGAAAATACAAGTGAGAGGGAGAGGCAGGGGAAGAAATAATTTTGGCCATGGAGAAATTGAAACAATGACTGGAAGACCAACAGTGAGAAGCAATCGAAGATTTAGAGATTTCTTGATTTGCAATATACCTCTGATGCTCGCCTGATCTGAATTTTAAAGCTCTCTTTGTTTGTCCAATATAACCTAAATTGCAAGAGCAAGGAATAAAATAAACACCCCACCGGTTCTCAGTAGGAACAGGATCTTTTAGAGAAGATAATTTAATTTTATTCATAGTTTTGAACATAACTTTAAAATTAAAATGAGAAAGGATTTTTGCAATTTTTGAAACCAACAAAACACCCAGGTTGGTTTCAAAATACCCAGATCGGTTCTCTACCTCCGTTTATAGAAAACCTTTCGCTGTCTCTCTAACTCCTCATGCTCTTTCAAATCAACCTCCTCAACAAAAAGTGGCGTCCTTTTATACTTTTGTTTTTAGGGCGTTACGCATTTGTTATGACTCTTCTGCTTTGAATAATGAAATGAATTATCTCAAATCTCTTGCCCTTGCTCGTGGTTATAATACCTCTTTGATTGATACAGCTTTTTATACATTTAATAAGCCTAAACGTTTTTTTTTTTATTCAAATAACCCTCCTAATTTTAATTCTATAATAGTTCTAACCTTTTATTCTCTTCTCTGTTTCAAAATTGCTAAAATCCTGTCTCGTCTTGATTTTAACCTTCCGTCTACCAGACGGGTCCATTGGACCCGACATGTACATTCAAAATATTTATTCAAACCAGAAATTTCTTCAAAACAAACTAAATGTATAAATCAGACAATAATAAGTTAAATAAACAAATTAAATAGTTTTAAGTAAAAATTCTGGTGTAGAATGTTTTTATAAAACTTGAGTAAAATTTCCGGTAGTTCTAGGGTTAAAGTTATCATCAAACCTATGAATAAAATTAAATTCTCTTCTCTAAAAGATCCTGTTCCTACTGAGAACCGGTGGGGTGTTTATTTTATTCCTTGCTCTTGCAATTTAGGTTATATTGGACAAACAAAGAGAGCTTTAAAATTCAGAATCGGCGAGCGTTAGAGGTATATTGCAAATCAAGAAATCTCTAAATCTTCGATTGCTTCTCACTGTTTGTCTTCCCGTCATTGTTTTAATTTCTCCATGGCCAAAATTATTTCTTCCCCTGCCTCTCCCCTCACTTGGATTTTCATGAAGCATATTTTATTTCTAGAAATTCTGCTAATCTTGTCAATGATCTCCCATCATCTCGTTTCCTATCTCCAGCGTGGAAATTACTTTTGTAATTCTTTTCCATTTTCTTTTTATTTTGTTAAAAAAAAGGATCTTTTGTTTTTTTTCTTGTTTTATTCTTTTATATTTCTTTACTTATTATTATTATTTATATTTTTTAATTTACTTCTTTTATTTTATTTTAATTTTGTTTATTTCTTTTATTTCCATTTTTTCCCTATCGATTTCTCTTCTATCTTTTTCGCAACACCTTTCTCTTCTGCCTGTTCCTCCTTCAGCTAGCGCCATCTGTCGCATTCTTTGCAACATTCTTTACCTTGAGTTCATTTCTGGCCTTGTTCGCTTGAGGACACGTGTTTGCTGCAGCTGATGACGAGCTGTTGCGTTTTTAGATCGAAACGCGTCCTGTATATTGTTTTATTTTATGGTGATTTTTTACAAAGTTTTATTATTTTGATTGCTTCAAATCGCCAGTTTTCGGCGCTGTTTCGCTGTGTTGATATTTTCTGGAATTACACCTAACAATATTTATATTTATCTATAAAATTTATTTTAATGTTTTCGTATAATATCCTCACATTTATTAAGTTGCTAAATATCTGTTCTGAAATTTGTAAGAAAATCTGAGGCAATCTGTTGTGAATCAAAAGACAGATTTAAAAGTTTTATGAAAAGAATTAGAAGTAAAGTGAAATGTTAATATAACATATCTTGTTTAATATTGTAGAAAAAGAAAGTTTAATGATTTAAAATCAATGAAGTTTTATTACTGATTCTAGTATTTTATACAAACGCAAATGGAGGTTGTCCCAAAAGTTTAAAATAAAGAAACATATGAAGAGAGATATAAATTTTTGTTTAAAAAAATACGTCGTAAATTTCTATACAAAACATAGAAATACGAATATTTTAATATAGAAATATCTTCCTTATTTAAACCGTATTTTTCTATATAGTTCGCCAAATGATATTCTTTCTGAAAAAGCACCTGACCGGTTTTCATACTGTAAGATAAAGACATATATACCCCTAGAATTTATTGCAGCAAAGGTACGTGAGAAAACCTACAATATCTTCCCAAACATTGGCAAAACCCCGAAATGCTTTGGGCATCAATTACAGGGTTGCCACGCTTCAGGAAAATTTCCAGTCAAAATAGCAGTTTTTTTATAGAAAAATATATCTGTATTAACCGCACGAAATTTCACGTTATTTAAAGAGAGATTCTCTGTAAGAACGTACTGGTGCTGAAGCATGTCCTGATCTGGAAATTCCCTGAAGCGTGGCAACCCTGAATTAGTTCTGTGTTGCCAATGGGCTACTTTTTTTAAAAATTCAGATTCCTTGATTGGCAGCACTTTTCTGAAATGGTAAAATTCCCCTTGTTATCGCCTTAATCAATATGTCATTAAATAAGGCGAATTTTACTATTTCAAAAAAGTGGTGCCCATCATGAAATCTGAATTTTAAAAGAGTAGAACACTGGCAACACTGAATTAGTTAGTAAAGCATGTGTGATCTTCAAAAACTCTAAGATCGTGCTTGGAAATAATAAAAATCCTGCACTTAGAAATTCCCATTAAACATGATAACGAAACATTATTTTTTTCTTTGCAAATTCCTAATCTTTCAACTAAATGCAAAGTTAAAAAATTGCTCATTGATCCATTGAACCATAAATCACGCACCGGAATTTTATTTCTCAATTTATCTCTCATATAAACAACCTTAGTGTAAAGCAAATCTGTATTAACATTACTCGATCTCACATTCGCAGTGCCAGCGGAATTTGGTTATTTGTCTCAAAGGGTATCGCGGCAGCGTTTAATGTTTGCTATTTCGTTCACCGCCAGTGCGTTTGGCGCTTCTTTACTGCTAGAATTTTTTGTGTTTCTCATTGCAGTAGAATTACTTTCAAACTTATTAAAACAAAGAAGTATATTGCGGCTTTTTCACATTTTGCACTAGAAAATGTCGAATTACATTTTTTGACGCAGTTGTATTCTAAAAGACAATTGAAACACAAATCATGTTTTTTTAATAAAATCTACTCTGTCACGTGCATTAAATTTTTGGAATTTGGGACATATAAAAATACAGGGATTTTTCTGGGTACATACAACCCATTAGCGCATATTTCTCTCATTTAAACTCATAACCATGAAAGTCACCTTTGAAAAGCCATACCTTGTATTGCTTTCAATTTGAAAGTTTCGTTTTGTACGCACTTAGTGTACGCACGTGATCTCTCAAAAATTCTAGCAACTGAGATAAACTCGGTAAATTACCCCACTTAAGATGTTTTTTCCATCACATTTTTCTATTTGTATCTAAATTTTGTGCCAGAATATGAGCAAACATGGTAGTAGAAAACTTCTGAACTTTTTGTTCTAAAATCTCTAACGACCTAGTGAACGCATTTGTAATGTCTATTAAATTTAATAATGCTGTTGGGGACTCATTCTGAATAACAGAAATATTTATAAAACATTTTAAATTCCCATAAACGTTTTCTCTTCAATTTTAATAACGTACCTCTAAAAGCGACCATGCAACCTCATGTTTAGAATCTACAATTGAAATAGATTGCATGATTCTAAAAGCAACTCCCCTCAATGAAGATTTTAAATATTGTAATTTCATTGCTCCTGATAAATTTGAGTTTTGGTAAACAGTGGACTTAACACGTTCACGCCGGCGTGGTGTGTCACACTCGACTGTCTCAGAGCTGCCAAGTCTCCGGCTTTGTGGCTACCAGTATTTTAATACAGAAAATGTTGCTTTATTTAATTAGAACAATTGGGCGATTTAAAGGAACAACATTTTCTCTAAAACAACAGTGGTGTGTAAAAAGCCGGAGACTTGACAACTCTGAGACAGTCGAGTGTGACCCACGGCGCCCGCGTGAACGTGTTAAATATCTCCTTAACACTAGAGCCCTCGGAAATTTTACTCAAGTTTCATAAAAATATTTGATACCAGAATTTTTATTTAAAATTATTTGACTGATTTATTTAACGTAAATAATTTATCTTATTTTCTGAAAGAATTTATGGTCCCAGTTGACATTTAATCACATGGTCGGAGTCGGATCGACTCCTTCCGGGCGTTCTAGTGTTAATAAATAATAAAATATTTTAATTAATCTAATTAATAATTTATTAACAATTAAAGATTATTGAGAATTGCGTTGTGTTAAGTTTTCGGAGAAAGCAAAGCCACTTTTGATTCTACTAATTAGCATGCGGTCTCTGATAAAATACACTAAAAAGAAGAACTATGCTGCCAAAATTAAGAGATAGACAAGTTAATTGAACACATAAAATTTATTTATAACACAAATAACATTAATTACATAACATAAAAGAGTCATTTATATACACATAGAAAAGTTAGATAGGTTGTCAACATCTGGCAAGGTGCTATACGTGTAGCACAGAAGCATTTCATTTTTATTAGCTTCACTTTGCAACTTGTATTATTATTTAATTTTATTTGTTCAATCATAAATAGCTTCTCTAAAAATCTCTTTTAATACGTATATTCATGACCCATTTATCAATAATACTATAATAGATAGTCATAAAGATTTTATTAATGAAAATATTAAAATAAAAAGAAGTACTACGCGATCCGTGTAACAAGTAATTATCCCCTATATTTAATTTCAAATTATATATTTCAGAAACGAGTATGTAAATAACCAGTACTTGTTGTTCTCGTTAATTGTACATCCATCCAGTGTTGCCAGCTGGGCTACTTTTTTAAAAATCAGGTTCTTGATTGGCACCACTTTTTTGAAATGGTAAAATGTGCCTTATTTAATGAGATGTTAATTAAAGCAAAAACAAAGTGAATTTTAGCGTTTCAAAAAAGTGGTGCCAATCAAAGAATCTGAATTTTGAAAAAGTATCCCACTGGCAACACTGCTTCCATCGACCGAGTACCTTTGAAAAATTAATGTATCCATTGAAGCTAGGGACTAGCCACGAGCTTCATTGTACTTAATAATCAGGGGTGACAAACTATGGCCCGTTGGATACCACTAAAGTTTTAAAGTTATCAATTCCTTATCTAATCTTCGAATGTCTGCGATTCAAAAATTAAATTATTTCTTTTAAAAATTAGTGGTATCCTGCAGGCTAGTCTGACAGTTCTGTTATAAGTGACGTAAAAAACTTACCTTACCAGCCTAGCTGGTTAAACTATTAGAATTGGTTGGGTTTGTTGCTAAATGCAACCTGTATTAATGAAACTCTTCATAGTAGTCCTATATACTTGTTTACTACACCTCTAAATACCTATAACCATAACTGGCAACTTTTACGCTTTCTTCGCACCGCTAAAATTTTATAGGAAAAATTGTCTTCTTAAATCTCATGATTAACGAAGACGAAAAACTCGCTTTATTTTTTAGTGGCAGGAAATAAAAACGTAAAAGTTTGCACCCACGCTATAACACAACTTAAAATTCTAACATACTTCCATATCATAAAACTGTACCTACCAATATTGATGAATCTTAAAAATCTCCGAGCAAGAACACCAAGTGATACTGCTAGTGCTACGTCTCGCGCAGGGCTGCCACAAGTGGCTATTTTTATATTCTGTACGCACCACTATTTAAAAAAAAACATTTTTCTATATATTTCTCTTGTAAGTACTGTCGAACCGTATGTAAAAGTTTTTTGTGTTGAGCAAGCGGCGCGAAAGAGAATTAAAAAAATTGTCCCCTGAGGCAGCTTAAATTGTTTCTTTCAGAACACAAGTACTTTTAATTATTTTGTGGCTATTTGCTCCAGCTGTCCACCTATTTTGCTTTTCTTGCAAACAACCTCTTAACCCTTCCCGGTGACCAATGACTTATTTAACTTTTTCGGGCGCGGAATAAGTCTGTAAAAAGATGAAATGATGGACTGACACCAAAATTTACAAACGAATTTATTAGAAAATAAGAACTTGCTTATTTTCCCCTACTTTATAAAAGGGAAATCTTAATTTCTTGGTGCCGTTTTTCAATTTTGGAATTAAAATTATGTGTCCTTCTTTGAGGACACCGCGCGCTAAAGAGTCAATTGCCTGAAATATTTAATATTTATAATAATGTGCACGGGTAGTTATAATAATGTGTACGGGTAAAAATAGATTCTTAATTCTGGCCTTTCATTTTTTACCATTACACTAAAATGTCATAGACCATTGTACTTTTAACCCTTTCAGGGCAAAGCACATTCATTGCTAAAATGTTAAAATGAATGAATGACTCCGGAATTTACGAACAAATTTATTTGGAAATAAGAAAATGCTATATTACACCTTCATAATAAACGGAATATTTTACCAAAAGTCTGGTGCCATTGTGGCATTTAGGAATTAAAAGGGAGTGGTTTCATGAACATATGCCTGTCATGAACATATCATGAACATATGCCCCTGAAAGGGTTACTTGAACGAAAATTATTAAATACAGTATGTCTATAATTTGTTAATTTCTTTTATGGAATACGTGTTCATATTTGTAATTAAATTCTGGATTTTCTGTAATTCGGATTCGCGAATGATGGTGGTGTAAACTGCAAGAATTTATTGTTAGGTAGGAACTTATTGTTAATATAGTATGCAAATTTTGCTAACTCCCACTAATGGAAAATAATGGTAATTTATACCCGTTTCAAATCGCACACAAATAAGTAAAACATTATTGGGTATTTTTTATTGGTAAAAGTTTCCACATGTAAACGTCCTCAGAATATGGTCCTTCCAATGAATATAATTTTTAACTATTGAATTGAGGAATTGACTATATTATTAAATGAAAAACGCATTTTCTTTATATTTATTTTTATATATAATGTATATAAACTAGCGGGGGAAAATCCCAATATCGTAAGGTAAACAAAATTTGGGAGGTGTGTTTGCACATCTAAAATATGACGTCTATTTAAATTTTGCAATCTACGAATAAGAGTGGAATAGTTGTGCCACTATGAACATGCAAATCATGTTTGTTTAAATGCGCGATGTTATCTTCATGAGCGTTATTCGTTCTCCGGATTCGGCGTTGTGAGCCGACATTCCATTCAAAAATGCCTTTAAAGAGACGTTTAAGGCAGTATCAGCGGCTTACTGAGGTTGAATTAGGCCATGTAATAGGGCTACGAGAACATGGATTTTCTTTTCGAAATGTAGCAGAAAGACTTGGCAGTTGTGCTATACATGATACCGGGTGTCTCAAAAATGAGTGATGGGTTTTAAAATTCAGTAACTTGCAAACGGTGAGATATATTAAAAAATTGTTGCAGGAGCGTTATGTATGATGCCAGGAGTTTTTTTACTGAGATTCTTGAATTTAGTTCGAATTTCAAGCAATAGATGGCGCTGCGAGAAATAGGTGCTAATTCCAGACCCGATTGTTGGTACTTTGGGATCCATTCAAATAATTTTAATCTCCTTTTTTCGCATGTGAGAAGAAAAATGCCGAAACACAGAGCCTGGATTTAGCGTCGATTGCTTGCAGCGACATCTGTCGCTGCTATTTGTAACTAAAACTGGGAATCGCAACGTAAAATCTCCTGGCACTTTATATAACACTCCTGCAATTTTTTTAAAATATCTGTCACCGTTTGAATGTTATTGAATTTTAAAATCCATCAGTCATTTTTGGGACACACGGTAGTTGGCAGCAGTGGTCAGGAGAAGGTACTGTTTAAAGAAGATCTTGTTCCGGCCTCAGACGGGACACAGCTGATATGGAAGTCGACCGTATTTGCCGTTTGGTTGTTGCGCATGGTACTGCATATGCGTCAGAAATTCAAACTTCAGTTGGCACCAATGTGACAAAGCGAGTTCTAACAAATCGACTATGAAATAAATAGATAACGTGAAAAGAGCACAAATGAATATAGGTCTGCCTTAGGTCCGTCTTGCTACAGGAAATGTGTTCAAAATATTGATATCCAGAAAACCTCGGCATTACACTATGTGTCACTTTTTCACCGCAAAAATGTGAAGTGATGGAACAAGAATAACGACATATCTCAAATGAAAGGTTTAAATCATCAAAGACTCAAAAACTTAAGAAAAATCGTGTATATGTTCTTTGTGAACATATATATAACTTAAAAAAATACAGCAAAAATTCATTAGAGCCTTAGTTTAAAAATCCTGTAAATGATGCAATTGTTCATGAAAATTTCATTATTTGTGAATATATCGTCCTTTGGCGACATACAGTGTAAAATTTGGAAAATCTATCCCGACAAAAGTAAAAAATAGACTTTCAGTATTTCATTTTTAGAAATTTTAACCCCTTAATTCTCGCTCCTGTGATATTCACGGGCTGTGTCTTTTATTCAGATTGTTTGATTCTCATCCCCTTTATAAAATAGTGTAATTGGCTTTATTATGGTGTCATTTTACCTGTCATTAAATTATGTGAATATTTCTTTTTCAAAAAATGGTGCTAATAAGCAATTTGAATTTTTAAACCGTAATTTAATGCGACCGTTAAGGGGTTAAATAATATTTATCACATTGGAGAGAAATGTGATAAGGTGAAAGTAGCCTACTCTACATTATCACCAACAAAAAAACGGCTAATAAAACGCTTTTTCTTTAAGCGTTTTCATGAAGTAATGATAATTAATGACGGAAAAATTAATAATGTAACGAACAAAAGTGGCGGTTTTCTATAATACAAAACCATTTTATCTACAGTAATTACACTTGAATTACATTAATATTGATCCTTATAACGTGATATGATTACAAAGAATATAAATACAGTGTTAGTATACAAATTACTGGACATAAAAATAAAGTTTAGTATCCGTAAAAAAGCTATAGAATTATTTGAACATTTGCCACCCACCAAACTGTCAGAATATTCCATCCTATATGCAAAATTAATTTTTTAAAGTGTAACTTTTCGTGAAGGGGAGCGATATATTCATTTCTTTTCTTTTCACGTTGTCTACTTTTTTCTTAATATAACAACACAAAGTTCAAATGTCCTATTTAAACAAATGGATTACTCGAGTGACAGCTCCGAGCTAGATGCACTGCAGCGTTCACGGCGCTAACTCGAAATCACTACCACCTGTGACTTTAGTGGTGTAGAGCCAAAAATCTTTGGAGCGCGTGTGTTGTGTTAAATGACAAGAGCTTTCGTGTCTTGGTTCCATCGATGGCCAAAAGCTGGTTAGATGGAAGCCATGTGAGCTCTTGGAACCAAGCAGTCTTCGGCGTAGACACACTGCAGCTTTGCGAGGAGTTTTTGTCTTGGTAGAAATTTTCTATGACAATAGGAGCAGTCTGGCAGTTATCGCAATCACATGAACGTTTTGTACTTTAGATGGTTCATTAAACCCGTTGTGCTGTCATTTTTTATCACTATTCAAGAAGACATTTTCTAACAAGATAACACCCGTCCCATACCGTTGCTGTCACCCAACGTTTTCTACAGAGTGTCAACATGATGCATTGGCCTGCGAGAGCAGCAGCTATTTCTCCCATTGAGCCGATATGGGACATTCATTGACGTCAAATTCAGAGTCATCCACTACCGTCACAGACATTAGGTGATTTCACTAACCAAGTGCAACAGTCCATCCGATAAAATGACATACAGAACACGTACGACTCAATGAACACACGTCTGGATTCAAAATCGCGGTGACTACATAAGTTATTAATGTACCACCATTTCGCATTTAACCCTTAAATGCGCGATTTTTTATTTCTGTTTTGAAAGATATATATATGATTCTCTGAAAGGTTTATTACACAGGAAAAAAATGAAAAAAAATCAGTGATACATTTTTCATATAATTCGTCAATCTTTTCTTCTGCTGCACATCTGCAATACAAGTAAAAAGTACTGTCTTTTTGATTTTCTTTTTTCATTCTGGCTTCCGCTAGAATGTCTTAACTCGGGACGTGCCTGGGGACCTACGAACCTTGCTTCCGCAAAAGAGTCGGGATAGAGTAGAAGAATAAAGGGCCGCGGACGAATATTGGCCACTCGCCGCGGCTGTTGATCCACCCGCCAACCTCCAACCGCCGACCGAGAGTAATAATAAGCTAGAAGAAGCAGGAGTCGTTCGGTAGTTTCATCGCTTTTCCGCTAAAATCTTCCAGATTAGTAAATATTTTTATAAGAATGTCTCCAAATACCTTAATTTTTTATAATTATTTATTTTATCAGACTTAACCTTTAACCCTCTAATTCCCATGATAGAATACGTTCTAGAAATTACGCAGTTACGAGAATCTGGCATTACACCAGAAAGTTTCAATGGTTAATTTCGCTTTACTTAAATACCGAATGCCTGTTGTTAATTAAAGCTTATTACACATTTCTATTTTAATTTTCTGATCTAAATTAGGTATATACGAATAAAAAAAAGTCTATTAAATTCAAAACACTGTTCTTTGAATATATGCAAAGCTGCGCACTAAAGGGTTAAAATGGTTCTTCGCACGTGTACTTTAACTTGTGACCATGAAACTTTAATTAAATAAACATGTTACATAGACAAATATTGTGTCTAAATTTAATTCCTCTAATCTATGTTCTTCTCGTATTTTTTCCGCTAGTATATATAAAAGCGATAATAGGTCATGGCGCATGATTGTTTTCCACAGTATTTAATGTCTCACCTCAAATTTTATATGTAAATACTTTTCATTTGAATTTCCGATAATTCATTTGAACAAATTGTGCTACAATACATAGGAATTATGTATTATAAAAATGTATCTCAACAAATATCCTATGTATTATTAATTTATAAAAATATAATATAATTAAAAGTGTAATGTCCATGGTACGATGTGCAAAAAAAGTAAGTGTCCTCATTGTTTTATCCGCATTCTCTTAACAGACGGTTCCTTAAATTCCCTTTAGAGTGCTACTGATTCTGCTTAATCGCGGTATGATATAGCGGATGACTTTTAGAACGGAATAGGATGAAATCGGCACACTATTTCTGGAAAAAGCAATTCCAAACACATTCTTTCATAAACGTCTTCATCACCATTTTAACGTATATTTTTCCAGGAGAAAAAGATGTGTTTGAATGATGCTGTAGGGCTCCCAAATGGTCCGCCAACTGAATACCAATAAGTTTTAACAGAAAATTTTATGGTAGGTTTGCACTAGAATTAAATTTAATGTGGTTACGGGGCGTTTTGTAAGAAAAATTTAAAAAGAAAAAATTTCAAATATAATATTGGTATTCAGTTGGCGGACCATTTGGGAGCCCTGTTGTTGTTCATGGTAAGATTTTCTGACTAAGTTTTAACATAAAAAGCAATAATCACTTACATAGTACCCAACTTTTACGCGTTTTCCTCACCACTAAAATTTAATTGTAAATGTTGTCTTATTTAATCGACAACCTTTTCTTATTAAATAATGCAAAATTTTCTGTTCAATTTTAGTGGTAACAAAAAAGAGTAAAATTTGGCAGCTATGCACTTACAAGAACACTTAAAAATGCACTATTCTGATGATCTTATAAATCAGGGGTGGCCAACAGTGGCACGCCTGATACCACTAAAATTTTACAGAATAATTCGACTTCTTGAATCGCAGAGATTCGATGATTACATAAGGCAATGATTACTGTAAAATTTTAGTGGTGTGGCGCGTGCCACTGTTGGCCACCCCTGTTATAAATAGTACATGTAATTTTGAAAACATAAGTATGATAATATCTTCTTAACCTTTCCATGTCTTGCGTTTTTCTTTAACCCTTTATCGGGCACTGATAATATCCTTACCACTTAATTTTATTCAAATTTGATCGATTCGCACCGGAATTTTTATTAAAATATTTTGTTCAAATAATGCATATGAAGACTTAAATGCTTATTATATTTAAATATATTTGTCTGCAGATTCTGGTAGCAGTGGATGATTTCAACATTGCAGCTACAGGATTGACTTGACCAGTAAGGGGTTAAGAGTCACAAAATACAGTCTTCATATTACACTCATGTCCAAAATTAAGGTCGCAAACATAAAATCTGTGAAAACTGATGAACTATTCACTGTGTTGCCACGAAATTTGGCACAGAGGTAAATTACAATGAGAGAAATAATATAGAAACATAACAATGAGGAAAAGATTTTAATTTTGAATTAAGATACAGGGTATATAAAAAAGTGCTAAATCCTGATTCAGAGATAAAGCATTTTTCTCGGGAAAAGTCTGTCTAATATGAAGTGTGACCCTCGTGCATTGCTATACAAGCCTCACAACGAGCTCTCATACTATTTATGAGGGTATCAATAAATGTTTGTGTCAACAAAGCCCATTCTTCCAAAAGGTCGGCTTTTAACTCCTGGCTGGTCCTGCGAGGGGGCTACGTTGTGCAATGGCTCTTTCTAGACCATCCCAAACATGTTCAATAGGATTGAGGCCCGGAGACTTCGAGGGTCAATTCATACGACGAATATCCTATTCTTCAAGAAAATCATCAACAATGTGAGCTCTGTGTGGCTTCGCCTTATCGCCCGTAAACATGAAGTCCGGGCCTACAGTACCCCGGAACAACCTCACATAGGCTTCATGGGTCACATCCCTGTAGCGCTGTGCGTTGATAGTACCCGTATCGAAGGCGTGCAGTGGTGTACGACAGCGCAAAATTTTGCCGCCCCAGACAGGGATTCATAAGCCAAAAAATCTGTCGATTTCTTTACGTAGGAAGGATGATAGCATGCTCCACGTTCTCTCCAGATGAAGATTTGACGAGAATGACTCTGCGTGGTGAATCTCAACTCATCATTGAAAAGAACACGCCCCATCCTTATTGTGTCCAAGACACATGTCTTCGGCTCCACAACAACCGGGCTCTCCTGTTGCATACAGTGAAAGGGACACACACGACTGGACGCCAGTCGTTAGGGATGAGGTCCTTGAAGACTATGTGAGATTGTTTCGGGGTGCTGTAGGCTTGGGCTTCAGTTTATGGGCGATAATGCGAAGCCACACAGAGCTCACGTTGTTGACGATTTTATTGAAGAAGAGGATATTCGCCGTATGAATTGGCCCTCTTGGTCTCCGAACCTCAATCCTATTGAACACGTTTGGGATGGTCTAGGAAGAGCCATTGCACAGCGTAATCCCCTTCACAGGACCCGCCAGAAGTTAAAAGCCGCGCTTTTGGAAGAATGGACTCTGTTGCCACGAACATTTATTGACACCTTCATAAATAGTATGAGAGCTCGTTGTGCGGATTGTATAGCAATGCACGAAGGTCACACACCACATTAGACAGACTTTTCTCGAGATAAATGATTTATCTCTGATTCATGACTTTGCATTTTTTGATATACCCTGCATTTTAATTCAGAATTAAAATCTTTTCCATACTATTATTTTGACATATTCTTTCTCCCATTGTAATATACATTTGTGCCAAAATTCGTGGCAACACAGCGAATAGCTCATCAGTTTTCACAGATTTTATGTTTGTGACCTTAATTGTGGACATGAGTGTACATAAATAATTCTTAGTACATAAGCAAAACAAATACATTTCAAAGAAAAGAAAAGAAATGAAAAAATAACAAAGTGTGTTCAAAAAATTTAATTTAGTTTTGAGATATCTTTAAAAATTTTGAAATTTCTGTTGTGTTCGAAAATAGATAATGCAGGCTGCTTTTTATTGATTCGTAAACTTTTTCATTCGTCCCGTAGAGAAACTGTTTAACATTACTGTCAACTTCAGCTGTTACATGCGTGAATTCGGAAATACAAGAAATGCAACACATATTGAGTTTATCAGTCTTTACAAAACTTTTTTCCTTTAAAAATATGGAATTTTTTTCTTAAATGTTAGAAAAAAAATTAGATATTTTTAAATTAATAAAGCATTAATAAAATTTCTACAGCTCAATATTATATATGTGTCCTGTTTTTCTAAAAATGATTCATACCTTACAAAAAAAAAAAAAATAAAAATAAAAATTTAAAGAACATACAGGAGAAAATGATACATTTTTACTCTCTCCTGTCCTACTTTTTTTATATGTAGTGCATACTTTGATTTTCTTAGCACTAATATGTAAAATTATTAAATGATCAGTTTTTTTGTCCATATTTTTTGGTTATTAGACCTCTAATGCCCAGGGTAGAATGTGTTCAAGAAATTGTGTAATACTGAGAATCGGAATTCATACAAGAAAATTTAAGTAGTAAGTTTCGGTTTATTTATTAAAGAAATGTTTGTTATTAAATGAAGTGAAAATTTCTGGAGGGAATCCGGAACATGTGGATAAAAAATACACTGAATCGGGAATGCTGATGATATCATAAATCATACCATGGGCATTAACACTTTGCGGCACAGAAAAATGCTGTTCGTAAAATGATGAACTGATTGACCGACACCATGATTTAAAAATGAACTTCTTAGAAATTAAAAACCTGTTGTTTTAAGCTTTCATTACAAAAGCAAATTTTATTAAAATATTCTTGGCACCATTTGTAAATTATGAATTAATATTAGGCGGTCCTGCAGTGGGACCACTGTGCCGGAAAGGATTAACACTTCCGATCCCGCGCCAGGGATAGGCAGCGCAAGTCATCAGAAATTTTAAATTGATACCGGAAATGTCGAGAGAAGATATTTTACTTTAAGTTTTCGCTAAGTGTCTTTTATTAAATAAAGCGTAAAGTACTATTCTTTATTTCTGGTATGAACACTAAATTTCTCGATAAAGATGGAGGCCAAACTGGCAAATCTGCATGGTGGCACTCAACGTGTTAAAGGGTTAATACAATTTTTTCGTCTTACACTAGAAGGATGGTGAGTAGTCATTTTGACTGTTATCAAATGAATATATTTTGGTTCGAACCAGAAATTTCTTTATGAAATATATTTAAAAGGCGCAAAGAAAAAAAAAATGTTAAATAGAAATGTTAAGCAATTTTAAATAAAAATTCAGGTGTAAAATAGTTTTTAAAAGCCTGAGTAAAATTTACCACTATCATCAAAATCGGCACGTAATACTTGTTGCACATCCCTAGTTAGATGATAAATGCTTGTTTTTCTAAACTTTTTCCAATTTTAACTGTAATGAGCAGTTTGGTCGATTTAAGTTAAAGCAAAACTATTAAAAAACACAAAGAATAGCGTGCTGTCGGACTTTCGCTTCCTTCCTATGCGTAAATGTGGTTATGATATTCGCGAGTGCTTTTTTTGCCTCCGAATGAAAATTTGTCTGGCTGTAATGCTGTACAAATACACAGTTTGGAAGGGAGAATTGTGAAATGTTACGCACATGTGTATTAAGACAAAGCCGAGACAACTAAAGTAATCCAGAATCGAAATAACTTATAGTTAATTTTTAATGAATAAAAAACCACCCATTTAACGGCAATTTCCTATCAAATGTAAACATTTTTCGTTATATTAATGGCCGAAAACTAAAAATCCACAATAAATCTCTTACCACAACAATTACTTTTCTATTGCAAGATTACCATGTGAAAAATTAAAATTAAATAAATAGTTTGACAAGTTTTAAAATGTAATATTACGCCATAACTTTTCTATTTTAACATTTCCACGTGAAAAATGAAAATGAAATAAATAGTTTGACGAATTTAAACAAAAGTGAATATTACGTCATAACTTTTCTATTTCAAGATTTCCACGGGAAAAATGAAAATGAAATAAATAGTTTGACGAATTGAAAAAAAGGGAATATTGTGTCATATATGTAATATAAAGGACGTGGTGAATATAGTATACAGTCATACGAGTGTGAAAAGTCATACTGAAGCATGATAAAAACCCGATTATGGAAATATTGGCGCATTTTAACATTATTGCTCCAATGATGAATTGAAATAAGTTCATTTATAGCTGTATTCTTTTGCGTCTGTTATATAAATTTATACATTCTTATATTGGGTTTTCATTTGGTTTATCTATATAAAACTTCGACTGTCTTTTTAATGTTGTTTGTTTAATATTGTATGTTAAATTTTGAAATTGATTTTTCAGAACAAACATTCTTCAAATTCCGTGCAACGCTGCGCGCTTTAGCTAATACAGAACAAAATTTTAATATTACATCAACTGTCGTGAATAACGGATTATACAAATAAAATTTGCATTTATCATGTGTACTCAAAAACAGCGAACGATTTGTTTACAGGAAATAAACATTCTCACCAGGTTTGTCTAACCTAGTGATATCATTATTTTCTTAAAGAACAATTCTCCTCACACACTGACAGAAACTTTATGATTCAGTAAGGCGAAGATATTTATTCGGAAAGCCTCGTGTCACATGAAATTCGACAAAATTGTTGGACACCCCTGATCTTCTATAGCATGATAACCTCATATGTAGTTGTGTTTTAAAATAACCCCAGGGAAATGCATAATTTCATTTTTTGTGTTTTATTACACATAGACTTTATATGAAATTCAATAATCCCAGCTAGAAAATGTTTGCACTTTTTTTGCAAAATAGTATAGATTGTACACAATTTGTGCATAAAAAGTGACTATTTTTGAACACTTCGAAAAGTATGCACCTTTTGTGCAAACTGTCTGTATTTTTTATACATACAAAAAAGTGTATATCCTATGTTTTCAAAAACTGTGCACATTTTTTGCATAAAATAAATTAATATTCCGTGTTCGCGAAAAGTGTGCATTTTTTATGCAAAAAAAAAAAAACTGTAGATTTCAATTTTCCAAAAATTATATATTTTTTATGGATGTAAAAATTAGTACTTTTATTTTAAATAGTATATTTACCCCCCCCCCCCGAAAAAAAAAACGAAAATTCTCAATTCTGTTTTAATTTTAAGGTAAACGAAATAAATACATTTTACTATGTTTTTCAAAATAAGAAAAAAACAAATTTTAATTATTTAAATTTCAAAATCCAGGAAGAGACAATGGGGCTCCTCCCCCCCCCCCCTCTTTCTTTAACGGAAATTTCCTGAGTTCCCCTTTATTTTAAGTCGCTTGAAAAAATTAATTTTACTATGTTTTTCAAAATAAGCAAAAAAGAATTTTAATTAATTAAATTTTATAATCTGCGGTACGGGTAATGGTTCACCTAAACCCTCTAACTTTACAGAAAAATATTTAATTCCTCTTTTATGCTAAGTTATTCGAAAAGAGAAAATTTTACTGTGTTTTTCAAAATCATTGCAAATAAAATTTAGAAATAATTTAGATTAAATCAAATTCGAGGGAGGGGCAATAGCTCTCATATGACCCCTTCTACCCAAGTAAAAGTTCTTAGTTCCTCTTTAATGTACTCGAAATAAATAGTTTTGCTGTGCATTTCAAAATTGGTGAAAAAGACATTTTAATTAAATAAGTTTCAAAATCCAGGGAGGGGCAAAATGGACCTCTCCTCCCCCCCCTCCCCCCTCCTTAACAGAAAATCCACAGTTCCACTTTTATTTTAAGTTACTTGAAAGAATAAATTTTACTTTTTTTTTTCAAAATCGGAGAAAAATAAAATTTAGTTAGTTAAATTTTTAAATCGAGGGAGGGGAAATGGCCCTCCTAAGCCCCCTTCCCCCAAAGGAAATTTCTTAGTTTATGTTTATTTTAAGTTACACGTAAATAATAAATTTGACTCTGTATTTCAAAATAGGAAAAAAATAAATTTTAATTAATCAAATTTTAAAATGCAGGGAGGGGCAATGGCCCTCCCATGCCCTATCAGAAAATTCCTTACTTCCTCTTTTATTTTAAATTCTTCGAAAAGAATAAATTTTATGAAGTTTTCAAAATTATCAAAAAGAAAATTAGCTAGTTAAATTTTAAAATCGGGGGAAGGGCAGTGGACTCCCCCCCCCCCACACACACACACACTCACGCAAACTCTCTCTTTTTGATGATTACTAAATGCATCCCTTATCATCGATCAAGCATAAATTCCAGTTATTATGAAAATTACTTCTGCTTTCAAAAATCAAATGAAAAACGTTTATTTCTTATTAATTTCTTTCAAATTTCTATTTAAACATTTGGGCAGAGATCCAGATACATTTTTCGATATCAGCCAAACGAGATTGACCAATCAGAAGCCTGCATATTTGCAAACAATGAAAAGGTCGCAAAAATACGGGCTTCTGATTAGTGGATTTCGTTTCGCTAACAGCGAAAATCTATCTCGATCACGGCCTTGATTTTTATTTTCGCATGTGTAGCTGAAATTCAACTCAACACTCCTTTCCTTTTGTTTACATGCATCGAGCCACAGCCACACATCGAGCTGCGTGGCGGGCGTTATTAGTAGCGAAATTTGTAAGAAATAAGAGAAACTTTTACTAGAATATGAGCTCAACTGGATCGAAACTTCGGACTTCAAAAAGGATAAAGCCTAATACTAGGAAAAAGGGATTGATATCTTCTAAAAATGAAAGTGAAGAAAGTGCAATGGATTCAAATGCCCTCACAGAATAATGGAGAAATGAACGACAGCAAGATGGAGGATGACACCGTAGCAAACGGCGTATCTTCAGTTCAGGAAAACAACGTTTATTATTTGGATATCTCACCAAAGGAAATAATACAAGCAGGGCCCGTTTAACACTTGGAAGTAGGGGAAGCCCGACGTCACACAGGGCCCCCTATTACTCTACTAATTGCTTTTTTATTTACTAAATCCCTTTTTCGTATGCTTAAATAATTTGAAATTTTACCATCAAAGTTTAGAGTAAGTAACACTTAATATTAAACTAAAACTAACTACCTATATATACATACTATGAAAAAGTATTATTATATTTTTAATTGTAAATAACCAATTTATTTTGTAAATGACAAATATGGAACTACAGTTGAGGATATTTCAAAATATCATTTGTGATTTACAAATTGCCACATAGTAAGAACAAAAAAAATTTCAAAAGAAAAAAAATGCATTTTTACCCTGATTGAGTTTCTTTTTTCTAATAATTAGTTTTGAAAAGTAAAATTGGGGGCCCTTTCGTATCTCAGTGGGTAAGCACGGGCTTCATGGGCCTATTCCGTAAAGAGGGCCTGAATACAAGTGCTGCAGAGTGATATGTACGAGGAAATTAAAATCGGTACTTTTCGGTTAGCCGGGTGCTAGTATTATGTATACATGTATATATACATATGTATAGATATACATATATGTGGATATATGTGTATATATACAATATATGTATATACATACATGTGTATATATATAATATGTGTATACATACATGTGTATATACATATATTTATGTGTACATAACACTGGCACCCGGCTAACTGAAAAGTACCCTATAATCTTTTTGGAAGCAAATGGGGCTCTCCCAAGCATACACCCGCGTCGTCTAAAGAACAGAATTCAATGAAATATTCAGTCATGACCAAATTAATGAATTGAAACTAACCTGGCGAGGGAAACTTAGCAACGACAAGCTCTCTAGAAACAGCGCAACAAATCTTAGACATCCAAGAATTGGAAGAAATACCGGTATCACCTGTTCTCCAACAAGAAAGCATTACCACGTGGTTCCTGCTGCATGGCATCCCCACAGATGTATCGTGTGAAGAAATAACGAAAGACCTGCAAGATGCTACTACACTGCTAGTAGTATAATTATGTCATTAAATCTGCAACAGATGGCGAATAATTATTTTTTTTTCACGCCAAAGTTTCATTTATCTTTCAGGGATCTGTTTAGGAAAAAATTGGGTCCTTTAAAGGACCCTTCACAAATTTTTTCATCTCAAAACAGGACCCTTCACAAAACTTTTTGCCTTAAAAAAGGACCCTTCACAAAATTCCTTGTCTTAAAAATAGGCCTTTTACAAAAATTTTCCAGCTCTTAATTAAACCTTTCACAAATTTAATCATTTAAAAGTAAAATCTGACCTATCACTTTTACATATATAAAGAAAATATATGTATTTTACATACATATATCTTCTTAAAAATATATAAAAAAGAACCTGAGTATAACGTTCATTTCAAATTCACAAAATTAGGACTAGATTTTTCACAAATGTAAAAAAACTCTTCACAATTTCACCAAAACAGGACCCTGACAGGAAAGTGTGGACAGACCCCTGTCGTTTGATCAACTAAATGTGATTTTTGCTGAATTAAGCTTTGAAATAGTGGAGTTAAAAAAGTCTGCAGACAAGTATATTGTTTACAAAGGTAAGTTTAAATTCTTTATTTAACCCTCCGTCTACCAGACGGGTCCATTGGACCCGACAGGTACATACAAAATATTCATTCAAACCAGAAATTTCTTTAAAATAAACTAAGTATATAAACCAGACAAAAATAAGGTAAATAAATAAGTTAAATAGTTTTAAATAAAAATTCTGGTGTAGAACGTTTTATTAAAACTTGAATAAAATTCCCGGTAGATGTAGGGTTAAAGACCATTATCGAGCTAAGAAATTTATAATATGTATAAAATAAGCGTAAACTTTTGTTTGTTGCAGATCTGCAACAACGTGCCATGTCTTCTCTTGTAATGGTTGTTGATAATGTGCGGAAAAATCTCAAATTTCTTTGATTCATGGAAAAATAGTGAACTTTGTCGATCAGGAACGGGAAAAAAAGGGGAATTTTGTTGAACTGATGTGGGAAAAAAGTGAATTTTGTTGAACGGGTGTAGAAAATCGTGAATTTTGTTGATTAGGAGTGGTAAAATCTCAAATTTCGTTGATTCATGGAAAAATAGCAAACTTCGTCGATCAGGTGCAGAAAAAAAGGAAATTTTGTTGATCAGGTGTCGAAAAATAGCGAATTCTGTCAATTGGGTGTGAAAAAATAGCGAATTTCGCTGGTCGGGTATGAAAAGATTGTGAAACTTGTCAATCCGGCGTAGAAAAATTGCGAATTTGTTTGATCGGGCATAGAAAAAGTGTGAATTTTGTCGATAATGTGCGGAGAAATCTCAAATTTCGTTGATTCACGGAAAAATAGCGAACTTCGTCCAACAGGCGCGGCAGAAAAGGGGAATATTGTTGAACGGGTGTGGGGAAAAAAGGGAATTTTGTTGAAAGGGTGTAGAAAATCGAGAATTTGGTCGAATAGGAATGGAAAAAATGTCAAAATTTCATTGAATCACGAAAAAATAGCAAACTTCGTCCAACAGGTGCGGGGAAAATGGAGAGTTTTGTTGATCAGGTGTGAAAAAAGGGAATTTTGTTGATTGGGTGCGGAAAAATTGGAATTTTATCGATTGGCTTTGAAAAAATTGTGAATTTGGTCGATCAGGTGTCTAAATATCGCAAAGGTTTTTTATAGGGCATGGAAATTTACAAAAATTGTCTTCAAAAGGTATACAGTAAATTAAACTTTGAATTGAAGTTAATTAAAAAAAAATATATGTTCATGACATTGGAAGTCGAAAAATAGCGAATTCTGTCAATTGGGTGTGAAAAAATAGCGAATCTCGCTGGTCGGGTATGAAAAGATTGCTGAACTTGCCAATCCGGCATAGAAAAATCGGGAATTTGTTTGATCGGGCATAGAAAAAGTGTGAATTTTGTCGATAATGTACAGAAAAATCTCAAATTTCGTTGATTCACGAAAAAATAGCAAACTTCTTCAATCAGGTGCGGGAAAAAAGGGGAATTTTGTTGATCATATGTGTAAAAAAGGGAATTTTGTGGATTGGGTGTTGAAAAATAGTGAATTTTGTCAATTGGGTGTGAAAAAATAGCGAATTTCGCTGGTCGGGTATGAAAAGATTGCGAAACTTGTCAATCCGGCGTAGAAAAATTGCGAATTTGTTTGATCGGGCATAGAAAAAGTGCGAGTTTTGTCGATAATGTGCGGAAAAATCTCAAATTTCGTTGTTTCATCGAAAAATAGTGAACTACGTTGATCAGACGCAGGAAAAAGGGGAATTTTCTTGAATGGATATGGAAAAAAAGAAAATTTTGTTGAACAGGTGTAGAAAATTATGAATTTTGTCGATTAGGAGTGGAAAAATCTCAAATTTCGTTGATTCACGGAAAAATAGCGAACTTCGTCGATCAGGCATGGAAAAAAGGGAATTTTGTGTTTTATCAGGTGTAGAAAAATAGTAAATTTTGTCAGTCGGGTGTGAAAAAATGGCGAATTTTGTCAATTGGGTGCGGAAAAATTGGAATTTTATCGATTGGCTTTGAAAAAATTGTGAATTTGGTCGATCAGGTGTCTAAATATCGCAAAGTTTTTTTATAGGGCATGGAAATTTACAAAAAATTATACAGTAAATTAAACTTTGAAATGAAGTTAATTAAAAAAAAAAAAAATATTATATGTTCATGACATTGGGTGTCGAAAAATAGCGAATTCTGTCAATTGGGTGTGAAAAAATAGCGAATCTTGCTGGTCGGGTATGAAAAGATTGCTAAACTTGCCAATCCGGCATAGAAAAATCGCGAATTTGTTTGATCGGGCATAGAAAAAGTGTGAATTTTGTCGATAATGTACGGAAAAATCTCAAATTTCGTTGATTCACGAAAAAAAATAGCAAACTTCTTCAATCAGGTGCAGGAAAAAAGGGGAATTTTGTTGATCATGTGTGTAAAAAAGAGAATTTTGTGGATTGGGTGTCGAAAAATAGTGAATTTTGTCAATTGGGTGTGAAAAAATAGCGAATTTTGCTAGTCGGGTATGAAAAGATTGCGAAACTTGTCAATCCGGCGTAGAAAAATTGCGAATTTGTTTGATCGGGCATAGAAAAAGTGTGAATTTTGTTGATAATGTGCGGAAAAATCTCAAATTTCGTTGATACACGGAAAAATAGCGAACTTCGCCGATCAGGCGCGGCAGAAAAGGGGAATATTGTTGAACGGGTGTGGAAAAAAAGGGAATTTTGTTTAAAGGGTGTAGAAAATCGTGAATTTTGTCGATTAGGAATGGAAAAAATGTCAAAATTTCATTGAATCATGAAAAAATAGCAAACTTCGTCAAACAGGTGCGGGGAAAATGGAGAGTTTTGTTGATCAGGTGTGAAAAAAAGGGAATTTTGTTGATTGGGTGTCGAAAAATAGTTTATTTTGTCAATAAGGTGTGAAAAGATAGCGAATTTCACTGGTCGGGTATGAAAAGATAGCGAAATTTGTCAATTTGGCGTAGACAAATCGCGAATTTGTTTGATCGGGCATAGAAAAAGTGCGAGTTATGTCGATAATGTGCGGAAAAATCTCAAATTTCGTTGTTTCATTGAAAAATAGTGAACTACGTTGATCAGACGCAGGAAAAAGGGGAATTTTCTTGAATGGATATGGAAAAAAAGAAAATTTTGTTGAACAGGTGTAGAAAATTATGAATTTTGTCGATTAGGAGTGGAAAAATCTCAAATTTCGTTGATTCACGGAAAAATAGCGAACTTCGTCGATCAGGCATGGAAAAAAGGGAATTTTGTGTTTTATCAGGTGTAGAAAAATAGTAAATTTTGTCAGTCGGGTGTGAAAAAATGGCGAATTTTGTCAATTGGGTGCGGAAAAATTGCAATTTTATCGATTGGCTTTGAAAAAATTGTGAATTTGGTCGATCAGGTGTCTAAATATCGCAAAGTTTTTTTTATAGGGCATGGAAATTTACAAAAATTTATACAGTAAATTAAACTTTGAAATGAAGTTAATTAAAAAAAATATTATATGTTCATGACATTGGGTGTCGAAAAATAGCGAATTCTGTCAATTGGGTGTGAAAAAATAGCGAATCTTGCTGGTCGGGTATGAAAAGATTGCTAAACTTGCCAATCCGGCATAGAAAAATCGCGAATTTGTTTGATCGGGCATAGAAAAAGTGTGAATTTTGTCGATAATGTACGGAAAAATGTCAAATTTCGTTGATTTACGAAAAAAAAATAAGCAAACTTCTTCAATCAGGTGCGGGAAAAAAGGGGAATTTTGTTGATCATGTGTGTAAAAAAGGGAATTTTGTGGATTGGGTGTTGAAAAATAGTGAATTTTGTCAATTGGGTGTGAAAAAATAGCGAATATCGCTGGTCGGGTATGAAAAGATTGCGAAACTTGTCAATCCGGCGTAGAAAAATTGCGAATTTGTTTGATCGGGCATAGAAAAAGCATGAATTTTGTCAATAATGTGCGGAAAAATCTCAAATTTCCTTGACTCACGGAAAAATAGCGAACTTCGTCGATCAGGCGCGGCAGAAAAGGGGAATTTTGTTGAACTGGTGTGGGAAAAAAGGGAATTTTTTTGAAAGGGTGTAGAAAATCGTGAATTTTGTCGATTCGGAATGGAAAAAATCTCAAAATTTCATTGAATCACGAAAAAATAGCAAACTTCGTCGATCAGGTGTGGGGAAAAAGGAGAGTTTTGTTGATCAGGTGTGAAAAAAAGGGAATTTTGTTGATTGGGTGTCAAAAAATAGTGAATTTTGTCAATAAGGTGTGAAAAAATTGCGAATTTCACTGGTCGGGTATGAAAAGATAGCGAAATTTGTCAATCTGGCGTAGAAAAATCGCGAATTTGTTTGATCGGGCATAGAAAAAGTCTGAATTTTGTCGATAATGTACAGAAAAATCTAAAATTTCGTTGATTCACGAAAAAATTGCAAACTTCTTCAATCATGCGCGGGAAAAAAGGGAATTTTGTTGATCATGTGTGTAAAAAAGGAAATTTTGTGGATTGGGTGTCGAAAAATAGTGAATTTTGTCAATTGGGTGTGAAAAAATAGCGAATTTCGCTGGTCGGGTATGAAAAGATTGCGAAACTTGTCAATCCGGCATAGAAAAATTGCGAATTTGTTTGATCGGGCATAGAAAAAGTGTGAATTTTGTCGATAATGTGCGGAAAAATCTCAAATTTCCTTGATTCACGGAAAAATAGCAAACTTCGTCGATCAGGCGCGGCAGAAAAGGAGAATTTTGTTGAACGAGTGTGGAAAAAAATTGAATTTTGTTGAAAGGGTGTAGAAAATCATGAATTTTGTCGATTAGGAATGGAAAAAATCTCAATTTCATTGAATCACGAAAAAATAGCAAACTTCATCGATCAGGTGCGGGGAAAATGGAGAGTTTTGTTGATCAGGTGTGAAAAAAAGGGAATTTTGTTGATTTTGTGTCGAAAAATAGTGAATTTTGTCAATTGGGTGTGAAAAAATAGCGAATTTCGCTGGTCGGGTATGAAAAGATTGCGAAACTTGTCAATCCGGCGTAGAAAAATTGCGAATTTGTTTGATCGGGCATAGAAAAAGCGTGAATTTTGTCGATAATGTGCGGAAAAATCTCAAATTTCCTTGACTTACGGAAAAATAGCAAACTTCGTCGATCAGGCGCGGCAGAAAAGGGGAATTTTGTTGAATGGGTGTGGAAAAAAAGGGAATTTTGTTGAAAGGGTGTAGAAAATCGTGAATTTTGTCGATTCAGAATGGAAAAAATCTCAAAATTTCATTTTATCACGAAAAAATAGCAAACTTCGTCAATCAGGTGTGGGGAAAAAGGAGAGTTTTGTTGATCAGGTGTGAAAAAAAGGGAATTTTGTTGATTGGGTGTCGAAAAATAGTGAATTTTGTCAATAAGGTGTGAAAAAATAGCGAATTTCACTGGTCGGGTATGAAAAGATAGCGAAATTTGTCAATCTGTTCTAGAAAAATCGCAAATTTGTTTGATCGGGCAGGGAAAAAGTGCGAATTTTGTCGATAATTTGCGGAAAAATCTCAAATTTCGTTGATTCACGGAAAAATAGTGAACTACGGTGATCAGGCGCTGGAAAAAAAGGAAATTTTGTTGAACAGGTGTAGAAAATCATGAATTTTGTCGCTTAGGAGTGGAATAATCACAAATTTCGTTGATTCACGGAAAAATAGCGAAATTCATCGATCAGGCACGGAACAAAGGGAATTTTGTGTTTTATCGGGTGTAGAAAAATAGTAAATTCTGTCAGTCGGGTGTGAAAAAATAGCGAATTCTGTCAGTCGGGTGTGAAAAAATAGCGAATTCTGTCAGTCGGGTGTGAAAAAATAGCGAATTTTGTCAATTGGGTGTGGAAAAATTGGAATTTTAACGATTGGCTTTGGAAAAATTGTGAATTTTGTCGATCAGGTGTCTAAATATCCCAAAGTTTTTTTTATAGGGCATGGAAATTTACAAAAATTATCTTCAAAAGTTATACAGTAAATTAAACTTTGAATTGAAGTTAATTAAAAAAAATATTATATGTTCATGACAGGGTTGCCCTCTTTTAGCCAGGCCAAAAAAGCCGGCTGGCTTTTTTTGGTTTTAACCACTTAAAAAAAGTCGGGTTTTATTTTTAAAAGGTTGTTTACAGCTAATTTGTTTTAAATTTGGATCAATTAATTTATAATACACTTATAAATATTTTCTACTAAGAAAATTATAAATTTCTATTAAATTTTGTCAAATAACTGTCTTTAACTGCTAGAAGGCAACTGTGAAGGCATTATGTCTGAAAATTAAAAAAAAAATATATATATATATAAATATTGAAAAGAATATTAATTTAGACTCCAAACTGGTGTTTTGAAATTTTATATTACATTATATAGCTCTACATATATTACACATTTTAAAGATCATATTTAATTAAACAATGACAAAATGTAGCACATCAAAATGGAAACATTCTTATGTGTCCACATGGAGAGTTAACTTATAAATGTTAAAAGAAAAATTAGAAAGGATATAATATTTGAGGAGAGTTAGGTACATAAGTGTATAAAAAATAGAGCATTTAAACAAGAAAATAAATAAATAAATAAAATTTCTCTAAATAAATTTTCGAAAAGCTTGTTGTTAAGCATATGCTATTCATAATGTTTTTTAATAGTGAGAAATGATGTTTTTATTATATGACTATGTATAATTTTAAATGTTTATTAGAAATAAAATAAGACTTGTATATTAATAGCTCTTAAAATTAATTAAGTAATAAAACATGTAACTAAGTAACTATTGTCCTCTTAATTAAAAACACTTTAAAATATGTAGTTTATAATTACAATGCTTCATTGTAAAGCCGATTATGGCCAATTTTGGCCAAAAAAAAGCCGTTTAAAACCAATAAAAGCTGCCGGCGTGGCTTTTTTTAATTTTAGCCGACTTTTTTGCAACCCTGGTTCATGATGAATGTTTATGTGTATTTATAAACGCATGCACACATAGGAGTATTACCCCTAAGCTCACATCATGTGCACATGAGTGCTTTTTTCTTGCACACAGTTACTTGGTACTCACAGGAGTACTTGATGCACCACTCGTAAAAATATTAGGTAGTTTTAGTTTAGCCGGGCGCCAGTGTTATATATACATACATATATATGTATACACACACACATATGTATATACATATATTGTCTATATCACCTATATACATATATATGTAGTATATATATTTATATAAACATGTATATAGACTTATATATGTATCTATAACATTGGCGCCCGGCTAACCGAAATAAAGTACCAAATATTACAAGCATTTAACCTTCCTTCAGCTGTAATTAGAAATTAAAAAATTGTGAAGAATTCATCATAATGTTTTAAAATTTAAAATATAGCTTCACCGTATGTTATAAGGTTCAATTTTAGGTTATATTTATAGAAACATCTTTTTTTTTTTAAATTTCATACTATTATAAGAATATTGCTCAGCTTTCTGTTGTGCCACTGTTCCATAACAGGTACACCAATAAATTTATGCTTGTTTTTTGGTCTTATTATTGATTTTGCAGTATTGATATTGCAGTGTGAATTATGTATGTGATAGCAATATGTTTAACCCTTAACCGGAAATGTGAAAATCCCGTGCACAAACAGACCACTTAATAATTTATCAAATAGTGAACTTAAACATTTAATCTTTAATAGTAATGCATTAATAGGAGCAATTTTTTAATATAACAGCCTAAAAATAAGTTTTGAATGCCGGAGTGCGAAAATATTAAGGGCAGATATATCGACAAAACCATCTCACAGATGGTACGTTTCTGGTTAAGGGAACTGGGCTTAGATGCCTTATGTTCCCTCAGCCGTTGTTTTGAATTGTTTGGCGATTTTTTGTTGGTGTGTTGGCGGTGTTTAAAATATGGCAACCTCGATATGTGGAACCCTGTGTGACATATGTATTTTGACGTGTTGTGTTCTGGCAACCACTGAGAAGTGGTGGATTTTGTGGATGGATTTTGATACTGTGTTGTATCGCTCTGTCTTTTTATTTTTATGTTAAATTTATTGGATGTATTTGACTGACTATATGGTTTCTGTAATCTGTTTAAAAGCTTTTGCTGAAGTAATTAAGAAATATGAGGAAATTTTGAGAAGAAAAGTAGGTTTGTTTATTGTGTCTCAATGCATATTCATAAGCCTATTTTGGAAAATGATGGTGGTGTTATGAGAAAGATTTCGTACTGGAGCTTTTAAGAAAGCAGATATCTGTTAAGGTATGTTGATAATTTTATGTATATTTTGCTGCTTTAAGAGTTTTTTACATTTTGAGATTGCTAGAAAGCGAGAACTTCGGAATCTTAAGAATGCTACACCGGGAGAACTGCTGAATGCAGTGATTTTTTTTTTTTTGGTTAATGTGCGCGAAGCGCTCATACAAGATTACTGATTGCCTAGCGAGTTTAATTTTTTATGTATATTTTGCTGCCTTAAGAGTTTTTATATTTTGAGATTGCTAGAAAGCGAGAACTGCTGAATTTTGAGAATGCTACACCGGAAGAACTGCTGAATGCAGTGGTGGTTTTTTTTTCGGTTAATGTGCACGAAGCGCTCATACAAGATTACTGATTGCCACTTTAGCGAATTTTGTTTATTATTTACATTTTATTTTCGTTAAGCGAAACATGCGTATGAACCGGTGCTTGGTGACATTTACTACTTGGCGGAAAAGGGGTTTTCACGCCAAGAAAATTCCAAGATGGCAGCCGTGTGAACTTATGACATCTGTTCCGGGAACTGCAATAATTAAGCCTTTTTGTGGTAAAATTTAGATAGGCAAAAAAAGTGTAAAAAAAAAAGTGCACAAAATCTGAGCGTATTTGGCACCACTGATTGTGTATAAAAGGTGCACAACTCAGGTATGCAAAAAATGTGTAAACAAAAAAGTGCACAAAATCCGAGCGTATTTGGCACCACTGATTGTGTATAAAAAGTGCACAATTTAGGTATGCAAAAAAAGTGTAAACAAAAAAGTGCACACAATCCGAGCGTATTTGGCACCTCTGATTGTGTATAAAAAGTGAACAATTTAGGTATACACTTTTTGTGCACAATTCAGTGTGCACTCATTATGCATAAGCAGAGGTGCCAAATACGCTCGCTTTTTGTGCACTTTTTTTTTTACACTTTTTTTGCAAATTTTTTCTAGCTGGGATGGTTGTGGAGTACAGCAATCGTTTGCAGAACCATTTCCATACAAAAATTCGCTTTGAAATTGGTTATATTCATTTGGACAAACTTGTGAAAGGCGAGCACAAGAGAAGTATTTTCGCTCTTCGATCTCAAGAAAATGTTAAAAAATATTTTTTACTTTTCTTAATGCAGTAAATATATATATATATATATATATAAGGATTTAAAGCCAATGTGTCGGCCGTACAACAAGTTTTCTCCTTCTGCTTCTCCTGTATCCGAAATTTAATTTATCGCACGAAACAAATTGATAATAAAATGAACCTGTAAATTTAAAACGAAAAGCCAAATTCTTAACATAGATTTAATGCTGATCTGAGCATTCGGGAGAAGAATTTAGCGTACTTTTCTGTCGCTACACGGAGTGGGAAATATGTTTAAACCGGTTAACTCTGTTCAATAATGAAAATTTTATTTTATTTCAGGTGGAAAAGTTATAGATTTTTTTTTATTTCTTTACAGTAAAGTTTCCTATCAGAAACATTTTTTAATTACCGTAATTTCGCCCGTACCGCCGCACCTCAGAATCGATTTCCTACTAGAATTTATTTCAAATCAAATGTGATTTAATTCTGCTTAGCACTTATTTGGCTTCTTTTTTCAATAAAATTTCCGGCTTGAAAAAGACTTAACTGACTCACGGCGGATACGCGGGTAATTACGGTAATGATTTCGTATTAAAATTTTAAAATGGTTGCTTTGGCATGAAACACTGGTCTACAAAATTAATTTTTTTTTTGCCTTTTAAATAAATGATATATTTTTATGCTAATTTCGGATCAAAGAATATGAATTAACAATTAAAATTTTAATGTTAGTTCCCGGTGTGAAAATATGCCTAGTATAAAAAATTATATTTATAAGTTCACTGTCAAAGAATATAAAATATTTAAAAAGCAGAAAAACCAACGTTTAAAATGCACAAACAGTACATGAAAAGCTGTACCGATCGGTGCAGCTTCTTATAAGCTTGCCAAATACTTAGTTTTTGTTTATTCCCCACTTTTAAGCAGTAATTGTTTCACTGTTAAGAATTCTTTTGATTTTGTTAAAATACTTCATAATTTTAAGCCGCAGAGTCACATGATGATTTCTTTTGATGTTAAATCATTATTTACAAACGTTCCAGTTGACGGGGCTTTAGATTGCCTCAAGAAAAGGCTTTGTGAATTCCATTTTTCTTATTTTGAAATAGAGGAGCTTATCCTTCTAACTCGCGTTTGCTTTTCGCAAAATACTTTTGTTTTCAATGGTAATTTCTTCCGTATGATTGACGGTTTGGCTACGGGAAATCCTCTTAGTCCAATTTTATGCGATATTTATATGCACTATTTTGCGGTCAAACTTTTTGAAATTTTAAAATTTCCGTTCTATGTTTGTTATGTTGATGATGTTTATGTCCTGGTTGAAATGAATTCGGATATTAATCATGTTCTCTCTATTATGAATTCCATTGATCCCTGCATTCAATTTACCTCTGAAATTGAGACCAATAACTGTCTTTCTTTCCTGGATGTCCTTGTTATTCGTTGTGAAAATGGCTTTCAGACTACCGTCTTTCGAAAACCTTTTGCTGTCAGTCTCCTACCTCAGAGGTATTCTTCTCATCCCCCTAACCAGAAATTCGCTGCTTTCTTTTGTTTTTCGGGCTACCAATATTTGTTCCACTCCTCAGCTACTTAGTGCTGAACTTAATTACCTCAAAGTTATTGCTGTTGATCGTGGTTATTCCTCTAATATTATTGCTTCTATTAAGAAATTGACGAAATCCGTCTATTCTGAAAACAATTTTAATTCCAAATCCAATACTTTAATTTTGTTACCATTTTTTCCTAAAATCAGTCAGCAAGTTGCTAAAATCCTAAGAAGATTTGATTTTAATATTATTCTTTCTCCTGTTGATAAAATCACTTTTTCAAATCTCAAACACCCCATTGATCGCCTAGATAACTGGGGTATTTAACAAATCTCTTGCTAGTGTGTCCTTTCTTATAATGGCCAGACTAAACGTGCTCTTAGATTTCGTTTAAAAGAGCATGAAGTTTATGTTAAAAATCAGGAGATCAAATGTTATTCTATTGCTCAACATTCTTGGTCTTCTCAACATATGTTCGATTTTTCCTCAGCCATAATTATTCAGAAATGTTCTTCTAACCTTGATCTTGATTTTTGGGAAGCTCACCACATCATTAAAAATTCTCACTCTTTAGTCAATGACTTATCTTGTACTCCTGATTTTCCAAGTATTTGGAAAGCATTAATTTAATTTTCCCTTTTTGGTTTCTTTTTCTATCCTTATTCGGTAGATGTCGCTACTTGTCCACCCAGTCGTTTCCACTGCTTCTCTCTCATTGGCTGTTATTGGCGCCTTCCCTACCCGCTTAGTGTATATAAGCCATTGCATCTCTGTCTATGATTTTGCTGAGCCTTGCTTTTTCTATCACGCTGTTCCTTTTTCCCTATCTTTCACAAGAAGAATCTCGCTAGTAGATTCGAAACAGCTGTTTGCTGCTTTTCATGTATTGTTTGTGCATTTTAAACGTTGGTTTTTCTGCTTTTTAATATTGTTGCACAAATGCTTTATTTTCTATTTTTTATATAAAGTATTTATTTAAAAAAAATTATTTTTTCGTTGTTGTTTAACTTTTTCCATGAAATTAAGAATTTTTTAATAATATCAAAACATTAACCTTATATCATCAACAAAGATGTCCTCTGTTTTTTTAGTTCAGATTCATGGGCATCTCTACTCAAGTTCCAGAAGTAGTCTGATAACATTGACGCATTCCATCGCCCTTGGTATATTTTTGAAATGTCGATATGTCTTGGTGAATTCGTTAGCCATGCTCGGTTGAACAAAAACGCAATTTGATGAAAAGAATCGATATGAGAACGAAGAAAGTGAATTTTTAGGGGCATATTGCAACCCAGCTGCTGATACTTTTGTAGCAGTACAAGATTCTCCATAGTTCTTATATCTTCTTTTGCCCAAAAATCCATAAAATCCCTATTGAAATTGTAACACACTGATATTTTCAGTAATAAAACCTAAATTTGGCATCCATTTTTGGATTCTCCGACAAATTTTATTTTCAGATATCAAATAGGAAATCACTTGGTGAAGTAGTTTAGGATATACAGGGTGGTCATAAAAAAACTTCCTCGATACAGGAATCCGAGCGACGTAACCGCTCAACCAATAGAATAGAAATTTTAGATATACCTATTTGAAGGTATATGCTCGTGATGAATAAAACAATAGAGATCACACTATTACGGTTACGGTTACAATGAAAAAATTTCGAAAAATCCGAATGTCAACACCCATTTTTTTCATGTGCAAATTCATGAGCGCATTGAAAAACCATAAATGGCGTTAGAATGATAGACGTACGATGAAAATTGCCGGTGTAAGACACTTGCAAAAAACACCATTGCGAGGAACGAAAAAGTGGCTACAAGACATGATTTTCAGCAGCCGATTTTTTTTTCACTTGTGAACTGTGTAATGTTATAAGATTTGCTTTAAAATGTGTTTTTAAGTTGTGTTTGTGTACACATTGTGAAGATAAAAATGTAATCATTTGTTTTAGAGCGCTGAATATTACGTTACATAGGAACTGATTAGGATTGAGTGCCATGAATTTACACCAGAAATTTTATTCATACGTGTATCGTTTCAACGCCATTTATGGCTTTTTAATGTGCTGATGAATTTGCGCAGGAAAAAAAAGGGTGTTGCCATTCGAAAATTCCGAAATTATTTCACTGTAACCGTAACAGTGAGAGATCTTTTGTTTTAAATCATCACGATCTCGAGCGCATACCTTCAAATAACTAAATCTGACAATTCCTTCCGATTGGTTGAGAGGTTAGGTTGCTAGGGTACATATATCTTTGAAGTTTTTTTATGACCACCCTGTATACAGATACAACATTTGGAACTCCTAGTGTTAAATGATATTTATGACATTGTTTCAATTGCGGGCAACATTTTAAGTATAACTTAAAAATTACTTAATGGAATAAGCTGTAATTTAGATTCACATATTTGAAGCTTCTAGAATTTGACTTCTCTTAAAAAAATTATAGGATCAGGTATCAGATTTCCGACTCTTTGAATACCAGTATAATGTTAGAGAAAATGTTATTTTATTTAATCAGAACATTTTTGCGATTTAACCCTTAAATGCATAGTAATGCATAGCTGCATTCCTTTTTATTTAATTCTTAGCAACCAGAATATTTATATAGAAGTATTAATAATGTAAAAATTACAAAAATATGCTACTAAATATAGTTAAAAATCTATCTTAAAATTTCTGGTGTCTAATCTTTAATATAAGAATAAAAAACATAATTCTGAAAACATAATTCATGCATTTAAAAGTTAAGCTCTACAAAATAAAAAAATATATAAAATAAGGTATTTAGATTCTTACTTATTAGAATTTTTACTAATTTGCCTTATTTTACCTTTTGCTTGTATTACAGATGTGCAACATAAGAAAAGGTTCACGACGAAAAATGTATCTCTGATTTCTTCCATTCTTTATCATATGTAATAAACCTTTCAGAGAATCGTATACATTTTTTTCGAAACAAAATAAAAACTCATGCACTTAAGGGTTAACAGATTTACATTTTCTGTACGATTACACTGGTATACAAAAAGTCGCATATCTCATCCTTATAGGATACTTTTAATACATTTTTTAAATCTTAATTTAAAATTACATATTTTTGGAAAACATCTTAACTGTACACATCTGTATTTACAAACCAAGGCCTAATGAAGGTTTTTCATGGTGATATTCGTTTTCAGTGGGTTAATTTCATGGATAAATGCAAACTATCACTTCAGAGTATATTAAATTTATGTACAGCAGAGTTGCCATGTCTCCGGGTTTTTGGACACCAATATTATCATAGAGAAAATCTGGTTCTTGTAAATCGCTCAAATGTTCCAACTGAATAAAACAACATTTTCTGCATTAAAATACTGGTATCGAAAAAGACGGAGACTTGGCAGCTCTGGTATAGTGATTAAATAAATTCAAATGATCCACGATTTTTAGAATATATTTTATTGCAATTGATCGATAAATATATAGTCAGAAAAGTAAGTGATTATTTTCAGTTAAAAGAAAATTAGAAATAAGCAAACATATAAATTTTTTTCAAAATGCTGTACCATCTATTGGTATTGTATTGCAGTAAAACATTTATATATGAGAAAAACTAAGAAAGTTTGAACTTCAAAAATTTCTTTATTTCTAAAACTTTTAGGGAAAAATGGATTTGCTCTATTTTAGATCTGAAAACTGAACACTCTTGAAAATGTGCTGATTTCTGTATCTATGTGAAGACAGTTAATAGGCAGCTGGCTTCCAACCCGGTTATCAAAGAAGACGTGTTATTTATTTTAACGATTGCTAACACATATTCTGTTAAAACCTCTTACATTTTAATACAGGCTATTTTACGTGTTTCAGTACCAGAAAATTCTTAAAGTACTTATCACTATATCTAAAGACAGAATTTTTTTCCATACAATAACGCAAATTATACTTTACAAAAATTCTGATAATAGGTACTTGAAAGTTCTTGAAGCGTACAAACCCTGTAATAATGTTCTGATTTTTTTTCATTATTTTGTGCATGTCATTGAAACCTTTAACTTGTTTAGCGACAAGTTTTGACGGGTTTGTTATTTGTAAACCTCACATGATACTTTCTTGTAATTTTGTAATTGATGCACAATTACAAGAATAAAGATAGTTATTCTTTTGTAACCCGCATCTTAAATGCAAAAATTAAAAATATTTGCTTTAGAAAAATTTAAAATACTACATGCATGAGAGAGTCAAACTTTTGCCGCCAACAATAAAAATCAAAGAAGAGTGAAAAGGGAAAAAATATACCGTTTAAAGGTACATTATTATTTGGACACTTCTACCTCATTCCAAATAGTTCAAATCTTTTTAAACATGGTGCATTTTAAAAGTCTCTGTTCACACATTCAGGGCGGGTCATTCGTCGAAATTAAGCACGAAATTTACCTTTACAAATGTCGTTTGAAATTAAAACCTGCTCACAACCAATAAGAAGTAAGCATGCCTGGATTACACCTTCTTTACTCATCCTTACAAAATTTCCGGTACCAGTAATATTTTCTTCCTCAATCTCCGAAAACGCCAATTCACGTGATCCGTCCTCAATGTGTTAACCTCTTGAGGGCAAGCAATTACGTTTGTGAAATGCTGAATTCCCACCGGAATCTTTGAAAAATTCTACTTCAAAATAAGTAAAAACAATTTTACAGCTTTTTTCCACCAATATTAGAAAAGAAAAATTTAATAAAATTTTTCTTGTGTAAAACTAAATTAATCGTAGGTGGTATATAATATATACCGGTGCCCTTCAAAGGCTTAAGTGGATGTAGTGCACGCCAGTGTTGCCAGTGGGTTACTTTTAACAAATTCAGATTTCTTGATTGCCACCACTTTTTTGAAACGGTAAGATTACCTTTGTTTTCGCCTTAATTAATATGTCATTAAATAAGGCCCATTTTACCATTTCAAAAAAGTGGTGCCAATCAAGAATCTGAATTTAAAAAAGGTAGCCCATCTGGCAACTCTGTTGCATGCATCCAAATGAAATATAATAAATTTAAAAAATATCCTTTTGATAAGGTATGGAGCTTTTCGTGAATTTATTTCTAGAAAAACATTAGTAATTTAACCATTTCAAAAGTGGTGGTTTATTTATGAAATCACTTATATTTAATGTCCAAATGTCACAACAGCACCAGAATTTTAAGTAAAAAATTTTCCGTTTATTATGTTTGCGAAATAGAGATTTTCTTATTGCTAAATAAATTCGTTCAAAAATTCCGGTGTCAAACAGTCATTTCAACATTTGAACAAGGGCTTTGTCCCAGAAAGGGTAATGCAAAGGAAAGTTAATAAATTTAAATGTCTGAAGAATATGTATAATCTGAAGAATAAGTACTTAATCAATCTTATACTTGTTCGCATTTGAATAATCGGGATAACGTATTTATTGATTTTAATTAGCATTCTTTTCCTATAACACTGTTAACGCACAAACAGCTTTAAATAAAGGAAATAAAATATCGTAATACATATTTTTTTTTTTTTTCAGAAGGAAAATTAATGTCAGTGAGACAGATTTTACAAAAACGAAATATCCATCACCTTGTCTCTTTAAGATTTTTTGCTTTAAGCGTTTGATTTCGACCGTTGACTGAACAATGTTTTATATTAAATATAACCGCAATTTACAAAAAAATTAAAAAATAAATCTAGAGATTTCTACTGAAAGTATCTCAGTAAAAGTGTTAAGGGAGAAATAATTTTTTAACTCTTTCATGCGCAGAGTAATTCTGTCCATAAAATAGTGATACGATTAGTTGAATCAAAATTTTCGAATGAAATTTTTATATAATAGAAACTTATTTTTCTAAACATTCATTATGAAATCAAAATTTTGTCAGGGTTTGTACGCTTCAAGGACAATGTACCAGATTTTGCGTAAGGAAATATTTGCCTTTTAGTGAAAAATAAATCATCTCCAGATATAGCGACCAGTAATTTACGAAATTTCTGGTACTAAAACACCATAAATACCCTGAATACACTAATGCGTACGAACCCTGTTTATTAAACATCCTCCGGCCAGAAGGGCCCAATAGAGCCGACAGGTACATTCAAAATGGAATCGTGAATGGAATCTTCATGAAAAGAAAAAGACTGAAAATTCTGAGAATAAGTTCTATTTCAAATATGTGGCTTTTGTAAATATGTGACTTTTTCGGTAAATATGTCTAAAAGTGACATATTTACAGAATTTTCAGTCTTGCTTTCAACAGAAAATTCATTTTGAATGTAGGTGTCGGGTCCGTTAGACTCGTCTCGTAGGCGGAGGCTTAAAATATACTTTGTGCGGTTTAGCTGTTTGGAAATAAAATTAAGTGGTCACGCCATGTGACCACAGTTCTTGAGAAGGTTAAAAACTGTAATAGAATAAAAAAATAGACTAATGACATGCATATGTGCTAACCCGTATTCAAGTATTAAGAGTGGAACATTATGATTCTGTACATTTAACTAAATTTAATTTTTATTTAAGAAAATATCTTGTGATACTTTTTAGCAGTTCTTTAGGACCAATATGTTCGTTACTTGTTGGAAATTTGGCTTTGCATGTAATATATTATAATGAGACATGTTTATGTAATGATATGTTTAAACACCTTTTCAGGGGCAAGGTACCTCTATTCGCAAAATCATGAAATAAGTGAATGACACCAGAATCTATAAGCTAATTTATTTAAAAATAGCCAAAAGCGTTTCTTCACGTACTTAATAAAAGGAATTTTTTCATTGCAATATAATGGTGCCAATGTGGCATTTAGGAATTAAAATTAGGTGGTCTAAAAATTAACCAGCCAGATGTGGAATGCCATAGTGTTGCCGCATCTGGCTGATTTTTTATTGTGGTATTTCAAATTCTCACCAGTAAGTTTAAATATTTATTATTGTTTTCTAAGATAATAAATATAAAAAAAAAGATATTCAAAAATTTCCGGTATGAATTCAACTCTAGTGAGAAGTCGGTCGATTAGTGATTACGTCGCACTCGTATCCACTGGCCTTGAGTATTTTGATGGCAGGGTTTCAACTCGATAATTACCCGAATAATACATAGGGCATTCAAAATGTTCCAAGACTGATCGCACTAAGATCCTATAACACAGAGGTTATATTTTATTTTATAAAGCCATTGTACGCCGTAGATTCTACGTGTCCTTCCAATTCCATACAATGCTTGGAACCAGTGTTCAGATCAATAAACGCCTTCTGGATCGCCTCAACTCCAACACTATTGAGTTATGATGTCACAGTCGTTTCAATGCCATCTATAGACACTTACCGCTACCTCTTCAACTTCAATTTCAACTTGGGAAATAAAAAAGTAGTCCGGGGTGTACAGATCTGATGAGCATAGAGGTGTTGATTCACACAACTTGCATTCTCGTCAAAAATTGATGGAAAATGATGGAATTTGTCAGCCGCTGCGTTGTCGTGAAGGTGGCACCATGTTCCGCTGTCAGCAAATCAGGCGTCACATGCCGTATTCGTTTCAAAAGCCGATGCAACACATACTTGTAGAATGCACTAGTCACAGTGGGCCGTCTGATGTCATAAACAATTGCACATGATGAAAATTTTCTCATTTCGGCTTGAAAATGGACCACCTAATGCCTCATCGACTTCGGTCGACTGTTTTCCAACTTGAAACCACGAAAACCACTCAAATACTCGCGAACGGCTCATAGCATCGTCACCATATTCAGATTTAATCATTTCGTACGTTTCTATGGCCGATTTTCTCATTTTAAACAAAATTTGGTGTCCGTTCGTTGTTTCATTTTTTTCAATGGCAATGAAGCAGCATACGCTGTACGGAAATGCACGCTACCAAGCTGGAATTTCATAGAAATGAATGAAAACACTTGGTACGCATGGATGAAGATCGTTTATAGGTCATGCCGCCGGTTTCACAGAGATAGAGCCATCTGTGTTTTTTTTTTTTTTTGTTTTTTTTACGAGCGGGAGTCCTAGAACTTTTTGAATGAACTGTGTATTGTTTTAAAATAGTGATACATAAAATTACAAAAATAGTCTCGCCCGTGGCTTCCCTCCCTAAATGAAACAAAGAAATTTCGAAAGAGAAAGTTTATTTAACCCTTACCGGCGCGGAGTAATTCTGTTTATAAACTTATGAAATAATGGACTGACACCACAATTTATAAACGAATTTATTAGAAAATACGAACTTGCTTATTTTCATGTACGTTTTAACAGGAAAATTTTAGATAAATATTCCTGGTGCCATTTGTCACTTTTGGAATTAAAATTAGGTGTCCTTTTTTAAGGACACCGCGCCGGAAAGGGTTAATAAAGTGTTCTTTCTTTTTTGCAGAACGTAATTCATTTCATTTAGTAAGTAAAATTTCTGATTTAATACATGTTTATTTGACGTGAATTAAGTTGACACAGTCTTGCAGAAGAATACTAGTATCTACTTTCGAACATACCAACGTGAAGATGTCTAATTCCTTACGGGCTTCCCATTTTCGTTTTATATATTACGCTATTTCTCAAATTTATGCACAATATTGTGCTATGCAAATAAATACGAGAATTAAAATAGTATCATTAGAGAGTATATCTATTTTCAGTGGTAAGAAGTAGCGAAACTGCGAAAGTAGCCGCTACTTTCTATAGTAGTTTGTAACGCGCTACAATTTTAACTATCTAGTGTTGCGAGAAGTGCGATACAAAAAATCAGTAATTTGTAGCGAGAACCGACACTATTATTAAAGTTATTTTAGGGGAGAAAATGTCCCAGTCTACAAATCATGTGCAAACATACTTCTTTTCACAAAATTTGTTCTGCTCAACAATTTGCAAATCTCAGCTGTAGTACATCCCAGCTAAAAATGAACTGCAGTTTTTCTACAGAAGTGGAGTATTTTTGAGGTTTTTCTATAGTCAACTATAGATTTTCTGTAGTGCAATCTCGACTGTGAAAATACTTTAGAAATTCTGCGGCTAATGTGGCGTAATTTTGTGGTACTTTGTTTTAAAAATACTCTGTGCTATAAACTTCAAAAATACTATAGTTTATCTGAAGTCATCATAAACTTTTAAAATAATGAGATTTTGCGTCTGTAGTAATGCTGCAGTATTGAAGTAATTTTATCTCATAATTTTACCAGTTCGTCTTTTTCTCTTAGTGTTTAATTATTTTAGTTGTCCGAAAGGAATAAATTTTATTTTGTGTTAATCAGAGAAAAAGAAAATTTAGTTAAAATTAAATTTCAAAGTCCGAAAGAGAATGCCGTCCTCGGGTTACAGCTCCGCTCCCCCCCCTCCAAAAAAAAAAAAGAACTCTTTTTAACCTGACTTTAAGATAAAGTTTAAATACATAAACATGAAAAAAAATCGACCGAAAATTAACTACCAAGAGTGAGATATAGGGGGGTGAATCTCTCCCCCAACAGAAACTTCTTAGTTTCTGTTTAATTTTAAATTATTCGGAATAAATAAATTTTACTATATTTTTCAAAATCGGAGAAAATAAGATATTTCCGTTAATTAAATTTCAGACTTCAGGGATGGCAATGGGCCTTCCACCCCCCACCCCCCTCCTTAACGGAATTTTTTTATTTCTTTTATTTTAAAATACTGAAAAAGAATGAATTTTACTATGCATTTCATAAAAAAAGAAAATTTAATTACTTAAATTTCAAAATCCAGGGAAGGGAAATGGCTTTTTTCTCCTATCCCCCTTTCCCCCCCTTCCCCCGCTCAACTGATATTTCTGATATACTGCTTCTCTTTTATTTTAAGTTTCTGAATATAAATAAATTTTACTATGTACAAAATCGGAGAAAAAGAAAATTCAGTTACATATATGTTTCAAAATCCAGGGAGCAACAATGACTCCCCTAGGCTCCCCTCTTTTAACGGAAAATTTTGGTTACCTTAATTTTTAAGTTACTCGCAAAGAATAAATTTTACTATGTTTTTCAAAACAGGAGAGAAAAAATTGGGTTACTTAAATTGAAATATCTAGGGAGAGGTAATTGGTCTCCTATGCCACCTTCCCCTAAACGGAAATTCTTGTTTCCTTTTTTTTAAGTTACTCGAAAAAAAAATAAATTCTTCTATGTTTTGAAAATAGGAAAAAAAGAAAATTTAGTTTATACAATTTCAAAATACAGGGAAGGGCAATGGGCCTCCTATACCGTTCCCTCAACTGAAACTTTTTAGTTCCTCTTTTAATTTAAGTTAGTCGAATTAAATAAATTTCACTATTTCAAAACCGGTAGAAAAAAAATTAGTTACTTATATTTTAAAATCCTGGGAGGAACAAATGACTGTTCTATAACCCCCCCCCCCCCCCGCCGCCTCCTGACGGAAAATTCTTGGTTTCTTTTTTTTAGTCACTCGCAAAGAATAAATTTTATTATGTTTTTCAAAATAAGAAAATAAAATTAGTTACTTACTTCAAAATCTAGGGAGGGGTAGTTGCTCACCTATGCCCCCCTCCTCCCCTAAACGGAAAATTCCAGCTTCTCTTTTTTTAAACATACTCGAAAGGAATAAATTCTACTGTGTTTTTCAAAAGCAGAATTTTTTTTTTTTTTTTTTACTTTAATTTCAAAATCCAATGAGGAGGCACCCCACCCCTTTTTTCTTTTTCATAGCACACCCGGACCCGAATTTACTAAATGCACAATTTGCCCTTCTCCCCGAAAATACATGACTCCCAGTTCGTATGAAAATTACTTCTACTTTATAAAAACGAATGAAAAATAAATAATTCTTATTAAATATTTTATTTTAAATTTACATTGGAATATTTGATTATTGTTCACGCAGCTGAGGCTGCATTTCTGACTAAATAAATATTTATTATTTAAGTTAATTTTTAATTATAATTGATTTAATAATTATTAATAATATTTATAATTAATAATTATTGATATTTAATATAATATTAATTATATATTACATAATATGAATAATATAATTTAAATAATTAATAATTATTATTTATAATTAATAATTATTAATAATATATAATAAATTAATATTATTTAAATAATATTTTTTATTCTAAATTCTGTCCGGGTTGCAGATACATTTTGCGCTGTTAGCGAAACGAGATTGACCTCTCAAAAGCTCACATTTCGCGAACTTTTCCCTGTTTTAAGGAAGCAAGCTTCCTGATTGGTCGATCTCGTTTCGCTAACAGCGAAAAATCTATCTGGATTCCGGCGGATGAAGCAGTAGTGCTCGTACAACTCAACTTTCGATCTAGGCGGAATGCTTTATTTACAATACATGTGACTCGCGATTCGACCTTCGTCTTTTTTTCATAGCCCCTTTTGTTCGTATTATGCTTTCGCGTTAATTATTATTATTATTATTTTTAAATGAATGTCAATAACCATAACATTGCGAATATTATGTACCGAGCTAATTTTTTAAAGAACTGACACCATGCCCGTTCGGTTTTTGCGTTCGTATACTATTTTTTAAATCTGACTTGTCCGTATAATACTTTGATTATTCTTTTAGAATGTATATTTAAGATTGCTAAATTATGTACCGAGCTTGATCTCTCTTTTTGAAAGGACTATTATACTTCCAAAAAAGTGGGCCCTTTTTAAAAAATTCGGATATACTATTCAACAGTAGAAAATAAAAGTCGCACCAATAAAATATTTCGGAGGAGGATTTGTAGGTGCAAGATACTATTTATATGTATATTTTTTGGTTTTTCTTTAACCCTAGAACTACCGGAAATTTTACTCAAGTTTTATAAAAACATTCTACACCAGAATTTTTACTTAAAACTATTTAATTTGTTTATTTAACTTATTATTGTCTGATTTATACATTTAGTTTGTTTTGAAGAAATTTTCTGGTTTGAATAGATATTTTGAATATACATGTCGGGTCCATTGGACCCTTCTGGTAGACAGAGGGTTAAAGAATAATAGAGGTGTAGCTGATTAAAAGCTAGTAAGTGTAAATTTAAGTAATTTATTGTTACTACAGAGGAAAAGAGTTCAATAATCTAAGTTTTTTATTGAATAGTTTTTTTTTTTTTGTGTGTGTATTGTTCGGGTTATTTAATGTAACTTTTCAAGTAGTGCTGCTGGTTTTAAACATTTTAAAACAATGTGCATGACTTATTAAATTTTGGAATAAAATTAAATTTTAAAAGTAAACAGAAAAAGTATGTTTTCAGACAATGCAAGAATCTTACATTTTTTTTTTTTTTTTTTTTATCTGCCTACCCTCAACTGCTGCTGAAGATTAAACTTGAAGCCACAGCGGTTGTCCAATGGCCTGGAACTAACCCTTCCCACTTTTCAATGTTTTTAATTTAAGCAATTTTTCTTTTAAGTTTGTCTGGTAACTTCTTTTTAAAAAAATTCTGCCTCCAGTCGAATGGTCAGTATTGATTAGAGTGTGTGCATGAATGTTTCTTCCTTAGTATACACTAGTACTTGGTATTCGATGCTCAGAAATTCTGCAAAGCAGCACTCAATAGACTGCCGTGTTTACTTGTGTAATAGTCTCACCCCTGATTTGAAGCAGAAAAAAATCGTCAAACTATTTTCTTTTCATGAATTGAATGTATGAAAAAATTATGAAAGATCAACGTTTGGAAGAAAAGGTCTTGAGCATTGCTCAAGAAAACAGCCATGCTGGTACTTGATAGTTTCCGAAGACATTTTGTTGATGATGTAAAGAAAAAACTTTCAGAAGGCAAAACAGATCTTGTGATAATTCCCGGAGGAGTCACAGAGATTCTGCAAGACAATATAAGACGAGTATATGGATATTGGATAATCAATGGGAACAACGAGAAAATTCCCAGTGGAAAAGTAAGGCGCCCATCCCTGGAACTAATGTGTAGTTGGACATTACAAAGCTTGACTTTAATGACAAGTGATATAATTTCCAAAAATTTTTAAGAAGATGGGTATCTTTGACGCTTTGGACGGAAGCGAAGGTGACATTTTATGGAACGATGGAGATTCTTCAGACACCGACTCTCATTACAATAGTGATACTGAAACCTTTAGTAAAAGAAATTTATTATGATAATTTTTTGTTTAAATTTTCACAAAGATTATTATTTGTAAATTTTACATCTATAAAAATATTACCATAAAAAGAAAATGGTATTTAATAAACATCATAATCTGGAAACATTTGGTAAGTTACCAATTTTATTATGTGTTTTTTTATACCAGTAATGTTTCAGCATTTCAGTGTACAATATTATGCAGTAGATTTCTCCGCATAATAGTTGCACCTAGACTTTCACAATAAAAATTTGGCAAAAAAAAGTGCAACTATTATGAGAGTAAACACAGTACTATACAGTATGAAGTCGATTTTTGCAAAGAATCTCCACTACTTACTTAAGAGGTTACTTCACTCACATGAAAACGCCTGCCCTGTAATATTAATCTTATAAGAAATTTTTTTAAAAGTATCTCATTTGCATTTCCATATTTTGAAATTATTCTGTATGCCAGCTGAGGTCGATCTTTACAACAGCCGTTTTTTACTTTTTTGATTTTGTTTGCAGGTTTTTTTTCTGAGGCTATTTTTGTCTGAAAAAGATTAACGTCCTCATAAAAAAAAAAAAAAAAAAAAAAAAAAAAAAAAGTGTATTTTAGAGATTGTCTTTAGTTACCCAATGCAAACAAAAGCATGGGAATGCAAACGAGATATTAAAAAAAAATCTCCAAAAGATTAAGATTAGAAAGTGCATGTACTTGCATGGGCACAGATGTCATATACGGGCGGGGGTTTTTTCCGACGCCAGTTTGCAGAAAGTTCAAGACTGGCAGCGGTCGTCACAGATTTTCTTTTCTGTTTTGCATATTCTTTTTCATCAAGCCATTACTTTGCTTCATATTATTTTTAGCTCTTTATTATTTAATACAAAAAGTTGAGATTATTATTAATAACAATTCATAAAATACCTAAAAACACTACAGGTAAGTGATTGTTTGATTAATTAATGCTTCAATTGTTAAAATTTTGCAATATTTTTTATGACTGATTTGTGAATTTAGTATTTTCATTCTGTGACAGTCACAAAACTTGCATTTTTTTCCATGTCTGACTGAAAAAAAATAATTAACTTTTAATCTGCGACTGATTGATGAATTTTGAGATATTTTCATACAACTGACTGACAAATTTTGCAAATTTTCTTTCGACGGAAAGATATGACATTTGGGTACAGATGTCATATTCGCCCCATATTGGCGCGATTTTTTTCTGTCGCCAATATCCTATAGGCAACACGTACTTAACTTGCGCCAAAGTGTCGTTATTTTGCTTGATGTGGTAACCCGGATTATGTTGTTTATGCTGTTGATGTTTTCGCCAAATTGGCAACCAAAAAAAAAATCGCGCCAATATGGGGCGAATATGACATCTGTTCCGACATTTGTTCCCCCTTAAATTACTTATAATCTTGACATTAATGTAAACATTACCCTTAATCTCTGATTCATCTGATGTAAACAAACAGCCATTATTTGTGACATTAGTTGTAGATTTGTCCCCAAATCACTAATTTATAGGCATTTTAGAATTTTTTCAATTAATAATATAGAATTGTGTTTGCTTGATGTTTATATATGAAATTATCTAAAAATTTGGGAGCTTCACATTACTTTTCTCCTCAAGTGGGCACACCTAGAAAATAGTGTCAGAATGAACAAAGTAATAACTGTTCTTATGACATAATTTTCTTTGAAAAAGTTTTGTTATGTGCAATTTTATTTAAGGAAGTTTTGGGATTTTTTGTAAAGAAAAATTATATGTGACATTTATCGTACTTTATGAAATTCATATTTTCAAACTTGCATTGATAATTTCAGTTCTGTTCAATTTAAAAAAATTGACGTATTTATGTTTGCTCTGTTTTTTTTTTTTTTTTTTTTTAATTGTACTGAAATCTATCGGAAAAATTTGAGTAAAATATTTTTATAAATGTCATCCTTCAATTTAAGTATAATACATTATTAGCATTATATCTATGTATGTGTATATACCGGGTGTCCCAAAAAGGACTGACTGATTTTAAAATTCAATAACTTGCAAACGGCGACAGATATTAAAAAAATTCTTGCAGGAGGGTTATGCATAAGGTCAAAAGTTTTTTTACAGTGATTTTCAATTTTAGTTCGATTTACAAACAATAGATGGCGCTGTAAGCAATAGTCGCTAAATTCAGGCTCGATTTTTGGTACTTCGTGGCCCGGATAATACATTTCCATCTCCTTTTTCTGCATGGAACAAGATAAAGGACCCAAAATCGAGCCTGTATTTAGCGACTATTGCTTACAGCGCCATCTATTGTTTGTAAATCGAACTAAAATTGAAAATCACTGTAAAAAAACTTTTGACTTTATGCATAACCCTCCTGCAAGAATTTTTTTAATATCTGTCGCCGTTTGCAAGTTATTGAATTTTAAAATCAGTCAGTCCTTTTTGGGACACCCGGTATATATATATGATGTGGGAACGCTGCATCTCCTGACTGAATTTATCCCTGTGCATTTGTTATGGTAAATGCTTTTCATTATGGGTGTTCTCAAATCCAAAGAGGCAACTTTATGACATATGTTTTAAATTATTTTTGTTTGGAAACGCATGAAACTAGCAGGTGTTTGTGTTCAGAAACTATGTAATCGAAAGATGTTTTCAGACGTTTTATTTTACTGCAGAAACGCGGAATTCCGCTTTTTCAGCATTGAATTTTATTATTCCTGGGATCGATGCAAATATGCATTAAAATTTGTTAACATTTTAATGAGGGAAGGGTTGTAGTGGGAGTGTAGGAAATATAACAAAAACGTGACTACGAACCGCACCAAATTGAGCACAATTGTCAAAGGATCATGGAAAAAATGCAATTAATGTCAAAGAATCATGGGAAAAATGCGATTTTCGTCAAAGGATTACAGGAAAAAATGCGACTCCCGTCAAAGGATCGCTGGGAAACGTAATTTTCGTCAAAGGATCGCTGGGAAACACAATTTTCGCCGAAGGATCGCTGGGAAACGCAATTTTCGTCAAAGGATCGCTGGGAAACGCAATTTTCGTCAAAGGATTGCCGGAAAAATGAGATTTTCATTAAAGGATCACGAAAAAGACACGATTTCCATCAAAGAATTGCAAAAAAAACATGATTTTTGCCAATAGATCGTGTAAAATATGCAAGTTTATACAAAAGGTCGTGCAAAATGCTCGAATTTCATCAAAAGATCGTGTAATATGCGAATTTCTTCGAAGGGTCGTGGGAAAAACGTGAATTTTGCCAAAGAATCACAAAAAAATATGATTTTTGTCAAATGATCGCAGAAAAAATGCAAATGTCGTTAAAAGATCGTGGAAAACATGCGAATTTCTTCGAAGGATCTTGCAAAAAAATGTTATTTTCGCCAAAGGATCGTGTAAAATATGCGAATTTTGTCAAAAGACCATGTAATATGCGAATTTCTTTGAAAGGTCACAGAAAAAACAAGAATTGTCAAAGAATCGCGAAAAAATCCGTATTTCGTCAAATAATAGTGTAAAATATGTGAATTTCTTCGAAAGATCGTGCAAAATATGCAAATTTTGTCGAAAGATCGGGTAATATGCAAATTTCTTTGAGAGGTCGTGGAAAAAACGTGAATTTCGCCAAAGAATCACAAAAAAAATATGATTTTTGTCAAATGATCGCAGAAAAAATGCAAATGTCGTTAAAAGATCGTGGAAAACATGCAAATTTCTTCAAAGGATCTTGCAAAAAAATGTGATTTTCGCCAAAGGATTGTGTAAAATATGCGAATTTTATCAAAAGACCATGTAATATGCGAATTTCTTTGAAAGGTCACAGAAAAAACAAGAATTTTGTCAAAGAATCGCGAAAAAATGTGATTTTTGTCAAATGATTGCGAAAAAAATGCATATTTCGTCAAATGATCGTGTAAAATATGTGATTTCTTCGAAAGATCGTGCGAAATATGAAAGTTTCTTTGAAAGATCGTGCGAAATATGCAAATTTTGTCGAAAGATAGTGTAATATGCAAATTTCGTTGAAAGGTTGTGGAAAAAACGCGAATTTTGCCAGAGAATCACAAAAATTATGATTTTTGTCAAATGATCGCAGAAAAAATGCAAATGTCGTTGAAAGATCGTGGAAAATATGCGAATTTCTTCAAAGGATCTTGCGAAAAAATGTGATTTTTGCCAAAGGATTGTGTAAAATATGCGAATTTTGTCGAAAAACCATGTAATATGCAAATTTCTTTGAAAGGTCATGGAAAAAACAAGAATTTTGTCAGAGAATCGCGAAAAAATGTGATTTTTGTCAAATGATTGCGAAAAAAATGCAAATTTCGTCAAATGATCGTGTAAAATATGTGAATTTCTTCGAAAGATCGTGCGAAATATGAAAGTTTCTTTGAAAGATCGTGCAAAATATGCAAATTTTGTCGAAAGATAGTGTAATATGCAAATTTCGTTGAAAGGTTGTGGAAAAAACGCGAATTTTGCCAGAGAATCGCAAAAAAATATGATTTTTGTCAAATGATCGCAGAAAAAATGCAAATGTCATTGAAAGGTCGTGGAAAATATGCAAATTTCTTCAAAGGATCTTGCGAAAAAATGTGATTTTTGCCAAAGGATTGTGTAAAATATGCGAATTTTGTCGAAAGACCATGAATATGCAAATTTCTTTGAAAGGTCACGGAAAAAACACTAATTTTGTCAAAGAATCGCGAAAAAATGTGATTTTTGTCAAATGATCGCGAAAACAATGTGTATTTCGTCAAATGATCATGTGAAATATGCAAATTTCTTCGAAAGATCATGCAAAATAGGCAAATTTCTTCGAAAGATTGTGTAATATGCAAATTTCTTTGAAAGGTCGTAGAAAACTGCGATTTTTGCCAAAGGATCGTGTAAAATAAGTGAATTTCTTCAAAAGGTCGTGCGAAATATGTGTATTTCCTCGAAAGATTGTGTAATATGCAAATTTCTTACCACTTATTCATGTTATGTACCTACGATGACCCTCCCTTTACATTCACACCAGGGGGGGGGGGGTACTTTTCTAAATTTTGCCGACATGCATCTAGTGACATATCTTTGGAAAGGTGTGTGGCTGCTTATTTGTATTAGCACATTCGTGTCCCTCTGCCCGCCTGCCCCTCCCCCGTGGGAGGGCATTTTTCTAAATTTTGCCATAGCCCCTCATGTGACATATCATTGAAAAGGCCTGTGACTGCTTAATCATTTTATGCACTTCTGGTGCTCTGCCCACCACTTTGCCCCCCCTGGGGGGTACTTTCCTAAATTTTGCTAACACCTGTCATGTGACATATCGTTGGAATGGCCTGTAACTGCTGAATATTTTATGCACTTCCGGTACTCCTCCCCCACCCCCCACTTTGCCCCCTCACGGGTGTACTTTACTAAATTTTCCCGACACCCGTCATGTGACATAGCGTTCGAAAGGCCCTTGGCTGCTTAATCATTTTATGCACTTCCGGTACTCCGCCCACTACTTTGCCCCCCTGGGGGGCACTTTCCTAAATTTTTCCGACACCCATCATGTGACATATCGTTGGAAAGGCCTGTGACCGCTTAATCATTTTATGCACTTCCAGTACCCCGCCCACCACTTTGCCCCCCGGGGGGGCACTTTACTAAATTTTGCAGATACCCGTCATGTAACATATCGTTGGAAAGACCTGTGACTGCTTAATCATTTTATGCACTTCGGTACCACACCCACCACTTTGCCCCCCAGGGGGGCACTTTACTAAATTTTCCCGACACCTGTCATGTAACATATCGTTGGAAAGGCCTTTGGCTGCTTAATCATTTTATGTACTTTCGGTACTCTGCCCGCTGCTTTCCCCCCCTAGGGGGGCACTTTCCTAAAATTTTCTGACACTAATCATGTGACATATCGTTGGAATGGCCTGTAACCGCTTAATCATTTTATGCACTTCCGGTACTCCTCCCCCACCCCCCACTTTGCCCCCCCAGGGGTGTACTTTACTAAATTTTCCCGACACCCATCATGTGACATATCGTTCGAAAGGCCCTTGGCTGCTTAATCATTTTATGCTCTTCCGGTACTCTGCCCACTACTTTGCCCCCCTGGGGGGCACTTTCCTAAATTTTTGCGACACCCATCATGTGACATATCGTTGGTAAGGCCTGTGACCGCTTAATCATTTTATGCATTTCTGGTGCTCCATCCACTACTTCCCCCCCCCCTTTGGAGGGCACTTCCCTACATTTTGCCGACACCCAAACCTGTGACCGCTTAATCATTTTATATACTTCCACTGCTCCATGCACTACTTTGCCCCCCTGAGGGCACTTTCCTCAGGGAGGCAAAGTGGATACTCAGTACAAAAAAACTACATTTTTGAGGTCGATATACTACAAAAAAACTGCAGTTGGAGAACTGCGGTGATTTGGCCGATTCCACTACAGAATTTTTGCGGTCAATAAAACTGCGAAATTTCTGCAGAATTTTTAATATTGATAAAACTATAAATTTTCTGTAGAATTTTTGTGGTCAATACAACTGCTAAATTACTGCAGTTAGTAAACTGCGGTAATTTTGTAGTTCTATTGACCGCAAAAAATCTGTAGTGGAATCGGCCAAATCACCGCAGTTTTCCAACTGCGGTTTTTTTGTAGAATTTCTGCAGTTGATTTTTAGCTGGGATAGCAAAGCATTGAAGGGAGTCAAAGATTTTTCCCATTGACACAGCTGTTAAATCGAATACTAACCCACCAAAGGTTTAGAATTAAAAAGATGAAAAGATTCCGAAGTGAATGTATTAATACACGGGTCGTACGGGTACCGTCATTTTAAAGGGCCAATATCAAAATTTTTTTAATTTTATTTTATAGAAAAATAAATCGACTTTAAACGGGCAAAGTTTCGTCTTATTTGAAGAAAGATTTTCCATAACAAAATACTGGTACCGAAGAATTTCTTAGTGATGAAATTCAAGCACCCGTACGAACCCTTTTATTAGGGACGTTATACCTATTTATATAAAAAAAGAAATTAAATCATTTACATCTTTACCTGATAAAGCACATCACATAAGTAAAAAAAAACATCTACATCTTTACCTGATAATGCACATCACACAAGTAAAAAAACGTTTACATATAGACCTGATAAAGTACACTGACGGAAAAAAAATCCCAACACCAGGAAAGACTTGTGTTAGATAAACGAAATTTGGTAGGCGTGTTTATACATCTGAAATATGACATCGATTCAAATTTCGCGCTTCGCGCATAAGTGTGGCGCTAGTGGCGCCACTCAGAACTTGCAGATCAGGTCTACTTTAACTGCGTGCTGTAAAGTTCGTGGGTGTTATTTAGCTACGAAACGTGACGTATTGAGGTGATGTTAGCCAAGAATGCCTTTAACAAGACGAAGAAGCCACTGTCAACAGCTCCCCGAGTTGGAACGAGGTCGCATATTCGGGCTACGAGAAGGTGGATTTTCTTTCCGCGATATTGCAGAAACACTTGGCTGGAATGTATCCACCGTGCATGATTGTTGGAAACAGTGGTCAATGGATGGTGCTGCATCAAGAAGACCGGGTTCCAGGCTGCCACGTGCACTCCTGAGAGGGAAGATCGCCGTATTCGGCGTACGATTGTGGTGCATCGTACTGCGTCTGAGGCAGAAATTCGAGCTGTAGTTGGTACCACAGTTACACAACGAACTGTTAGAAATCGGTTACTTCAAGGACAGCTCCGAACCTGGCGCCCTGTAGCGCGCATTCTACTGACTACAAGCCGTTGCCGTTTGAGACTCCATTAGTGTCAAGCCAGAGCTCATTGTTGGGCGGAGTGGAGATCTGTTGTGTTTCTTTTTCATCAGAAAACACAACAGATCTCCACTCCGTCCTCCAATGAGCTCTGGATTAACACCAATGACGTTGCAAACGGCAATGATTTGGAGTCAGTAGAATGCACGCTCCAGGGCGCCTGGTTCGGAGCTGTCCTTGAAGTAACCGATTTCTAACAGTTTGTTGTGTCACTGTGGTACCAACTACGGCTCGAATTTCTGCCGCAGACGCAGTACGATGCGCCACAGTCGTACGCCAAATATGGTGATCTTCCCCCTCAGGAGTGCACGTGGCCGCCTGGAACCCGGTCTTCTTGAGGCAGCACCAACCCTTGACCACTGTTTTCAACAATCATGCACAGTGAATACATTCCAGCCAAGTGTTTCTGCAATATCGCGGAAAGAAAATCCACCTTCTCGTAGCCCGAATATGCGACCTCGTTCTAACTCGGGGAGCTGTTGACAGTGGCTTCTTCGTCTTGTTAAAGGCATTCTTGGGTAACATCAACTCAATACGTCACGTTTCGTAGCTAAATAACGCCCACGAACTTTACAGCACGCATTTAAAGTAAACCTGATCTGCAAGTTCTGAGTGGCGCCACTAGCGCCACACTTATGCGCGAAGCGCGAAATTTCAATCGATGTCATCTTTCAGATGTATAAACATGCCTACCAAATTTCGTTTATCTAACACAAGTCATTCTTGGTTTTGGGATTTTTTTTCCACCAGTGTACATCACTCAAGTAAGAAAAAAAAAACTCTTAATCGTTACCTGATAAAGCACATAACTGAAATAAAATATAAGTACACTGAAGGTTTTTAAAATAGCAAATATATATTTGAATAATATATAATTTTTATCTGTAAGTACAACCTTCCATTTTTTGAAATAAAAATAACATTTATAATAATTTAATATTTTTATATTATTATTTTTATGAATATATTCGAATGTTAATTACTCGCATTTAAATTCTTTTATTATAAACATAAATTTGTGGAATGTTAAGTTGTAATCAATGTTTTGAATAATATTTCTAATTTTGGTTAACAAATACAATTTCTTAAGATGATTAAGAAGTTAACTCTACCTTTACCTCTTTATTAAATAAAACAAAATTAAAATGACAGATCAGACAAAATTATTGAGGTAATATTCGTTTAATGAAGAAAAATTATAACCTTAATCACAATGCATACCTACTTAACAGTTTGTCTAGTTTTATGTGATATTCATTATTTTGACATTATTTACAATAAATACTGTTTAATTGCAGTCACTGTATTTAATACCATTTCTAATTTACGTTGACAGATGTAATGTTTCAGAATTATTTTTAGTACGAAAATTAACAAAATGTTTGACATACAAATACACTAAAAGCAAATGACAATTAAGAAAAACTATTCCAAAAATGAGGACAGCACATTTGATGAACAAATCAATTGCTGTGAAATTTAAAATATTTCTTTTTAAACACATTGTAATTCTTCAATTTAATTATTCTCCTTACAATTTTGCATATTTCTATTTTTTTTAATAGGCAAAAGCTGTTTGTTTTGTTTTGTTTAGATTTTCCGTGTCTAATGCATGGAACTATTAAGAAAGAGGAACTGACATATCTTTAAAATAGTGAAGCATCAACTGTAACCGCTATCGCAGGCGTTGTTTACGGCCGGTGGAAGCTTCCACCAGTATAGTTATACAGAAATTTTCAACTTATTTAAGCGCCTTAATATTACAAAATTTCAGTCATAAATAATGGTAGAAACAGATTTTCATTTTTACTGGTAGGAATTTGTTTTGGCAATAGTTAGATACCGCGTTTCAGCCATATTGTGACAACCAGGGAAACAAACTGACAGTTTTAATAAGCATACTGACACCAGTAAAAACAAACAAAAGTTGTTACGACATTTTTGAGAAAATTTTTCATTAATAAGACGTAGAAATAAGACGAAATTTTCTATTAAATTTTACTGGTGGGATGTTCGCCCTATTGGTAATCAGAAACTGGGGAACCTATTTTAAAAAAGCAACCGCCATCTTGTGACAACCTCCTCAGTTACTTCACTCGCAACTGGTAGACAACACACTACATGTCGCCTCCTCTTTATTCATAACTCCATTGTCTAATGATACAGTTATTGATATTTTATTGTGAACGATTTGAAAATAAAGGCAGTTGTATCTTATGTAACATTTTTCAACATAGTTAAAAGTTGTTTAGGACTTCGGTTTCGTCTGACTATCAGCCATTTATAAATTCAAGTTATTTTTTATTCAATGTAAATGATAAAGCGAAGTATTATTAAAAACTGTTGGTACATTTTTCAATTAATGCTAAGTAGTCTAAAATTATACCACTGCCCTTCAAAAAGTTAAAGGACTCAAGACTAAAGTTGAAAGTCTGTTTTCTTTATGCAGGTTAACTATAGCAAGTAAGAAAATCATGAATTATGAGCATATATGAATTTGTTTATGATTATTTTTACTCTTGTTAAACAACTATTGTTACATCGTAATTTCAAATACTCTATCCTCAATATCACGTAATTTTCAAAATGCGTAACTCAATAATGACACAGTCCTCAAAATACTTTTATTTATATTTCGAGTATTTTTCAAGATAGAGCAATGAAAATTTGTATTCAGGATAAATTGGGAATGAAAAATAAAATAAAATACGGAAAAATATTGCTTTATATTGATAATTTCAACATTTGTATAAAAATATATACTGTATCTTCCGGCGTATAAAGCGCGGCCTTACAAATATATTTCGAACCAGCATATATTTTTCTTAAATTAAATTAAATTAAATAATTACTACGATTCAATAAATTATATTATATTATATAATATTTCTGCATCTAAATACGATTCTGTTTTGTGAGTTATATTCCCAAATATATGGTATGTACTGTATACAGCAACTGAAGAAAATTCCATCAAAACAAGATTTTAGAAAACCATAATCAAGGAAAGAACCACGTATAAATTAAATTTAGAAATTGCCACTGTAGAAATGGCTGTTGTATATAAGCCATTGAAGGGCGCCGGGATATCATATATGCAACATAATTTTAATCCCAAAATGCCACATCAACACCAGAATTTTTTGAATTAAATTTTGCATTTATAATGTAGATGAAGAAAAAGCTTTACTTATTTTCAGATAAATTTGTTCTTAAATTCTGGTGTCAATAAATCATTTCAATATTTTATCAACAGGAGTACTTTGCCCCTGAAAGGTTAATATGTTCAGCAAATGTCTCAGTGGACTCAATTCATAGAAATGTGAATTTCTCCTATGACTGTCAAAAGATATGAATTAATATTACTTAGATAACAACTCTCAAGATTTATTTGAAATCAAGTAAACACAATTCAAACCAGAAAACTATTTAACGAAATTTTTCTGCTTCCACGTGAGTGTGTATGTGAGTCCGGAATTAGCTATTATTCTTGAAGAAATGTCGGTTTTCCTGATTTGAAACAAAAAACAAAAAAAAGCGGAAGTTTTGTCGCTTATGATTGCTTATCAAACCAAAGGAAACCGGAAAATTTATTAAATTATAAAAGTTAATGAAGAACCACACAGAAACGGGAAACATTTTGTTAAATAATTATCCTAGTTAAAAATATTTTTAATTGATAAAAAAAAAAAAAAAAAAAAAAAAAAAAAAAAAAAAAGATAGTTATCGGAATTGTAGAATGAATTAACATCAGAACCACCCATAGTTGCCAAACTCCCGATTTTTTGGATACCAGTAAAATCTTACAAAAATGTTCGCTTTATTTAATTGCGCAAATTATGCGAATGCATAAAGTATGTATTTTCGCATAAGAATATTGAAAAGCAGGAAACCAACGTTTAAAAATGCACAAATAAAACGTGAAAAGCTGCGAACAGCTGTTTCGAATCTACTTGGGAGATTCTTCTTCAGTGCAAGATAGAGAAAGTCACAGCGTGCTAGAAAAAGCAACGCTGAGCAAAATAACGGAGACGCGCTGGCTTATATACCCGGACGGGTAGCGAATGCACCAAAACAACCAATGAAACAGAAGCAGATAAAACGACCGAGTGGACAAGTAGCGACATCTACCGGAGAACGAGAGAAAAATAAACCAAAAAGGGAAAATAAAATTAATGATTTCCAGATACTTGGAAAATCAAGAGTACTAGATAAGTCATTGACTATGTGGTAAGCTTCCCAAAAATCAAGATCAAGGTTAGAAGAGCATTTCTGTATAATGATGGCTGAGGAAAAATTGAACCTATGTTGAAAAGACCAATAATGTTGAGCAATAGAAAAACGTTTAAGCTCCTGATTTTTAACATAAAAGAAATCTAAGAGCACGTTTAGTCTGACCAGTATAAGACAGACCACACTGGTAAGAGATTTGGTAAATACCCCAGTTATCTGGGCGATCAATGGGGTGTTTGAGATTTCAAAAAGAGATTTTTTAACAGGAGAAAAAATAACATTAAAATCAAATGTTAAGATTTTAGAAACTTACTGACTGATTTTAGGAAAAATGGCAACACAACTGAAGTATTGGAGTTGGAATTAGTATGCTTTTCAGAACGGACGGGTTTCGTCAATTTCTTATAAATAGAATCTATAATATTAGAGGAATAATCACGATCAACAGCAATAGCTTTGAGGTAATTAAGTTCAGCACTGCGTAACTGAGGAACAACCCCACATATTACATATACACGTTAACCCACATATTACGTAAGATTGTTGGCAATTTGACACCTGTTCACGGTTGCCAGTTTGGCCTCCAAATTTATTTAGAAATTTAGAGTTCATACCTGGAATAAAGAATAGTATTTTATTCTTTGTTTAATGCCAGACGTTACGGGGACGTGGGATAAGGGCAAAGCAATATAAGTAAGCGTCCTATCTTAAATGGGAGAAGTAACCGCAAGATTAAGAGCGAGGTCACATCAATCAAGGTCATGCGCCACGTAGCGGATGGAGTGTGAATTACAGATAGATACCTAACTGTTTTCTTACTGACACCACTAAAATTGTAAAGTTTTTTTCACCTTCATTAATAACTGAAGTTTCTTTAACAAAGCGAAGAAAACTTCGTGGTATCAAGTTCGTCTGGATGCCCCTCTTGCCACGCCATTATTTTGAAATAAATATGGCAAACAAAACTTATTTCCATGAGTGACTGAAGATTAGGAAAATACGCACCACACTAAAAGTCCGCGTATGTGAATTATCACTCCGTCCACAAGGTGGCGCATCTGTGTTAACTTATGCCTGATTCCATCATTAATTTTGTTCGCTTACTTATAACGCTTTGGATAAGGGTTCCAGGCTCCTCGACCAAACAGTCTTCGAACCGGAAGTAATCATATAAAGGAAGACTCCTTCTTTCGAAATTTCCAGGATGAATTTGAAATTTTGGATTAAAATTGGAGGTCAAACAAGCGACACTGCACCTGTTTAAATGTATCAAAAACCCATTTCATGGAAGAATTTTCTTGCGAATATTGTAGAAATCTACAAAACTCTATAGGGTGTGTGTCATACTGTCCCCTCTCCCCTTAACCACTTTTTTTTAATGACTTCTCGAAGCGCATACATTCGATGATTACATAAGGCAATGATAATTATGAAATTTTAGATGTATCGGTCGGGCCACAATTTAACACCCTATTCTAGAGGCATATAAACAAGTTACAGGATTTCAAGTACTTTTGTTTTAAATAATTAAAAAACTGGTTTTAAAAATTAATAAAATAAATCGAGAGATTTAAGTTTAAACTTAAAAGAACTGAATCTATAAACAAAGTATTTTTCTTATGCTATGGCGCTGCATTTCCAGCAGAAATTACCATTATAAATAATTCAACAAATTTATTTCAAGTTAAAGTTATTTCCCGTCACTTGAGTAAACGATGATTCTAAACTATTTAAGAGAATTAAATTTTTAAACTCTTGCGAATTTTAAATCCTACTCACTCTCACAAATTTAATTTTCAAATTATTTTTTTTTACAAAGCTATATTAGATTCATCATTTCCATTTCAATTAAAATAAAATATATCTTTCTGTTTTCAGCTTATTAATTGAGAGAAAATTTTCAGTTGATGTCAATATTTTAGATATATTCTGATTTGATTTGCTCTATTAAATGTTTTTTTGGCAAGCAGATTTTTTTTCTTGATGAGCGTTTTTAAATCACAGCAGATATTTTTAGAGTTTCATTATGATTTTATAAAGATATTGTCATATTTCTAAATCATATTATTATTGAATATATTAATTATATGGCATGAAAAATATTTTAGATAACTAATGTGCTTTTGATAATTTATTTTTCATAATTAACATTGTCATACTTTCTCTCTTAAAAAGAGTTGGGATATATTGTATATCACTTAATTTTAATAAAGGATGCTTTCAGATTTTTTTTAAATTTTACTTTTATAAATTTGTTTAAAAAATATGCTGAAAAAATACAAGTCGTTAATTTAAACAAAAATTTTGGAAAATTCTGGTCTGACATCAAAATTCCAGAAACTCAATTTCTTGCCGCTGAGAGAGTTAACCCCTTAACCGACAAGAACGTGTGGGAATTGTGATCTTGTAATCGGGCCAAAACTAATTATCACGGGCCTGGCCGTTGCCATCCAAATACTCAAGGCCTGAGGACAAGAGTGGAGACTTCATCACAAATCGACCGACTTCCCCAAGTGTAGGAATTCACACCGGAAAATTTTGACTGGCAATTTTCTTTTATTATATTTGTAGAATATCTATAATCTTATAAAACAATAATAACTATTTAAAATTACTGGTAAGAATTCGGAATCCTTAAATAAAAATTCAGCCAGAAGCGAAATGCCACGGTGTTGCCGCATCTGACTGAATTTTTATTTTGGTATTCCGAATTCTCACCTATAAGTTTAAATAGTTAGTATTGTTTTATATGATGATAGATAATCCACAAATAAAATAAAAGGAAATTGCTATTAAAAATTTTCCGGTGTGAATTTCAACAGTCGGGAGAAGTCCGTAGATTAGTGATGACGTCACGTGTCCTCTGGCCAAGGCTAACGAGAAAGACAGGCTACCGCGATGCGTCCGATTCCTTTTTTTTTTTTTTTTTTTTTTTACAGACCGCTGGAGTCACGTGATGCTCTTTTCGCACACCTTCATTGGTGCTTTCGAGGATCATGTGACTCCAGCGGTCTGTAAAAAAAGAAGAATCGGACCCACCGCGGTAGCCTGTCTTTTTCGTTAGCCTCGCCTCTGGCCTTGAGTATTTCGATGGAAATGGCCTGGCCCGTAGTCAATGATTGAGCCATATGTAAATTCCTTTTACCACTAAAATTTTATAGTAAATACTGTCTTATTTAATCGTCGAAATCTCACGATCAACCAAGACGAAAATCTCTATTAAATTTTAGTGTTAGCTATGGATTTGCCGAACCGTGGAATGGCTTGAAGGCTGCGCGAACCTGTTTAAGCTTTGGACTCAGGCTGTTGAGACGTAAATCGTAGGTTAAGTGGTTAAAGGTTACTTCTATTTAGGTATTATCTCCTTTGTGAAGAGCCTCACGATACACATAAAGTTCTCAGAAACCTGCATTAAAGCTAACAGTGGTGTTTAATTGAAAATATTTCCTTATTTATTCAAACTATTTCTCCGATTCAATTTGAAAAAAAAAAAAAAAAAAAAAAAAAAATTAAAAACCGGTGACGAAAGATTAAAAACTCTGTATTTCGTCTCGAAGGTCTTAGATTATAGACTCCTTTCAGTAGATGGTTCCGAACATAGAACAGTGCATAAAGAATATGTGACATATCCTTAACCCTTTATCGGGCAAATACTTACCACTTAATTTTTATTGAAAACTGGTCGATTTGCACCGGAAGTTTTAGTAAAATATTTTGTTTTTATAATAACGCTGATAAAAATGCCGCATCTTATTTTCGAATAAATCTGTTTGTAGATTCTGGTGGCAGTGCACCATTTTAACATTTCAGCCAGAACATTGGCTTGCACGATAAAGGTTTAAAATTGTGATGATTCAACGGTAACCGGTTCTGCAGGGGCTAATTTCCTCCTAGGAAAATTTCCACCAGTGAATTTGTATGAAATTTTCTCCCTATTTATCCTTCTTATTCACGCAGAATCTCTGTCATAATTAAGTAAAAAAAATCTATTACTTTTTACCGGTGGGAGTTTCCTCCGGCCGGCGTAGTCAGGCCCTTCCGTTCCGCAGAGCTGCCAACTTTTACGCTTTTTTGCCTCCACTAAAATTTAATAGAGATTTTCGCCTTCTTTAATCGTGAGATTTCGATGATTAACTAACAAGGAGACGGCAAAGGTGTGGGGTATCCAAATCAAAGCAAGGTTTTGTGTAAATAGTACTCAGTAAGAGAACTCAGAAGACCAAATCGTAACGCGCACTACTCAGTATTTATCGAAGAAAAAAAATTAAGTTGATTTTTTTTTTCTTTTGTTGCTACGTGATAATTTGTTATGATTAAATATCTTACAGTTAGTTAGACACTTATAACTTGTGTGAAGTTCTTGCACAGCTTTATCAAACACATGAATAATAGTATATATAAACGCTTGGATAACATTTTGTTACTTATAATAAATGAGTATAAAATATTAGAGTAAAATTCATGTCAGTGGACATGGCGTCCCAGTCGTGTCTTCCTTTAATGTGAGTGGGCGTGGCGTGCCATTCTTGTTTTTCATCGATTTTTTACAATCATTTCTAATGATCAGAAAAAATGGACATACCAATGGATTTAAAGGAAGATTCAAAGAATATTTTATGTCAATAATGAAAAAAAAAATCAATTTTTTCCAAAAAATGTCAATCATGTGTCCAAAATGTCATCAAATGTCAAAAATGTCAAAATGTCAATCCCTTTAAAGGGCGGTGACTACACGGTCTAGCCACCTAATCTTAATTCCAAAACTGACAAATGGCATCAAGAATATTTTAATAAAAATTTGCTGTTGTAATGAACGTGGAAAATAGCGAGTTTTTATTTTCTAAGAAATTCGTTTGAAAATTCTGGTGTCAGACAATTATTTCACTATTTTACGAATAGAGTTCTCCTACCCTTGAAAGGTTGTGTTTTGTGTGTGAACACATACACACAAAAAAGTTAATTTTTTTTCTCATTAACTACTAAGTAGTGCGCGCTACAGCTTTGTCATACGAGTTCACTTGCTGAGTACTGATTACACACATAACCTTATTTTAATTTGAATACCCCACACCCTTGCCGTCTCCTTGTAAGACAATATTTTCTGTAAAATTTTAGCGTTAAGAAGAAAGCTTAAAAGTTGGCAGCTATGGGTTCCGGCGTATCATGATAACACAATCAGAAATATTACATGAATAATACGTTTAAATAAGAAAAAAAATTCTGTTCAAATTTACGGGTGGAAAATTCCCCGGCGGTAATCAGGCCCTGTTTTTAGGATGTAAACAAACGATAGCCTCCACCTTTTGATAACATTTTCAGTTACTTCACTCGCCACTGGCATACTCTACAGTATCTGTTTTTTATTATTCATAGCTCCATTTTCCCGATTGACCTGACAACAAGTTAAAAGATCACAACTGATACTACGAGTATGCTGTTGATACGGGTCCAAACATCTTGCTTTGGAGGACGTTTAAATTTATGGCTATTTCGTTTAACCCTTTCAGGGGCAAGGCACTTCTATTAGCAATATACTGAAATGAATGAATGACACCGGAATTTACAAAGAAATTTATTTGAAAATAAGCAAAAGCTTTTCTTCACGTATTTAATAAAACGAAAATTTTCAAAATTCTGGTGTAAATGTCCCATGTTGGGATTAAAATTAGGTGGTCCAAAAATGAGCCACCACCCTTGAAGGGTTAATGTCTTTTTTTCTATTATCTTATCATTTTTTTATGTTCAGTGATCAACATCTGACGCAAAAATATTCACGTGTTTTGCTTTATATAAATCAAGTCGCAAATTATTAACACAGGCATATAACAAATTCAATGATATAATCTGTTCGAGGAGATTAAATTATTTATCTCAAAATTGAATCATTTGTCATATTTCGATTGCGGAAAGTAAAATGTATTATGTTTTATATAAAATCTGAAATTAAGGTGTTTTTTTCCATAATTTAATACAGGGGATTCAAAACATGGCCAGCCGGATAGCACTAAAATTTTATAGTAATCATTACCTTATCTAATCCTCAAATCTATACTATTAAAGAAGTTTACTATTTCTTTAAAAAAATTAGTTGTGTCGGGAGGGCCACAGCTTGACACCCCTGCTTTACAACTAACCATCATCGGTAGAAGCGAAAAGAAAAATACCATTTTTTCTCACTATCCACAAACAAACGCATTCGGGGTAAACACCTTCATCATACGCAAACAAAATACTTCATTAGTTAATTTTTTCGGAACAGTGTTAGGGACAATAATTATTCATTTATTCTTCAATATTTGGAACACGTATGTGCTGCCATCTAGCTACTATTTCATTTTGAAGTGTTGCCGTACATAACGAAATAATTCTGCGATAATTGTGGTCATTTATTTAATGAGGCTGTGAATTAAGGGCGCATAGTTTTTTACGCTTAAATTCATTTGTCACCACAATTTCCAAGAAATAATCCTCTCCTATTTTAATCTCTATGTTTCCTTCGGTAAATAAGGCAAATTATTCTATCGTAGAATAGTTGTAGCTTCAGTGCTGCCACAGGCGACAATATTTTAATTCTACACTGTAAACAAAATTCCGCTAAACACGGAAATTGTACTGGCAATCGAGACAAATCGAGTAAATTCCAGAAATATTTCCGTTTTTCTGGAATTTAAGGGGGTAACTTTCCGTTAAAATACGGAAAGAGTACTGGCTTCTCGATTGCCAGTACAATTAATGTATTTTGAAGGAATTTATTTTTTTTACAGTGTACCTCACACCACTTTCTAAAAACGAAAATTTTTGAGATACAGTTTAACGACATTTGCAAGAGAAATATACTACAAAATTTATTTCTTTAAAATAGTGGTACGAATAGAATAGAAAAATAGTCGCATGTGGCAGCCTTATAGTTTAGTCAATAGCAGGCCTCATGTTTCGGATTCCTAATTTAGATGTATTAGGTGTATAAAAAACCCTACCATTTCCGTGTATAAAATGACTTTTTCTTTTTAGAAAAAGGGACTCGCTCAAAGTATATTCAATGAATAAGCTACAAGATTTCTAAACCTGTGAGGAAATATGCGAATTCAGCTACTGAAGAAATATTGTTGTTTTGAAGCAATCCATTCATCAAGGCAAGTCTATCTAAATTGAACAGATTTTTTTTGTAAAAAATAAATAAATAAATAAATAAATAAATAAATACTGTAATTTACAGCATATAATCCGCGGATCTAACAATCATGTTTGGACCCAGAATTTTTATTTAATAATTGTTTTCAAATATTTACCGCGATTTAAAAAGTTGCATTTCATCAAATAAAATTTCTGGGTCCAAACATAATTGTTTGATCCGCTGATTATACGCTGGATATTACGGTATCAAACATTAGAACTCCTCCGCATGGAGATAATTTACAAATATGCATAATTTTAGATATATCTGAAATATGTAATATTTTGTTATATAACAAAACGGAGCACACAATTTTCTTGTTTAAAAAATTAATTCTGTTGTCAACTGTTTCAATATTTTTTTTTTTTTTTTTTTTTTTTTTTTAATAATTTCTCGTTCCGTTTAAATTTAAATTAAGAATGTTCATTTTCAACTTCTAACAATTTTTATTTATATGTAAATACGATATAAAAATGTAAAATGTATGACATTTTTTTTTTCATAAAAATCTTCTCAGGATGAAAAACAAATTACTTTTCAAAAGAAAAATATTTAAACATATTCATTTGTTTCAATAAGCATATTACTGTATGTGAATGCATAAAAAATAAAAAAAAAGATTGAGAGCAAAGCGATACAAATTTTATTTTTTTCTTCTGACTTTTTTTTTCTATTAGTATTGAATTTAAAATATGTAAAGTAAGTTTTTTCGGTGAAAAGAAAACTATTTGTTCAAGTAAAAATTAACTTTATTTGAGCGATAATAACTTAAGCTTGGTTCTTTGAAAGTTTCTTCTACGAAACAAAAACTGAAATTAAATTTCTTTGCATAGAATAAAATTCGATAAGTTGAAAATATCTTTTTAGAAAAGGACTGGAATAGAAAAAAACTTGATATTATATTTTTAAAGGAATTTTTTTTTTTTGCATTAATTTTTAGATTATGTTATTTTATTTTTACAAAAACGAAATATATTTTGGAAAGTTCCGATAGATTTATTGTATATAGGACATTGATATTGGATATAGATAAATGATATTTCAATGTTCAGTTGAACTGACAGTTTCAGTTTGTTGTAACAGGAAAAATTCTATGTTTGTTTACTTAGATACTAAACAGTTTTTTGGATGTTATGGAGTTAAGCATCATTCTTCGTCGTCGTTCCTGGACTTTGCATTTCCATATACAGACATTGTTTTTAGACATACAGACATAGTTTTTGCTAGCCACCACAAACTAGAAAACATAAAAATCAATTTAATTTTCATTAAGAGGATATTCTGTCTGAAGTGGTTAGCCATCGGTCATTTTAACCCTTAAATGCGCGATTCTTTATTTTGTTTCGAAAAAATTATATATGATTCTCTGTAAGTTTTATTACGCTGGAAAAATGATGAAAAAAAATCAGAGATACATTTTTCATATAATACGCCAATCTTTTCTTCTGTTGCACATCTGCAATACAAGTAAGAACTACTGTCGTGTGGCTGTATTACGCTAAAATATTGCAAATTAGTAAATATTTTAATAAGTATATTTCCAAATACCTTATTTTATAAAATTATTTATTTTATAAAATTTAACATTTAACCCTTTAATTCCCATGATAGAATACGTTCCAGAAATTAAGTAGTTCGGATAGTCTGACTTTACAGCAGAAAGTTTCAATGCTTAATTTCGTTTTATTTAAATACGAAATGTCTGTTATTGATTAAAGCAGATATTGCTATTTTAATTTTCTGGTGTGAATTAAGTATATACGAATAAAAAAAAATGTATTAAATTCAAAAAGCTGTTCTTTGCATACATGCAAAGGTGTGCACTAAAGGATTAAGGAATTTTTTATAAAAATCATAGAACGTAATCTATAAATTTACATTTTATTATACAGGGTGTTGCCAAATTCGACAGACATTTTCAGACGGGTTATAGTCGTCATCAAGATGATGAAAAATTACCATACAACGTGGGCCGTAAACCACGTTTAACGAGAGAGATCATTACTGTTTAGGAACTGTGGTAGAAAAAATAATGAAAAAATAGTCAGCAGTGACAGATTTGTGTATACCGGTGCCATAGCTATCAACGTTTACGCTTTTTTGTTACCACTAAAATTTAACAGAATTTTTTGCATTATTTAACCGGAAGAAATCGTTAAGTAAGACAACATTTGCTATTAAATTTTAGTGGCGAGAAAAAGCGTAAATGTGGGCAGCTATGATGGTACTAAACAATGGAAAGGTTTTCAGCTATTATAATATACATAGATATATATATATATTAAGATGACGAAACATATAATTATTGTTATCCAATTTACAAAAATATTTCTTTTGTTTCTTAAAAAATGTATCCATTCTCCAATTGCTGACATTTTTTTATACGTTGAAAAGTAACTTAAACAATTAATAGACAAAAAGGCCGAAAAGTAGCATGTGATTTAGATTTTTTTTTTTTTTTTTTTTTTTTTTTTGGATTGAAAAAAAGAAGGTTGCCAGCCGGGCACCTTAAAGGAATGTACATATACAAGGTGTATCTGAATTAATAGTCAGAACTGTCAGAAGTGATAATATATGTTAAGACAAACATATTTGCTGTAATGTTTACAAATGTTCTCAATCTACTCATTTAATGAAAAATACAGAGTACGCAAACGCCATTATTTCGCTTTTTTCACGCCAATAAAATATATTTCGAACCAGATATATTACTTAATAAAATAAAACAAATAAATTCCCTCATAGGAACGAGGCACAATTTATTAGATTTTTTTTTCTGGCTCAAGACATGTTAAATGGCACGACAAAATGAGAAGGATGTCAGGTAAGTAGGTATCTTAATCCAAACCGAAAGCAAATTTTTGTTCATAGCTGTTGCAATAATCCAGCCATTTTATCTAAACCTTCTACAGAATAATTTTAAATTCTATGAAATGTAATTATTTAAAGATGAGTACCCAAATTTAACATAAATTAAGTCATTGATACAGTATGCACTGTTACCTATTTTCCGAATTTTGAAATGTTTTCCTAAGTGCTATTCGGACGTGTATAATAGGCATTTCATAGCAGCCATCATACTAATTCTTTTCAAGACACAAAAAACCCAATTCCGAACTTTTGAAAACCCTCGCAAACATCCACCAGCAAAAATTAACAGTAATTTTACCCTTTTCTATGTGCGATTAAGTGAAGAAAAAATGACAATGATTTTTTATTACTGGGTGTTTGCACAAATTGCACTTATTCAGAAAACATCCCTCAAGACAAATAATCATGTTTGAAAAAGAATCCAAAGTGATATAAGTAAGCTTACAAACTTAATACTGGAATTGGGCGTAAATTAACACAGGTGCGCCACCTTGTGGACGGGGTGATAATCCACATACGCGGGCTTTTAGTGTGGCGTCATATATGACAGGATATCTACCATCTACGCGTATTTTCTAAATCTTTAATCACTCATTGAATTGAACTTTGTTTGCCACATTTATTGCAAAATAATGGCGTAACGAGAGGGGCGTCCAGATGCACTTGACACCACGAAGTTTTCTTCAACTCATACTTGCCAACTTTTTCTTAAACTTCCGTAAAATGTGATTTAAATTGACTCAGGTTAAGCGCGTTTCGAACCAGAAATTTACTAAAGAAATTAATTCAAACAGATTTCATACAGAAATATGATTTTAAATATATAATGATAATCAAATAAATTTGCTGGTTAATAGCGTACATAACATGGGTCAACAAAGCGATATAAGTAAGCGTCTTATCTTAAATGGGAGAAGTAACCGCAAGATTAAAATCGAGGTCACATCAATCTAGGTCATGCGCCACGTAGTGGATGGAGTATGAACTACAGGTAGATACCTAACTGTTTTCTTACTCACACCACTAAATTTGTAAAGTTTTTTTCGCCTTGATTAATAACTGAAGTGCTGCCGATAAAGCGAAGTAAATTTCGTGGTGTCAAGTGAATCTGGATCCTCTCTCGCTATGCCATTATTTTGCAATGAATGTGGCAAACAAAATTCGTTTCCATGAGTGACTAAAGATTTAAAAAATACGCGCCACACTAAAAGCTCGCGTATGTTAATTATCACTCCGTCCACAAGGTGGCGCAACTATGTTAATGTACGCCTGATTCCGGCATTAAGTTTGTTCACTTACTTACAACGCTTTGTGGGTCTATTTAACTCACAGTTTTACGTAAGTTTAGCTGAATGTTGGCAAGAACATCATCGTGTCTGATACATTTCAGCTATTAATCAAGGTAATAAAACACTTTAAAATTTTAGTGGTTTGAAGTATGAAAACAGTTAGGCATCTTCCTGTAGTTTAACCCCGTCCGCTACGTGGCGTGCGACCTTGATTGATGTGACCTCGCCTTTAATCTCGTGGTTACCTCTCCCATTTAAAATAGGACGCTTACTTATATCGCTTTAAAAGAAACTTTTATTAAATAAATTTAGGCTTAATTCTTTGTGATACTAATTTCATTTTATTTAATATAAGTGATCTCTGGTTCAAAATAATTTTGCTTAACTTAAAATAAAGAGGAAGTTTGGCAGCTATGTACCCTGTATTTTGTACTAATTAATTAGATTGATACCCTAATTTCCTGTACACAAAATTTGTTTATATTTACGTGTATTTTCACTAGATTGCAAGGTGTCCCGCGTAATTTGAGGCTCCAAATTATCTGGACTCCAGTAATATCTTACAGTTTATTTCGCCATCTTTTAATGCAGGTAATTATGCCATTAGATAAGGCATTGAAAATTACATTAAAATACTGGTGTCATTAGAGACACGATTTAAGCAGGACACCTGGAAACACTAATTATCACCCTTCACAGTTCTGACTATAATATCGTATAAAGCCTCTATATAAAGAAGATGTCCTCAAATAACTATCACCATTTAAGGATTTCCAACAACGAGTAATTTTAATTTAAAACACATTTTAATTAAATATCATCTGCAAGTCTGGAATAATACTTTTGTTCAATTTAATTGCTATTTCTTACATCTTTAAAACCTTAACATGTCACATAACAGCCATGCAAGCGATAGGATAAATCATTTATTTTACAGTAATTCTTCTGAAAAGTTTTGACACAAAATCAATTTTCTAATGAATATACGTTATTTAAATGTGTAGTTGTCAGAGATTTATGGAGGTTGTAATTGTTAAAGATAAAGTAATTCGTAATTTCCATTTATATTACGTTTATAGCTATCATTTAATCCCGATAAATTTGTGTGAATATTTTAATTAAAAATATATCTTGAACACAAGGAAATTGAGTGTCTAATAGGCGTTGATAAATTTAATTCTTCTATTTTTACTTAAATTTACGCTACAACGTTATTGACTGTAATAAATTAAAGGATTATAAATTCGTTATTTATTATTGTGTATAATCTCAAATAAGTGAATTTATGATTTCATGATTCAATATATATTTTATAATAATATGAAAAATAATGAAGTTTTATTTTAATACTTAATTCAATGGAAGGATTAGCAGCTGAATTATTGTCTTTCCTGATACTGGCAGTAATTTTCTTTCACTTTGACCTTTTATAATATATATATATATATATATATATATATATATATATATACTGCAATTTCCGGCGTATAATCCGCGGATCAACAATCATGATTGGACCCCGAAATTTTATTTAATAATTGAAATCAAATATTTTCTGCGAACTAATATGTTTCATTTCGTTAAATAAAATAGATGGGACCAAACATTATTATTTGATCAGTGAGTTATGCGTCGGAAATTACGATACATATATAAAGGCGATTCTCCAATAAGTGGGTAACTTCACTCTGTGATTTAGTGAAAAATAAAAGTGAAATAAAAAAAAATATATATCTTTTAGAAATATTACAGTGGTGGAAAATTGGCGCAGAGGAGGAGCCTATTGACACCACTAAAATTTTATAGCATTCACCACCTTAATAAAAACGCAGAAATTCTGTCATTAGATAAGGCAAAAAATACTACTAAAATTTAGTGGTTTCAATAGGCTCTTCCTCTGCGCCAATTTTCCACCACTGAATATTAGGTTGAGCAAAAAGTTCTGGAAAATGTTTAATCTCATAGTTACCAGAATTTGTATCATATATAGGAGTACTAGTGGTATATCTATGAGAGTTGAGAAATTTCGACTCCAAAATGCCTATTGAATTTGCGTGCATTGATCCGGCATTAATAGCGGCGTTGCCAGATAGGCTACTTTTTTAAATTCAGATTTCTTGATTGGCACCACTTTTTTGAATTGGTAAAATGTGCCTTATTTAATAACATATTAATTAAGGCAAAAACAAAGGGAATTTTACCGTTTCAAGAAAGTGGTGCCAATCAAGAAATGTGAATTAAAAAAAATGTAGCCCACTGGCAACACTGATTAATAGAGAAAAGTTCTAACGATTCTGAAAGCCGTGGATGAGATTAGTGAGGTTGAAGGTGCTGGTATGGTGACAAAATCGACTGTGGGCAGGTGGTTTAAGCGTTTCAAAGAAGTCAAATCCAGAATCAGGCAGAACGATGGCAGAATGTCGTGGACTATGATGGTCTCTACTTTGAAGAAGAGTCCTTGATGCTTTTGTTGTTAATATGCACATAACAACGCAACTTTCACAAATTTCCCAGAACTTTTTGCTCAACCTAATATAAGGCAGAAAATAGTGAGTAATGTACAATATCCCGGCATAAACATTCAACAGTGTTTTTCTTTAACATACCTACCTCTAATCGAGCCGTTTCTATAATTTTCTGACTTCGAGTTAAAACAGAAATTTCTTCCTTATTTAAAGTTCTTTATTAATGTTATTTAAATAAAATCCAATTTTAACAAAGTGCAATAAATATGTTGGATAGTTTTAAATATAAATTCTGGTGTGCATGTTTTTAATGAAGGCTGATTAAAATTCAACATGGCTGCGAGCTGATGGAATTTCATTGAAATTGGACGGAAGTGACATGGAGAGTAGTGACAAAATTAAGCAAATTGCGTATGTTCTCATAGTACGTTAACACATTCACGACAGGAAACGAAAATTCTCGTTTTCATTCATAAAACACATTTGACTAAATGCGTAGCTTCTACCTCACAGAAAATGCATTTACATCATATTGTCGACATTTTTTTTTAGATTGTAAGACATTTTATATTAAATTCGTACATTGAAAGTTATTTACCGATGCATAAACTTGGGAAACCTATCTAGAACACCAATTTACAAAAGACTTCCAGAACAGGGAGGAGCTTCTACTATTTTAAAATTCAGGTTTGATAAAAAAAAAATTGTCCGTCGGAAATGTGCTAATCTTCGTAAGACTGTAATGTGATATTTTGAAATACACAAAAGTATGTTACATCATGACAAAATCATAAATAAATAAAAATGATAATAAGGAAAATTGTACAGGAGAGTAATGATAGGTAATAATCATATTCTTATCTTTGTATCTATTTCGCAGCTTGTAACTGCTTTTTAAGTCCAGATAATTGTACACTTATTAGAGAATCACGCATATACTGTAATTTCCCGAGTATAATCCGCAGATAAAACAATCATGATTGGACACAGAAATTTTGTTTAATATTTGAAGTCAAATATTAACCGCGATCTAATAAGCTACATGTCATTAAATAAAATTTCAAGATCCAAACATGATTATTTGATCGGTGGATTCTGGAAATTACGATACATATATATATATATATATATATGGGCGATTCTCTAAGTGGATAATTTCTGTCCCTTTCGGTTATATGCTACATTTTATCATTTACATAATTTTCGTTAGCATAAAATGTATTTTGTAATGCCTTTCTACAATTTCGCAAAGCATTTTCAAGGAAATAACTGTAAATTTGACTCCAATAATTCAACATTAAATATTCAAGTTGACACTTCTGTCACTGGTCCCCCATTACGTGCACTGATCTTATGGAACAAATTAAGTATAATGATAAACTACTTTTTGAAATTTTAATATACAAAATAAAAATTTACATGTTATATCTAAAATAAAGAATTTTTATCGTAAATTATAAATAGTTTTTTTAATTATTCTGGCCAGAGAAATGTTCTCCCATAGTTTTTATGTCACTACTGTTCCCTTGTACAGAACTTTTTATCTGGCCATCAAGAGTTAGATATAACTTGGAAGACAGTTACATTCAGTAGAAGGAGCAATCTTGATTGCTGAGAAAGTCACATGGTTTAGTTTTCTGGATTTCAAGAGCAATCACAAGCTACAAAGTAGACAGAAATATAAGAATATGTTTATTACCAGTCCATAGCTGCCAACTATTACGCTTTTATGTTATACAAAAATTTAATAGTAAATACTATCTTTTTTAATCGCTGTAATCTGCCGATTAAATACGGCACAGATTTCTGTTAAATTTCTGTGGTACAAAAAAGCGTAATAGTTGGCAGCTATGCCGGTCACTATTGTACCATATATAAACTTTCCTAATTATTATTTTTATTTATTTATGATTTTGTTGTGATTTAACATATTTTTGCTTAGTTCAAAATATCATATTGCTGTCTTACTAGATTAACTTACTATGAACGCAGAAGCATTTTCCCTAATTTTGTCACCACTGTCCCTGTCACTTCTGTCCCCTTTCAATGAAATTTAATCAGCTCATTACCCTCTTGAAATTTTACTCAATCTTCATTAAGAACATATAGTGCTGAATTTTTATTTTAAGCAATTCAATATATTTGCCGAACTTAGTTCTACGTGGCTGTTACTTAAATTACTTTTTGAAGAAATTTCTTGGTCGAATCGAACACAACTAATTACAGAAATGAGTCGACAAGAGGTAGTTTAGGTTAAAGTCAAACACTGTTTAAAGTTTATGCTGGAGTATTGTACATTATTCAATATGTTATGTCTTATCTATTTCTAAAAAAAATGTTTAAAATTTAACTTTTATTTCTCACTAAACCAGTGAGTGAAATTACCCACTTATACTTTACAAGATAACTTGTTTGACTTTCCAGGATTGTCGTGCTGATTTTCTGAGAAAACCTTCGTTGATAGAAAATGAAGCTCTGCATTTCTTATCTTTTTGTACAGAAAAAGCATAGGGACCTTTACTTTTCAGACAAATATATCTACTAAAGTTTATTTTTCATGCGTGAAATTGGAGCATGTTTGGAAGATATAAATTAAATTCTCTTAACATCACTATCAAAAATTTTTTTTTACATATTTTAATTATAAGAAGATTTAGCCCTTAAGTGCGCGATTTTTTATTTTGTTTCGAAAAAATTATGTATGATTCTCTGAAAGGTTTATTACACAGGAAAAATAATGAAAAAAATCAGAGATACATTTTTCATATAATACGTCAATCTTTTCTTCTGTTACACATCTGCAATACAAGTAAAAACGACTGTCGTGTGGCTGTTTTACGGTAAAATATTGCAAATGAGCAAATATTTTAATAAGTATGTCTCCAAAATCCTTATTTTATATAATTATTTATTTTATAAAACTTAACCTGTAACCGTTTAATTCCCATGATAGAATACGTTTTAGAAATTACGTAGCTCAAATAATCTAACTTTGCACCAGAAAGTTTCAAAGGTTAATTTCGATTTATTTAAATACGCAATGTCTGTTATTAATTAAAGCAAATATTGCCATTTTAATTTTCTGGTGTGAGTTACGTATATACGAATAAAAAAATCTATTAAATTCAAAACACTCTTGTTTGCATACGTGGCAAAGCTGCGCACTAAAGGGTTAAAAGAAAATACATAAACCAGAGGTTGCCAACTATGGCACGCCGAATACCACTAAACTTTTACAGAAAAAGTCGACTTCTTGAATCGCAGAGATTAGCTTATTAGATAAGGCAATGATTACTATAAAATTTTAGTGGTGTCGAGCATGCCGCCGTTGGCCGCCCCTGACATAAACTGTACTTTTTTCAGGGCTGTATTTATCCAAGGAACTTAACCCATAACATGCTGGTGTTGCGTTGTCGCAAAAGTACAATTAAGTGCCCATGCTTAATGTTACTATGCTGTTTACCGCTATTTTTGAATGAAAAAGTTTGCCTAATTTAATAAGAGAAACTTTGGTCATTAAGCAATTTGAAAATTTTGTTTCAAAATTTATGGTGGTAAATGTTTTTCTGCAAAAATGTTGATGATCCCTACGTTATAGTTTCAAGGTTAATGTTTTAAGCAAGTGCCAAAATTGGGAACTACCTTTTAAAATATGAAAATGTTCCATTTTTAATATTTAGGCAATAACTATTTAAATAATTGCATTCATATTGGAAAAGTAGACGTAATTTCCTCTTACATGATACCGCTCACATCTCTTTACAATAATTTGATAATAAAGTAGAATGGGGTGTACTGTTTTCAGCGGTTTTACGATTCTAGGGGAATTACCCATTGTTGCATGTGTTTTCAATAAATTTGTAAATTATTTTACTTGAGTAACCTTTTTCCCCTCGATTTGTAATTTTATTTTTATTCATTAACTTGAAGTCTATCGTTTTGTAATGTGAATATTACTATTCTGAAATAGTGGTAGATAACTTGAAAAGAAAAGCTCCTCATTCTGTCTTAGTGAATTATTTGCAATTTACTGAAGAAATACATTTATCACGCTTTATATTACTTTATATTCCAGTGAAATATTTCTAATAACCCAAATTTATCACTTTTTACGTTGAAATTATAACCAACATCTCGATATAAGTTACTCCTTTAAAAAATATGTTATTGCTAATAAACTTCAATCGCTCCTCCAATCGTGGGGAATAGAGACAAGTATCCCATTTACAAAATGTTACACTAATTAAACTAAAATACAATTATCGGAAGAGAAACGTGACTCTAATAGTTTCACTATTAAGATTAAAAAAAGCTTGGGCGATCGTTAATTAATGATACTTCCTAAAATTTTACAAGTAGCTTAAAAGCAGTTTCGACGCCCTTAATTTTAAGATTTTTTGGAAATTTTTTTCAGACGAAATGTGAATTGTTTATAAAAATCCACTTACAGTAATTTATTTTATATACAGTGATGGAAAATACAAGCATCATTAGGAGGATTGTCACTACTAAAGATTAACCCCTTAACGGTCGCATTAAATTACGGTTTAAAAATTCATATTGCTTTTTGGCACCAATTCTTTGAAAAATAAATATTCACCTTATTTAATGACATGTAAAATGATACCATAATAAAGCCAATTACACTATTTTTAAAAACTGGTGTGAATCAAACAATCTGAATAAAAGACACAGTCCGTGACTATCACGCGAGCGAGAATAAAGGGGTTAAAGTTTTCTTCGCTGTGTTAAATTTGAGAAATTCTCTCATTAACACGTTCACCCGGGCGGGGTGAGTCCCGCTCGACTGTCTCAGAGCTGCCATGCCTCCGGCTGTTTGGATACCAGTATTTTAAAACAGAAAATATTATTTTATTTAATTAGAACAATTGGACGATTTAAAGGAACAACATTTTCTCTAAAATAACAGTGGTGTGCAAAAAGCCAGAGACTTGACAACTCCGAGACAGCCGAGTGTGACCCACCACGCTCGCGTGAACGTGTTAAATCAAGATAATAAGGCAATTAAAATTTAGTGGAAAAATTGCCCACTACTGCGCATCTTCTTGCAATGTACACACATTAAATAGAAACACGAATTTTTGTTTAGATGATACATAAAATAATAATGGATCGACAGCTGACGGACAGGAACACTTCTATAGATAAATATGACTACCAATATTTTCAAAGAGCAATCTTCCTCATATTAGATCAGAGAATTATGTGAATAAATCATGCTAATATTACAATTCAGAAACAGTGGTAGGCTAGTTCCATGTGTTCTTGTAGTGTAAGTCACATAGCTGATAACTGCTACGCTTTTTGTCCACCGTTAATTTCGAAAAGTTTTATTTGCCTTCTTCAATTAATGAGGTATTTCCGATAAAATAAGTCACATTTTTCCGTACTCAAATACCAGTAGCCAAAAGTCGTAGCAATTTACACCTATGTGACTTACATTACAAGTACTCGTGGAACTAGCCGGTACAAAAAAAAAATGCGTACCTCTATGAAACCTGACACATATTTGCTGTATTTTCTTTAAAGACATGAGCTACATTTACATTGCAAAGACTGAGGTACATATATATCACAAAAACTGAGCTACACATAATATACACGTATGAGTTATATATGTTATTTCTTTCATAACATGAGCTACATACCCGTATATTATATGTTTTTAATAACAAGGACTATATATATTATGTCAAGTAAAACAAAATCATGTTCATCCAGTCCAGACATGGCAAATCATGGATCAAAAGACTGTGCAACTACTTTTTTTAAGGTTTTTTTTTTTTTTTTTTTTTTTTTTTTTTTTTTTTAACCTATTTAACGAAGGAAATACTTAGATGAAATATGGCGATTATTTACTCACGAAAAGTGTTGACAATTTTTCCTCAGCCATGCGGCTCGTCGTCCCTGATCTGTTCTTTTTTTCAACCTCTTAATCCCTTCAAGGGCGGTGATGGCGGTATGGTATCACATAATTTTAATCCTTAATTGCCACATTGGCACCCGAATTTTATAATGCAAATTTAACTTTTATCAGAGCTACCAAGTAACTGGCTTTTTCGATATCAGTATTTTAACACGGAAAATGTGGTCTAATTTAATTAGAACATTTGTGGTATTTAACCCTTTGAGGGGCACCGATAAATATTATATACCACCTACGATTAATAAAGTTTTACACCAGAAAAATTTTATTAAATTTTACATTTCTAACTTTGGTGGAAAAAAAAGCCGTAAAATTGCATTTACTTATTTTGAAATAGAATTTTTCAAAGATTCCGGTGGGAATTCAGCATTTCACAAACGTAATTGCTTGCCCTTCAAGGGGTTAAAAGAACTAGATTTTCTCTAAGCTAATAGTGGTGAGCAAAAAGCCGGAGAGTTGACAACTCTGCTTTTATTAACCCCTTAACGGTCGCGTTAAATTACGGTTTAAAAATTCAAATTGCTTATTGGCACCACTTTTTTGAAAAAGAAATATTCATCTTATTTAATGACAGGTAAAACGATACCACAATAATGCCAAGGACACTATTTTATAAAACTAGCGGGAATCAAACAAAAAAGAATAAAATGAATAAAGGACACAGCCCGTGAATATCACGGGAGCGAGAATTAAGGGGTTAAACACACGAAAGTGTGCTTTTACTTGTTTACAAAAAAAAAAAAAAAAAAAAAAAAAAAAAAAAAAAAATCTTGTAAATACTGGTGTCACTTAATTATTTAAACCTTTTACGAATACACGTACCTTGTCCCGGAAAGGGTTAAGCATCACGCCCGATAAATGTACTCTACTTTTTTAAAATTCAGACTAGATGATTGGCACCACTTTTTTGAAGTAGAAATAGCCAGCTTTTTATTGGCAGATAAAGTAATGCGAGAATAAAGGCAATTACTCTATCAGAAATAACTGGTGGGAATCAAACAATCTGAATAAAAAAGTGGACTACACTGACCATGAAAGTCACGGGTGTAAGGAAGGGATACGGTGACAGTTTATCTCAAAATTGGTCAAAAAATCGATTTCTTTTTTTATATATTAAATGAAAGCCTGTTTAACGCTTTCGGACGCAGTGGTCCCACTTTGGGAGCACCTAATTTTAATTACAAACTTACAACGGCACCAAGAATATTTTAATAAAATGTTACTTTTACAATGAAAGTTTAAAGTGACAAGTTTTTAATTTCTTAAAAAGTCGTTTGTAAATACCAGTGTCAGTCAATCATTTCAACATTTTACGATCAGTATATTTCAGTGCCGAAAAGGGTTAATTGTGAATATTTTAAAACCTAAGTTTCACCCATAAGGCAATTATATCGCGGGATATTGTACATTTTGTTAATACACCCAAATAGCTGCCAACTCTTACGATTTTTTGTACCACAAAAATTTAATAGGAAATTTTACCTTCATAAAACGACGTAATCTGCCGATTAAATAAGGCAAAAGTTTCTATTAAATTTTTGTGGTACAAAAAAGCATAAGATATTGGCACCTATGCACGCGGCACAATTACTCACAGAAATGAAAACTTTAAATGGCTTTTTCTCCAAGCTCATATTTTCTTCACTTTCATGTTTTTAAAATGCTAAGGCCGTTTTTTGTATCTGAAATAGAAATTTAAATTTTTTGTACATTCTTTATTATATATATGATAAATCTGCGCATAGAACTAGCCTTCAGGTTTTTGTTACTTTTTTAAAATAAATGTATAGGAAGATGCATGAATTTCAACTTTTTACACAATATAAGTCAGTAAAAAAATTATTTTATATGAAATATTAGATGTATCTAAAAATCCATGTACAGTCTTGTCTAACACACATTTAAAAAAACTTTTAAAAAAATAGACAGAAATATCAATATTTAAAAAATAAATAAGTATTAAACAATTCAAAGTTTTATAAAGTTTTTAAACACTTTAATTAAATATGCAGTTAAATTTTTTCTTCACAATGTACTTTCAGTTGACCATTGAAATGCAGTGAGTTCACCATTTGAACCATATTTTTAAAAATAAACAATATTGTTGAGAAGGTATACTGTCCCCTTAAAAAAATTTCAAAGTTTATGAAGGCGGGTCTATTCCGTGGAGATACAATGGAGTTATGAATAAAAAGGCGGAGACATATAGTGTACTGTCTACTAGTTGCGAGTGAAGTAACGGAGGAGGTTGTCACATGATGGCGGCTGCTTATTTAAAATCGGATCAATTGGGTTATTCGGAAAGTTGTGTACGTTTGGGAAAATCAATTCGTACCGGAAAATTCTATCATTTAATTATTAGACATTGATTCCGATATCTAATGTGTAATAATTACCGGGCAGAATTTTCACGTACGAATTTATTTTCCCAAACGGACACGACGTTCCGAACGACCGATTACGTTTTCTGATTATCGCTGGAGCAAACTTCCCATTAGTAAAATTGAATATTAAATTTTCGTCTTATTTAAGCGTCTAATTGATGGTAATATTTTCTTACAAATATGGTAAAATTTTCTATTTCCTTTTACCGGTGTCAGTTTGCCTTGTAAGTTGCCAGTCAGTTTGTTTCACTGGTATTTACAATACAGCAAAAACGCAGGGCCTGACTTCCGCCGAAGTAAACATCCATCGGTAAAAATGTAAGTATGTTTCTGCTGTTACTTATGACTGAAATTTTGCGTCAGTAATGTGTTTAAATAAACAGAATTTTTTTCTATACAAAGGGCATAGCCGGATAAGCATCGGAAACATGCCTTTCAATCAAATTTCCTGATTTTTTTCCAAGATGTGGCTACATGTCTGACAACATATACTCCGTATTATCACCGTACAAATATTGATATTTAATGAGATAAAAGTGTTTTCTCGATTTTTTAAAAAACAGATTTTCTCAAAAACTGCTGCGCGGAATTTCATGCCATTAACTGAGGATATATAAATACCAAACATGCATAACTGGTATATTTTGTATAATTTTCTGTTTATAAAAACTGTATGAAATAGAGAAATAAAAATATAAAAAAAATAAAAATAATATTTTATAGTTATCCGACAATTACCATTTCCTTGTAAAAAATTATCCATATGTACGCGCATATTCTATATAAATTCCTAAAGTTTGCGCTGGGTACTACATATAAATATTTACAAAAATGTATATTGAAATTCCTTTTAAGGCGTTATTTTGGGCGGAGCTACTTAATTTCGACATCCGAAGAATTTTTGAAACAAATTCAGCTTACAATATATCAACTGGTGTATTTTAGATTCTATTAAGCATATAAACCACGTTTTTCAACTTCTTGTTCATTTTGATATCGGCAGCGTTGAGAATGTGTTCAATAAAACTTAAAATACAGCATTTCTGTAACTGTTTATTCCAAAAGTTCTTCAGGTGTTGAAGTTGAGTAGCTCCGCCCTAAATAACGCCTTAAAATGAGTTTCAATAATTTTAATATACATTTCTGTAAATATTTATATGTAGTACCCAACGCAAACTTTCGGCATTTATATAGAATATATGGACACATATGGGAAATTTTTTACAAGAAAATGGTAATTTTCGGATAAACATAAGATATTATTTTTTTTTAATTTTTATTTCGCTATTTCACACAGTTTTTATAAACATAAAATTATACAAAAAATATCAATTATGCATGTTTGGTATCTATATATCCTTCATTAATGGCATGAAATTCAGTGCAGTAGTTTTTGAGAAAATACGTTTTTTTTAAAATCGAGAGAACATTTTTATCTCATTAAATATCAATATTTATAGGGTGATAATAGGGGAAATATACTGTCAGATATGTAGCCACATCTAAGAAAAAAAATAAAGAAATTTGATTGAAAGGCATGTTCCCAATGCTTATCCGGCTATGCCCTTTACTGGTGGAAATTCAACCGGCGGTAATCAACTACTGCGAAAGCTGTTACAGTTGAAGCTTCACTATTTTAAGCAAATGTCAGTTCCTCTTTATTAATAATTCCACGGGCGATACCAGGGAGTGTGACCGTACTATTTTACTTTTCAGTTTTTTTTATTAATATCTAAATCACGTTTAAATAACTAATTTTTAATCACGTTAGAATATGTAATAATTTTCTGCATTTAAATAAAGCAAAATATTGTTTGAAAAACATTGAATTAGAGCTGAAAACACAATGGTTGATATAAAATTTAAAAAAATAATTGTAAAAGTTTCTTCTTTTTGTTTCCAAACAGACTGATAAAAGTATGCTACCATTAGATTTAAGTCTGAATTTAAGAAATGTCATATATTAAATAAAATAGAAGAAAGAAATATTTCAAACTCGGAAACTTTTTCAAATATCTTCTTACTTTTATAAGCGTACGATTAATTTCATAAAGGGGGAATATTCATTTGAAAAGAAAGCCCAAAAATACGGGAAATCTAATTATTGTATAACTCGTGGCAAGTTTCTTTCTTTAACCGTCCGAGCGTCTTGCAAAAGGGTAAAATTGTAATGTTGTTTTCTTTGCATTTTGTTTTAAATGCTAAGAAAATATGATTCTGTCAACATTATAAAAAAAAACTCAATTTCAAATATGAATGTAATCCTTGAGAATATTAATCATTCTTCAATGTATTTAAAATTCATTAAATCTATAGAATTATATTATCTTAAATATTGCTTGTATTGCTGTGAAACCAGGAGCTTAGTGAACGGAATAATACGCCCCAAACACTTAGAGGGTTAAGATATCACTAAGATTTGTTTTGTTTAGTTTATTAACACGAGCTAGATATATCTTATAAAGTAAAACAAATTCATTTCATCTAGCCTTTACTGAAGTAAAATTTTTAGAGTTTGTGTTAATTTAATTATGCATGTTTGTTTTCTATTTGTTTTTACATATCATATTTTATATCAACTTATTAAAAAGACAATTATCGTTTACTGCAATTGAAAAGCGTGTTTAAAAAAACTAGAACAACACATACAATTAAGAAACGTTTTTATTTAACCCCTTGAAGGGCTGTGAGATATAATATATCCCACTTAATTTTGATTGCGAAATGCTACATTGACATCAAAATTTTGGAATGAAAATTTTAACTTTATTAAGTACATGAAGAAAAGTTTTCAGCCCTTACGATTTTTTTTAAATAATTCTGGTGCCATTCAATCACTTCAGCATTTTAAGAATAGAAGTGATTTGCCCTTCAAAGTGATAAATACTAGCTGACTTAGGAACCCGATATGCTGCAGTTGCATTGAAGGAGTGGGGCATTTGAATTTTTCAATTTAAAAAAAAATAAGCTAATTTTATTCTCTATTTAGAAAATAATAAGTAAATAGAGAGTAAAGATTTATTTTGGTTTTTTACTATAGGCAAGTAATCATATTTGCAATGTAAGATCATTGAAAATTGAAAATTGAAAATTGATTCTATACAATTGTTAACTAAAGTCTTTATAAGATAATCCGAACATTCACATAGGGAAAATGAAATTTTAGAGATCGAGAGGATTTTCTCCAACCATACCCTTCTACCTTAATCCCTTAACGGTCGCATTAAATTACGATTTTAAAATTCAAATTGCTTATTAACACCCCATTTTTTAAAAAGGAAATATTTACCTTATTTAAAGACCGGTAAAATCATACCATACTAAATCCAGTTACACTAATTTATAAAACTGATGGGAACCAAACATTCGGTATAAAAGACACAGCCTGTGATATCAAGGGAGCGAGAATTAAAGGGTTAAAATTAACACGTTCACGCCGGCGCGGTGGGTCACCCTCGACTGTCTCACAGTTGTCAAGTCTCCTGCTTTTTGCACACCACTGTTATTTTAGAGAAACTGTAGTTCCTTTAAATCGCCCAAGTGTTCTAATTATTTAAAACAACATTTTGTGTATTAAAATACTGGTATTCAAAAAGCCGGAGACTAGACATCTATGAGACAGTCGAGCGTGACCCACCGTGCCGGCGAGAACGTGTTGATGTCAAGCTTATGTTTGTGGGGTTTAATGGTTTGGGCAAAAACATCAAATTTGAGCACACGGCTCTGCTTGTGTTTAGACTCCATGATTCTACAGATGAATTTTATTTTTACAGATATTTTTATAAATATTTATATGTTATACTCAAAGAACAATTTCGGCATTCATATATAATATAGGTGCACATATGAGGAATTTTTTACAAGAAAATGGTAATTTTTGTATAATCATGAGTTATGAATTTTATTTTTGTAATTATTTTATTGCTATTTCACACAGTTTTATAAGCAGAAAATTATCCAAAAATTCCCAGTTATGCATCTTTTGTTAACCCCTTAACCTACAATGACGGGCATAGCATGCGTGCGATGATCGAGCCAAATGTAAATTCTTCTTACCACTAAAATTTCACAGTAAATATAGTTTAATTTAATCGTCAAAATTCCATGATTAAACAAGGCGAAAATCTCTATTAAATTTTAGTGGTAGCTATGGATTTGCCAAGCCGTGGAGCTGTTAAATGTAAATCGTAGGTTAAGGGGTTAAAACTTCAGTTAATGGCATGAAATTCGGTGTAGTAGGTTTTCAGAAAATCAGTTTTTAAAAGAAACCAAAAAACATTTTTATCTCATAAAATATCAACATTTATAAGGTAATAATAGGGGAACTATATTGTCAGATAGGTAGCCACATCTAGAAAAATAATGAGGAAATTTTATTGAAAGGCATGTTTCCAATGCTTATCCGGCAATGCCCTTTTATCTCCCATATTCTCGGAAGGGTAATTATGAAACACAAACAGATAGTCATATCTTAATGTAATATATTATTTACACTTATGTATTGTAAGAAAATTATCATAAGAAATTCATGTTCAAATCTCAAATTCTTCAGGATAAGTGGTAATCAAATAAAATTTAGTCTTGTGTGGAAAAATTATTCAATTATGTAATGATAATTTGGTGTAGGATTCTTCAAAATTAATTAATACTATATTTTTAGATAGATTAAATATAAAGGTTCCGTGAAATGCTTGATTCATGACATGATTCAGTTGAGCGGCCAGGGTAGTGGTATTGCTCATAGTACCACTTTTTGAGAAAGTGGTATTCGTAAAATTTAATTGCAAACTTTTTTCCTATTATATAAAACGAAGTAAACTCTTGGAAAATAGTGGTATCCAGTGATTCGATAATCCCACCCTGGCTGCGCCACTGATGTGTTTACCATATCTGCGAACTGCTGTAATTTTTTGACACCATTATTTTTAAACAGTACACACTTCAGAGTGTACTGTGGTACACTGTGGTACACTGTGAGTGTACAGTACAACTTCACATTATTTTATCCCCATATTCAAGTGATTTAAAAAGTCACAAATTATGTATCTAAAAGCGTGTTGACACAAAAAAAGTTATAGTGCTATAAAATATTTAACGCATTTGCAAATGCATCATTACCGCATATCTACCGAAATTTCGTGATTTTCATTTATGAAATTGGAAATTTCGAATCTATACCGAAAATTCCAAAAAAGTATTTTCTCTTTGTGTTATCACGAAGTGTCTGACATGAAAATAAATCAAAAATTACTATTCAGAAATTTTTTGGAATTTCTGAATTAAAAGTAATTCCAGAAATGCGCTGACGATGCAAGATGGTTAAACCTTTAATTGCAGTTGTGTGTTTTTTACACCGCTTTATTCTAATTTACAAATGACATACACGCACTTAATTTTTTTAATAAATATTTGCTTTAACCCTTTTAGGAGCAAAGCACTTCCATCGCTAAAATGTTGAATTGAGTGACTGACACCAGAATTTACGAACATATTAATTTGGAAATTAGAAAATAACTGTATTTCACATACATTAAAAAAGGAAAAGTTTATATGAAACATTGGTGCAATTGTTGCATTTAGGTATTAAAATTAAGTAGTTTCATAAACATACCACCGACCTTGAAAGGGATAATGGCGCATGTAAAAAAAAGCACTTATTTATTTGGAAATGCTCATAAATTCTAGTGGCGGTCAATAATTTCCACATTTTTGCAACAGAATTACTTTGTCCCTAAAAGGGTTAAGAAGAAAAGAAGTGAAGTAAATAATTTTAGACGCTTCTGAGCAAGCAACATAAGTAAACAACCTGAATGGGAAAAAAATTCTTTCCAACTTCTTTATAACTGAAGCATTGCACTAACATCTCAATGTTTCTAAAACTACTCTTTTTATTCTTGAAGTAAAATTAATATAAATGTTATTTAAATCTACGTAAAAGACAGAAATTTAACATTTTAATAAATTAAATAAAGCAATGTTTTAAGGGGTCTCAGGACTCTTAACTCTCCTAACCCGAGATATCCTCGGGCAACGTAAAAGTAGCAAAATTTGCGCAAACAGAGATTTCCTCGGGGAAGCATTTTTTTTCGTCTAATTAACCCACCTTTATTATTCCCACCAGTCATTTTTTTATTATAAATTTTTCTTATTAATCTGAACATTTTCCCCATTAAATTAGACAAAAATTTTTGTTTTGAAAAACCGGTGACAAAAGAATAAAAAATCTTAAAAGGGACTCGTCGCGAAGGGGTTAAATACACAATTTTTGAAGTATTTTGATAACACAATTACGCAGCAAGAGGGTTAAAACTTCAAAATTTTCGAAATTAAAATTTTTTTACATGTTAAACTCCTTTCATTTTCTGAAAATTTTGATATAATTGTTCCCTTGAAATTCCCATTAGAACAGGAGTTGTGGCCATTAAAATTGTCACGTTTTTGGGCATATCACACAAGATATCTCAAAAACGTCTCCATATTTTTTCATGAAATTTTAAAATATGTGTTTCATGTTAATATGTATAAACTAAATCTAAAATTTCCTTTTTATTGTTAAATTTTTTTTAGGTGATAATTCTGTTGAAATTTTCATTTAGCTAAATACAACTTGTATTAAAAATATAAAAATACTTTAAATACAAATTTATTTAGATTCAGGGTAATTATTATAATATGAACTATTATTAGGCACCAAAATTTTCCTTGTGGTACAAAAATTATTTTGTAATCCTGCGCGTAAGCTCTCATACGAATTTTCTGCTCGGCAAATGTCTGGCAGTTTGAAGCCCCCTATAAATATTAATTCTGCATATTGTTATTAATTAGCATAGCTTCCAACTTTTCATACCACTAAAATTTAATAGAAAATTTTAGCTAATTGAATAGCGGAAATTCAAACAATTTTGACGTTTAAATAAGTCAAAAATTTCTATTAAATTTTAGTGGTAAGAAAAATCCGTACAAGTTGGCAGCTATGAATTAGGGATTGTAATTGCCTAATTGGGGAATTACCAAATAGGATTATTTCATCTAAAAATTTGAGCTAACTTTCATGGGTCGAACAACATTCAAACGTACCGACGATACCGGCTAAAAGTGGATTCGCCGTAAAAAGGACATTACACCCTGATTTTGATCTTGAATTACTTTAATTCATCTTTTAATTGATCCCCCAATGAAAGACAAAATCATGTTCAAAAATCTCAAACTTTGAAATTTAATAACATAACTGTGTCAATTTTTGTAGTACAGATGTCAAACTTTTTGTGTTATATCTGTTATGATATGTGTAAACTTTTACTAAATATAACTATAGGGACTGGGGGACCGTATAAAAAGTTAATTTTCGTAATTTTTATCAAATTGATTTTTTACTTTAAATGACGCACCATGACTATTTACCTCATTTGAAACGTTTTTGTAATTGGAACTATATGTCTACGACCAACGGTTGAGAAATTAAAGGTCGGCGATAGATAACATATTGCACCCTGTATATATATATATATATATATATGTGTGTGTGTGTGTGTGTGTGTATTTAATATATTTTTTTTCACGTACATTTGTTTTCATGTGATAAAGGACGATGTTTGAATTCTTTTTTGTTGGGATTATACCTATCAACTTATCTTGTTTAATTAGCTATTGGTGATTTTTAAGAAGTGATAATCATTCATCGGATATATTCTACGCAGAACACCAATGTTAGTCTAATATTGACGTTTCATATGAAATATGTGCAGTTTAACGCCAATATTCCATAAATACTGATTTTATATTGAAAATTCTTGTAATAAAAATAAATAATATTTCGCTCTAATACTACACAGCAAAATGTAAAAATCATGTTTCGGCAATATTTCATGTTATAATAATATTTGTCAAGACGTAGTCAATGCAAAATATATATATTTTTTATTCTATTATATTTTTGCTACCACGATTAGGAACTCTTATGTAGGACAGGGTTGACAGTTGTCCTTCACTTTTAGTTAGAAAATTCAGATTCACACCAGAAAATAGAAAAAGTATTTTTAGATTTATTTAGGGGCAGACCTTTATTTATTAATGTAAGTAAAAATTCTTCTTCAGAAAGTTCCGGTCTGAAGTCGGTATTTCGGGATAAAAATGGAGGTCAAACTGGAAACCCTGACGTAGGAATTTTTCATTCATGTACAGGGCATTTCTTTCTTACACTGTGCAGGATAATCCCAATCCGGCCGTCGAAGTAGGAAAATTGCCAATTTATCATTACAGATGGGCGTTGAAGAAAATAATAATATTATAATAGGGGGAAATTTATTTTTCTTAAACAAATACGTTAATGCAGAATTGCTGGTTCACTTTAATTACCACCATTTTTCAAATTACGTTCCAATTATTTCCGATTGCTTATTCTACCATTAATTAGGGCAAATATTTCTATTTGTAAAAAGCGATGCTAGTCAAACAAGCTGATTTTTTTAAAAGTAGCTAACTGCCAACACTGGTTCAGGGAGAGCAAAATCTCGTGACAAAAGGCCAATTACCCCACTATTCATAAATAGTTTTCTTCGCCTTATTTAATGCTAGAAAATTTACTCAAGTGTTATAAAAATATCTTACACCAGAAATTTTATTTAAAATTATATAACATATTTATTTAACTTATTTTTCCGTAACACTTATATTAACTCATTTTTGGAAAAAATGTCTGGTTCTAATCGCAACATTTTTATTTAGTGCCGGTCAAAATGTCCGCTATGACGGGTTCTAGTGTTCTGTCAAAATTTTTTTCATAACATACGTTTAAGAATATCTCTCCAAAAATTGGTGGTAAATGGTCTCCGAAAAGCGGGTTCGCCACATCTTCAGTAGGTTTTTAAAAGAAATCTGGATTTTATATCGCCTAAATTCTGCGTTTCTTTCTGGCAAAAACATTATTTAAAACTGTAGTAAAAAAAGGGAGGGAGGTGGGCATAACCCTCTCGCTGCGCAACACGAGATTTTATTAGGGATGCATTTTCTGCGTCTAATTAACCCGCCTTGATCATTCCCACAAGTTACTTTTCATTATAAATTTTGCCTTATCAAATCGGAGCATTTTCTCGATTAAAACGGAAGAAAATTTTTGTTTTGAAAAACCGGTGGCAAAAGAATAAAAATTGTTAAAAGACGCTCATAGCGAAGGAATTAAGTACGCAATTTTTGAAGCTATTTTCATAAAACAATTACGGATCAAGAGTGTTAAAATGGTCAAAAAATCGATTTATTGAATTTTACATCTTTAGGAAGGTTATTGTATCTGGAATAAGTTGATACCAATCTCTTAATTGTCTCTAAATTGTTGTTGCATTTATTATGTTTTAATCCTCTTGCTGCGTAAGTATTTCTTGGCGATGAGCGTCCTTTACAGAATTTTTAATCTTTTATCAAAGGTTCTTTAAAGCAGAAATTTCTTACTGTCGTAATCGGGGAAAATGTCCTGATTAAATCAGACGAAGTTTTTGCTAAAAAATAACTGGTGCAAATAACCAAATAGTATTAATTAGACGGGAAAATGCATGCCCGAGTATTTCTCGGGCTGCCCAGCGAGAGGGTTAATGTTTGAGAAGTATGAGCTTTTTTTACTTAAAGCATAACAAGTTTCGCACACTCCTTGGATATTCCATGGAACTATTAATAAATAGGAGCTGATATATCCTTAAAATAGTGAAGCTTTAACTGTAACCACTATCTCAGACACTGGTTACCGCCGGTGGAAACTTCTACCAGTAGATTTATATAGAAATCTTCAACTTATTTAAACTCCTTATTATTACAAAATTTCAGTCATAAATAATGTTAGACACAGACTTTCATTTTTACTGGTAGGAGTTTACTTTGGAGGTAGTTGTGTCATGCGTTTCCGCCATATTTCGACAACCAGGGAAACAAACTGACAGTTTTAAAAAGTATACTTACACCAGAAAAAACAAATAGAAATTTTTGTGAAAAATTTCCATGAAAAAGACGCTTAAATAAGACGAAATTTTCTATTCAATTTTACTGGTGGAATGTTTGTCCTGGCGGTCATCAGAAACTGAAGATCCGATTTAAAAAAAGCAGCCGCCATCTTGTGACAATCTCCTCAGTTACTTCACCCGCAACTGGTAGACACTACACTATATGTCTCCTCCTCTTTATTCATAACTCCATTGGATATTCCAAGTTGTCTCCCACCGTTATTTAAGATAATAAATTTCTCATTTAACCCCTTAACCATTTCGCCCGATGCATACAAGGGCAGCCATGTATGAACAAATTTTGTCACGCCCTTGCCACTTGCGGGCTGAACGTCTCATGATTTTAGCTAATTTTTTTCTGGCATCTACTTTGGATTTTTCGCTCCCGAAATTATTTTAAGCCTTAAATACATTACTCTATCTTTATATCCTATTCGTACCACTATATTTTAAAAGTAAAGTTTTTAGTAAATTTCTCTCGCGCATGTTGTCAGAAATTAAGTACAAGTGTTCCTTAAAGAAACAGTGGTGCTCAGCGAATAAATTGCCTTACGCTTATATGGCGGAATCAGTCCATTAAGGGATGCTAAAGCGCATAAAATGGAAACTCTGAATTGACAAATTTGCTTTTAAGGTCAGAATGCTTAATTTGAAGAAATTGTAGAAGTTGAAACACGTGTTTTACTATTTGCAAATCTGAATACATCTGGGTTACCGCTTTGTAAATTTCGATGTTGAGCAGCTCAAGAGAGAAGAAAGACTTTAATGTTGCGATATCTGGAAAGGAATCACAAGATTCCATTTTTTCAGATGTTTTTGACTCCGAAAAATCGGATACAGATGATGACGCGAATATCTTCTTTAGCAGCACTTCTCTGGCCTAAAAATTCTTAAGTGTTCTCGATTACGCACCTCAACGCTTGCAATTCAAATCGGAGCCTAAGATTAACGTTTCGTTTGATGCCATTTCGGGTATTCTGCAGTACTATGAACATTTTATAAACGATGAATTAGTAGATAATATTGTAATCGAAACTAATCACTATACTGAGCAATGAGAATGTGGTTTGAGATAAAAATAGAGAAAGACAGACTGGAATGGCAATCTATTTCTCGAAATGAAATACTATTGTTCCTTGCTCATACTACTGTCGAAGGCCTTGTTTAAAAAGAGAAAAAAACGGAAGAAAATAGATATTAGACTAAACATTACCTGTTAAGAAACCATATTTGCGCGATATTATGACGTACATTAGGTACAACGAATTAAAAAAAATATATTTAAATTTTTGGCAATAATGAAGCTCACGATCTTCAAAAGCATCCTAATCCAAAACTGTACAAAATTTGAACTGTTTGTGCGCATCTGAATAATTTGTAATGATCTGCAATTAGCAACATAAAGTAGTTTGCATGAACGCCATTTTCTGGATTTTATGACCCCTATGGACAAAAAAGAGAATCCTTACAGAGAATGAAAAATTTGTTCATCCCATGTGAATAAAAATAGAAACAAAATTATAAAAAAAACGAGTTATGGAAGAACTGCAATTAGAGCTATGCATACCATGTTTCAAAGTTTTTCATATATTGAAAATTTACTAAGTTTCTAAAAATATATCGAATGCCGATTTTTGAAATTAAATTTGAACAAAATTATCGTATTTGTAATATAGCAAATTATTTGATTTATAATTGGCTTTACCTTTACTTAAAAGCAAACCACAATTTACAGCATCGCTTTGAAGCTTCCCTTCTCGTCATGTGCGTACAAAAAAGCAAATATAAGATAAATAAAACTGTGAGTTTAAAAAAAAATTTCCATCCTGAACACTTTTACGCTTTCGGGGGCAAAGACCTTTCATTGCTAAAATCTAAAAACAAATAATTGACACTGGAATTTAGGAACATATATATTTCCAAATAATAAAAGGCCCTTTTTCATATATTTAGTAAATGAAAGCTTTTGTATTAAAATTCTAGTGCACATGAACTTTTGGTATTAAAATTAAGGGATTTCATAAACTTCCACCACCCTTGAAAGGGTTAAATTTGAAAAAAAAAGTACTCTGTTTCTTTACTAATGACCTCAGAATTTTATGAATAATAAAATCGCACAAAAAAAAATTATATTATATTTGATATTTGAAGTCTTTTTCCGAAAATTACGTGACAATTAAGGGGTTGATATTCAAAAGGCAGAATTAGCAATCGCCACGTACATTTACAACATCTGCAATATTTTTCAGAAGTTAAAAAAGACGAAAAATTCTATAAAATGTCTTTGTAAAAATCTGATATTCACCACATTCATATTTCAAACAATAAAAAAATTATGCACCAAGGATAGATTATGCAACACTTTCCAACACAATCAGAATGTTGGATGAAAATTAACCGCTTACTAAAGGAGAAAAAATATCTAAGTAAACAATATAGAAAACTTATAGCATTCTATTTGATCAAATGCCGTCTTTAATTCGAAAATTATCAAATTCTTTTGTGAAGAAATCTTCTCTATATATTTTATATATAATACATAGTATGATTAAATTTAGCTCAGTTTGGAAACGCAACAATGATTAAAATTTATTTTCAGAATTTTCCGTACTCTGTATATGATCTGACGTTATTTATACGTACCAAATATTATGGAACGGATTAATTAAATGAAAAAATGCATAACAGAAACGAAAACCCACTTCCAGCATTTATCTCCTCGGTCGTGGTACTTTAGCTGAATCCTCTTGTGTTTCCCTGTGCATGAATGTTAAATGCCATTTGCACTATACTGAACCTTGTACAATAAGTACCCTAGGATGCACTCCAGTGCTATGTATGAATAACAGTATGTTTAAATAGAGTAACACTATCAAAAAGAGCACAATATAAATTTTCTCCATATGCTGTAACATAACTGAGTGTTTTGAGAGTTCCTGGAAACGAAGTAGAAATGCTTAATTTCCAATACCGAACATTCCATAGTAAGAGTAAATAACATGCATCATTTACATAGCAATCTGAGTATATTTTCCGGAGTTACAGTATGAGCAGACAGAGAGACGGACAGACATATAAACTGACAGCCAGACAATCGAAAATCAAAAACACGTTTTAACTATGTTAGAAAATGTCAAAAAAAGTTTAAGTGTTGCGGTGTGGAAAGCATGCCGCATTGAAAGTTTAATATTTAACATTTAACCCCTTGAGGGGCGCCGTTTGCAGTCTGCAAACGGTTAATTTTAATGCCTAAATATTCAAATGGCCCCAGTAATTTTTTAGTACAATTTTGACCTCATAATAAACGTGAAAAAAGGCTTTTGATTATTTTCAAATAAATTTGTTTGTTAATTGCGGTGTGAATTAATTATTTGAACATTTTTTGAGCAGAAATGCCTTGCCCCTGAAAGGGTTAATACATAAAACCTTCCTGTTTTCTTTCTCAAATCAAGTACATTTTATTATCATAGCTGCCAACATTCCACTTATCTTCCGTAATATCTTCATTAATTTAACTCAGGTTAAGCACGTTTCGAACCAGAAAATTTATTTCGTGAATGCTTATTTATTTAATTCCAGACTTCCACGTGGAATAAATTTAATTTCATTTCTTAAAGAAATTTCTGGTTAAAAGTGTCTTAAATCAAGACCCAATTAACGCAAGTATTACGGACGATTAATTTGAGGTTGGCACCAATGTATTAATCTCTTCGTTCCCGGGGTCCACATATGAGGACCTCCATTCTGCCCCGTTTTACTAATGATATTACACTTACTATATTACTATACAATTACAATTTTGATATCAGAATGATATGTTTCGAAGTCTAAGGTTCGAACTAATGCAAATAAATTAAAAATCTCGGTCTGACGTCAAATGGTAGAAGAAATAAATCAGTAATAATCAATAATATTGCATTAATACTCAGTAAGGAAGAGGTTAAATAAAAGAATCTCATTATCAAAAATATAGGATAAAATACCTACCTTTCATTAAATACTTTTTCTTGGTTAAATTATGCTCATTTTACTTGAAAAAATCCGCAGGTATGAATATGTAACAGGGATGAGAGTTCTCCATTTTTGCATACCAGTATAATATTAGAAAAAATTTTGTTCTCTTGAATCACAGTATTTTCCGATTAAATAAAAAAATATTTCCTCTAAGATTATACTGGTGTGCAAAAAAGCGGAGAAATCTCAACCCTGATTATAAGCTGCAAATAAAATAAGCTCTGCTTTCTAAAAGTATAATTTCTTCTAAAGGTAAAGTTACCTATGTATGTCTATTATTCTTTAATAATGAATTAATGTGCCAAATTATTCTTCAACTCTTAAAATTGATTTAATGTATTTACTTATAATGAATTTATCAAATAAAATTTAATCGTCGGATAACTGATCTGATATTAGAGTTTCTTAACACATGAACATATTTCATAAATTAGAAATTGTCATAGCATGACGTTTTAATCCTGAAAATTCTTTTGAAGGATTTAGCCTCTGTATGACACTACAAATATTTCGCTGTATCTAAAATTTTCATGAGTACTTTGCAATGCTCAAAATATTCGATAAATCGAGCTGATATTAAATATAATAGTTGTCGAGTTCTTGAAAGAATGGGAACAGGAATTAGAATACGTGCGCTTCATCTACTATGATTATTAAAAAAATAGTAGCTTATAACGGTGTGGTTCAACTGTGCCTCAGGTTTAAGAACTATTTTAATAAAGAAATTTCATCTTATTGTATCGGAGAATTTCTGCGATTAATTAAGGTAAAAACTTTTGTAAAAAAGTGGTTTTACGTGAGCCTCTCTCCACGGTGATACCTTCTTTACGTATGAGCGATCTTTCTCTTTTCTTTTTCCTCTCCCTTCTCTTGTCTATTCTTACCACTTTGTTTCACTCTCGTTGTGGTTTCCTCATCGGAGTTAAGGGCAATTCTGCTTAAGCCAATATTCCTGTTTATGTCGACTTATGGGGAAATTGTAAATCAGACATGTGTTTGCCGTGCGTGGCGACCCGTGTCCCTGGAAAGGGGATCTTGGTAGTTGAAGGAAGCCAAACACTGCTTTGGGCTCTTCTTCAGGTTGACGGGAGGTGCATATTGGCCCCGTATGCATCGGTCGGCTAATCAGCTGACTTGTCACTGGCTAAGTGATCATGTGAGCGGGCAATTACTAGTTATCTCCTTAAGGATGGAGGTTGTCATAGGATTGTCTTGTGTATGTATGCGCCCTGGTTAGCACTGGTGCACGAATGTGCATCCCCTTGATCGGCTCGGTGGTGAGTGGTCTAGCTGTGGCCTGAATTATTATTTTTTTCTTATATGGATGGAAATCTTCTTTTCCATTTATCTCTACCACATGTGGAGAGCAACAAACTGTACAGAACAATTCTCATTCACTCATTTGTTTCAAAAGTAAACGTACTGACAGTCTTTCAGATAGTTCCTTTAAAAGAACGTCACCATTTCTTATTGGTAAACGTTCCAGTCACTTTTGAAGATGGCTATTCGCTGAAATAAATGCAGTCTGCAGACTTGCTGTTGGAGGTCTCTTCAGCCAAACACTCACAATTCCTCTTAAATTTCACAAAAATAGGCTCATTTTCTGTTTCTGTCTAAGCACATCAAAATTTAAATACAACCCGTTGTGTCATATTTGAACCAGAACTTTTATTCTTCATGTAGGGAGAACTTCCACAAAATTAAAAAAAATCAATATATCATGGATGCACGACGAATCACAATTCGACGAAATGGGCAAGTGCTTCCGGCAAAGAAGATTATTCGAACTTTCAATACCCTACTTTACCAACCAGAATTGAAGCTGCCAATTTGAGCAGTCCAGCACGGCCTTACTAACCTAACCCACTCGGTTATTATAAGTGTCAGAGTTATGGCCATAGTATTACTAACTGTTATGGTTCAGTTATTTGCGCTCGTTGTGCTGAATCTGGTCATTACAGTAAATCTTTCAATAAATCAGAATGTTGCGCCAACTGTAAGGATGTAAGATGTAACTACTTTCGCTCTTGTTCAATTTGTATTAGTGAAAAAGAAACCCTTTCTGATAAAATTACCCCAAACCTTGCATACGCAGAAGCTCGCAAACTAGTTGAATCCAGAACCCCATCCATCGGAGTTTGTTGCTCCAGTTTACTCAAGCAACAATCAAAATCTGTAAGGTACATAAGCACCCAGACTGAATTCTGTTTTCCTCCAGATAACTCACCTGTGTTACTATGATCCAGCGCTTTAAAGAAAATATAACCGTGATGTTTCCTCTGCACTACTGGAGAACTTACACCATAATTAAAACTTTCGTCACCATCACCTAAACCTGTTAAAATAGGATACATGACTAGTCAATCACAAAAATCTTCAAGTCAATTAAAGAAGTCAACTGAACTTGAGACTGTACAAACCACTGCATGTAAATTGCAGAACACTAATATTTCTCAAACTCTGAAACCTAGATAAAAAATCTTCCATGCAGAGACAGAGAGAAAGACATCCTCGAATCAAGCGTCTTCCTAAGGAAGACTGTGAAGAAAAAGACCAAGAAATCCTGTCTTAGCCCAACATTTACAAATATAGAGGATCCCAAACAGTTTCACTACTATGTGGATGAGACCATAGATTAAGAATCATATGACTCAATTGATGAAAGTACTGTTTTTGAAGAATATCTGCCTAATTAATTTTACATTGTTTTTTTAACACCAGAACGCCGGAAAATTTTACGTACGTTTTATAAAAATATTTGAAGCCAGAAAAATCATTTAAAATCATATAGGTTACTTGTTTAAATAATTTTAGCGAAATTTTTATTTAAGTTATTTTTTAAAAAAATTCCAGTTCAAATCAAGAATTAGTTCGCTGGTTTGTGTCAAATTGACACCTGCTCAGCGTTCTAGTGTTAATAATCTGTTATTTAACTCTTAAGTGCGCAGCTTTGCAAATATGCAAACAACAGTGTTTTGGATTTAATAGATCTTTTTATTCGTATATACTTAATTCACAAAAGAAAATTAAAATAGCAATATTTGCTTTAAATAATAACAGACTTTCCGTATTTAAATAAAGCGAAATTAACTATTGAAACTTTCTAGTGTAAAGTCAGATTCTCTGGACTAGGTAATTTCTAGAACGTATTATATCATGAGAATTAAAGGGCTAAAGGTTAAGCATTAATAAATAAATAATTACATAAAATAAGGTATTTGGAGACATACTTATTAAAATATTTACTCATTTGCAATATTTTAGCGTGAAACAGCCACACGACAGTTGTTTTTACTTATAATGCAGATGTGCAACAGAAGAAAAGATTGACGTATTATATGAAAAATGTATCTCTGATTTTTTTTTCATTATATTCCTGTATAATAAACCTTTCAGAGAACCATACACAATTTTTTCGAAACAAAATAAAAAATCGCACATTTAGGGGTTAACTTTACCAGATTTTATGTTGTATTTGCACATTTTTCATTTTGTTTTATTGACCAGTCATCTGTACCGGTTTTAATTCTAAAAATTTTCTTTGACCCTTTTAGCACGAGCGATCTGTTTGATTGATTTTAATTATATATATCATCACATTTCTCAATTGAATGGTTTTAATTACATATAGAATCACAATGCCTATAATTTTCGTGTATTTTAATTATAATAATTTTGTATCTTTTAACTGTGGTCTTTTGACTTTTTAAATGGTTTTAATTATACATGTCATTACCATAGCTGCCAACAACTTACGCTTTTTTGTACCACAAAAATATTATAGTAAAGTTTACCTTTTTCATTTGCTGTAAACTGCCGTTTGAATATGGCAAAATTTTGTATTATTTTTTTGTGGTAAGAAACAGCGGAAGAGTTGACAGCTATGTATTATTGTTGTCATTTAATTAAGCTGTTTTTCTAATCTTATTGTTACTGTCAACCGCTACTTTGGGCCACTCTTTCCTGGTTCCACACACATTTTCATTATTAAAAAATATTATATGCGATTTTTCAACGTCGAAGTGGGGTTGTAAACAATTAACATGAAACAATGAAGCAGACTGTATGGTTTTAAAGAGGAAATTTTTATTTATGTATTTTTTTAATCATTTTTAAAATTTTGGGACAAAATAGCCCCTGCTGGAGGCTTCATTGGTCTATTCACTTAGTTTCTTATAAAATGGATACATTTCATATATAAATGAATACATTTTTATTGAAGCCTTCTTTATATATAGCATTTTCTAATAAATTAACGCTGCAAACTCGATAAATAAATGTTTTTATTTTAATATTTAAACACAATAAACTAATTGTTAATATTAAAGAAACGAGAAACTGTTTTGCTATGTTATCCTCAGCAACTGGAACAAAAACAATTAATGTAACATTTTGCTACAGTAACATTTGACAAAAATGTTACTTAAAACATGTTGTAAGAGATTTGGTATGAAAGGCATTTATAAGTAATTGAGGCTATTTTCGGACCAAGAAAGGCCTGGCACAAAGTATCCCCGAAATAATAGTTTCCATGTTAACTTTATGGAGACGTAAACATTTCCTGTCAAAATAAAAAATTAAAGGAAAAACTATGATTACACATGGGTTACAGGTTACTAAAGGTAATATTTTGACACTTGCCGTATTTGTAGATTGTATCCAGATTGTTTCACCGCAGAAAGTTTGGAGAGTTAAATTTTACACCCGAAAACAGTTGTTTACAAACACATACAGTGTTTCCACTAAAAAATTAATTTACAACCAAACTATTCAAATAGCTTATAATAGGATATAAAATATTTTTCAAGGGCAAACACTCAATTATCTTGTATTGTTTGTTCAATACAAATAATAAAAACTTTTTTATGGGATGGACCAAAGTAAGATTGACGGTAGTCATTTTTTACTCTAACTTTTTGAGATATAATTTTTGATTTGATTTTGACTCAGTCTTGGCGCACCATGTCCCTAAATAGATTTTGTGCCATTAAAATCCATCAACCAACCAACCACGTGAGCCGCAATCGGAAAACAGTGGCTTATACCGTAATCATTTTCTGAAAACATTAAAAACTGGACTATTTAGATTTCAAATGTAATTAAACTTTTTACAAAAAATCCCAAATTTTAAAATATTATGAATTTGTTTTCTAGCACGTTACTTTCACAATTGAGTTTTTTTCCGATTGGATACAAAAAATCAAATATTGTATACTTGAATGTCAGACAGATCAATAAAGTGAAAAAAGTAAGAATAAAGATATACAGTTTTAACAATTATATAAATTTTGTAGATATTTTACAAATATAAAAATGCTTTGTACTATCAAATGTTACGAAAAGTATACATTTTTGTAAAATTAAACATTATTTTACCAAATAAATTACTTTTTATCAAAACTATTTTCAATTACTCTATAATATATGTTTATTTAATATGTAATTTATGAAAATTTGGATCGCAATTTTATTTTAACATTAAACAAGGAATGTGCTAAGTAAATGCGGGTGGGTGCAGGCGAGACTAAATCGTGTGTAACTTAAATTTCACGTAAAAGTTAATTTACACGCAAATTTAATTTGTACGTAAAAGGTTTATAATCCAAACTTTTATATTAAATGTTTTTTTTTTGTTTTAACCAACGTTTATCAATCTGTCTATTTACCTATCTATCAATATCAGTCAGTGTTACCAGATTGGGGACTATTTTGTACCCAGATTGTTGATTGCCACCGCTTTTTTGAAATAGAAATATTCGACTTATTTAAAATTAGATTAAAAATTCTGAAAAATAAGCGAATTATACTATTTTTAAAAAGTGGTAACAGTCAAATAACCTGAATTAACCCCTTAATTCTCGCTCACGTCATATTCATGGGCTGTGTCTTTTACTGAGATTGTTTGATTACCACGAGTTTTATAAAATAGTGAAATTGGCTATATTTTAGTATCGTTTTACCTGTCATTAAATAAGGTGAATATTTCTTTTTCATAAAAGTGGTGCCAATAAACAATTTGAATTTTTAAACCGTAATTTAATTCGAGCGTTAAGGGGTTTAAAAAGTCCCCAATCTCGCAACACTGATATCAGGGGTTACAATCCAAGGACAGCCGGATACTATTACAATTTTACAGCAATCATTGTCTGATCTAATCATCGAATCCCTGCTATTCAAAAAGTCGACTATTTCTTTAAAAAATTAGTGGTATCCGACTGACCACAGTTCGCCACTCCGAATCTGTATGTACGTATGTGTAGTTATGTGTTTATATACAAGTTTCATTCGGCAATTACAAGTACTGTTATTTAAATATTAAATTAATATTTTCTATTCAAGAATACTTGCATCAGACTCTTTGTAAGTACAAAGGCATGTACTAACCTTGATATATTTTACTAAAAAAACGTGTCTGTATTAAAGAAAAAGGCTTGATCTATCCATCTAATTAACATTTTTAGTTAAAGTAATGTTAGTAACTCTTACATTAAATACTTAAAATTATTTCAATTCATTCATCGAGGTAGCCGGACTGACAACGCTACCTCTCGGCTTAAAACTGCAGTAATATGTTATAAACAATAAAATATGTTATTTTATCAATATTAAACACTACATTTACCAAAGCAGTTATTTTAACAGTTTTTGAATTTCGTTTAGTAAACTATCATATTTATACTGATACAATTTCTGAGATTTTTAGTGACTTTTAGTAATGTAATTATGAATAAAGAGGAAAAGACATATGATGTATTGTCTTCGAGTTGCGAGTGAAGTAACTGAGAAGGTTGTCACAAGATGGCGGGTGTTTTTTTGTTTTTTTTGATCGAATAAAGCGTTTCTCATTACCGCCGGGGAAAACTTCTACCAGTAAATTTGAATAGAAAATTTTGTCTTATTTAAGCGCCTTATACCCGGAACATTTCTGTCACAAATATGATAAAATATTCAATTTGTTTTTACTCGTGGCAGTTTAGCTAGATATAATATTTCTGGATGACACTGACTGCACTTTGTATAGGTTGTCACAATATGGCGGAAACGCAGTGTCTGATTGCCACCGAAGTAAACTTCCACCAGTAAATATGAATAGCTGGCGTTTTCATTATTTAAGTTTGAAATTTTTCGTTAATAAGGCGTTTAAATGTGGGAAAAAATATTTAAATTTATTGGTAGCTGTTTTCCACGCTGGTAATCAACCCCTGAGAAAGCAGTTACAGTTAAATTTCACTACTTTAAGGGTATGTCAGTTCTTCTTTATTAATAGTCCCATGCTTTTAATAGAAACTGTAAATGAGTTTAAAAGTGTCTGTATTTATCCCCCCTTTCCATTCTTTCTCATACATTCATGTGTTATACCTACATATACGAAAGTCCGTCATTTTGACTGTTTTAAAGATTTAAATTAATTATTAATAGAGATTGTGTACTCGAAACTTTCAATATTTCAAGTAATCGCTAAGGGATCATCCTCGAATATATCCAAAAGATAGTCGCACTTTATCTTTTGTGCACACCGATAAACTGCGGAATATTGTTGCGTCGTTCGATTGTGAAAATTCTTGCAGTGTGACAAAGATATCCTGCTATATCCCTTAAATGCATGGTTTTTTATTTTGTTTCAAAAAAATTATATATGATTCTCAGAAAGGTTTATTACATGGGGAAAATATCGAAAAAAATCTGAGATATATTTTTCGTATAACACATCAACCTTTTCTTATGTTGCTCATCTGCAATACAAGTAAAAACTGAAATATTGAAAATTAGTAAATATCTTAACAAATATAAAACTAAATACCTTATTTTATATATATTTTTTTTATTTTGTAAACCTTAACCCATAAATGCAGAAATTATTTTTTAGAATTGTGTTTATATTTTTATATAACAGATTAGACACCAGAAATTTTAAGATAGATTTTTAACCTTTGTTTAGTTGCATATTTTTGTACTTTTTAGAGGATTACTATTTCTATATAAATATAGTGGTCGCTGATAGTTAAATAAAAAGTGATACAGATATGCATCACAATGAATTTAAGGGTTAAGCGAACGGCTTGTAGGGCTTGACGAATAATTATTTCGATAACAGTGAGACGAGTTTGCGATTGTGCTTAAGAACGCATTTTTTTGTTGTGATAGTTATTATAAATCTTCATTACATAAGTTGCATTTTTTCACTAAGAGAAAGTAGTATATATTATTGTTACCACTATGAAGTGATATTTGTTCTAACAAGCTAAATCGAAGTGTTTATTCTATAAAATATGCATTTTCCGAAATATATGAAAGGAATGTAGAAGGGAAGTGATTTATTGTGAGAGGTAATCAACATAATTGACGGGTGCTCTCAAGATGCACCAAGATAGTTCATAAAACGTTTTAGGAAATCTGCTATGCTTTATTAAGGTAAACGTTGATTAATTACGAATATATTTAATATAAAATTTTGGATTTTATATCCAAATTATTTAGCAAAACGCTATTTTAGGCATAAAACTATGAAACCCGCCACATAGATATGGAATAAAAGAGCAGGGTGATATTTTCAGCAATGATAAACTTTATCGTTATTGCCTATATAAGAGATTAGGACTGTCAAAATTCACAACCGTTGAGACTAATTTTTTCTATGGATTTTGGCCTTTTTTATTCAGAGATGTTGCTTTTACATAAGGAAACCATTACTATAAAAATGTATAGAATTTAGCAGGCGCTAGGTTGGACAAACCTGATATAGATTTTTATCAATTGCAGAAAAAATATGTAAAAGGTATTTCAGTGTTTGAAGCTTTTACTTGAAGGAATCCTTTGAAAAGAATCAGCATTTTGAAGATATAAATATTCAAATTTTCTTGATCGGTCATGAAAACACTCGTATTTGTAAAACTACGTCGTTGATTAAATAGGTTCACTGGTTACTTAGTTTCGTCTACGCAGTTTTCCTTGAATAAAATATCAGCAAGCTTTTATCACAAAGAATTTTATACGCAATTGTTGGACATTTTGTGTTAGACTTTAGAAAATTTCATATAAATTCCAAACATTTTCAAAATATTTATTCACTCATAAACTCGAAAATCATATCTAGGCAACAGACTTTTAGAAAAGGCGGAGATTCGATTGTCTCGAAACACAGATGGGTGAAACCAAAAATACATTTTTTTTCATCTAATATACAAAGAAATTCCAATTTTTTATGCCATCTTTTAGAAAAAAACTATTCTTAACTGATATGAAATATGCTCTAGCCAATTTTATTGTATTTATTGCACAATTTATGCACTTTATCTATGCTTAGCTATGAAAATTAGCTGTCCGAATGACTAGAGAGACAACTTTAAACAGAGTACAATTCTAAATATTATGAGCAACGCAATATTTATCTTTTTTTATTTAAATAACAGATATAGTAGATTAATAAATTTGTACTAATGAATTAAGATATGTCTTTTGTAACTGCATAGGTTTAATTTAACATTTGTGCAGGAAAATGAAACCTCTGTTACTTTATTTACATTTAGCAGAATAAATAATAAAAATTTTATCCAACAAAGGGTGCTACTAATCTGTATTGCTCAAAGAACTTTCTAGAATAGAAGCCACGGGCCATTTTCACTTTGTCTGCCACGTGTGTAGAGTATAGAGCAGTATTATGAAGTTCTAAGGTGAGTGTGTTTTCTCTTTGTAACTTCTGTTACTCCAATTTTAGGTTTAAATATTGTTTTAAAAATAAAATTCCTCTTTAAATCACAAAACACTAAGCAAGTAAAGTTTATATAAGTTACATAGTTATTGTTTAGAATATTATTATTTAAGAAAAAGAATTATTTTTGCTAAATGTAACCTCTGTTACAAGTAACCCCAGTTACAACGTAAGGTAAACAGATGTTACATACAAATAACAGAGGTTACATTTTATCCCAGAATATACATTTTTTGTGGTACTTTTTGTCATTCTTATTACTTATTTATATTTATTCCTGCAGTAGCATGTGTTATTTATTTGTGGTATTTTCCAGATCTAAAAATGTCTCCTAAGAAAACAAGTTTTTACGTTTTTGAATCTACTGCTGAAGAAAATTAAATTAATGAAATAACGATGGATAAAATAATTTAAGGAACATACATACTTGAACTAAAAAAAAAAGAGAGAGAGAAATGAAGTATTACTACATAGCCGTTACATAAGATGATTTAGAAGATGGTGAAGAGCAAGTTATGTTTTTGAAAGCTTGTGATGATGCATTATCTATTTTTAAATTAGATTACAACGATATTGCATGCATACAGTTCGAACAGATCCAAAAAAATTGTCCATGCCAACTTTAGTACAGAAAGGGGGCAGATTATTTTACAAATTTCCTCACCCTGTTGACGTATTTAAAAAATAATTGCAGTGTTAAAAATTTGTGAAAATTCCTTTGAAAAATAAAATTATATCTGATTTATTCAGAGTGTCTTTGTTAGCTTCGAAAAAGTCAGTTTGTTTACATCTTGTACATTTTTGTAACCTCTGTTAATTGAAGAATTTTTCTATTTCTTTTTAATAGTTGTAAACTGATAATAAACCAAATGTATTTAAAACAAAGAATAAGTTATGTACTTTAAATACAATTAAAAAATATTTTCTTTAAAACTAAAATAAGTAGTAATTATGATCTTTAACTTAGTTTTTTATTCTAAACGAGATAAAATTACACATGTAATGATAATTAAATTTTATTATTTATTATTCATCTTTCTAAAACTATTATTTTGAACTAAAGGACATTTTCGCTAAAGTAATATATAAAAGTTATATTTTTTGCTGAAATATTTCTATCATAAATTAAGCAAATACTGTCCAGTAACAGAGGTTACGTTTTTCACGCTATATATGTCTTTGTAAGGTTATAATTTAATTGTAAAATTGATTTTTTTCTGTGCGGATGCTAATTTTGTGCAGATTAAATATATATTTAAACAATGTTATTGTTATTTAGTAAAAGCTAGATAATAAAAAACGACGAAAAAAAAAATTGTTTTTACCCAGATTTCACATGAAATCTCCTGTCGACAATTTGTTAGGCGTAAGAATATTACTTTTTACAGTCTACGTAAGTTTAATTTCGAAGCATTAAAAACATAAGGATTATATAATACCCGTAGGTCTCCGATCAAGGCCTGCCACAGTTGACAAATTTTATATCCTATTCGTACCAGTATTTTTCTGGTATGAAATTTGAAGAATATTGCTCTAGCAAATGTTGTCAAAGTATGTGTTAAGGATTTCTGTTTTCAGAAAGGGATGACAGTTATAATTAAAAAATTGTCGCCTGTGGCAGCCATGCAGAGCGATCCTAAAGTATTCTCACTTGCCTAACACTATTTTAACCCTTTCCGGAACGGGCAATTTCAGTTGTAAAATGATGAAATGATTGACTGACACCGTAATTTTAAAACGACTTTTTTTTAATTAAAAAAATGCTACTTTAAATGTTCATTGTAAAAGCAAAATTTTACTAAAATATTCATGGTGTTGTTCGTAAGTTTGGAATTAAAATTAGGTATCCCGACTCGGGCACACTGTTCCGGGAAGGGTTAATACGCTAATCTTTATTGTAAATTTCTATTGCAGGTATTAAAGGATTCTATTATAAAAGTTTTCTATTTGAAATAGTGGTAGCAAATGTAGAAGAATTTAGGAAATCTGCAAACTCTGTACCGATATTCACCTGAAAATCCGCAAACACTCGAATGGTTCTAATTGACATTTTCATATATATATGGCAAAATCAGTGGCTTCTTTGTTATCGTTTTAAATTAAATAATACGGTAAAATAATTTTGAGTAAAATCAAGAAATAGTTTCAGATAAACAACGTTAAAAAAAAAATTATAAAAGAAAAATAACCTTTGGTTAAAAAGCTTTGCATACACCAGGGGTGTCAAACTATGGCCCGCCTGCTACAACAATTTTTTTTTAATGAAATAGTTGATTTCTTGAATTGCAGGGATTCGATGATTAGATAAGGGAAATATAACTGTAAAATTTTAGTGTTATCGGGCGGACCACAGTTTGACACACCTGGCATACACAATGGGGAGATTTTAAGATGCTGTGATAAAAATCAGCCAATTAATATTGTGTGTCATATAAAATTTCTTCTTAGTAGTCGATCACTTTTCTGGGGTATCACTGGTGCTAGTGTGTTTAAAAATAACACATACTGGGTGTCACGAACTAACATTTCGGCTACTAAGTATTTCTAAAAATAATTTCCTTGTATTTTCTACCATATGTTTTAGACATCTAGAGCGAAAATGATTGTTTAGAATACTGGTAGCCGAAATACTCGCCAACTATAGACAGTAATTAATAATATTTCTAAAAATAATCTTCGTAGTATATTTCTACAACATTTTCAATAAAAATATACTCATGGCTCCAAGTTGGTCATTTTTTGAACACCAATCTTTCAACCTTTTGAATGGCGGTTGCATAACTTCTATACCAGACAATTTTTATTCCTAATAACTGAGTGGCAAACAAAATTTTAGAGTAAAGTTGTACTTTTATAATTTATCTAAAGAAAAGTATTTATTTACTCTTAAAGCAATTTGTTCGAAAGTTCTTGTATCATTTAATCATTTCAGAATTTAGCAAAAATTAATTTTCCACTGAAAGGGTTAAAACAAAAAACCTTCTTTTTAGTTTTTTATTGAAATTTTTATAGCAACCTATACCAAAGGTTATTTTATTGAAAATGTTTTCAAACCTACCATCATAGCTGCCAACTCTTACGTTTTTTCTGTACCAAATACATTTAACAGTAAAATTTGCCCTTTTCAATCGTCGCAATCTGCCGATTAAACAAGTCAAAAATTTCTATTAATTTGTTGTGGTTCTGAAAAATGTAAGTGTTGGCAGCTACAGGGCTGCCACTCTGTCCGTTTTTTGAACACCACTTTTATTTAACGAAAAATCTTATTTATAAATTTCATAGAAATATACTGGATAGGGCGGGTTTCTTGCAATTGTTGCAGAAACCTACCACGAATTTCTTTCTAAAAATTTACTGGTTTTCAAAAAACGGACCAGTGGGGCCCATGGTACCCTACCATGGAAATATTTTTTTCGGAATTAACCCTCTCGCTGCGTAATTGTTTTATCAAAATAGCTTCAAAAATTGCGTACTTAATTCCTTCGCGATGAGCGACTTTTAACAATTTTTATTATTTTGCCACCGGTTTTTCAAAAAAAAAAAAAATCATCTGATTTAATCGGGGAAAATGCTCCGATTAGATAAGTCAAAATTTACAAAAAAAAAAGTAACTGGTGGGAATGATCAAGGCGGGTTAATTAGACGGAGAAAATTCATCCCTTTTGAAATCTCGGGTTGCGCAAATTTTGCTCCTTTTACGTTGCCCGAGAAACTCTCGGGTTGCACAGCGAGAAAGTAAATACAGTGAAACCCCGATTTAACGTTATTCAAGGGACCATACAGATATAACGCTATATGCGGGAAAACGATAAATCGGTGTAAGACAAAAAATACACAGAATAAAAAATAAAGATCAATTTAGGTAACATACCTTTTATTTCTTCCTTTACAAAGGTTTTTAATCAGTTTTCTAAATATATAAAAAATAATAAATATTATATATAATAAATAATAATATATTATTATTTATTATATATAATAAATATTTCAAAATTATAATTTCGGGAAATATTTCAAAATTATAACTTTAAATCTGGGATTTTTTAACATTATAAGAACAGGAAATTATACGGTACACGTTGTTTCTTAAAAACGATCATAATTGTACAAAATTAAAGCGAATTCTAAAAAATAAATTAACCCCTTAATCGTCGTGCCCGAGACATTCACGAGCAAACCTGTATGAACAAATTTCGTCGCGCCCGTGACACTCACGGGCTGGACGTCTCATGACTTTAGCTAATTTTTTCTGGTATCTACTTTGCATTTTTCTTTACCGAAAATATTTTTATGCCTTAAATACGTTTTTCTATTTTTATATTCTGTTCTCATCACTACATCTTCAAAGTAGCAAATGTCTCTTGCACTTTTTTTTTCGGAAATCAAGTACAATTGTTCCTTAAACAAATAGTGGTGCCCAGGAAATAAATTGTCTTTTGCCGATATTGCAGCATCGGTCCGTTAAGGAAGTCTTAAACGCTTAAAAGATGTGAAACTCTGAAATGACAAGTTTGTTTTTAAGATCGAAATGCTTAATTTAAGGAATTGTACGAGTTGAAACACATGTTTTACTTGTTTCAAATCTGAATACATCTGGGTTGCCGTTTTATAAATTTCTATGTTGAATAGCTCAAGTGAACAGAAAGATTTTAGTGTGGAAATATCTGGAAAGGAAACATAACATTCCATTTTTCAGATGTTATTGACTCTGAAACCTCACAAACTGAAAATAGTGATGATGACACAATATTACGCACCTCCAAGCTTGCGATTCAAATCGAAGCCTAAGATTAACGTTTCGTTTGAAGCTATTTAGGGTATTCTGCAGTACTATGAACATTTTATAAATGATGAATTTTCGAATAATATTGTAATCGAAACTAATCGCTATGATGTGAAATGGTTAAATGTTGTTTGAGAAAAAAGATAGAAAGGCAGATTGGAATGGCAACCTATTTCTTAACACTAGAACGGCGGCGAGGGGTCATTTTGACCCCTGCCAAATGAATACATGTCGATTCGAACCAGAAAACTTTTTGTAATTTAAGATTAATATATGCTGCACAAAAATAACTTAAATAAATAAGTTAAATAGTTTTAAGTAAAAATTCTGATGTGAAATATTTTTTATAAAACTTGAGTAAAATTTCCCGCCGTTCTAGTGTTAAAATAAAATGCTGTTGTTTCTTGCTCTTACTACTGTCGAAAAAATTGTAAAAAAAAAAAAATAGTTAAAAGTAAAAGTTAAAGAAAATATATAGAATAAATATGGAAACGAAATTATAAATTAAACCAAATATGAATGCAAGGATTGTAATGTGTTACTATGCATGTCATGTTTCAGTTTGCCTTACACTGAAAATTTTCAAAATTTTGAAAAATATATTGAATGCCGATTTTCAAATTAAATTTTAATGTAATTATCGTCCTTGTAGTAATATAAAAAATTATTTGATTAATATATGTTTACCTTTACATAAAATGAAACCACAGGTTGCATCATTGCATCGAAGCTTCTCTGCACGTTATGTGTGTACAATACAATAAAATTAGATATAAAAAAAATTGTAAGTTTAAAAAAAATTATCCATCCTTAACACTTTTAGGAACAAAGCAATTTTATTCCTCAAATGTCGAAATAAAGGATTGACATCGGAATTTATGAACAGATTTATTTCGAAATAAGAGAGAGCCAAATTTCGCAAATTCACTAAAGAAAAATTTTTGTATTAAATTTCTGGGATCATTGGACTTTTGAGTATTAAAATTAAGGGATTTCCTACACATCAAACCATCCTTAAAAGGGTTAAATATTATGAAAACACCCTGTTTCTTTTACTAATGAACTTAGAATTTTATAAATGATAAAATCGGGCAATAAAAAAAATCGACGATTTTTGAAGGGATTTTTCCAAAATTACGCGACGATTAAGGGGTTAATGTCAATCAATTTAATAATTAATCGTGATTTAACCCCTTAATTCTCGCTCCCGTTATATTCACGGGCTGTGTCTTTTACTCAGATTGTTTGATTCCCACCAGTTTTATAAAATAGTGAAATTGGCTATATTTTAATGTCATTTTTCCTGTCATTAAAAAAAGTTGAATCTTTTTCATAAAAGTGGTGCCAATAAGCAATTTGAATTTTTAAACCGTAATTTAATTCGAGCGTTAAGGGGTTAAAACAACCTTAAAATCTGATTTTTTAAAAAGTTAATTAAAATCAAAACTATTTGATAATGCTGCTATTTGAGTTTAGAAATAAGTGTTTTTAATTCTCATAATTTATCTAAGCACAGTTGTTAAAATAAAATATTAATTTTAATTCAATATAACTAATAACTGTAAGTGCTAGAACAACATATTTTTAGGCGGAAGAAAAGTAAATATTCGCTTTGAGAAGTTATTACTTTATTCAAATATGTATTCTTATTTTTTGTCGAACTCAACTATTTGTTTAAGAAAATAACTTATTTTAAGTTTTTATTTAAAAGTTATGTTTTAGAATAAAAAGTATTTGCATTTTAAATGTTTGAGTAACTGGAATTAAATATTCGGAAACAAGTTTATGTAAATAAATTTTTAATTAAACTAGCAGCAAATATTTACAGAAAAATTGGAAAAAAATTGAATTTTAATTATTTTCCTATTAGATATAATTTAAGACGTTGCTTTATAATTAAAAATTCATTTTCCTGAAAATCTAAAAATGTTTTATTTATTATTCAGATTAACTTTGTGTTTATATGATTTAATGAGGAATTTTTATATCTTCATTTTATGATTTTTTTAATTGGGATAAATTGACATGTCAGACAAATTGTTGTTCGATTTAATATTATCATAGCTACCAAAATTTACGCTCGTATAGTACCACTAAAATTCAACAATAGATAATCGATTACTTAACCACTGAAATCTGTGTGTAAAAAAGTCAAAATTTGTTTTAAATTTCAGTAGTAGCAAAAAATTTAAAAGATGGGAACCTTGATATTATGAATCAAATATCAGAACTTATAGAGAATGTTCGACGTGGAAATACCACGGATCTATGAATAAAGTGGAAGTGACATATCCTCAAAATTGTTAAGCCTCAACTGTAACCTGTTTCGCGGTGACACATTACCGCCTGTGTAAACTTCCACCCAGTGTTGAAGCTTGGCCTTCTTTTTTATTTAGAAATTTAGAGTTTATACCAGAAATAAAGAACAGTATTTTATGCTTTATTTAATAAAAGACATCCAACGATCACCTAATGTAAAAATTCTTCTTTCAAAATTTCCGCTATGATTTAGAAATTTCGGACTAAATTTGGAGGCCAGACTTTCAACCCTGCTTCCGCCAGTAAATTTGAATAGATAATGTCTCCTTATTTAAACTTCCTGTTAATGCAGAATTTTAGTCATATTTATGGCCAAAAAAACATATAGTAGGAGAGCTGTTGAACAATTTTGAGTAGGTATTTGAGGCACCCTGAAAATTTGTGCAACACTTCTTTTGTAATGCCTGAATACAAAATCGAATGTCTGGCTGAAGGATCGTGGCCATAAACCTGTGCCAGACACGTGTCACGTGCAATTTTTTGACACTACCCAAAAAAGATTATTTGAGGCACGCTGAGATTGAAACAGAATAATATATATACTTAGAAAAAATATATTGAAAATGACAGACACTTTAGTCGGCCCAAAAACTGTGCCAGACACGTGTCAAGGGCCATTTTTTGACACTACCCAAAAAGGGATTTGAGGCACGCTGAGATTGAGGCACAATAATATTTATGCTTAGAAAAAAATATTTTGAAAATGACAGACACTTTAGTCGGCACAAAAACTGTGCCAGACACGTGTCAAGTGCCATTTTTTGTCTGGCGCAGGTTTTGGGCCACGATCCTTCAGCCAGACTTTCGATTTTGTATTCAGGCATTACAAAAGAAGTGTTGCACAAATTTTCAGGGTGCCTCAAATACCTTCCCTAAAATGTTTAACAGCTCTTGGACTAATATTTATTTTTACTGGATGAAGTTTACTTTGGCGGTAGTCAGGCCCTGCGTTTCCTCCATATTGTGACAAGGTAACAACCTACTGTCTGTGCGTGTAAAAAGGATTATAATACACGGGCCAACTTCCAAAGGTAAAAACGAATTGAATTTTTTACCATATTTGTGAGAGACATTTTGTATGAAAAAGCCTCTAAAAATGGCGTAATTTTCTATTCAAAATTTATTGTTCGAAGTTTGCTTCGGCCTAAATGAGAAACTGCTGTTTTGATGTCAAAAATTAGTCGCCATCTTGTGACAACCTCCTCAGTTACTTCACTCGCAACTGGTAGACCCTACACTATATGTCTCCTCCTCATTATTCATAACTCCATTGGAAATACGTATTAAAATGCTATTATCAGCGTTGCCAATTTTAACGGCGTTATTATTAAAAAATAAACTACACATTTCAAATGGTAATACTCACATTATTTGATATCTCATTAAATAAGACGAATTTACTCTTAGTATATACAGTACACGCTCGATTTTACTAACCTTTTTTTACAAATTTTTCGTTTTTACGAACTGATGTCCTGGTCCCGACCAGCATCAAATTGAACTAATGTAATTCCCATTTACGAACTTTCATTTTACGAAGACATTATATGAGTCCGCTTGAGTTCGTAAAATCAAGCGTCTAGTGTAGTGATAGTTTTCTGTATTAGAAAATTCTTTAAATTGGCTATGATGATTATGATGTTTTTAGAAAGGGTATCTCTCCATAAGTAGAAATATTTCTCACGTTTCAATACGAAACTATTTTTAATCCTTTGAATAGCGGTGTAACGGTCCGCACACCTGTCTGACATGCTACAGGTCGCATGTCGACTACCGGCTATGCAAGATTCACTCAACCTTTTATTCCTTCGGATTCGATAAGATGAGTACCAAGCTTGCTTGTAACTAAATACCGAGGTCAGGAGCGTAAAAATCTAGGGGGCAGAAGGCAGTCAATCACCACTAAATTTTATTAGTTTTCTTCGCTTAAATTTTATTAGCATTCATACAAAATTTTAGACGAAATATTAGATGAAAAATAACGAATAAAATTTAGTGGTGAGAGAGTGCCCGCTGGCGCCTAGATTTTTACACCCCTGACCGAGGATCTCGCATAAGGCTGACCATGTGACCGGGTCTTGTTCTGATGGCACCTTTGGACCCAGGGTCAAATATACAAGGTTGGACACTTTAGGCTCTGATCCTTCATGGATCATATAGCCTAAGGATTAGTTTTAGTTTTACTTATTTCATTCACAAAAGTTTAATGAGAAACTAATTTGCGAATTCGCTTGCGATCTCCTGTATCGATATTTAAATGATATTTCTAATGTAACATGTAAAACATATTTCCATGATAGTAAATATTCTTCAGCATGGATTTCTAAACATTTTTTATACTTTACGACAAGAAAAGTGTTTACATTTCTTCATGTTATGAACAGGAATTTTACACCACTTGTATTGTGTATCACTATTTCTTCACCTTCTTTAATCTATTAATTCGTTATAATTTTCTCAGATGAATAAGGCAAAAATTACTGTTAGGAAATAGTGACACTGAAATTCAATGACCGTTCAATACCTGTACTTACTACTTTGCTGTTGTTGAAAGTGTCAACTCATGCATTGATATTATTTATGCTCTTTATTTAAAACGTTCTTTTATGGAATATTACGATTTGAAGAAACTACGTTTGAAACATAATTATGCATTATAACAGTTATAAAAATTGATAAATGAAAAATAAAATTGTACTGGAATAATGCTAAATTTCTCTGGTCTGGTAAAAATCGAGAGAGGGCCAAAGTAAATAACAGCACGTGTGATATAAGGGGAAAAAAATAGTGCTTCGTCTACAATTAACATAGATCAGAAAAGTGATCATTATTTTTGAAAAAAAATCATCCGACTTTTGGATACTCATTTTTTCCCAATAAAATTATTATCTTTATTTAAAGATATTATGTATATTATGTAAGACAAAGATCAGTTTTCAGATATACTGGCATACGAAATCGAAATGTTTGACACCTATAATAAATAATAAAAAAATATAAGCTTACCAAATGTCAACTCTCTAATATTGCTATTTCAAAACAATGTTTTTACTGGTAGACATATATTACAAATGTTGTAGTAATCTACCACGAAGTTTATTGTTAGAAAATAGTGGTGTAAATCATGTGAACGCTGTGAAACTAATGTACAGAATATAAAAATAGTAGTTTCCCGTGCGCTACAATTTGTCATATCTTCCTTATATAATAGATACTAAATCAAATTAGGTTTTTGTGAAACGAGCGTAACGAAAACTTCATATGTACAACTAAAAAGGTGCAGAAAACGATAAAAAATTGTTTTTCTGGATGTCTGTTTTTATTACTCCCATAGGTATCAAAGTATTTCGATAGAATAGATTTTTCGTTTTTGAAATATGCAACGTTGTAACAGTCCTTCGAATTCCAATTAGCCTGAAACCACCATTTCAATTTTGAAAATTGTAATTTAATATTTAACTAGCACAATTAGCCATCACCTCGGGTAATATTAGAATATTAGATATTTCTGTGATTAAATTAAAAGAAAAATTTTGTTAAAATATTGCAGTGTGCACCCGTAACCCCTTGAAGGGCGGTGATGCCGCTATATCATCGCATAATTTTAATCCCTATTTGCAACATTGGCACCACAATTTTTTTAGGCGTTTTCAGTTTCATTAAGTATGCGAAAATATACTTTTACTTGCTTACAAATAATGTTTCTTTTAAATACTGATGTCACTCAATTATTTCAACATTTTACGAATACAAGTACCTTGCCCCTGAAAGGGTTAATCCAAATGAACGCAATCGTAGAAACATTTTTGTAGGACAAATTCATAGAAATAATAAAGTTTATTAATATGTTAATATTTATTTCTTTTCTAGCTATCTGAGCGGTTTGCCGTATTTTCCCGCTTCCCCAAAACAACTTAAATCTGTTCTAGAAAAAAATATTTTAAACAGAAATGTATTTTAAATGTATGTTTAATAAAGGGGTATGAGGTGTATTTTAGAAACAAACAGAGAAAGAAAATTTAATTTAAAAATATTTTTATAAGCATTTTTATGAAAATAAAGGAAAGCCCTCAAGACGCTTGGAGGGTTAAAGATAGATATAGATTTTAACTTCGGTTTAAAATACGGTTATCGAGAAATATAATTTTGTAACTTAAAAAGAAATTTTATGATAAACAGTAACCATCCCATATTGCAAAGGTTATTTGAGTTCTTCTGCTTTTTAACTCTTCTATAAGTAACGCCTTCTAATTTACATTTTTTCAATGGAACAGTACACCTCTGATCCTCCAGTCACGGGCGACTTTTTTTAGAGGGTTTATGTTTTTAAAATTAAGATTCTTTTACCGTAATTTCCGGCGTGTAATCCGCGGATTAATCAATCATTTTTTGACCCAGAATTTTTTAAAAATAAAATGTAACTATTTAGATCGCGGTATGCATTTGGCTTCAATTACTAAATAAAATATCTGGGTCCAAACAGAATTGTTTTATACGTGGATAATACGCCAGAAATTACGGTATTCCCACCACTTTTTTGAATTAGAAATAGCCACTTTATTTAATTACAGATTACATAATGCGAGAATAAGCTGAATTATAGGCTTTTAAAAAAGTGGTGGGAATCAAGCAATCTGAATTTTAAAAAAAGTAGCCCACTGGAACGCGAAATTAGCGTTTCCCGCCACTGGAGGATTGACCCTCTCGTTGCGCAACCGGAACCGCTCGGGCAACGTAAAAGTAGCAAAATTTACGGTAATGCATTTTTCCCGTCTAATAAACCCTCCTTGATTAGTCCCACCAGTTATATTTTTATTGTAAATTTTGCCTTATTTAATCGGAGCCATTTTTCGGTTAAATTTGGCAATAATTTTTGTTTTGAAAATCCGGTGACAAAATAATACAAATTCTTAAAAGACGCTCGGGGTTGAATACGCAATTTTCGAAGCTATTTTGATAAAACAATTACGCAGAGAGAGGGTTAAAATGGTCAAAAAATCGATTTTTTTATTTTTACAACTTTAGGAAGGTCATTGTATCTGGAATAAGTTGATACCAATCTCTTAATTAAGTGATTATTATTTACTGAGATATTGTGAAAAATATATGCATCACTCCTTCATTTCCGATTTAAATGCCGTGCGAGAACTGTCATGGCGGCTTGTTTATATAATGGAGTTATTAATAAAAAGGAGGAGACATATAGTGTACTATCTACCACTTATGAGTGAAGTAACTAAGGAGGTTGTCACAAAATGGCGGCTGCTTTTTTAAATCGGATCTACAGATTCAAAATACCACCGGGCCAAACTTCCCACCAGTACAACAGAATAGAAAATTTTGTTTCATTTAAGCGTCTTATTCATGGAAATATTTTCTCACAAACATTTTCTTGTGTCAGCTTGACATGCAAAACAGTCAGATTGCAAAACTGGTTGTCACAATATGGCAGAAACGAAGGACTTGACTACCGAAAAAATAAACTAACCAGTTAAAATAAAAATCTCTTTCTGCGATTATTTATGACTGAAATTTTGCATTAATAACGCCTTTAAGTATGGAGAAAATTTCTATATAAATTTACTGGTGGAAGCTGTTACAGATGAAGCTTCACTAATTTAAGTATATGTCATTTCCTTTTTATTAACCAATTAATTCTCGCTACCGTCAATATCACGGGCTGAGGTGTCGTTCGTTACATCTCGGGCCTGTCATATTTCCGGGCTGGAGATTTATTGCTGGAAAAAACTTATGAAACCAGAAAAATTCAACTGGCATTTCCGTGTGAAATCTTTCAATATTACAGGTTGGGTTTGTTTTTGTCGCTGATTGAGATATTGGACTTTGTATTGCATGTTTCGAAATACATCACACTAAAAAAAATTATTAATAATTAAAAATAATGTGTATTATATTATTTCAAATATTATTTGTAAAATTTTGTTTGATGACGATGAATAAAAGTCTAAGATTTAAAAAATAAAGGTCTTATTCGTATTAATTTTTATGGTGTAAAACAAACATTAAAACAGAGAATTCTCGCATGATGGCTTTTCCACAAATGTGAATTTGTTCTATAACATCTTTTTTTTCGTCTTAGAAATAACTAATTGCATATTTTATATAGATACCTTATAATTATTCAATTTCTTTAATAAAAAATAGGTACTTTTTTGATGGTTTTCCAAATATTAAGCGACCGTTAAGGGGTTAATAGTTCCATGGTTTATATATAAAAAAAAAAAAAAATCGGGCTTTCACATTATCTCAAAATAACCCCTTAACACTCTCGCTGCGTAATTGTTTTATCAAAATAGCTTCAAAAATTGCGTCTTTTATGAATTTTTATTCTTTTGTCGCCGGTTTTTCAAAAGAAAAATTTTTGTCTAATTTTATCGGGAAAATGCTCCGATTGATTAAGGCAAAATTTACAATAAAAAAATAACTAGTGGGAATAATCAAGGAGAATTAATTAGACTGAAAAAATGCATCCCCGAGAAAATCTCGGGTTGCGGAGCGAGAGGGTTAACGGTCGCATTAACTTACGGTTTAAAAATGCAAATGGCTTATTTGCACCACTTTTTTTAAAAAGAAAGTTTCACCTTATTTAATGAATGAGAAAGGACACAATATAAATCCAAGTACACTATTTTATAAAACTGGTGGGAATCAAACAATCTGAATAAAAGACACAGCCCGTGAATATCACGAAAGCTAGAATTAAGGGGTTAAGAAATGCGATAAAATGCTTCAAATGTTTTTAGTTAAATACCTTAAATAATATTGAGAAAGCTGTAAAACATTATCTTCACCTTTCACTTTCGGCAAATATGTTTACTTGCATGCTTTTGATCTGAAATATGATCGCAAAAATGCTTAGCTGTTTCGTTTTATACGCTATTAAGTGCTTAATTTGAAACAAAACTTTTTTTTTTTTTTTTTTTTTGAAGAAAAACTTTCTTGATTTTGTAATAGTATTCAACTTCTTAATATTTATTAGCATTTTTAATGAATAATATTGCGAAATGTGTTTCAGAACAGCATCGAAGATGGGGTCAGTTTAATGGCAATCTCTATACAAAATGCGAAAAGACGCATAGCCCAAGGCCCAGCTGCCAACTTTTACGCTTTTTTCTTATCGCTAAATTTTAGTGGTAAGAAAAAAGCGTAAACGTTGGCAGCTATGCTAAGGCGCTAACCAATGTTATAGAAAACTATAAAGTATTTAATTTGATAGTGGTTTTGTTTCAAATGACATTTTAGTATACGGATTTACTGATATTAAGAGATATTTTTTAGTAAACTATCCGGAATTTGTGCCGCAAAGTATGTGAAGCAGATATCGGAATATGAGAATTCGTAAAAAATAGCCCATATTTTAGATTAAATAATTTAGTTTGATAAAAAATGCATATTTAATTCACTTTGCAATCATTGCGAAACAAAATATTTTAAATTATACGTTTAAAATTAATTTTTTCAATAGAAAATGCTGCATTTTTACAAATTATATTTATTTATTATTTACGCAAGTTCCTATATTCTGCAGCATTTTACAAACAGTTTTATGTTTATCATTTTAAATTTGAAAAAAAATAATTATATTTTTAGTGGTAAGAAAAAAGCGTAAATGTTGGCAGCGTAAATAAGGCGATAATCAATCTTATAGAAAACTATAACGGGTTCAATTTGATAGTGATTTTGCTTCAAATGACATTTTAGTATACGGATTTACTGATAGTAACATATATTTATTAGTATCTAATTTTATTTTTAATACTGAATAAGTTATATTATTAGTAGTTTTTTTTTATTTTATTATAATGACATTTTTTTATTCTTGCGTGTATGAAATCTCCAAAACTGTTTGAACTTTCTCTTTAAAATTTTTGCCCTACATAAATATTTAAATTATCATGAAAATGAACTAGAATTATAAAGCTGTGTTATAAAATATAAGATTGAATGCATTTAAAAATTCGTCGTTTTTCTAAATTTTCTAATTAAAAGTTAAATACTCTTTATCTAATCAATAGATTACAAATATTCTTGTTCAAATTATAGCCCAGAGTGTTATCTTTAATGTATGATAAAGTTTTTTTATGATAAAGTTATGATAAAGTTTTTTTAATTTATGATAAAGTTCTTTAATTTATGATAAATTTTGATAAAGTAATTACGCAAATACCAAGAAATTACCATGTAGATATCGTGCGCGCAGTGAAATGCTATACACCGCAAAAATTTAAAATAGCACTTTGAAAATGATAACCCTGAATTTTTTAAATTATAATATATATGTTACCGGCCAAACCCGATTATTGGCCAAACTAGATTGGCCTAGGCCAAACTAGTTTATCCTAACGCGCATCGGATAAACTAGTTTTTCCTAGGCCAAACTAGTTTATCCTAACGCCCATAGGATAAACTAGTTTTTCCTAGGCCAAACTAGTTTATCCTGACGCCCATAGGATAAACTAGTTTTTCCTAGGCCAAACAAGTTTGGCCGAACGCTATCTGAATATGAATGTTTATTAAATTCCCTGCATTAGTTCTTGAGATGAGCGCCCACAAAATTTGTGTCACATACATACAGAAGATTCACAGACAGACATTTTGAGAAAACATATTTTTCGCGATCTAAAACGTGTAAAATCGTCGAAAACAGGAAGTCGAAAAATTTCACCAATCCAATACTTTCTTCTTGTAAAAATAGAAGGAAAAAAAATAACAATAATTATATAAATTTTAATTGTGGAATAATAGCGATTTAAAAATACGTGCATTAAAAAAAAGTTGGGCCGGGCCATATGTTACTGATATTTTTACTGAACAAACCAGAGATCCTGCCGGCCTAAATGATTTTTATATGAGCTGGGTTGGAAATTGGACTGAAATGTTTTGTCTGTGCAGACCTCAAGAAGAATACAGTCCAGTTCCGACTTCAGGCGAAAAAAAAAAAAAAAATGAGTCCCGATCCATTTCTCTCCGAACCTATAGAAAAAAGTAATCACCAAACCAAACCCGGACCGAGTTTCAGGACGGAAATTTGGGCGGGCCTGTAAAGACCCTTTCATCGAATATCCAAAAGACTGGCTCATAAAATTTTGTAAATTTAGACGGTACAGTTCTAATATATTTAAAAATAAATAAAAATAGAAAAACGAGTTTTTAGTGAACTTCGCTCACTTTCATAGATGTGTTTGAGTTGAGCGGATTCGTTTGAAAAAGTTTGAATTTGATGTTGAACTTAACTCATTTTTGAGCAATTTATTTTTGAATTTATAATTTGTTTTTGAATTAGTTCTTTTTTTTTTCTTTTGTGAGCGGGCTCAACAATGGTTGGCATTAATTGGCCTAGGATAAACTAGAAGGTTGGCTCCAAAGCGGTCTTTGGGATCAATAAAAGCACCCCAAATTGAATTGGCCTAGGATAAATTAGAACGGCCTATGATAAACTAGTTCAGACCAATGAATAGCAGGCTAAACTAGTTTATCCTATGAGCGTTCGGCCAAACGAGTTTGGACTAGGAAAAACTAGTTTATGCTATGGGCGTTAGAATAAACTAGTATGACCTAGGAAAAACTAGTTTATCTTATGGGCGTTAGGATAAACTAGTTTGGCCTTGGCCAATCTAGTTTAGCCTAAAATCGGGTTTGGCCGGTAACATATACAATGAAAACAGTTTTAAACATAGTGCAATATCCCCTAAATATACTCTGAAATTTTTGTGCTTCTGTGGTCTTTATCTTTTTGTTAAAAAAAATTCTAAACACATGGCAAATTTCATAAGTTTTATGACTCTTAAATCTGTATTCACTTTTTGCTGTGCTTTACAAAGTGAAACGCTTGAAATGATCATATGATAAAGAATAATTTTTTTTTCGGCTGAAAATGTAATAAAAATGGAAAATACTTGACGTGACTTTTCTCTTCTGAACAAAGATATATAATATTAAAAAAGTGCAAACATAAACATAAACTACATTCTTATTTTTCATTGCATTCTGTTTGTTGTTAAAAAGAATTTTTAAAATTATTTTAATGTTTTTATAACAAAATTATAATATCAACTTATTTGAAATTTTTTGGCGGTAATCCAGATGATAGCGAGCTGTTTCCATTCAAGTGTAACGGGAGTACATCCAAAATATTTTATCTTTTGACATTGCTAAGTATATCTACTCCATGAGCTTCTGAAATATATAGAGAAAACTTTCTACTTCACTCATTTTCAAAATGATTAATTAAATATTTTAACCGAGCATATTTTTATTACTATTTTATTTTATTGTTATCTTGCTGTTACAAAAGACATATGGCTGTACTGCCAACTCTTCCGCTTTTTTGTACCACCTAAATTTAACAGAATTTTTTGCCTTATTTAATCTGCAGATTACGGCGATTTAAAAAGGTAAAATTTACTATAATTTTTTCGTGGTACAGGAAAGTGTAAGATTTTGGCAGCTATGGACTTACGGCATAGATGCCAACTCTTGCGCTTTTTTGTACCACAAAAATTTAACCCCTTAATTCTCGCTCCCGTCATATTCACGGGCTGTGTCTTTCTTGATTTTTATTCAGATTTGTTTGATTCCCACCAGTATTATAAAATAGTATAATTAGCTTTATTACGGTATCATTTTACCTGTCATTAAATAAGGTGAATATTTCTTTTTCAGAAAAGTGGTGCCAATAAGCAATTTGAATTTTTAAACCGTAATTTAATGCGACAGTTAAGGGGTTAATAGTAAGTCTTACCTTTTTAAATTGCTGAAATCTGCCGATTAACCCTTTCTGTTAGCCGCCATTTTTGTGTCAGCGCTCAGGCCTAGCATTCAGGGGGAAGTGTCTGTAGACTTTACACTGTATGTCTCCTCCTCTTTATTCATAACTCCATTATCACATATTACGCTACATTTTTGTACAGGAAGAAAACGGATAACTCAACTGAAAATGCACTTTAACCCCTTAATTCTCGCTCCCGTCAATATCTCGGGCTGAGGTGTCGTTCGTTATTTCTCGTGCCCGTCATATTCTCGGGCTGGAGATTTAATTGCCGGAAAAAACTTCTGAAACCAGAAAAATTGAACTGGAATTTCCATTTGAAGTCTTTGAATATTAGCACTGTGGTCTGATTTGTACGATCTATAATTTGTCATAGATTTGTAATATTTTTGTCATTTTGATATGGATTCTGGTGAATCAAGCCTTTCTGATGATAACTGGAATATTAGCCCCTTCACGGTCGCTTAATATTTGAAAAAAACATCAAAAGTGTACCTATTTTTTTTATTACAGAAATTGAATAATTATAAGGTTTCTAAATAAAATATGCAATTAGTTTATTTTTAAGGCGAAAAAACAATATTTTATAGCCATATTCATATTTGTATAACCCCTTGAAGGGCGCCGTTTGCAGTCTGCAAACGGTTAATTTTAATGCCTAAATATTCAAACGGCCCCAGTAATTTTTTAGTACAATTTCGACCTCATAATAAACGTGAAAAAAGGCTTTTGATTATTTTCAAATAAATTTGTTTGTTAATTGCGGTGTGAATTAATTATTTGAACATTTTTTGAGCAGAAATGCCTTGCCCCTGAAAGGGTTAAAAGCCATCATGCGAGAATTATGTGTCTTAACCTCTTAAGCTCCGCCCCCGATAAATGTAGGCTACTATCTTTTAATTGAGATTGTTTGACTCCCACCAGTTTTTTTTTTTTTTTTTTTTTTTTTTTTAATAGTGTAAATGGCTTTATTTTCGCAACATTTTATGTGCCGTAAACTATGGTGGTGGGAATGAAACAATCTGAATAATTAAAAAAAGTAACCTACATTTATCGGAGGCGGAGCTTAAGAGGTTAAGACACATAATTCTCGCATGATGGCTTTTATACAAATATGAATATGGCTATAAAATATTGTTTTTTCGGCTTAAAAATAAACTAATTGCATATTTTATTTAGAAACCTTATAATTATTCAATTTCTCTAATAAAAAAATAGGTACACTTTTGATGGTTTTTTCAAATATTAAGCGACCGTGAAGGTGTTAAGCAATTACAAATAATAAACAGCAAAATTACCCGTTCTTTGCATAGCCTTGTATGTGACTTTATTTATATTTAACACTAGAACGCCCGGAAATTTTACCTAAGCTTCATAAAAATATTTCACACCATAATTTTTATTTAAAATAATTTAACTGATTTATTTCAAGTATTTCTGCGTGGTTTAAATTTAACTTATTTTATGAAAAAAAATTGGCTCTAATTGACATTTAACCCTCTAGCTACGTAATTTTTTTGTCAAAATAGGTTAAAAAATTTCACACATTACATTTAAATCAGGGCTGCCCTGGAGTCTATTTCTATATTCTCGCACCACTATTTTAAGAAAATTACTTTTGCAGTATATTTCCCTTGTAGATGTTGTTAAAGTCTATATGGAATTTTTTGTATTTAAAAAGTGGTCCGAGTTGCATTAAAAATAGTCGCCAGTGTAATAAATGAATCCCCTAGGAAATCTCGGGTTGCGTAAATTTTGCTACATTTATGTTGCCTGAGGAAATCTCGGGTTGCGCAGCGAGAGGGTTAACAAACTTGTTTTATTGTAATATATATAATTTAGAGGGGAATATATAACACAATAAAAAAATACACTTAAGCCAGTGGTGGCCAACTGTGGCACGCTAGATATTACTAAAATTTTATAGCAGTAAAGGCCTTATCTAATCATCGAATCTCTGCGATTCAAGAGTTCGACTTTTTATGTAAAATTTTAGTGGTATTCCGCGTGCCATAGTTGGCCACCCCTGCTTAACCCTTTAATTTGTATGATAGAATGCGTTCTAGGAATTACGTCGTTCGTTGAATCTGACTTTACACCAGAAAATTTCAATGGTTAATTTCGCTTTATTTAAATACAGAAAGTCTGTTATTAATTTAAAACAAATATTGCTATTTTAATTTTCTGGTGTGAATTAGGTATATACGAATAAAAATAAATCTAATTCAAAACACTGTTCTTTGCATATAGGCAAAGCTGCGCACTAAAGGGTTAAGCTATTCACGCTCACAGGCAGTAGTACTTACGATTCCTTTTATATAGCAGTGCATATAATGAACAGAACGTATATAGGGGAGAGGAGTACACAGTGAGACAAAAGTCACTTTTGCATATAGTTGTAACATTTTCTCCTAGCTGGCACTCACACGTAACCACTTATGTAACACGTGGATGTAGTTTTAGCACTTTTGTTACTCGTACGACAAAGTAGTAAATAATTCTTCATTTTATAGTGGTTAAAGTTACATAAACGTCTATTTTAGAGTTTATTTTCTTCCTTATGGCATATATTCACTTAACCAAACCTAGACATATCCAATAATAGACTATTTCAATAAAACGACGCAAACTTTTTAAAGAGATGAAATTGATGAAACAGATCTGGCATCCATTTTGCTACAACGTAGTGAAAGTACACAGTGAGACACACAGTTATGGTACACAGTGAGACGTGTCTCACTGTGTGCCTACTATGTGGTTATGATGTTGATAAATATAATTTATTACTAAAAGAAAGTTTCGCTCTCGCTCTTTGTGTATGTGTGTGTGCGTGTGACAGCTAGGGGAATCTACTAAACGTAAGAAGCTGAAAAATTGCATGAAGGTAGCCCAAAATCTGCTATTGTGCACCCGAGACTCATGTTTTTAGTATTTTGAAAATCTAGAAATAATAATTATTTAGAATTCATAAACGACATCTCAAAGTGGCTCAATGCTGATTTAAACAACAGAAACCCTTCCCGTAAAAAGAAGAAAGGAAAGTCGGAATCCATAACTCAAAAACACACCAGACGGTTCAGAATGATTCTGCCTCAGATGCCACATCTGATGAAGATACGTAGGTTAGACGATTCTTCTGACAACGATGAATCATTTAGGTTTCAGGAACTACAACGGGAGCCTGTCGTCCGTGATTATGTTCTTGTGTGGTGTCCAAATAGTGTGCTCTATGTAGGAAAAATCATAACCTATAAGGTTGAAGATGGTGATTTTGAAGTGATTTATCTTCGCAAGAGCGTGAAAGGAGCAGACTTCGTTCCTCATTTTCCACATATGGCGTCTGTTAATGAAACAGACATTTCAATGCTACTGACAGAACTACAAATTATGATAACAAAGCAACTATCAAGATACCACCGGTTTCCGATTTCCTTCGGTAATTTTGATGTACGTTGCGCTACAAACCGACATTGTTAGGCATACTCTTAAACCTCTCGCTGCGCAAACCGAGATTTTATCGGGGATGGATTTTTTTCCTCCTTATTAACCTTCCTTGATTATTACCACCAGTTATTTTTTTATTGTAAATTTTGCCTTACTTAATCGGAGAATTTTCCCGATTAAATTAGCTAAAAATTTTTGTTTTGAAAAACCGCTGACAAAAGAATAAAAATTCTATAAAGACGCAATTTTTGAAGTTATTTTGATAAAACAATTACGCAGCGGGAGGGTTAAGACTTTATTTAAGAGCGGCAACTATAGTTTAATTATCACAATCCACCATATGTGTTCAGTTAAGCTTAAAGTCTGGTAGAATTCTTAATATGTGTACCTGTAACTATTGAAATTTTCTTTGCATTTTTCTTTGCATTGCAGAAATTTTCTTTGCATCAAAATTACTCGAATCTAAAAATATCAGATTAAACTATAAGTGATAATAATGATTTCAGGCAGTAGTTATGACATTATTACATTGAGACAATTATGAATGGAGTGCAAAAATGTATGATTTATGAAAATATATACATTGTCCTACTGTGTACTACTTTTGGTACACAGTGAGACAATTTACTCCGTTATTATGCTTCTGTGCTTTTATAAATATTTTTTTTAACTCATTTATACATTACTGCAAAAAATACAAACTACAAAAAATACATACAAAACTGCTTTCTTCCATCTTCTTTCATCTTCATACGAAATACCTTTTACCAAAGAAGATGGAAGAAAGCAGTTTTATATAGGTATGACAAGTAGAAAACTTAAAACCAGAATCAAAGAACATATAGCAGACATCAAATACAACAGAAGAACCACAGCTTTGGCCAGAATATGCAACGAAGAACCGTTACGGATCGATTTTAAAAATAGCAAGTTAATTTACACATCAAGATTTTATTTACCATCCATAATCGGAGAATCAATAGATATATTTGTACGCAACAAGAATATTTGCAATGATTCAGTGTCCCTAGATTTACCTAAAATTTGGAAAGAGATGCTACATAATTTTAGTACCAATAGTAAAAAGTAATCCACGCTCGCAAATAGCCAAGATAATTTTATATTTTGTTTTATGTTTTGCAATATTTTTCATTATGCATGTTGTCTCGTGACATTATTTACCATGTTATTGTTTTGTTAAATTATGTGAAAACTAATCCACGTTCACAAATAACTATTTTAATTTTAATTTATTTTATGTTTGCAATATTTCATTATGCATCATGTCTCGTGACAATATTTACTATGTTTATTATTTTTAAATTATGTAAAAACATTTTCTATCGTCTATGATTTTGAAAATGTCGCCGTTGGTGCGACGAAACGATCGTCAATCTTAATAAATGATATTTTATCACTTTATAGCATTTTACTTAATAGTAATACTAAGTTGTTTTGGCTATGCTCCAGTTCATCCTAGGAAAACAAGTCACTTTATCGTAGTCTGGACAAAAGCCAATGTAGTTGAACAGCAAATATAAATATTATTATTCAAATTCAATAAAAATATTTTATTTAAATAAAAAAAAATTCTGGAATAAATTTAAAAAACTTAAAAGAAAATTCAATATACATTAAAAGAATTCTTATTTTGCTATTGAATAAAATAGTCTGAAAGGTATATTTGTATATTATGTATAGATATTTATATGTCAACATATGGATGTACTTGACAAGATGCTGTTGAATATACAGAAACTCACAAATCCTGGCCGCTAATCAAAAGGTTTAAAGTAAAAATAGTGAAATTTACCAATGCTGAGATATCATCGGTACCATGTCAAACTATCCGATATGAAATCAGTGCTGCCAGTGGGCTACTTTTTAAAAATTCAGATTTCTTGATTTGCACCACTTTTCTGAAATGGTTAAATTCCTCTTTTTTTCGTCTTTAGTAATGTGTCATTAAATAAGACGAATTTTAGTATTTCAAAAATGTAGTGCAAATAAAGAAACCTGAATTTAAAACATGTAGCCCACTGGCAACACTGTTTTCATATTGTATTGACACGGTGCCAACGATATCTATCTAAAAATGAGTACTTAATTCCCATACATCAATTATTACACGGAAAAAGCTATGGAACTATAAATAAAGAGAAACTGATATACACTTAGTGAAGCTTCAACTGTAACCGCTTTAGCTGGGGTTGCTTGACGCAGGGGTAAAATTAAACTAATAAAATTTAAACAGATATTTTCTCCTTCTTTAAACGCCTTATCAATTCAAAGTTTCCAGTCATAAATAATAAAAAAATAGATATTTATTTTCACTGGTGGAAGTTTACTTTGAAGGTAGTCAGCCACTGCATTTTAGCCATGTTGTGACAACCTAGACAACATCATCTCAGTATCAGTGAAAAAAATTAATATCGGGCCACACTGTCACCATCATATTTATGAGAGAAAATTTTCCCGAACGAACCGCGAAAATAAGACAAAACTTTCTATTCAAAATTTACCGGTGGAAGTTTGCTTCTGCGGTAATAAGAAAATGTCGATCAGAGGTTAAAATTCAGCCACAATCTTGCGGGAGCTTCCGCAGTTACTAAACTCGCAACTTGTAGACAATATACTATATGTCTCCTCTCTTTATTCATAAATCTATTGGGAAAACAGCTGAGTAATAATTTTAACTATCACACTTTCATACAAGTGTTGCCAGTAGGCTACTTTTTTAAATTCATAATTCTTGATTGGCCCCATTTATTTGAAATAGTAAAATTCGCCTTATTTAATGACATATTAATTAAAGCGAAAGCAATGGGAATTTGAACGTTTCAGAAAAGTGGAGCTAATCAAGAAATCTGAATTTAAAAGAAATAGACCACTGGTAACATTGTTTCAGACGTTTTTCAGTCCTTGTACTTACAAGGAAGGTCTCCATACTGGGCATACACAGAATATTTTGAAAAAAATACCAATTAAACTACTTGTGTATGTAATAAAGGTTGATGGTTGGTTGATTTTTGACGGCCGATTATCTACACTAGGGATATGGGCCCGAGGGGGGGAGTGCCCTTCGTGGGGGTCTTTCTAAGGGAACCTAACCCGTATTTACGCATGGAATTCCATGGCTCGAAGAAAACCACGAAAACTCCGAAAGATTAGGCCGACGGGCGCGATTGGTATCGAACCCAGCACCTCCCGTCTACCAGCTTCGAGAGCAGAACCTATCAGCCACTGGTATGTAATAAAGGATCAGTCAAATTTAGCGGCGGAATTACAGTAGAAAGTCTGTAAAAAAATAAAATACTTTCGAGTATTTGGCGCGAAAAGACGAAAGCGTCACGCGATTTGGCGAGCAGTACTTTTCCTTGCCAAAAGCAAACGATTTTAATGCATCGGAAAATTATTTGTTAATTGATTTTTAGAATGCGTGTAAAAAGTATTTAATGAATTTAAACATAAACAATGAGAGAGTTTAATAAATACATTTTTTCGTATTACACATTTATGTTGCTTGTTGCTTAATTTTATTACTTTAAAAACAATTTCATCTATAAAAAATACTTTCATATATTTAAGGGTATTCCAAAATAAAGGCTAGATTCATTTAGCAGTTATTCATTTCAAACCAAGGAATTCGTCGTTTCCATAGCAACAAAATTGAACCAACAGCGCTCAATTGGAGTTAATTTTGAGATATTGAAACAATTTTAATTTTGTTTTAATTCATAAAATTGGATATTTAACTTTCATTATAAATACATATATGACAAAACTATAGCTAAATCAAACTAAAACTGACAAAACTACAGTTATTTAAGTTAAATTTATTTAAACAAGTTCAATGTGAAATACTTTTATCTTAAAGAGTATGACATGAAAAAGTATTTTTCAAAATTTCATTTCATCGCCAACCGATGATAAATCGCCAAATAAACGAAAATTTCATTATTTTTTTACGAACGTTCTATCGGGTTTCCGCCAAAATTTTTTTTTATAAACATGTATATCCACATGAGACGAACACTCTGTAAAATTTCCAGATTTTTTTTTAATATGCCCAATGGAGACCTTCCTTGTTAGTTACACTATTTTGGAATATAAATCATTGTAGTTTTGCCAAGACATTGGATTTTTGACTACCACAACATTTAAATAGAATGTATCCCCTGTTTTAATGTAGAATGTCTGCGAGTAAAGAACACAAATTTTTCTGAGTGAAAATAGTGGTAGTCGAATTCGAAGATTTAACAGCGCTGTCTTTGTTTCATACCGTATAAATAACAAAGAAATCGCACAAATTCTGCGGTAAAATAATGCAGATTAACCAATTTTAGGCCAAGCATACAAATTTTCTGAAATGTGGTATTATTTTAGTTGAAATATGCTTAAATTACATTCATTAAGACAAAAAAAAGTTTCATGCATGAAAAATAATATTTTATTTGAGAAATAAAATGCATTCCTTCAATGGTGCGCTAACGCAACATTAAATTTAAAATTAATATATTTTTTTATTTTTTTATGACATTTGTTTTATTATTATTTTATTTAAAGAATTTGAAACTTTAATCCATTATAAAAACATATGATTAATTTCAAGTGGAATAATTATACATTTTCAAAAAGTCGAATTTTTCAATAACCGTTTCAATTTTAAAAGACTAGCGTATTTTGAAAATTTCTCAACAGAAAGTGTTTACTGGAATTGACTTACTGATGTTTTATAGATGTCTCCAGAACTCTTAAAAATAGCAGAAAAATAAAATTAGTGAAAAATATTCGACATAGTGTTAATAAAAAAATATTTATTGAAATGGCGTGTTTACGCGCCTTTGACCGAAAATGGGTTAACATTCATAAAAGATTTTGCTCGAATGTGAGAAACGTAGTTAGCTTTATTTCAAATGAATTTTAAAATTTTCTCTCGATTATATACATTTTTTATTAAAACAAGTTGGCTTAGATGTCGTATATTCCCAGATGGCCGTCATCTTGGATGTTTTGGGATTTCTTGGCGATTTTATGTTGGCGATCTTTATCGATATGTGGAACCCCATGTGACGTGTTCTGGCAACCCCATTTTTCATTCGAAATTGTGTTGCGAGTACGCGAGAAGGCCGTTTTTGCTTGATATCGTGTTGTATGTTTCTGTCAATTATTTTTATGTTAAATTTATTGGATGTATTTGATTGAATATGGGTTCTGTAGTCCGTTTAAACGCTCTTGCTGAAGTAATTAAGAAATATAAGAAATTTTGACGAATAAAGGAGGTTTGTTACAGTGCGTCAGTGCGAATTCATAAGCCTATTTTGGAAAATGACGGTGATGTTAGCAGGTTATTTCGTGCTTGAGCTTTCAAGAAAGCAGATGTCTGTTAAGGTATGTTGATAATTTTATGTATATTTTGTTGCCTTACGAGTTTTGTACATTTTGACATTTTGAGATTGCTACACAGCAAGAACTGTTGAATTTTGAGATTGCTACACAACGAGAACTGCTGAATTTTGAGATTGCAACACAACGAGAACTGCTGAATCCAGTGATGTTTTTTTTTTCGGTTAATGAGCGCGTAGCGCTTATACGACGTTCAGTGATTGCCACTTTAACGAGTTTTGTTTGTTATTTACATTTTATTTTCGTTAAGCATAATATGCGTATAAACCGGTGCTTGGCAACATTTACTACTTGGCGGAAAATGGGGTTTTCAAGCCAAGAAAAATTCCAAGATGGCGGACCCGGGAATTTATGACATATGTTCCAACAATTTGTTTAAAAATTATGACAATTACGACAAATCATTTCTAAAATTGAATCTTCTTTTTCATTCTGAGCAAAATGGAAACTGATACATCATTTTTTGATATATTTGCATTTTACAGGCTTCATACGTGTCCTTGAATTTCCAGACAAAGAACTTCTTCGATACCAGTATTTAGTTTTAGAAACTACTTCTCCAAATAAGGTGAAATTTCGGGCATTCAAACTAGAATAATTTTTTCTATAAAAAATACTGATATCGGCCTTGAAAATAACGGTACCGGTACGAACCCTGATTTTATTAATAAGTTTTAACAACTAAAATCAGAGATAATTTTGTTGTAAGGTATGTAGAAAAGATCTTACAATAGAGTCTTTTTTTTTTTTTTACTTGAAAATGTCCTCTCTATTCCGGACTTATTTCGTCGTGTTTCAATTTATGAAGAAGAGGCATACAAAAAAAAAATGTATTCTTATTTGAACAGGGTTCGTACGGGTGCTCGAATTTCCAAACTAAGAAAATCTTCGGTACCAGTATTTGCTTATGGAAAATCTGTCCTTAAATAAGGCGAAATTGCGTCCGTTTAAACTAGATATATTTCTCTAAAAAAAGATTCTGATATTTGGCCTTGAAAATAACGGTACCCGTACGAATCCTGTTGAAATGCTTCAAATTCAGAGTTTACTAGTCGAAGTCAACGATCCCTTTAAAAATAAAAAGAAAACTGCCTTGTTAAACTGATAGCATTGATCTCGCAGTCTAGTCACACTAATTGTATATTAAACTCTCCTTTCAAAGAATAATGTCCCTCGAAAAATAAAGGAATCGACAAAACAACCCATTTAGCTGAATTAAAGGGGGGGGGGGGATTAGCAACCCCATTTTAACCCATTATAATTATCAATCAACCTCCAAATCTAATCACGTAAACGCCTTATCAAAATAAACCGGTCTACCAAATTTAAAGTAAATCTGATAATCGTGCATGAAAAACCAGTTTATCTAAATTAAGGGGGGAGAGCTCCCCTGTCCTTTCCCTTTTATGCTTAACCAATGTACATCGAAATCTTATCGTTGAAGAGCCTTTTCAGAATAAACGATATACCAAATTTGAGCAAATCTAATAGTTCTGCATGAAAAACCCACTGGTCTAAATTATAAGTGATTTGACCTCTGTTCCCCTCTCTTTATACTTAACCAATGAAACCCAAACATAGTCAGGAAAGTGCCTTATTAGAGTGAAACTGTATCCAAAAGTTTAAGCAAATCGGATATTTTTGTCAAGACTTATCCCGTTACGTACATACATACGTACACACAGAACCTGCGCGCACTTTAGCCCTCAGTTTTTGATAGCCTGTGAGATAGAAAGGGTGAAAAATTCTAAGTGCACAATTTCTTAAATAACATAGAACAAAGTACATTTTTATTCGTTTATGAATTTATTTAAGAGAATAATTGATTTTCCTGATAATTAAGAGAAAAAATCAAATTAATGAAAGTAAATTGTTTCCTAAAAATACAATTACTGATTTTCTATTTAAAAGACTTTTTATATCTAGGATTATTTCCTTTTGTAAAAATGGTATTGAACTACAGACCATCGCTTTCTTTTTACACAATAGAGAAAAACTAAAGTAAAAAATATATTTAAAATTTACAAAGAAAAAAAAAATTCAACAAATTTAAGATATACATTAGTTTGTCGTCACGCAGAAGAAAAAGCAATCGAATTAAAGAAAATATATTTTCAATTAAGAATTTATTTCTTTATAGGATACGCAGATTCATACAGATTTTTATTTTTTTACCCTCTGCACTCGAGGGCTCCGCTGATGAGACATAATCTTTCTTTGCAAAATTTGTTTCTGGCACCAGTAATAAAGGAAAATAAAATGTACCTTATTTAATCAGAGCATTTTTGAAATTGTGTACTTGAACGAAACTTCTTTTAAAAAGGTGGTGCTGATCTAATAAAATTTGTGTAAGAGACTCCAAACGCAAAGGGTTAGTATGTTAATCATTTATCATGTTTTTAGTTTTTGAGTAAAATTGAAATAAAAAGTCAAACCATAAAATATTAAGATGATCTTCAAATTAAATATTAGCTTCACAAATTGGTAGAAGTACTCAAATATGGTCGAGGAGCTGCGTTAGTCAATTTTGATCAATGAGCTCTGAATTTATCTAGTAACCCCGTTTTCTATGGGACTGTTGGGTTTGTTTAAGAAATGCCAAGATGTCGATAACCTTTATGCTGTGATGGAATAGTGTAGCAGCAGATAATGGATTAACACCGCAAAATTTTATTAGTATTCTTCATCTAGCTTTTGGACAGATTTTCTGAGATTTTTGAAAGCGAAGAATACTATAAAAATTTACTGGCGACAATCGCTCCACTGCTGCGCCACTGATCGATCACTGCTTTATGGTTATTCATTGAGGATGCATCTGACACGGATTAGCTACTATAAAGAAATGAATTATTTCTCTACGAGCTAGTGTACTAAATTTATTGCTGGAAAAACATTAATGGCGCATTGTAATTTGATACATTTGTTTAGAGAAAAAGTTTAGTTTTCAGAAAAGATGAAATGTAGAAAATCCAAATGGATCAAATATACTTTAAACAGGGTTGTAAAGCATAGCTGAGATGGTAATGTGATTAAAATGGTCAAAAATTATTCTTATAAAGTTGATATACTTCTAATATCATATAATGTTATTATATATTAGTTCGGAGTAAAAGCTGCTGCTAACGATCTGGGACTGACCATACCATGTAATATGGACCACTTTTTTAAAATTCAGATTTCTTGATTGGCACCACTTTTCGAAAATGGTAAAATTCCGTTTGTTATCGCCTTAATTAATATGCGTTTAAAAAGGTAAAATAAGGCGAATTTTACTATTTCAAAAAGTGGTGCCAATCATGAAATACCAATTAAAATAATGTAGCCCACTGTTTTCACATTGGATAGTTTGACATGGTACCGACGATATACGAATATAAAACTAAGTAATCCAAACCACCAACCAGCTGTCAAGCACCAACTCACTATATACTAATAGATATGCTCTTGAAGCAGCAAAACAAATATCTTTGTACCCTCATTATTATCAACGATAATCTTAAATTAGAAGTACAGAATAGGTTAAAAATAGGAAATACATGAAATTTTAGAAAAGGGGCTTCAAATTTGGCCCGCCACATACCACTGAAATTTTATAATAATCATTGCCTGATCGAAAGTCTGTGATCCGAGAAGTCGACTATTTCTTTAAAAAAATTCATCAGGCGGGCCAGAGTTTGACACCCCTGCCCTAGAATGACAAACACTATACATCTAACTTTTTGAGCACTATAAATATAGGTATAGATAAAACTGCACCCTACTATTTTATACGGTAATGAAACGTGGTCACTTAAGAAAGGAAAGAACGCAATATTCTAAAAGCAATCAGGGCTGGTAGGATAAAATGGTAGGGACATTTATGGAGATCTCAAGTCACCAATCCTGTTACAAAATTAAACTGACGGAGATCAGAAGGTCCCAGAAAGAGAAGAAAGCCCCACACCATATATGATGAAGCATAGCTCTCAAGTTTTACGCTTTTTTCCTACTATTACTTTTTAACAGAGAAATTTGTCTTATTTGATCATCGAAAACATGGGATTAAATAAGACAAATCTTTCTAATCAAAAATAGTGGTAGGAAAAAAGCGTAAAAGCTGGCAGCTATGTTGAAGATATAGAAATGGACATTGTTCTTTTTGTAAGGGGCTTTCGTGCGCTGGCTCTAGGTAGAGAAAGCTAGAGACACGTTATTGACACTGCCATGGCTGATAAAAATCTGCAGAAGCGAAAAAAAAAAAGAAGAAAAAGTGAATTTAAATTATTAAAACAGTGGAACAAGTCACATTTTTTGCAAGAAAATTTCTAATTCAAAACCTGTTAAATGCATTATACTCCTAAAATTACTATAAATAAGAAAGTATTCTGGTGTCTAATCTTTAATATACGAGTAAAAAACATAATTCTAAAAACATAATTTTTGCATTTAAGGGTTAAGTTTTACAAAATAAAAATTTATATAAAATAAGGTATTTAGATTCATACTTATTAAAATATTTACCAATTTGCAATATTATAGTTTTTACTTGCATTGCAGATGTTCAACATAAGAAAAGATTGACGTATTATACGAAAAATGTATGTCTGATTTTTTTTTCATTATTTTTCCTGTGTTATAAACCTATCAGATAATTATATATATATTTTTTTGAAACAAAATAAAAAATAATGCATTTAAGGTTTGAAATTATGAGGATATACAGGGTGTCCACTGTCAATGGTGTTCAATGGCTAATTTCTAAACCGTTAGTCATAGCTATATAGTTCCACTAGCAAAATATTTTTTAATCAGGTGTAAAAGTATTTTAAAAACGATTTCGGTCAATTAAAACAGTTCATAAAAAGCTACGAAATTTAATTTTTTTATACTGTCTCGTGGTCCTACAAGCAAATTTTTATAATATTTAGTAGTATTTTATTTAGTAAAAATTTCCTATTACACTAACAAATAAGAATTTTATTTAGTAAAAATTTCCTATTACACTAACAAATAAGACAAAAAATTAATAAGACATAATAACAAATAAGACAAATAAGACAAAAAAGACAATTCTTCTACGGTTAAAACTGACCTAGTAATAACTGTTTAAAGTTGAAGTATTATTTTTGCCGCGAAATAGGGGTCATTAACAAATTTAATAATTGTATAATAATCGTCAGATATGTCGAAAAAAAATTGTTGAGAGTAAAAATAACATTTCAGTTTAAGTGAAATATATTTCCATTGTGACATATTAAAGTTAAATATACAACTTGAACAAAAAATGTAAGAGAAAAAAAAACAGAATTTTTCCTAAATGAAATAATGAAAACAACGGCCTCAATTCTTTACAAAATGATACATGTTTTAAAATTCTATTAGATTATTTAATCCAAAACGTACTTCTTAAACTTGTAGGCGGTAATGTATACCATTTTTTGTGTGGTCTTGTAAAATAAGTAAAAATGGTAGGCAATGGAAATCATAATAATATTACTTTGACAACGGATAAAACGTACATTAAAATACAATTATTTTTACCAATCTGCAACTTAACCCATTAAAGACTGACCTTGCGTTTTTGCAACCTCATATTCGTGATAAAAAAAAAAAAAGATGTTACCAGTAAAAGAGAAAAGTAACATTTGCCTTATGTAATTAACAAATTTCAGTCATTCATTAAGTAGAAGGAAGTGTTTAACTAAAAGTGGTGAGAACTAAATAAAATTCCTATAAAACATGCTGGTCATTAACCTTTTCAGGGGAAAAGCACTTCCACTCGTAAAATGCTGAAATTATTGTCTGATACCAGAATTTACAACCAAATTTATTTGGAATAAGTAAAAACTTTTCATCGTGTTTTTAATAACAGGGAAATTTTGATTTCATAATACTGGTGTCAATGTGGAATTCAGGGATTAAAATTAGGATGTCCAAAAATGAACCACCGTCCTTCAAGGGGTTAACCCATTAAAGGTCGGTGGGATAAAATATATCCCACCAAATTTTAATTGCGATATGCCACATTGACATCAGAATTCAGGACAGAAATTTTTAATTTTATTATATACGCGAAAAGAATCTTTTACCAATTTTGAAATAAATTTCATTTTAAATTCAGGTGTGATTCAATCATTTCAGCATTTTACAAATGAAAGTTCTTTGCCCCTGAAAGGGTTAAAGAAAACAAATTTCCACAAGAGGTGACCTCATTTTTTCATCATTTTTCAATTTCCATAAATTCGGTTTTAATTTCAATATTTTGGAAATAATCAACTGCCAAACAATGTAATTTATGTTAACTAAAGCTTTTGTACAAATTTCTATTAATGGTTTTTCAATAAGTTACGTTTAATTTCTGTCATTATCCTTAATTTTGATGACCAGTGTGTATTTATATGTGTTATACATATCAAATTATTGTACATATCGGTGTGAATTCCAACACTAGTGAGAAGTCGGTCGATAAGTGATGACGTCAAAACTCGTGTCCGCAACTATGTGTATTTCGATGGCAACGGCTCAACCGCAGATTGTCCCATTGCACACGCTTAGTGTGGCACTCTCGGCTGTATTTCTGATAAATATATCTGTTTTATCAAAATGTTTATAGTGCGGGTTGCGCGATTTCAATGTATTAGGTTTAAAATAAAAATATTTCAGGTGCTTCAAATAATATGCAATATATTTTCTATGACTGATATTTTTTCTGTCGTTTTTAAAACTATATGTAAAGCCACAGAGAAGTAACATTGTTAAATAATATTCCTTTAAGACATGACCTACACAATTGTGTAGGTCATCTAAAGAAAAAATAAAAACATTTTCCTCTTTTTCTGTGATTTAAAGTCGAGCCTGCACCCACAGAATCAAGTGAATCCCCCCCCCCCCCCCTCCCTTGACATACCCTGACATTGGGTAATTTTTTTCAATATCTTTTTAATCAAATTTGATCCTATTAATTAGGGAAAATCACCAAAACTTTTCGTTTCTACCAAAAATCTTCCGGTCTTAAAGGGTTATTTATCATACTAAATAAATGTGAAGTCGGCTCTTTTTTAACTCTATGTTGGTGGATGAGGTACTTAGATTATATGCATAGCTTCCCGGGTTCGTTCGGGTATTTGAATTTCCAGACTAAGAAATTCTTTGGTACCGGTATTTTCTAATGAAAAATCTCTGTTTAAATAAGGCTAAATTTCGTCCGTTTAAGCTAGATTTATATTTCTAAATAAAAATACTGATGTTTGGCCTTGAAAATAACGGTACTCCTACGAACCCTGGCTTCATTGCTATCACGTTTTTCATTAAAAAGTTGCTTTATTTAACATTCCTGCCCTGTTGAAATTTTACTCAATCTTAATAAAAATATTTTACACCAGGATTTTCTTTAAAAACCATTTAATGAATTCATTTACATTAATTTTCTGTGCCTTTTATTTATCTTACTTTAGGGGGGAAATTCTGGTTCGAGTCTATTGAAATAAATTATAGAAATGGGTCGATCAGACCCATTCAGTGTAGGAAGGTTAACCCCTTGAGGGGCGGCGGTATATAGTGTATACCACCTACGATTAATGAAGTTTTACACCAGAAAAATTTTGTTAAATTTTATTTTTCTAACTTTGGTGGGAAAAAGCCGTAAAATTGCTTTTACTTATTTTGAAATAGATTTTTCAACGATTCCAGTGCGAGTTCGACATTACGGGAACGCAGTGACATGCCACTCAAGGGGTTAATGGCAGATTTTATTCGGCACATAGGAAAAAAAAAAAAAAAAAAGATAAAAATCAAGCAATCTGAAGAATACAAATGAAAGAAACACGTTTATATCTTAGCTCTTCATTAAAACAAAAGTAATTTTTTGTTATCGAAATATGCTTTCCTTCCCACGAAAGAAAGGGTAATTATGTCTGGGAATTTTAAACATTTTAACAGATAAAAGAGTATTTTTCTTTTAATGAAACAAATATTCAAAATTCGCACGTTAAGCACTTTTAATTTTCTTTTAATTTACCCTTTCCAATAAATTATTATTTGAATATCCTTGACAGCATAATTACAAAGGTAAAAACATTTCAATTATTTTTGTTCATGTTGTACAAGCTAATAATTGTAATTATTTTAATTTCATTAAATAAGATTTAAGTCTTTATCATAAATCCATACAGACAGCATCTCACAATGTCATAAAAACGTTACTTTAAAATGTTTATAATTTGATACATTTTAATCTTCTCCATCCAGAACTTCTTTTTAAAATAAAACTAACTCAGAAATGATATTTTGAGAATAATTAAAAAATATAGAAGATTATTGTTCAATTTGAAGTAAAAAGTTTTCGAAGAAAATTCTAATGAAATAAAATTAAGTAAAGTTAAATAGTTTTAACGAATTGTACGTTATTATGAAAGTATTCAATATTTATAATTTTAGCAACGTAATTAAAAATTTAGAAATAATTTTTTTTTTAGAAAATAAGCTTTGTGTCCAAGTTTGAGCAAAATAACACTATCATCAAATAGAAATTTCCACCATAGATAAATTTCAGAAATAAGGACGGAATATTGCCTTTCCCAACAAGTCGAAAATTGTACATCAAACATGACAAATGAGTTTCGTACGTACTATGACTAGTTTTATAAGTTTTCAGATCTTGGTGGACTAGCTGTTTCACTTTTATTCAAAAATGCATGAATACAAACTTTATTACGATTATATATATTAAATTCAGTAATACGGAATAACATAACTCCATCTTAAATTAGAGGTAATCACCATGGCAGTGTATAATCATTACCTATAACGGGATATCATTGAGATAATTATGTATGATAGGATTTAATAAAAGGAAGAAAACTTTTATTAATATCTTTTTTAATTTTTATTTGATTTTCATAAAATTTGAAATGATTCGACAAAATTCTACAACGATTATATATATTAAATTTCAAACCATTCGGGTGGGTAATTTTTGCGCTGTTATATGCTGATCGAAGGCAAAACAGACGAAAGGACCGAACGACAACTATAGGTGCTACGTATTTATATAATTACGAACGTACCAAAAAAGAGGCTAAATTTCCATCGAATTTAACGGAATGCGGAAAATGCAGGAGAATACAAAATTGTATACATCACGTCTTCAATTTTTTTTTGTTCTAAACGTGTTTTGTTCTTTAATCCTTTGCACTCGATAGGTGACTCTCATTCACCAGTAGTGTTGCCAGCTGTGCCGCGTAAATCGTTTCTCCAAATTCTCTGGACACCGGTATTTTAAAGAATTTTTTTTCGCCTTATCTAATGGCAAAATTATCTGCGATTTAATGTGGCGAAATATACTGTAAAGCTTTAGTGGTGTCCAGATAATTTGGACCACTGCAGGATACCTGGCAGCACTAGTGGTGATTGAGAATCACCTCTCGAGTGCAAAGAGTTAAGGTTAGTTGAGGCAACTGGGCCATGATTTTACAATCTGACTCTGGAGCTTCCGACAATTCAGCTTCAAAAAGTTAATGTTTGTTTGAATTGAAGTCTGAACTTCTGTAAATTTGTTCAGTTAGGTTCCCTGTATCAGACAGAAATGCTCAACATTACTTTTTATTATTTAAAAAAAAAATGAGCATTTCATCTTTGTTTCCTCATTGTACCCCATTTTTATGTGGAAACTGGACCTGGAGGGTCTATGATCCACATGCGTTTATTTTTTTTTTTCATGTGGGATATCAGGTCCCATTTGAAAAAGTGTAAACAACTTAAAAAAATTTAAACCAGGCAGATCATGTAAATTATATGTCAATAAAGAGCGTTGTAAGAGAAACCTTTGCTGGTTATGTGTCTAAAAAAGCACTAAAAGTGAAAATATTAGATTTATTTATACCAAAAACGTAAACATTAAGTAAGTACTTATGTACTTTAGTATAGGTAATAAGTATAAAAGTCACATGGGTATTTTATGGAAAAAATAGCGAGGTAAATCTATGAAAAAACGGCTAAGTAAGTGCTTAAGTACTTTATCTGTATCCAGGGGTCGCATTATAGAGGGAAAATTTTATTGTTCCCACCAGAACCCTTAATGAGCTACCTTCATGATCATTTTATTTAACATATTCTAAAGGTAGGTAACGATCACGATATTATTTTCAAAACAGTGGTAGGAAAAATAAAAGTTTCCCTATCGAATGCGACCCCTGTATCATACAATTTCAAGGTTTGGCTATCTCGCTTTCAGGGCCAAGGTACTTGCATTCGTAAAAGTTGAAATAATTTATTGACACCAGTATTTACAAGAGAATCTATTTGAAAACAAGTAAAAGTATACTTTCGCGTACTTAATAAATGTGAAATTTTCCTTATAAAATTGCGGTGCCAATGTGGCAATTAGGAATTAATATTATGTGATGCCATATAGGCATCACCGCATCTCAAGGTGTCAAGAAATTTGGTTTGATATCACCAAATAACCCAATATGCTTATTTAAAATTTCATTACGTAATTTTAACCCCTTGAGGGGCGGTGTGATAAAATATATCCCACCTAATTTAAAAGAGATTCTCACCAGAAAATTTTAAATAAATTTTATATTTTTAACTTTGGGGGAAAATCGTTGAAAAATTGCTTTATCTTAATTAAAAATAAATTTTTTCGATTTTTCCTGTGAGAATTCAACATTTAGAGACATTTTTGCTTGCCCCTCAAGGGGTTAATAAGGTATTCTATAATTTTCTTTTTTGTGAGCAAAAAACAATGGAGAAATTTACTTCCCGTTCTAAGAGAAACTAAAAAAAAGTACCGTAGAAAGAGAAATTCATAAACATTATTTATAACTATTGGGGTAACTGGATCCAGCATGGTCCAGTTACCCCGGATACATGCCCCAGTTAACCCACTCTTGAAAAATTTGTGGGGTAACTGGGACACCGCATTTGAAACATGAAGTAAATAAGTATAAATACCTAATAAAATTAACGTAGTTATATGCCTAATCTTTAAAAAAATAGATTGTTTAATAAAATTACTTACAGTATTTTAATAAAAAGCCGAGGAAGTTCAACCAAATTGACGTTGTTTTTAAAAAAGAAACGTAAATTTTCGAAACCTGTCACAGCAAAGAGAGAGTTATGATTGAGTTGACAAACATTGCTTTAGAAAGTAGAGGTTAAGGGGCATTGTTCACAAAAGCTAAAACTTAAAATACATGAACGGTTTTTTATAAAATAGCCTATGGCCCAGTTACCTCGTGGGTCCAGTTACCCCAACTAACCTTAATTTGGAAACTCGCAATCAGATAATACTTATATATCTTCTTATACGATAATTTTCAGCAAAATTAGAAGCGAAAATTACACCAACTTCAGGGCTGCCACCGGCAACTATTTTCCTATTCTATTCGCACCACTATTAAAAAAAAAAAAAAAACAGATTTTATAGTATATTTCTCTTGCAAATGTTCCCGAAGAGTATGTCAATAATTTTTGTTTTGAGAAAATGGTGTGAGATACAATTAAAAAATAGTCGCCTATGGAAGCCTTGCAACGTTTGTTTTTCAAATGCCAACATCCAATTTTGGCACTTTATTTGATGTAACTGGATTAACTGAACTCGGTGAAATGTATAGTTTATACACTGATCTCCATAATAGGAGAGTCCGCAGTCAGAAGCTTGTAAGGCAAAGATAACAAATAGTCCGATTTCTCACAGTTAAATATTAGTGTTCTCTTTACTATTATCCTGATATATGATTGACTAATTATGTTATACTTATCAAATTAATAAATGATTCTCTATTTTGCCATGAACGTGAGCTTAAATTATCGCCACTTCCGCGCTGACCGTTGGATATCATGTCGAGAAATAGGAAGTGAGATCTCCTGTTATATATCATAGAACTGTTAATAAAGAGGAACTGACGTATCCTTAAATTAGTGAAATAAACTGTAGCCGCTATCGCAGGCGTTGTTTACCACTAGTGGAAACATCCACCAATAGATTTATATAGATATTTTTTCCTTATTTAAACGCATTATTACTACAAAATTTCAGTCATAACTAACGGTGAAAACAGACTTTCATGTTTACTGGTAGGAGTTTACTTTGACAGTAGCCAGTCCCTGCGTTTCCGCAATATTGCGACAACCAGAGAAACAAACTGACAGTTTTACAAGGCAAACTGACACCAGTAAAGACAAATAGAAAATTTTACAACATTTTTGAGAAAAAATTTCCATGAATAAGACGATTAAATAAGACGAAATTTTTAATGAAATTTTACTGGCGGGACGTTTGTCCTGGCGGTAATCTGAAACTGAAGATACGATTTAAAAAAAAAACAGCCACCATCTTGTGGCAACCTTCTCAGTTACTTCACTCGGAACTGGTAGACCGTACACTATATGTCCCTTCCTCTTTATTCATAACTCTATTTTATATATGGAGCTCAGTGAGCTTATATATAGTTTATTAACCCTTAGTTCACCGACAAGTTAATAAATCCCCAAATTCCACAATAGCACCATTATTTTGGAATATAATTTTGCTTTTCTAGTGTACTTAATGAAAAGCTTTTACTTATTTTTAAATAAATTTGTTCGTAGATCTTGGAGTTATTAAATCATTTCAAATTTTTAGCAAGAAAAAGTTGCCCTTAACGGTTTAAGACTGGTAGTTTTTTTTTTTTGGTAAAAATGAGAAGTTTTGGTGGTTTTCCGAATTAATATTATTATATTTGATTAAACAAATATTTTCAAAAAATATACCCTATATCAGGTTATGGCCAGGGGAGGATCCACTCAATTCTGTGGGTGCATGCTCGACTTTAAATCGCGCAAAAAGAGGAAAACTTTTATTTTCCTTTCCTTTAAGGTTCCTACACAATTTTGTAGGTCAGGTCTTAACCCTTTCCGTTGCGGAGGAAGTCTGTTTATAAAATGACGAAATGATGGACTGACACAAAATTTTACAAGCGAATTTGTTAGAAAATAAAAACTTGCTTATTTTCCATTACTTTATAAAAGGAAAATGTTACTTAAATATTCTTGGTACCGTTTGTCACATTTGGAATTAAAATTAGGTGTCTTTTTTTTTGTGGACACCGCCCGCTAAAGTTTTAAAAGCCTTATTATGAAGCGAGTTACTTAAAATAGTTTTTGTTACCACTATCTTTTAAAAAAAATCTTTGTCTTATATAATCGCTAATTTCTGCGAATCAAAATACGAAGTGTTTTTTTTTTTTTTTTTTTTTTTTTTTTTTTAATTGCAGCAAAGTAACATAAAAATTAGCATCTCTGAAAGTAAATCACCGGGCGGATATCTGAATGGCGTTATAAATTAAAATGTTGTTGTATCGAAACACGTCGAAAAAATTCAAATCTTAGAAAGAAAAATATGAAAACAGCTACTTTTCAATTAAATTATTTAGAAATTCTAATTATAAAATAAACTTTCATTAAATGTTGGCCCGTGAACTTGCGGCCGGGGGCAAACTCGAATCTACTATATTAATACAGAAACATTTACCTCAGTCAAAACTTTTTATTCGAATGATGGAACTTCCTGCCAATCAATGCCCATTTAGGCCTTTTTTAGATTAGTTCTTTGATTGGTACCACTTGGATAGATATATTCGTTCTTTAATAAACAATTTAGTAAACAATGTGAATTAAACTATTTCAAATAAAGTGGTAACAATGAAAAAAAAATGTGAAAACCAAAAAGTAATTATCTTGTGATGGGATAGTACGAACAACATTGTTGCCAACACTCACTCATTTTTGCACCACAAAAATTTAAGATTAAATTTTACCCTTTTTTAATCGCCGTAATTTGATGATTAAATAATGCAAAATTTTCTATTAATTTTCACAGAACAAAAAAGCGTAAGATTTGGCAGCTACGCGAGCAAATAGGTAGTATCTATGGACTTCGAAACCATTTTACTTATGATTCATAAAAATTTCAAAGGACAAAAATAACTATTTTTTAAGTTTTGTAATATTCTTGTAATAGTATCTATTTTCGAAATATTTAAATTATCCGATGTGAAAAAAAAAAAAAAAAAAAAAAAAAAAAAAAAAAAAAAAAAAAAAAAATCCGGCCATTTTGAAATTCTAACTCCGTTATTTTTTATCAAAATACAAAAAAATCATATAACATCACTTAAAAATTGTACATACTAAGTTAACCCCTTAAGGGGCAAGCAAAAATGTCTTTAAATATTAAATTCTTACCGGAATAATCGAAAATTTTTATTTTTAAATAGAGAAAAGCAACTTTTCAACGATTTTCCTCCAAAGTTAAAAATATAAAATTTAGTTAAAATTTTCTGGTGAGAATCTTGTTTAAACAAGGTGGGATATATGTTATCCCACCGCCCATCAAGGGGTTAAAACAAAGCAGTCTGTTTAATAAAATATAAATATTGCGGTGTCCACGATTCGAAGTTCATCTGGAAATATTCACATTTGAACATATGAATTACCACAAAATAGGGTTAAAGTTATCGTCGGTACCATGTCAAACTATCCAATATGAAAACAGTGTTGCCAGTGGGATACTTTTTTAAAATTCAGATTTCTTTTAGTTAATTTTCCTGTACGAATTGATTTTCCCAACACGACACGACTTTCCGATCGACCCAATAGATTCGAGCTCATACCAGAAATAAAGAATAGTAGTTTATGGTTTATCTAATGAGATACATTTAGAAATCTCATTAAGTAGAAATTCTTTTTTTGAAATTTCCGGTGTGAATGTGAAATTTCCTATTAAAATTGGAGGCCAATTTGACAACCCTGTGCTCTCACCGGTCATTATTCTGAATAAAAGTATTTTTTAACACGTTGAATATCACGTCAGTCACCGGTGACCGACACTGATCTTTTCGTTAAGGCAGCGTCAGTCATCGGTGACTGACACTTATAGATTCTGTAACGGGAGTCTTAATTCGTGGCCTAAACGGATAGACAGACAAATAGACTTGTTATTGAACGTGTTAAGAAAAGATTTCGCGATATGTTTTTGAAACAATTGCGACAGAAACGGCCTCCGAGGAAAGTTGCTGCAAAATTTTCAATTGAAATATATAAAGAAGATTTTTTCATTTAAAAAACATGGTGTTCAAAAATGGATCGAGTAGCCGTGTAATACTCGTATTCGCTCTATTTATTCACGGAATGTCTGTCATTAGAAAAATTAGAATTCTGTATAAAAAGATTCGTAGTTAATTTGTTATATGGAAATATGGAAATCCTTGTTCAATCCTAGTTAAAATATTTTCTTTAAAGTACTATGAACTGCTGATTTTCCCAGAAATATATCATCGAAAATTCAAAACGATTTTTCCAAATGCTACATTAATTTCAATTAAACTTTTTTTTAACCCCTTAACAGTATGGCCCGAACTGGGTTCGGGCAAGAACACTTTGCTTGCTTCGTTATTAAAAGCATTTTGATACCACTAATTTGTAACTGTAAGTTTATCTTTATTGATTGTCAGATATTTTTCGATTCAGTAAGATTTTAGTATGGAAAAAGTGGTGTCCAGCCCCATTTTTAATTTTTTGTAAGAAAACAAATGTCGATGTTAAGGGGTTAAAGAACTATTTTACAAATTTATTACAAAAATATATTTCATTTAATTAATCAGATTACGTATCTTTCGACAAAAAGAATGTTCGCTACGTTTACAGAGTTACCAATAACAAGATAAAAACAGATAAAAAATAAAAAAATATGGAAGTATTTGACTTTGATTAAATATATTTAAATATTTTAACACAAATTTATTTCAGTGATATAAAGCGATACATTTATATTAACTACCCGTTTTAAAAAACCAATTTTTGCAACGTATGTAAGTTATCTTTACAATGAACGCTAAAAATCAATCAATATAAAAAAAAAATTGTTTAACAATTAAAAATTGAAGCAATTAGTTTTTAGAACATGAGATAAAAGAAATTGTTTTTTAAACATGTTTTATTCCGCATTAAAAAACTTATGACTAGTACTTGAAAATCTCCTGCAATCATTCACTATAGATTTTTTCAATATTAGGAAAAAATGAAATTTTAATATTTTTTTCATTGTGCATGAATTGTCAATTTTTCAAATTAAAACTTTGCATTAAAGTGTCATAAAAAATATGGAAATGCAAACATATGCGATTTTTTGTTTTCACATTTTAGAATAAAACATTTCGTCTTAATTGATTCTGAAATTAAATAAGGCGAAAATTTCCATTTGATAAAATGAGTAAAAAAAGCGTAAAAGTTTGCATCTATATATTTCCCTATTTTTCATTACACTATAATTAAACTTAAATTTTGTCATCTTCGGTATGCATCAGTGATATTTAACACTAGAACTACAGTGAGCCGTCATATTCACGGCTACCTTATGAATATGTTTCGGTTGAAACCAGAAGTTTGATTAGGAAATATGTTTAAAAGGAACAAAAAAAGAAAATCGTTAAATATTAAAATTAAACTGTTTTAAATCAAAATTCTGGTGTGAAACATTTTTATAAAATTTGACTCAAATTTCCGGTAGTTCTAGTGTTAATATGTGGTCCGTAACCCGCAAAGTCACAAATTTTATAATAGAAATTTCTGCCTAATTTAACCCTCTGATCGGTTTGGACGTATTTTCCCGATCCCCAAAAACAACCTTAATTTGCTGTAGAAAAAAAAAATAAACAGAATTGTATCTTAAAATGTAATATCAAATTAAGGACTATGAAAGAAAATTTACATTAAGAATATTTTTATAAGCATTTTAATGAAAATTTAGGAAAGCACGCAAGACGCTCGGAGGGTTAATTTGTGCATACTTGCCAACATTCAACTAAACTTCCGTAAAAATGTGAGTTAAATTCATCAAGGTTATACGCGTTATTAACTCTAAAGTTTATTTGATATATTATTATGCATTTAAAATCATGTTTCTCTGTAAAATCTATTAGAATTAATTTCTTTAGTAAATTTCTGGTTCGAAACATGCTTAACCTGTGTCAATTTAACTCACATTTTAGAAAAGTTTAAGGGAAAGTTGACAAGTATGATTTATGTATTATAAAGCTCAAATATTACTTTTCAAATATCTATGCCGGGATACTTTTTGCAAAATGTACAGAGTAAAACTGGTATACGTGGTACGGTTGAAAAGTTCCCAGAATGTTTTTACAACCGTAAATTTTATTTGACTATATGAAACCTAGTCGCATACGATAAACAATCGGCATCAGTTAAAATTAATGTTGCCGGTTGCCCATAGGAAAGGGATGCTTCAAATGCTCCGGACACTAGTATATTAAAGTAATTAACTTTGACTTGTCTTATCGCACTACAGTCTGTGATTAAAGATGGCGAAATAAACTTTAAGAAATTAGTGCTGTCCAGAGCATTTTGATCCCTGATTTACACGAGATATCTGGCAACACTATTTATAATACAAAATTTCTTGTTTGAAACTCAGCACAGAGCTTCTTAACCGAGGATTACACTACATTAACTTTCCGCGTAACATCCGTTGATCAAACAAATATGTTGAGGGCACAATTGTTTTTTTATTTTATTTATTTATTTTTTTTTATAATTGAAGGCATACATGAGGGGTTCATAACCATACTAGACTAAGTAAATTGTGAAAAGAAATGCGATAGTCCATTCAGAAGGTGCATAAAATCAGTTTTATCCACTTCCACAGTGAACCAAAGCTGTTTTTACATAGTTTTTCATATATGGCATCTGTTTACAGACTTGGTCCACTGTGAGTGTGAATAAAACAGAATTTAAACACCTTCTAAATGGACTATATCACTTTTAGTGTTTCGTTCTTAAAAAGTAAAAACGGAACCATTATAAGATCACTTCTGTGTCTATCTGCCTGTCACAGCCATTTTACTCTTAAAATATGGAACGTTGAAAGTTCAAATTGGGACAGTAATAACGACTATTAACCCACATATTTACAATTTATTAAGCATTCACAAATATATTTAGAAAAAATGTAGAGGGGTTAATTATGTTACTTGAAAAAAAAAATCTTTTATTTGTATATCATGTGGGGCATCGTGCAAAAGCTTTCATAACTTTGAACTCCAAAATACATTTCCTTTAATTTTAGGTGTTATATTTTCAGAGATATCGTTGAAAATGTAGTGCAAAAATATGTTCCCCTGACCCATCTATTTCCGAATCTACTGAAACTAAAATTATGAGAAATTAGAGGTAGTACATGTTAATTTAAACCTTGCAGGAAAATTATAGCGATTACCCTACACTGTAAACTGAAACGACTGAAATTCAGACACATAAGCGTCTTAAACGGAGTGTTCAATTTTCAGACATTTTAAAGTGTCTTAATTTTTAAGACGCTTGTATGCATCTGAATTTAAGACATTTCAAACGTCTGAATCGCATCCATCTTTGACCACCTTTCATTTTTATGCAAAAGCAGCCTCTTTCTTTTTTTTTTCTTTCTTTTTTTTTATAAGCATTATACACTTTTAAAAAAATCTATTATAATATGGAAATTGTACCGCCAATCAAAACGCAAGTACAATTTACATCAATTTACGTATTTTAACAATAATTTTCTTCCGTTGAAATATTTAATTTTTTTTTAAATCTCTGTGTTTAAAAAAAAAAAAAAAAACTTTTAATGACATATTTAACAGACTGGGGATTGCCAGAGTCCATTACATTACATTTTACAGGATTTATTACATTTTACATGGCTCACATTACATCAGAATATTAAACTTACCCTAGACAGGATTCGAACCCGGGACCTGCTGCCTTCCAGACTGTCGCTTTATCCACTCGGCCACGATTGCGTTATTTGGAAACTCAAATATTGTCAGTTATTATGCTGCACAATGAAACGGTAGTGGTAGATATTTTTCCGATCCAGTTAACTTTTTACACATTTTTCCTCCTAGAATTTTGAATATTTGTTTAATTTCATGCATTAAAGACCAGCAAAAAGGTTTTTTTCTTCTAGCGAAGAAAAGTTTTTAGAACACAAATATTTTACACAGAGGAAACTTTATTTTTGAAATATTAAGGATGTATTCTAATCTAAACTATATATTTTCTGATTCATTTTTAAATTCATTTTTGCTCTCAATCGCATCAAACTAAGAAATTTTCTTATTTAGAAACTACACAATGTGCCGTGCTACTGGATTTTTTGATAAATGCACAAAATATTGGAAAAAATGCTGTCAAAGTTGGCGTTTTGATCCGAATTTTCCGAGGCGGGAGATCAGGGAATAAAAAAAATGGTTATTCTGAGAAAACAATTGTTTAAAAATTAAATTCCAAATAATTGAGCGAAAAATGAAATCACATGGCCTCTTATACATCTCTTCAAAAATAACCTCAGTAAGTTTCATGTTTTTACATTTAAAAATGAGTCTGAAAATATCTCAGAAAATTTCAAGCTGTTGAGGTTGGGAAAATATATTTTCGAATACACCCTTTAAATATTTAAAATGTTTTAAAAGTGTATATATTATATATGCACTTTTAAAACATTTAATTCGGGACCTGTACCTTTCAGGGGTGAAAAAAAACAATTTTTTATTAAAAAAAATATATTTGCTATAGCCCAAAGACAGCGTATAATTTTAACGGGAAGGTATTGATATAGAGCTCTGTTTTCTTTCTTTTTGTTTTCTTCTGATGATTGAATATATGCCAAAATTTTTGAAATTGGACTGATTAATTCCTTCCTGTGCTGTATATTCTGAGCCAAATTTCTCAGTTTTAAATATTGTGTATAATTTTTCTGCAAAAATATTGACATTTAGTTATAAAAATCCTTGTTTTTTGTGTTTTTGTTTGTTAGTAAATTTTTTTGATTTTCAGAGTAATTTTTTCACGGTGAAATCCGATGGCTCCTGAACTCAATCTTTAGCTAAAAGGTTAGTGCATAAAATTTCAGAGCTATTGTAAATAATTCCAAAAAATTAAATAAGTACTTTGATTTTTTTAATTAAATAAATAAGTAAATAAATACTTAAACATAATAAATAAGACAAATAGATAATTAAATAAATACTTTAAAAGTAGATGGCGCCACATCTATATCTGAAAGGTATACTAGTATGATTATTTTCAAAACCAAAGAGATTCTTTTAACGTTTGAGAAATATAAATATTTTAAGTCATTTTTGTTCTTAAACGCATGAAATTGTGGCTGATGTTATTAAGAAACTGTGTGATCGTAATTAGACTTCAATTTTGATGAATAAATTTCATATCGAATTATAAGCGATTAATGAAAATTTGAAGTTTGAATATAAATAAATAAATCATGTCTATCATGTCTATATGGGTTTGTCTTTGAAAGATTATATTTTACTTTTAAACGGAACCATCTAAATGCAGAAATATGCAAAAAATGGAAATTTTCCTGGAATTTACGAAAAGAAAAAAATACATTAAAATGCGTAAATTTGCATCTCGACTGGCAGTACAATTTCTATATTTTAAATGGATATTTTTTCACAGTGCTTCAAGGTCGAAACTAGGGGGGGGGGAGGGCAGAGGGAGCATGTGCCCCGGTCGGCAGACCGAGGGGGCGCCAAATGAAGATTTTTTTGTCGATTTTTCGCACATTTATGTAGCACAGTATTGTTAAAATCATCCTGACTGGGGTATGCCAAAGCATAGAAGAATCTAAAGATGATATGATATGGCATAAGAATACTGTATAAAGTGGAATTTTTTTCGATTCCGTTCACAAGATTTTAATGAATTAATATTTGACAAAGCAGATTACGTAGTTCAGTATTACATATTTTATGATTACATATTCTAAATTTTAAAATAAGTAGGCTATTAGAAAATTAGTAAAATTCTCTTTGTAAGTATACTTTGCGGAGGAGAGGGGGAGGGCTAAATCCATGTTTGCCCCGGTTGCAAAAAAGGCTAGTTTCAGTCCTGACAGTGTATAAAGCTTACAAAAAAAGTGAAAAAAATGGCTACCTATGCCTATTGCCGAACATGAAGGTTGATCAAAGATGGATGCGATTCAGACATTTGAAATGTCTTAAATTTAGACTCATACACGTGTCTTAAAAATTTAGACACTTTAAAATGTCTGAAAATTGAACACTCCATTTTAAGTCACTTATGTGTCGAAATTTTAGACGTTTGGTTTACAGTATTTATACTATGATCATAGTAAGACACTAAGTGTCTTAATTTCAGACGCCTGCGATGTCTGAAATTTCATATTCAGACACTTAAGTGTCTGAATTACTTTTTCAGTCACATATGTGTTTGAATTTAACCCTCCGTCTACCAGACGGGTCCATTGGACCTGACAGGTACATACAAAATATTCATTCAAACCAGAAATTTCTTTAAAATAAACTAAGTATATAAACCAGACAAAAATAAGGTAAATAAATAAGTTAAATAGTTTTAAATAAAAATTCTGGTGTAGAACGTTTTATTAAAACTTGAATAAAATTCCCGGTAGATCTAGGGTTAAGTCGCCTTTATTTGCAGTGTAGGTCTCATAGATTTTCAGAAAAGCGCATTTTTCCGTTACGCACAAATTTTGATTTACAGGCACTCAGCAAAGGTGATGAGGAGCACTTGATGTCCCAATCGTAGCAGAAGTATAAAAGCATTATTGATAATGATTTTCGAAAAGAATCGTCTGTAATTAGCCGAGATATTAACCCTTAAAGACGCGGACGGTTTGGACATACATAATGACAGGGGCGGAGAACTCTATGTACCATCAGCTTTTAAAGACCAGATAACAACTTTTAATGATATATTTGTGTAATCCAATGCCCAGTAGCAGTATAAAAGCTATAAACGTCAAATTGTTAAAAAAAGAATTATTTAATTAGAATTAATCAAATAAATACTATCGGATTTGCGAGTAGTTTACATTGAGTGGATCTCTCAATACGCCTTCCCTGTCTTTAAAAGTTAATTAAAAACCCATCTGCAAAAACGCGGCACGAACCAAGCCATTGTTGCACCTTTGCGACTTCCTTTCGAAACGCGCTAAGCACAAGGCCAAGTTGAAACTTTGAACAAACGTTTTGTTTTAGCTACACTGTAAAAAGAAAATGTTATTACTAAGCTGAATTTAGTTTTATGAAATGTCAAATGGAGTTCAACCTCTTACGCGCTATGACGTACATAGCGTACGTCGTGCTACTTTGGCCATTTCCGACAATGACGTACGTCATGAAAAATGGCTGACTTTTTAATTAGACATTCCAATTTCTCACGAGAAAATTTTAACTCTTATTATTATTATTATTTTTTTTTTTTTTACAAGATGATTTATTTTCAATAAATAAAGTAAAAGAAAATTACCAATTAAATTTTGTGGTGTGAATTCAAAATTTCTATTTAAAAAAAAATCTGCTAGATGCGGCAACACTGATGGCTAGTGACATACATTCGCTAACAGCGGCAGGACGCAAGGGGTTAAATATGAACAACTTTTATTTTCAGTACCGAATTAAGTTCATCATAAACAGATTAGGATAAGATTAAAAAAAAAGAGTCATATAGAAAAGCAATATTTTATATTATTTTGGCTTCACATCTCTTTGAAATTTTATGGTATACCCGCTCATACTTTTCTAGTATACACAGCTATACCCAATCCAACCCTACGTTGCATAGTTTTTAACAAAGTATTATTATTCTTTTAACAACTATGTTCATTTAATAATACAGTTAATAATTCACATATATATATATATATATATATATATATATATATATATATATATATATATATATATATATATATATATATATATATATATATATATATATATATATTGTACGGAACCGTCAGAGCGCGAGTAATATTCGCACTTGGCCATTTACTTTAAATGGACTTGGTCTACTACGGTTGTGAGCCCCTCATATGTTCTACGTTAAACTAAGTTACATTTTATTGAAATTTTCTGGGTATAAACACATCTGTTTCATCCGCTGGTTATTATAGTAAAAGCATTGAGGGACCTTTTGAATCGGACCACAAATAATAAAATCTCAGGCCTTCTGTGATTACGTGAACAGAAAGTGGTCATACTTCAAACAGACTAGGAATAGTTTCTGCGCAAAATAATTTTGAAAAAGTACAAACTAAAATAAAATATTTATCAAAATTTAATAAAATTTATTAATTATAATTACATCTTTCAAGCATTTTATACATCTTCAAGGTACATAAGTGAAAGAAAATCTTACCACTCAAAATTTAATTTCTCTTCTCGTTAACAGACGTTCATAATCTTTATTTTTCTATTAAATAATTAGGTTGCGACAGACGTTGCCAAATTGGAGCATACTTTTATTCAAATACTAACCGAAGCGTCTTATTTTTAATATTTGTTTTATTTAATGACGTTAAATAAGGAAATTGTTACTTCTCGGTAATTCTTGTAGATAATTAATAAAACTATCCCTAATCAGGCAATAGGGATTGCGACTATAGTTTTCGTAACAAAAAGGTTTTGTCTTGTTATGTAAACACAACTAATATGCCAACCTTGCTATTTCATTTACGATTATTGGTTCAGATACACCATGTATACGAAGTTTCGTACACTGCCCTTGAATTCTATTTTGTCCATTTTAAAAGAACAACGTTCACGTCATTTAACGGTAAAAAAATATATATATATATATTACAAAAGAATCTATAAGGAAAAATATATATGTATTTCTTTCTCTATCTCTCTCTGCGTTTATGTGTGTGTGCAGTATTATAAAGAGACCCCTGCGCGCAGAGCTGCAAGAATTGACAGAAATGCACCAGTAGGTGAGAAGTTATGCACCTCGGAAACAGTTTATGACTTTTTATAATTAGACCAGTTAGTTAAAAACCCTAATGGACATCGCAAATATTGTTGCTAGGTGTCTAGCTTAAATCAGGATTCCAAATGCTCTGGGCACCGGCATTTTAAAGTAATTGTCTTCACCCTAACTAATGGCATAATCATCTGTGATTAACGATTTCAAAATAAACTGAATGAAATTAGTGGTTTCCAGAGCATTTGGAGCCTCGATTTATGCGGGAAACCTGGCAGAAATAATCGCAAATGGCGAGTATCCATCGTGACGTGTATGTGCCTGTCCTTGTATCCCTCGGTTCGTCAAGAAAAATATTTCTGTATTTTAAAACGGCAATAACCTGATCCAACATGGAATTAGAAATAATGCCCACTTATTTAAAGTATCCTACCGATTCTAATAATACATTCGTTACAAAAAATAATTTTATCTTTACAAAAATCCTTCTTATTATACTTCTTTTTCAAATTCGTTTTCACGTTTTTCGTTTCTACAGCAGTTTTAACCCCTTAAATCTCGCTCCCGTCATATTCACGGGCTATGTCTTTTGCTCCGATTGTTTGTTTCCCACCAGTTTTATAAAATAGTGAAATTCGCTATATTTTAGTAACATTTTACCTGTCATTAAATTAGGTAAAGTGGTGCCAATAAGCAATTTGAATTTTTAAACCGCAATTTAATTCGAGCGTTAAGGGGTTAAACAGGCATTAGCTTGTTACGGATGCAAATTGAAAAAAACCCACATATTTTGGGCACCATCCGGATTCTACAGTATCTTTTGATAAAAAAAAAATCTATATTTTTTATTTTCAAAATTATATATATTCTCCAGACAGAATCTGCATTGGTTTTAATGTCTTTGGTATTTACTACATTTTTTAACTGCCATACCGGTTTATAGGAAGGAAAAAGAACACAGTAATATCCACTATTTTAGAGTACACTCTTGATCGCAATGGCATCTTTTGTTTAAAAAAATAATAATTTTTACTGTTCAAAAAATGAATATTTTGGGAGCTCAATTTCATTTTTTTTTTCAGTTTTTATCTGCAGTTTTAAAGTGCTATCTGTTTCTCTCGTATTTAAAATAAATAAATTCCCACCGATCGCGAAATTACAGAGCCAAAGCTCAGTAGATCTTATTAGTGTTTGGAGTGCAAAGCTCGAGAATTATCCAAGATACCGTAGCATGTAACCCAGACAACTCATACAGGGTTATTTCCAAGGGTTTTTGTAATGTAAGTCACATAGCTGATAACTGCTATGCTTGTTGGTCATCGTTATTTTCGAACAGTGTTGCCAGTGGGCTACTTTTTTTTAAATTAAAGTTTCTTGAGTGGCACCACTTTTTTGAAATAGTAAAAGTCACCTTATTTAATGACATATTAATTCAGGCGAAAACAAGAGGAATTTTACTGTTTCAAAAAAGTGGTGCCAATGAAGAAATCGGAATTTAAAATGTAGCCCACTGGCAATACTGTTTTCGAAAAATTTGCTTAGCCTTATTCAATTAATGAGATATGTCCGATAAAGTAAGTCACATGTTTCCGTTCTAAAATACTGGTAGCCAAAAATCGCAGCATGTAACATACACTACAAGTACTCATGGAAACAATCACAGATAAGAGAGTTTCCTCAAGATTAACAACTAAAGCACATTTTCACAAAATAAGAGTCACATTACACCCCAAATCACGTTGATTATTTCGAAAATTCGGGGTTTCGCTGTTGAATACTGCTACAAATGATTAATAAATTTACTATTGAAGAACATTGGTATTAGAATTATAAAAAATGTGATTTGCCATGTAATCCTGCCCTTCAAAAACTACAAACGATGAAGTTGACCATTAAGACTTTTTTGAACATCCATGGGACAACTTTAGTGTTACCGATATTGGGAGGGATTTTAAATTCAAACAGTTTGATTTGCTATCATTTGTATTAAAAATAACATTAATCAACTTATTTAGCAACAGGTTAAAACTTTGTTTCCAGTTGTTTCATTGGTGGTACGCAGCTATATTTTGCCAACAGCCACGTGTGGCCTCCGATGGTACACACGTGTTGAAACTAAACCAGTTACACCATCATCCATTAATCCAAAGGCAAAGTACTTATGTTGCTAAAATGTTAAAAAGATTGATTGACGCCAGGATTTACAAGTAAATTTATATGAAAGTAAGAAGAACATTGAAAGTGTTAGTCAAAGGTTGAGGGTTCGAGTCCTTGCTTGGATATTATTTCTCTCAGTTTGAAAAATTGAATTTGTATGATAATTTTACCAATCAGTATGATTGAGTTTCAAATAATAGTGTATACGTATCCATAGTTTAATTGTAGTTCCAGTACCTACGACTTATTCTGTCTAACCGTCTACATAGCAGACTAGATGTTTTGCCAATAAGGTTATCTGATCGAAATATACCCACCGGTTGTTAGCCCAGATAGCTCAAACGATAAAGCAATGACATTTTAAGTCAAAGGTTCTGGGTCCGAATCAGGACTTGGTAATTTATTTGCTCAGTTGGAAAAACTGAATTCATATGATAACTTTACCAATCAGTATGAGTGAGTTTCAAATAATAGTGCACTAGATTGCATACTCACACTGCAATGAAGTCAATGAGGTGGACTTTTGAATCTAAGATACTACTGGAGATGCCTCAGAATATCTCTTCTCATGAGTGTTTTATAGAAGTTGAAAGTACTCGGGTTATAACCCTCTGAGGGGCAAGCAATAATGTCTCTGTAATATTAAATTCCCACCGGAATAACCGAAAAATTTTATTTTAAAATAAGGAAAAGCAACTTTTCAACATTTCCCCCAAAAAGTTAAAAATATAAAATTTAGTTAAAAGTTTCTGGAGCGAATCTTATTTAAATTAGGTGGGGTACAGTGTTGCTTGATGGGCTACTTTTTTTTAAATCAGATTCTTGATTGGCACCCCTTTTTTGAAATGGTAAATTGTGCCTTACTTAATGACATATTAATTTAGGCAAAAACAAACAGAAATTTACCGTTTCAAAAAAGTGGTACGAATCAAGAAATCTGAATTAAAAAAAAGTAGCCCACTGACAACACTGGTGGGGTATAATATAACCCACCGCCCCTCAAGGGGCTAACACCATAAACGCCGGAATTATTTTGGTCCTTAAAATGCAAAACCATTTCACGGCAGTTAAAAAACATGTCTGATTTCATCACGAAGTTTAAGTCATCAAGTAAAGATAATGTTTCCGATCAAAAATACTGGTATTCAAACAAGAAAATCATTGCATCTTTTCCGGTACCATATGGTACTGCTATGCTTTAACTCTTTGAGCTCTGGTGGGTGAATATCTTCAAAATACTAAATGTCACATTGGCACAAGTATTTTGCAAACAAAAGGTTATTTTTGTAATCTACACGAAAAAATACATTAATTTATTTTCAAATAAATTTCTTCGAATATTCCGGTGCGAATGTGACATTTGGAGATTAAAATTAAGTGGGATGAAATTCATCCATCAGAGCTCAAAAGGTTGAGTTAATATAGTTTGAAAGTTTTTCAATTATAAAGACTTTTTAATATATTTTAGCACCTTTTTTAGTAAAATAAATCAGAAGTTTCATTGCGTATGTTTTTCATTTACTAATCAAGGTGAGCATGGCGCCCGAAAGTTATACTTTAAACTATATTTGTAACGCTATTTTGAATTAAAAAATTTTCCTTTTTTAATAACTGAAACTTTGACCATTAAATTAAGGGAAGGTTGTCTTTCAAAATTTGGTGTGGCAAACCACCAACTTTTTTGAGTAAAAAAAATTTAAAATCCATATCTTATAGTTTCGGCGGTTAATAGATTACAAGGATTTCCATTACCTGCGGCTTATTCTGTCGAGTTGTCTTACGTGGCAGACCAGGTGTTATTGCCAATAAGGTTGTCTGCTCGTAGTGTGCCCGCCATTTGCCCGTACCGATACCTCAAACAGTAGAGAATTCACAATGTAAGTCAATGGTTCGTAGTTGGAGCCTTGGCTTGTGTATTTTTTCGCTCAGTTGAAAATTTTGAATTCTTATTCAATAAAGTGTCCACGCTTGATATAGCTTAACACCTTTATTTGGCTTAATATTTGGCAGTTGTCTTTCTATTTTTACTCGTGTCACTGTCAACTTCTCATTTTATAGCGCGAAAAAAAAATCTGACGTAAGAGGGCACTATTTTCAACTTGTGGAAATTTGTCCATTCATCTGCCGAGGCTTACAGAGTTAGCACAAATGAAAGACCATATTTTGAAAATTTATATTTTCAAAATTGTTACACATGTCATAACAAGTGATATATGAAAATAAAGAAGAAAATTCCAAGTTTTCTCCCTCAGTTATAAATGTTCGATGTGCAAACCTTTCGTAACGCGTCAAACACCTCATCTCTAATCAAGTTTGTTTCACATACTTGACAGTTTTGCAAAGTCAACGATTCTTGATGCAGCACTGATGCACCGTGTACACTTTACGGTGCATCAGTGATATTTAAACTATATATATATAAGGTGTGTCCCACCGAAATAAAGCCACCGTGATTGTGTGCTGTAATTGGACACGAAAAAAACCAATAAGAACGAAACAAATATATTAAGAAAGTATATATACAAATACATATTTACCAGTAGTAACTCACTACCTGCCTTACCTGGGCAGGAAAAAAATGGCTTTGTAAAAAAAAGAGGGGGGAAAAGTGTCCCGCCGAAGTAAAGCCACTACTGTTAATAGACAATATATCCGCCATGGTTATATATGACGCGGAATATATGATGTGGCATACCATTTGCCAATCCTTGGAAGACAGTAGCATCAATATCCTCCCACGCTTCAATGATGACGACCTTCAATTTTGTCACAGACTGAAACTGTCTGCTATTGGCATATACAGCCCTACTAAGAATGCATCACACATTTTCTTGGGGATTGAGATCAGGGAAAAAGGACAGGTCATTCCATGACATGCACCCGATTTTCCAAAACCCATTCCCAGGAGGATTTTGGAACGTTAATGGAGGTCTTATCCGGCTGAAAAATCCAACTTAGTCCACAAAGTCTCTTTGCAAATGGCAGTAAATGGTTTTCTAGAATTTTTTGTTAATCGTTAGCCTTCATGCGGCCTGAGAGAAAAGCCAGGTTATGTTTACCTCCATAACCGAAGCCTTCCCACACCGTTAATGAGCCTCCACCTTGCTGTCTTTTGGAGAATTTTTTCTCTTCTTTCCTCATGTCATACCAATAGAAAGCAAGGCCGTCTGGCCCATCAAAAGTTATTTTTTTCTCATCTGAGACTATAACACAATGCCACTGGTCCTTCCAGGTTCGATGATATTTGGCCTAATCGACTCTCCATTGCATGTGGATAACTTTCAACATGGGCGGGTGTGTGGATAACTTTCAACATGGGCGGGTGTTTACTTTTCTTGTGTTGCAAGATGCCGATAAGTTTTTCAATTCGTTTCAGGGTTGATTTTGTCACAGGGATGTTATCTTCTTTTGACAACTGTTTTAGTTAAATACCACCTCGTGAAGACGACACAAAACTTCTCTTTCCTGCCTGGAAGTCATTTTTCTGCATGTACACCTCTTTTTTTTATACCCGTACGTATTGCGCAGATTTACAAAATTGTTTGGTGCGGTTTTAGATCGTTTGATTTGCTTAGATATTGATCTATGTGAAAGACCTTTTTCCTTAAAATTTGTTATTTGTCCTTTCTCGAACTTTGATGGGTGGGTTTTCATTCCCATTCCAATACTGCAGTAGAAATAGAAAATACAGTCTTCTAAAGTCTGCACAAAGTTCGACTGGCTCAGAACAAGTATTTGACAACTTCTTGACATCATAAACATGTTGAACTGCAGCAGCTCGAATGTCGGTAGTTACCAATAAATACTAATATTGACAGTGGCTTTATTTCGGCGGGACACATTTCCCCCTCTTATTTTACACATCCATCTTTTTCTCCTGCCCAGGGGTGGCGAGGAGTGAGCTACTCCTTGTAAATATGTATTTGTATATGGACTTCCTTAATATATTTGTTTCGTTCTTATTTCTTTAGGAATTCGAATTAGAGTGGCTTTATTTCGTTGGGACACACCTTACATATATATATATATATATATATATATATATATTGTGAGATATTTGGTGAACACATAACGTAATTTTTTTTTCGTATTTCACAGTATAAATTCGGAATTTCTAAATAAAAAAATAGACCACACTGGCAACCCTGATCTAATGTAAATTCGTTTCTTTATTCTTTCCCCTATTTTTTCAAACAAGGAATCGTTATTTCAATCTTAACAAATATAATAACTGCCTAATAACTGCCATAGAAAAAGTCCATTTTTCTTTTAAGAAAAGTAGATTAAGGTATATATTTATTATATAAACAAAAATATGTTTTAACTTAAGAAACAAATTTTCAATTGCACACGTATATGGGAATCGATTTGAGAAAATGAGCTCTATTAAACGTGATAGCTTCCTTGTATAAAGTAAATGTAGGAAAACTAACTTAATTTCCTAATAAAAAGCAATCTGTTGAATTTTATGGACCTTAAAAAAATTTTGTTTTGAAAACATATTTAAACACATATGCATTTAAGTTGTAATGATCATTTCGCGTATAAAAATAGAAACTCTTCTACGAGCATTAACATAAATGGAAACACTATAAATAAATGCTGTTTCAAGTATTTAATTAAACTCAATTTTTGTGTCACAAAATGTAATTTTAAATAATATGTTACAAGTTCTTTTTTCTTTTCTTTTTCAGATTTATTTTATTCGAAAAATTATTGTTACAATGAACAATATAATTGCCTAAAATTTAGGAAAGGGTGCGACTGTTTTATACGATTGGCTAATGTTATTTCCGGCTAGTATTCTTCATTTTATATAATTGAAGAAATTTTGATTTTAATACAAAAATATAGATCTTTTTTTAAATCGAAAAAGAAAGTGAACTAAATCACGTTTTATATCAGGGACGGCAAACACACATGCCAGAAGACCAATTCCTATCACTTATAATAAATAGCTTTATTCGTTTTTGTTCATCTCAGAGCTACTTTCATTAAATATGCCAATACTATTTTTCGTAAATAGTTGTGTCAATTGCCCTTCTGGCACACCGACTCTCTGGCCTAATATTTCAAATTGAAAGTTTCTAGTTGGAATTACTCTCTAGGTCGCAAGTATAGCAATTAATATTGAGGGATTTTTAAATTAGGGTACAACTGGATCAGGAATGGAAACTGTGCCACGCCGATTACAACTAAAATTTTACAGAAAAAATTGACTTCTTGTATCGCTGGCCACCCCTGAACTAGATTAACCTTTAAATGCGCGATATTTTATTTTGATTCGAAAAAAAAAATTACATATGATTCTCTGAAAGGTTTATTACACAGGAAAAATAATGACAAAAATCAGAGATACATTTTTCATACAATTCGACAATCTTTTCTACTGTTGCACATCTGCAATATAAGTAAAAACTACTGTCGTGTGGCTGTTTTACGCTAAAATATAGCAAATTAGTAAACGAGAGAATTTTCCGGTAGACCAAAAACTGCATACATATTAAGCGTACAAACTTAATGCTGGAATGGGGGGTAAATTAAGACAGCGGCGCCATCTTGTGGACGGCTTTGATAATCCACATACGCGGGCTTTTCGATTCTAACGAAAATAGCAGGCTGCCGCGGTGCATTCCATGTATCACTTTTTACAGACCTCTGGAGTACGGTGATGCTCGAATGCACCAATGCGGGTGTACGTAAAGGACATCACGTCAGTATAGCGGTCTGTAAAAAAGACACTTGAGATGCACCGCGGTATCCTCTCTTTTTCGTTAGCTGCGGGGCTTTTAGTGTGACGTCATATATGGCAGAATATCTACCATCTGCGCATATTTTTTAAATCTTTAGTCACTCATTGCAAAATAATAGCATAGCCAGGAGGAGATGGGGTCCAGATGCACTTGACACCACGTGGTTTTCTTCACAAGGAATTCAGGAATTTAGGAATTTAATTCCGCTTTGTATAACGTACGCGAAGACCAGCTTTTACGTACTTTCAAATAAATTTATTAATAAATCCAAGTGTAATTCACTCATTTTAACTTTCTAGCAACAGAAGCACTTTGCCCCAGAAAGTTTTAAAGGGTTAAGAAAAATCCTCAACGCCAGTACAACAACAATAAATAGCTCATCGATGGCGAGATTTGTTCTACAGTGTTTGTTAAACAGTTTGTCGGTTTAATTTAAACGAAGTTTGTCAAATCAAATGCCTATGGTTTGCTATGGCAAAAAATTCTGGTGTGAAGTAAACATTACATAAACTCAATTATTTGCGCTTGGAAGGGTTAAAAGAAAACTAATTATCATTTAAATATGCACGCCTCCTTTATTGGTCGAAAAAGCTATTGGGCATAACAGGGAATGATTCACTGTTTAACCAAAGTTTTTAACGACAAAAAAATATAGCAAATTATAGTTACAGTTTTGTTATTTCAAATTTGCTGTACAACAACACAATCCAGAAATAAATCTGGCACTTTTACTTCTAGAAGCATATAAAAATAAATATCATAATCGTAAGTAAGTACGAGTAATAAGCCTTAATTACGTCCACTAATAACCATATCATAATATATATTCCAAACGGAAAAGTCAAAAATACATTAAAATATTTATTTGCTTAAAAGACGTTACTATTCATAATCGTGTTCAATTAAATAATGTAAGAGTGAAGAATAATACATTATTTAGTTTATTCGTATTGCATCCCAGTCGTTACTCCCATTTTAATTTGTCTAAAAAATCGCCGAATTAAAAACAGTCAAACTCGTTTTTTTAATCAACCCAAGCTGAAACACTATTGTCCATGCAAAATTCTAATGTAATGATTGCTATTTTATCCAATGGAATTGAAGCCTCTTGAAAGATTTACTCAATGGTCTGACGATGGATTATAGCTTTGTGAAATGATTCACAGTGTTCAAGACTTTAACCATGAAAATATCTCAGAGAAAAATATACTTACACATTATGCATTAATTTATAAATATATATATATACATATATAGCACATTTCGTGCAAATGTACAGCAAGTATGTCTGATTGAAAAGTATGATTATAAAAATATAAATCATTAACGTGGTCATTCTGTTATTCGTTATAAAATTAATTCTAAGCTACATAGTTTATCAAGTATGCCACCCTATGGATCTACGAATAGAAAGGGTTTGACTTACAGTGTTGCCAGTGGGCTACTTTTTTTAAATTAAAATTTCTTAATTGACACCACTTTTTTGAAATGGTAAAATTCCCCTTGTTTTTGCCTTAATTAGTAGACCATTAAATAAGGCGACTCTTACAATTTCAAAAACGTGGTGCCAACCAAGAAACCTGAATTAAAAAATGTAGCCCAATGGCAGCACTGTTGACATATCCTCAAAATATTGAAGAGTCAACTATAACCAGTTCTCCAGGTGCTGATTATCATCATGAAGAATTCCCAGCGGTAAATACGATTGGAAAGTTATTGCTTATTTAACACGTTCACGCCGGCGCGGTGGGCCACACTCGACTGTCTCAGAGTTGTCAAGTCTCCGGCTTGTTGCACACCACTGTTATTTTAGAGCAAATGTTGTTTCTTTAAATCGCCCAATTGCTCTAATTAAATAAAACATCATTTTCTGTAATAAAACACTGGTATCCAAAAGGCTGGAGACTTGCCAGCTCTGAGACAGTCGAGTGTGACCCACCGCTCCGGCGTGAACATGTTAAACGCATTATTTACGGTGAATTTCTTTCATAATTCAGACAAAAATATGCATTTTCTTTTACTGGCAAATGTGAGAACTGGCGGTAGTCAGGGGCAGCGGTTCTACCCATATTGTACCACCCATAAACGATCCTGCTGTCAATGTCACTGAAAGAGATGTAATACCACTGGGAGAAATTTTCTCCAATAAACATGAATTGATTTTTTTTTGCATTGTTTATGAACAAAAAAGTGTAGAAATTTTGTACGAATAAGGCGTTTTAATAATGCAAAAATTTCTGTTCAGATTTACTAATGGACGTTTTCCCAGCGATAATCAGGCTCTGTTAATCAGACGTAAAGAAACAACATCAAACATCTTATAACTATATCGTTAATTATTTCATTCCCAACTAGTATACACTACACAATATGCCTCTTGAACCTTATTTGTAGCTTCGTTTGCCACCCCGACGTTCGCCGTTTTTTTTAAAGATGAAATTAAAAAAAAAATTAAAATAGTGGTAGGTATACACCAGCACAGAACACAGTCTAATTTCTTGATTGCCACCACTTTTCTGAAATTTTGAAATTTTCCTTGTTTTCACCTTAACCCTCCGTCTACCAGACGGGTCCATTGGACCCGACAGGTACATACAAAATATTCATTCAAACCAGAAATTTCTTTAAAATAAACTAAGTATATAAACCAGACAAAAATAAGGTAAATAAATAAGTTAAATAGTTTTAAATAAAAATTCTGGTGTAGAACGTTTTATTAAAACTTGAATAAAATTCCCGGTAGATCTAGGGTTAATTGATATATCATTAAACATGTTTTATCTCGTTACCCGCTGGTGTTGCGTTCACGCAGTGCCCAAAATACATGCACATATTTAAGTAATTTACATTCCCACCACTATTTTTCAATTAAAAAAATATGCCGTACTTAAAGACATAAAACTTTAGGATCACGTAAAGTGAAGATTTTCTTTCAGAGTTTGTGGTGGCAAACGAATTTCCGCGAAAAATTGAAATTTTCAACCATACAGTTTTGGCGGTTAATGGGTTAAATAAGGCGAATTTTACTATTTCAAAAAAGTGGTGCCAAGGAAGAAATCTGAATTTAAAAGAAGTAGCCCACTGGCAACACTGTAAAAGCACAGTATATACATATTTGCCAACTTTCTCTTAAAATTCCGTAAAATGTGAATTAGACTGACCCAGGTTAAACACGTTTCGAATCAGAAATTTAGTAAAGAAATTATTTAAAATAGATTTAACACTAGAACGCTTGGAAATTTTACCAAGCTCCATAAAAATGTTTCACACCAGAATTTGTATTTAAAATTATTTAACTGATTTATTTAATATGTTTTCGCGAGGTTTAATTTAACTTATTTTATGAATAAAATTTTGGCTCCAATTGACATTTAATCATTTGTTCGGGGCCGATTCGACTTCTTCCGGCGGTTCTAGTGTTAATAGAGGAACATGATTTGAAATGTGCAATGGTACATCAAATATTTTTTCTGGTTAGTAACGAGTATAACCTGGGTCAATTTAACTCACATTTTACGGAAGTTTAGTTGAATGTTGGCAAGTATGGTATACACGATATAGAATCTACTTTTTACAGCGTATGTGCAGTGTTTTTTTATCTTTATATTTTATTTCAGATTGCGTGATTAGTACCACATTTTTGAACTACCATTATCTGCCTCGGTTTGCTTTGTCTGATGCACTTTTAAATAACTCGATTATTATTATTTCGAAATTGATAACTAAATTAAAAAATAACGGACTGGCAAAACAGTATACGTGCGAAAAAATAATTTGCAGTACATGTAATTTTTATCTAAGCTGCGGTACATATACTGATCACATTGCTGCCAATAATCAAGCAAAACTCAATTCAGCAGAGTGATGTACAATGTGCAATGCAGGCGTAAAACATTAACGTAGCTCAACTCTTGCTAAAAACGTCCAAATGCCACGTAGAGAATTTTCTACAAAGTTTTTACTTCGTACGCGAGTTAAGCTGACTTAAAGAAACAAAAACATTTTAAATGAAAACCATAAAAATAAATAATCAGATTACAATTTAAAAACACTTAAACAACATTAGGATACGTTAAATTTAAATTTAAATTAAATAAAAATAAAACTAGACAATCCGTGCTATAAATATAGCACCTCATTATTAAAAACATCATTATCATAAACAATTGGAAACAAATCAGTCATTCAGATATAAAGTTACGCATTGAGCAGAACTGTATATTCCTCTGCAACAGCGCAAGCAGTGTCGCCAGTTGGCTACTTTTTTTATGCAGATGTCTTGACTTGCACCACATTTATAAAATGCTAAAATTTGTCTTATTTAATGACATATTAATTAAGGCAAAAACAAGGGGAATTTTACAATTTCAAAAATGAGGTGCAAGTCAAGAAATCTGAATTTTAAAAAAAGTAGCCCACTGGTAACACTGGTCGCAAGACACCTTCAGTGGTGATTTCTCTATTTTAGTATGACATCCTTCGAAAAGTATTCCTTCTGCATATACTTTGCAGTGCTGGCAACCATGACTTCGAGAGATCAAATGAGTTAAAAGTACAATATGGAAAAGTGGTGTGAACTGGTACCTAAGTATTAACAGAAGTGTAAATAATAATCTTGGGTTCAGTGTTGCCAGTGGGCTACTTTTTTTTTAAATTCAGATTTCTTGAATCTCACCACTTTTTTGAAACGGTAAAATTCACTTTGTTTTTGCCTTAATTAATATGTCATTAAATAAGACATATTTTTCCATTTCAAAAAAGTGGTGCCAATCAAGAATCTGGTTTTTAAAAAAGTAGCCCGTCTGCCAACACTGCGTGGGTTAATGGCTGACATTTCGTGTTTATTATTTTTTATTTTTTTACGAATTTCCGGTACGTGTTCTAAATTTGTGAATAAAAAATGAGGCCACTTTAACCTTTTCATTGTCAAAGTACTTATGTTGCTAAAACGTTGAAATTTTTGAAGTGACGCCAGGATTTACGAGCAAAATTATTTAAAAGCAACTAAAATTTTCTTGATATATGTTACAAAGCAAAATTTTATTCCAACATCTTGATAAAATTATGTCATTTTGGAATTAAAATTAAATGGAATATGAAATACCCTACACCCCTTCAAGAGGTTTTATTGTTAACGATAATTTCATATTTAGTACATAGCTTATAGAATACTTCTTTAAAAAAAATGTTGAATAATAAACGATAAATTTTTGTAAGATACCATTTAAAACTACAGCTTTCTATTAAAAATACTTGTAAAAAATTATTTACAATTAATATATGTCCTTAAGTTTTAAATACATATTAACGAAGAAAACTGAAAATAAAATGATGCATTAAATAAAAATTCTATGGAAGACTTTGAAAAATACCCGCAGATTTATTTCCTTTTGAAAGAGCAGAATTCTTCTTTATCAGTATTCGGATATCATGAAATATTCAAGACATTTTTATGAAAGTTAATAAGAGTGCAGTTCGGAGGCGTTTCTGGAAGGAAAAACTATCATAGATCGAGAAAATGATACATATTTGTATACAATTTTTTAATATTTATTAATCCCTTAACGGTCGCATTAACCCTTTCAGGGGCAAAGCATTTCTGCTCCAAATGTATTGAAATAATTAACTCACACCGCAATTTAAGAACAAATTTATTTGAAAATAATCAAAAGCACATTTTCACGTATATTATGAGATCGAAATTGTAGTAAAAATTTACTGGTACCATTTGGAATTTGGGCAGTAAAATGAACCGTTAGCAGTCTGCAAACGGCGCCCCTGAAAGGGTTAAATTACGGTTTAAAAATTCAAATTGCTTACTGGCACCACTTTTTTGAAAAAGAAATATTCACCTTATTTTATGACAGGTAAAATGATACCATAATAAAGACAATTACACTATTTTATAAAACTGGTGGGAAACAAGCAAAAAAGAATAAAATGAATAAAAGTCACCGCCCGTGAATATGACGGAGCGAGAATTAAGGGGTCAAACCCTTAAAATGGTTTATTACAAATGATAGTTTATGACATGATACCACTAACTGAAGAAATGGAGGACTTTTTGAATCGCAAATGTTCGATGATTAGACGGGGCAGTGATTTCTGTAAAATTTAAGTGGTACTTCGTGGGCCACAGTTTGACAACCCTGGATTATGGCACTGGAATTATTTTATTGCACTCAATTCAATCCCTAATAACAGTATTATCAGTTAGCTTTACACTTTTTTATAGAAGTGAAAAAACATATTGATCTTGCAAGTAATCGTATTTTGAAGGCGTGATTTTCTTCTGCTATTTTGAATACAACTAACTCCGAATTAGTGTTGTCCGGCGTAAATCGTGGCACAGAATGCTCCAGACACTACTAGTTACAGTTTATTTCGCAATATTTAATCGCATATAATTCTACCATTATATAAGGCAAAGAAAATCACTTAACCACTTCAAGGGCGGTAGTTCCTTTTTGGACCACTTAATTTTAATCCCTAAATGCCACATTGGCACCAGAATATTGGAATGAAAATTTTCCTTTATTAAGTACGTGAAGGAAAAACTTGTGCTTATTTTGAAATACATTAGTTTGCAGATTCTGGTGCCACTCACTTATTTCAGCGTTTTACGAATAGAAGTACCTTGGCCCTGAAAGGGTTAAAATACTAATATGCAGATAATTTGGAGCACCGATTTACGTGGGACACCTGTCAACACTATTCCGAATAGTAATACTTGCCTTATTAAATAAAAGTTTCTGTCATTAATTAAATATAATATTAAGTTTCGGAAATGGTGCTATTCTCAATCCTAGAAAACATTCAGTCCTGATTATGTTAACCATAGCTGCCAACTTTTATGCTTTTTGCTAATACTAAAAATTATTAGAGATTTTCAGCTTGTTTAATCGTGAAGTTTTGACGATTTAATTGGAGAATATTTACTATAAAATTTTAGTGGTAAGAAGAAAGCATAAAAGTTGGCAGCCATGATGTTAACCGATTCCAGAAGTTAATATACACCAGATTGAATTCCCGTCTATTGAAAAATTGGAATTCATTGACTGAATTCGTTGGAATCACAATCCATATGAGGTTTTTTACATTATTACGTGTTACATTATCACTCAAAAATAAACAGAATAGTACTATTTATAGAATTACATAGCTGCCAATTGCTGAAATTCTGCTATTAAATAAGGCAAAGATTTATTTGGAAAATTCGGGATGACAAAAAACGTAAAACAGGGCAGTTATGCAATTGATGTACTATTCTTCTAAATACCTCGATGAGAGGAAGCATCGTTATTATAAACATTCATCCATAATATAAACACGAATACAGAATATCTTAATGTTAAATAATGTAATGTACATGATTAACGCTCTTAACAGGACCCTCCTCTTCGAAAGACTTCAACTAGCCACCAGGAATGTGTTATAATGTCAGATTTCGTGGCATAAATGATTTGAAAAGAGCATATATTTTAACATATTTAATTTTATTAAACGTAAGAATATGGATTTTTCAGGACCTTTGGCCTACGTTATATTAAAATGTCCCAATTATGTATTTAAAATACAATAGCACCAATGCTTGTCCCATAAAAAAAAATACCTATGAAGTAAACTACACAATATGGACTTTAAATATGAACTTTGAAAAGTTCATCGTTTACTTAAAAGATGACAAGTAATAATAATGCAGATGTTACAAGTTTAAAAATACATATTTTACTTAAATTTACGTGTACTTTCGGTCTGTAATCCCGCAGTCGTCCTCAGTGAATATTTTATTTAACTGCAGTTCCATCCATTCAAATACGTCACTTTCTTTGAAATGGGAGAGTTTATAATTCTTAGGGTAGCTGTATATTATGTAGTTTATGATTGGATCAAGGTGGAATATTGCATTCCGCCTTATGATTTTATTTATATACCTATGAATTTTTTTTTATCTTTTTGCATAGTCAAAATTCCGAAAAAACAACGAAGAATTTATTTTTGTAATGTTTCCTATAAATATGTAAAGTGGTCCAAACCTAACCGCATCAGGGATGTTCGACCTAATTAATCAAAAATGTATATTTCCACCTGAAAATATATTAAATAAAATGTAATATTTACTTTACTGCATTTACTTAATTTTGTTTTACTAAATATTTTGGTTAAACCAAGTTTTTTTTTTTTTTTTTAATCTTTTTACATAGCCAAAATTCTGAAAAAACAACAAAGAATTTTTTTTAAATGTTTCCTATAAATATGTAAAGTGGTCCAAACCTAACCGCATCAGGGATGTTCGACCTAATTAATCAAAAATGTATATTTCTACTAGAAATTATATTAAATAATATGTAATAATTTCTTTATTGTATTTCCTTATTTTTTTTACTAAATATTTTTGTTAAACACATTTATTTGATCTGGTTAAATGTTGGTACTGATTATGTTAAACCCTTGAATTCATAATTTCACAGATTAATGAAAACTGTCATCAGCAAGGAAAACAAATTCAATTTTTAAGCTACACTATTAAAAAAAAAAACACAACTGCTGATTAAATGTTGTAGCTTATTTCTTACAAGCGAAAAATAATTCTTTTACTAAAGTGTGGAAATAATTGATTGTTACCAGAATTTATTAGCAAACTTGTTTGGAAATAATTAAATTATTTTCTTCACGTATATTTATGAAAAAAAAATTATTTAAAAATTATAAGTGTCAATTGGCAGTTGAGAATTAAAATTAAGTGATACTTATTATAAAGAAATCAGACTTTTACCGCTTAATTATCGCTCCCGTGATATTCAAGAGCTGTGTGTTTTAGTCAGATTGTTTACTTTCAACCAGTTTTATAAAATAGTGTAATTGGCATTATTCTGATATCATTTTACCTGCCATTAAATAAGATGAATATTTCTTTTTCGAAAAAGTGGTGCTAAAAAAATATCTGAATTTTTAAACCGTAATTTAATGCGACCATTAAGGGGTTAAAGAGTTAAGAAGTAGAATTGTCAATTTACAAATTTATTCATTCAGAAATTCCAAATATGCATCGAAATCACTAGATAATGACTCTTGCTTTATTTATAAGGGAAAATATATCCTAGAATACAGTAAGTAAACATACTTCTGCCTTTTCTTCCGTAATTTCCGGTACGGATTCGGAATTTTTGGAAAGAATAGAAAAAGCCAAACTATCACCTCTGTTAAAAAGATTTCCGGCAGAAATTAATACAATATCTTAGCTACCAACTTTTACGCTTTGATGTACCACAAAAATTTAATAGAAATGTTTGTCTTATTTAATCGGCATATTACGGTGATTTAAAAAGATAAAATCTGCAATTATTTTTTTGTGGTACAGAAAAACGTGAGAGTTGGCCAAGTATTATACACTTTTTCACTGACGCTGACACGAGGTTGTCTATCTTGTCACAATATGTCGGAAACGCAAGCCTGAATACCGCTAAAGTAAAATTCCACGAGTAAAAATGAATATATGTTTCTGCCATTACTTATCATTTAAATGTTTCCTTAATAAGGAGAAAATTTCTATTTAAATTTATTGGTGGGAGTTTCACCCGGTAGTAATCAACCCATGTTAAAGCGGTTACAGTTGAAGATTCACTATTTTAACCCTTTCAGGGGCAAGTAATTGCGTTTCTGTAATGTCGGATTCACACCGGAATCTTAAAAAATTTTTATCGCATAAACAGGAAAAGCAATTTTACGGCTTTTTTTTCCCACCAAAGATCGAAAAGTAAAACTTAATAAAATTTTTCTGCAGATATCGTCATTAATCGTAGGTGGGATATAATATATCCCACCGCCCCTCAAGGAGTTAAGGATATCGTTGGTACCATGTCAAACTATCCAAAATGAAAAAATGTTGCCAGTGGGCTACTTTTTTAAATTCAGGTTTCTTGATTGGCGCCACTTTTCTGAAATGGTGAAATTCCCCTTGTTTTTGCTTTAATTAATAAGTCATTAAATAAAGTTAAATAAGGCGAATTTAACTATTTCAAGAAAGTGGTGCTAATTAAGAAATATGAATTAAAAAAAGCAGCCCACTGGCAACACTGTTTTCATATTGGATAGTTTGACATGTACGGACGATCAGTTCCTCTATATTAATAGTTCCAACTTGTTTACATTAATTGAAACGAGGACATTTTACCGGGGAAAAAATTCCCAAATGTAGAAGCTCAAACAGCTAGTTTGAAACTTATATATGTATAACACATAGCAATAGCTATACTCAGTTCAGTATGCAAATGGTGAGTGAAAGACACCTTTCGAGTGCAAAGGTTTAATAGAAAATTAAAATCTGAGTTAGAAATGAAATTGTTTTTCCGAGCTTCTTTACCTCTTCCGAGACAATTTTTTTTTTTAAGTTGAGAAAAAAAGGACCTAATATATATATATATATATATATATATATATATATATATATATATATTAGATTTATTCATTTTATATTAATAGGAATTCAAAAAGCAAAACAAAAGTGGGAAAAAATAAAAATTCGCAAAAACATAACATCCATATTTGTGGCCGTTGAGCGTTAGTGGTAAGTTATGAGTAAAATGATTTCTTATAAAAAAAAAAAACTAACAGTAAATTTATTTATATAGTAGTAAACTTAATATATTTAATTTTGCTGATATTATTTTTATGACATATTAACTATTTCAAATAATCAAACAATACTGACTGTCATAAAAATAAATCACGCTTTTTTATATCTCTAGCTGTACATCGGAAACAACATTATCATCGCAGCCAAACCATACACTTTTTACTCATCTTGTTGAGGCAGCGTTGCCAGATTGGGGACTTTTTGTCCCCACATTGTTGATTGTCACCGCTTTTTTGAAATATAAATATTCGGCCTATTTAAAAATAGATTAAAAATTCTGAAAAATAAGGCGAATTATACTATTTAAAAAAGTGGTGACAGCCAAGTAATCTGAATTTAAAAAGTCCCCAATCTGGCAACACTGTTGAGGGTTTCTGTAGTGAATAAGTTATTATATATTTTTTAAATTATTGACAGTAACTGTAATTATAAAAATTAACGTCCACATACGTGGCCAAGTACGTGAAGTGGTTAATCTTCGATTACCTATCAGTGTTGCCAGTGGGTTACTTTTTTAAAATTCAGATTTCTTGATTCGCACCACTTTTCTGAAATGGTAAAATTATCCTTGTTTTCGCCTTAATTAATATGTCATTAACCCTAGAACTACCGGAAATTTTACTCAAGTTTTATAAAAACATTCTACACCAGAATGTTTACTTAAAACTATTTAATTTGTTTATTTAACTTATTATTGTCTGATTTATACATTTAGTTTGTTTTGAAGAAATTTCTGGTTTGAATAAATATTTTGAATGTACATGTCGGGTCCAATGGACCCGTCTGGTAGACGGAAGGTTAAATAAAGTGAATTTTACTATTTAAAAAAATTGGGGCGAGGCAAGAAATCTGAATTTAAAATACTAGCCTAGTGGTAACACCGTTACCTATAGCCAGAGCTGCCAAGTCTCCAGCTTTCGGATACTAGTATTTTCATTACACAAAATATTGTTTTATTTAATTGGAACATTTGGGCGATTTATAAGTACAACCTCTTCTCTAAGATAATAATGGTGTGCAAAAAGCCGGAGACTTGGCAACTCTGCCTATAGTTGTATTCTGAAGACGTATTATTTGGCAGCTATCATATTTTCAGATACAAAATATGCAAAGGGTTTTGAAAAAAAAATTGAGGCTAAATAAACCTTTTAATGCATGATTTGAAAAATGACACCAGATATTATACTTTTGACACAGTATATTTTTATTAACATTCGTATATCATGAAATATTCAACGCACTTCTTTGAATGTTAAAACGATTAAGGTTTAGGGGGAATTTTCAGAAGAATAAATTGATATAGATGGAGTAAAATGGACATAAATATATTCATTTTAAACATTTATCTATACAATAAATTTACAATGATATACACTTTTTGATAATGGGAATTTTTGAACGCATAAAGTTTAATCTAATAGTAACGAAGCTAAATTACATCTTTATACTGTTTAAAAAAAATTGAAAAATGAGATTGCATTTCATGTAATTATGTTTTTTTAACCCTTCCTTGGACAAAATATTTCGTCTGTACAATTTTGAAAATTAACCAGAAATTTCGAAAATTGTTAAATGAAAATAAATTAATGCACTTCTAACATCTTTTTGCAATCTTTTTAAAAGCAGAGTTTTATTCAAAAATTCTTATGCAAATTTTGATTAAAATTAGATGATATTGATGATATACCACCGCCCGTCAAAAGATTACACCAGAAATTTCGGAAATTGTTAAATGAAAATAAATTAATGCACTTCGAACATCTTTTTACAATCTTTTTAAGAGCAAAGTTTTATTCATAAATTCTTATGCAAATTTTGATTAAAATTAGGTAATATACATGACATACCACCGCCCGTCAAAAGATAAACATAGTCCTGACAGAACACGTCAATTCACGTGATTTAGACCATATCTCTATCTACAGGCTTTTTTATTTTATTTTATATGTAACATTGCGTATTTCTAATCATACACATAATATTCGTATTTATAGGATCCGTGCACTATGTATACAATTACAACGATATGAAACACTACCATTAGGGATATAGAAATGAAGTTCCATCTTCTGTCAACTATTTTAGATTTTTTTACAGGATTTCGAAGCGGTGTTGCCAGTGGGCTACTATTTTCAAATTCAGATTTCTTCATTTTTACCACTTTTTTGAAAAGATAAAATTTCCCTTATTTAAGGACATATTAGTTAAGGAGAAAGCAAGCGGAATTTTATCATTTCAAAAAAGTGATGCCAATCAAGAAATCTCAATTAAAAATAGTAGCCGACTGGCAACACTGTTTCGAAGATGTTGAAATCCTCTCCTGATAAAAGAACTCGCAGGAAGACCTTTGTTAGCTGAATTCCCAGAAAATGTATCAGCAGTACGTAAAATCATCCGTACGAACTGTATCAGCCGTAAGAACTGCCCCTCAATGGGTTAAAACAAGCATAAAATCTTCATACCGGGAAATAAAAAAATTAATTTTTTGGGAAAATAACAAAATTCCACCTTAATTATTTATTTCTTTTTGTTATCACCAAAAAGGCTGGGAAACAAAATTAAACAGAAGAAAAGGCTTTGAAAATGTGATTTAATCTCATCGTTACTGATATCCTTTAATAATGGGGGAGAAAATAAATCACAAGTTTATCCAGTTAATTATATCCGAGTAGTCTTGAGCCTTGAAATTGAGTTTTGGCGGCATGAATGTTCCATAGTTGTTTTCTTTTTGATCTGTCTCGTTTTTGAATTCGTCGAAGTCCGAGCTCTCCTATGCTTTTTGAAGTATTTTGTGTCATGGCTAACATTAAATATTCTGGATGAGCGAAAAATCCATTTCGTTCGATCACAGAGTCGACAATATTACGTAAATCTTTATGCAGGTACCTTGAAGATTGTATTGCTTGGCACACTCGTTTTGGTCACTCTGTAAAGTATTTACTTGTTTTAATACTAAATCATATTGGCACGTATGACTTCAAAACAAATACAACTATTTCTTGAAGTTCAGGTGTGGGGTTTTCTTCGCTTAAGTACAATCTGAGAGGTCGATTGGCTCTTGTCAACCACCTCGAGTCTGACAAGGGACTAGGATTTCGTACAGCTAAATGCTCTTTACAGTATCCCGACATTATTGCAATGGAAAAATCGAGTAGACATTGTTGATACTTACTTAACCCCTTAATTCTCGATCCCGTCATATTCACGGGCTGTGTCTTTTACTCAGATTGTTAGATTCCCACCAGTTTTATAAAATAGTGTAATAGGCTTTATTTTAGTATCGTTTTACCTGTCATTAAATAAGGTGAATATTACTTTTTCAAAAAAGTGGTGCGAATAATCAATTTGAATTATTGAACCGTAATTTAATTCGAGCGTTAAGGGGTTAATATACTTCTGTCTGTTGTGGGGATCTGACAGTCAATACTCTTGAAGCTAATCACTGGACGCTTTTCACAGCAACTTAGCTTTTCACCGATTGGCCCTGTCAAAGATTTTGGACCCGCTGATTTACAGTCAACTTATTGAAACAGATGCCCGAATAGATATGGAGATCGTTAAAATGGAGAAGGCAAACTGCCCATTGTAACGGTTTCACCAAATGTATTTCCATTTGGCGAATCAGACCGTTTTCCCAATCTGTGTTAACATTAGTACCATCGCATCCTATGACAACTAATTATTCAAGAGAAATACCATGAGCAGACAGATAATTAATAATAGAACTTACAATGTGTTCAGATCGTTCAGAAGCTGGAGTTGCATGGCCGATGTAGACTGAACCAGATTCTTGAATTAGCAAGTATTCCTATCTTACACTACCGAACATTTTCGAATGAGCTACATCTACTTCTAAGGTGTTCTCACAACACGTGCATGAATTTTTTAGATTTGACAGCTGTTGCATGATGGGAATACCTTAACAGAATTGAACATTATTTTTATTATTTTTTTTTACAAAATTATTAATTATCTAAATCGTTATCGGTTCGAGTAAGAGTCGATTAGATATATTAAATATCGACAAGCTGAGTAAGATAAAAGATTACAGTAAAAATGTGATTTTTGCCAAAAACTTTAGAGCACATGCGCAACTGGAAGATGTTGATGGGGCTAAATAATATTTAAACATTATGTTTTGTTATTCTAATGCATAACAATTTCAGGTATTACATTCGAGAAGAGGCTAATTTAAAAAAATTTAAATGTTTTGAAAAATGTGAATTTTTCCACATTTTGGGAAACATTACAGCACATACGCAACCGGGAGATATAAATCGATTTTATTTCTCTTTTTTACCCAATTTTTAGTCTCCCCAATTCACAACTTTTCCGCGGTATTACGACTTGAAAAACATTTTTTTTATTTTTTTTCGTCCCACCCTAACATACATGGTTATACGTTTAGGTTGTTACTTATGCGTTTACATCTGCCAATTTGTTTTCAACAAAAATGTGCAAGATTATTTGATATTTGATTTAAAACCCATTAACCCGTTCAGGACCAGCATCTTTTACACGAATTTTATTCGTGTAGTACCACTTTTTGTTAATTATTTGACTTAACTTTATAAATCGCGAAAATGTTGTAATTAAATAAAATCAATTTTACTTTTCTTTTTTACTGGTATCAAACTCAAGCGCTGTAAGCACTTTGTAAAGGTGCATATATGTACAAATGGTCCCGACCGAGTTAGTTCTCGCTCCCGTGATATTCACGGGCTGTGTCTTTCATTAAGAGTGCTTGGTTCCCACAAGTTTTATAAAATAGTGTAATTGTGTAATACAATTGTGTAAAATAGTGTAATACTGTAGTATCATTTAACTTGTCGTTAAAAAAGGTGAATATTTCTTTTTCAAAAAGTGCTGCCAATAAGCAATTTGAGTTTTTAAACCATTATTTAATGCGACCGTTAAGGGTTAATGATATTTTAAGATGTTTACTTTTTTCTTTGGTTAAAAATTATTTTAAAATTCATCCTAGAAAATGTATGTATTAGTCATTCTCTGAAAAGTGGCAATTTTATGTCCCAGGAGTCTTGAAGTCTTATTTTTAAAACTACAAAAAGAAAAAGTGATTTAAACTATCAATATTAATACGTTATACATATAAATTGTAATTATTTGCTTTTTGAAATTGAAATTTGATAAATTTAATGTATTTTTTAATGTAAACATCATTCCCTCACCATATCCTCATTCACATATGTAGGAAAGAAAATGCTTTCGCTGCGATTGCAGCACGTATATTTATAATTATTTTTTTCTCAATCCATTAAACACATTTGAATACATAGTTAGCAATTTAATTATATTTATATTTTATATAATGAATGAATTAGGGAACTTTTTAATGATGTCTCTAGCATTTGTCGTCATTCCCTCACATAACTATAAATTTGCCATTATTTACTTAGTAGAAAGCAGCACGTACTTTATATATGTCTAGGATAGTTTGTACAAGAGTAAAGTGAAGTATCCATCTTGTTGTTTTCTCAAAAACGTTCTTTAATAGTTAGTATATGGCTTTGAAGTACTAGATCAATGTAAGTATTTCTATTACGCGTCATTCTCACATCTATTATAAATTTAATAAAAACTAATGAAATGTCTTTTTATGTTGTTATATTATTAGAAGTGTGTTTCAAAAGTTATTTAGTAACTGGAAATATACCTAAGACTAATCACTTTCGTATAACATGGTTTTCAGATGTATTTCGTCATTCCCTCACAATCATTCCCTCATATTTTAATGTGAGGGAATGATTTAAATTGTGAGGGAATGATCTGAATCCATTTACATATGTACTAAACAGTAAAATAAGAAAATCTAATGCAATAAAGTACACATTAAATAAAAAAGAAAAGTGCCCAGCTAAACTGATGGCATTGAGCTCACAGACTATTCACACTAATTGTATATTATACTCTTATTTTAAAGGATAATGCCACTCAAAAAGAAATAAGTGAAGGGGAATTAGCGCCCGTTTCCCCCTTTATACTTAACCAGTGAACCTCCAAATCTAATCAGGGAAGCTCCTTATCATAATAAACCGGTATACCAAATTTGGAGCAAATCGAATAATCTTGCAAAAAAAAAACATTTATCTAAATTAAGGGGGTGGACTAACCCCCCTTTATCTTTAACCAATGAATCGCCAAAACGAATCAGGGAAGCTCCTTAACATAATAAACCGGTATACCAAATTCGGAGCAAAACGAATCATTCTGCATGAAAAACACATTTATCTGAATTAAGAGGGGTGGACTAACCCTGTTTTTCCCCCTTTATCCTTAACCAATGAACCCCCAAAACTAATCAGGGATGTTCCTTAACATATTAAACCGGTATACCAAATTCGGAGCAAATCGAATGATTCTGCATGAAAAACCCATTTTTCTGAATTAAGGGGTGTGGACTAACCCCGTTTTCCCCCCTTTATCCTTAACCAATGAACTCCCAAAACTAATCAGGGAAGCGCCTTATCACAATGAACCTAGGAAAAAATTTTGAAGCAAATCGGATGTTACTATCAAGAGTTATCGCGTTACGTACATACATACGTACGTACGTACATACATACATACATACAGAACAGGCGGGCACATTAGCTCTCAGGCTTTGATAGCCTGTGAGCTAAAAACTCATAAGACTTTTAATTACCGTAAGTAAAGATAATACATTTTTTTTAATTATTTTACAGGGAGAAGTTAAAAAAATAAAAAAAATGTACTAATTCAAATATACATTAACTCTTCTAAATGATAATGTTTTATCTTTATTTTTTCAATTGACATAGGGGAAAAAATATTTATTGACAGTATGGCTTCTAATTATAATTTCTTTACTTTTTTAACCCTTTCAAGGGCGGTGGTATATTTATGAAACCACTTAATTTTAATTCCCAAGCGCCACAATGGCAACAGACTTTTTATAAACTTTTATCTACTTAATATGTATTTGAAATATAGAATTTTCTTACATACAAATAATTTTGTTCTTAAATTCCGTGTCAATCATTTATTTGAACATTTTAGCAATGGAAGTGCTTTGAAATTAAAATATCAGAAGAACTTTGAGATACAGCATGGTTCATATTATTTTTACTTTCTTCTATCTTTACAAGAAGAAAGTATTGGTTTCGTGAAAATTTTCGAATTCCAGTTTTCGACGGATTTACACGTTTTAGGTGTCAGAGATTCCGAAAAACATGTTTTTACAAAATGTCTGTCTGTGAGTCTGTCTGTCTGTCTGTCTGTCCGTCTGTCTGTCTGTCTGTCAGTCTGTCTGTCTGTATGTGACACAAATTTTGTGGGCGCTCTATATCAAGAACTAATGCACGGAATTTAATAAAAAATGATATTCAGTTAGACCCTGATATAAATTGGTGCTGATTAGTTTTTGGTGTAAATCGCTCAACAGGTGGCACTGCTATGCAGCATTTTTCACGATTTCTGCAATAGCTCAATCTCCAGAACTAATGCACGGATTTTCATCAAACATCAGATTCTGTTAGTCCTTGACATGAATTGAAGTTTTCTGCATTTTGGTGTAAATCGCTCAATAGGTGGCGCTGTTGTGCAGCATTTTCCACCATTTCTCAAATAGCTCAATCTCCAGAACTAATGCACGGATTTTCATCAAACTTCAGATTCAGTTAGTCCTTGACATGAGTTGAAGTTTTATACATTTTGGTGTAAATCGCTCAATAGGTGGCGCTGCTGTGCAGCATTTTTCACAATTTCTGCAATAGTTCAATCTCCAGAACGAATGCACGGATTTTAATCAAACTTCAGATTCTGTTATTCCTTGACATGAATTGAAGTTTTCTGCATTTTGGTGTAAATCGCTCAATAGGTGGCGCTGTTGTGCAGCATTTTCCACCATTTCTCAAATAGCTCAATCTCCAGAACTAATGCACGGATTTTCATCAAACTTCAGATTCAGTTAGTCCTTGACATGAGTTGAAGTTTTATACATTTTGGTGTAAATCGCTCAATAGGTGGCGCTGCTGTGCAGCATTTTTCACAATTTCTGCAATAGTTCAATCTCCAGAACGAATGCACGGATTTTAATCAAACTTCAGATTCTGTTATTCCTTGACATGAATTGAAGTTTTCTGCATTTTGGTGTAAATCGCTCAATAGGTGGCGCTGTTGTGCAGCATTTTCCACGATTTCTCAAATAGCTCAATCTCCAGAACTAATGCACGGATTTTCATCAAACTTCAGATTCAGTTAGTACTTGACATGAATTGAAGTTTTATGCATTTTGGTGTAAATCGCTCAATAGGTGGCGCTGCTGTGCAGCATTTTTCACGATTTCTGCAATAGTTCAATCTCCAGAACTAATGCACGGATTTTAATCAAACTTCAGATTCTGTTAGTCCTTGACATGAATTGAAGTTTTGTACATTTTGGTGCAAATCGCTCAACAGGTGGCGCTGCTATGCTGTATTTTTTGAGATTTCCACATTAGCTCTATCTCAAGAACTAATGCTTGGGTTTTCAACAAACTTCAGATTCAGGTATACCTGGATATGAATTAGTGCTGTTTATGTTTTGGTGTAAATCGCTCAACAGGTGGCGCTGCTATGCAGCATTTTTCACGATTTCCACAATAGCTCAATGTCCAGACCTAATGCACGGATTTTTATCAAACTTCAGGTTCAGTTAGTCCTTGACATGAATTGATGTTTTGTACCTTTTCTTGTAAATTGCTCAACAGGTGGCGCTGCTGTGCTGCATTTTTTGTGATTTCCACAATAGCTCTAGCTCCAGAACTAATGCACCAATTTTCATCAAACTTCAGATTCCGGTGTACCTTAATATGAATTAGTGCTGTTTGTGTTTTGGTACAAATCGCTCAACAGATGGCTCTGCTATGCTGCATTTTTCAGAATTTTCCCTACAGCGCTATCTCAATAAGTAATGCACGAATTTTCATCAAACTTCAAATTCAGGTATACTTTCATACGAATTGGTTCTAAACTGATGTAATTTCTTTTACTATTTAAATGATTTAATTGACGTGATTTATATAGAAGAAAGTTTTGTGATGGCCACAACATACTAGTTTTGATATGCTATAAGGTACTTTTAGGCTAAATTTTGAGATTTTTGAGGCAATCTTATTAGGCCGCATTTTTTTTTTTTTAAAGCCACTTTTAAGAGAATGACCCATACATATATATAAATATAAATTTATTATTGAATGCATTTGCTGTAAATTTTCTGAGAAATTTACTTATGTATTTTTCAAGAAATGTTGCTCCCCAAGCAGATGTGAATAGGAAGCCTAAGAAGAAACTCACATACATTTCTTTAACCCTCTGCTGCCCATGGTAGCATATTTGCGACCACCAGCTTTCACGATTTAGTGGATTGTTTATTCAGAATTTTATCAAACTTCAGGTTCAGTTAGTCCTTGACATGAATTGATGTTTTGTACCTTTTCGTGTAAATTGCTCAACAGGTGGCGCTGCTGTGCTGCATTTTTTGTGATTTCCACAATAGCTCTAGCTCCAGAACTAATGCACCAATTTTCATCAAACTTCAGATTCCGGTGTACCTTAATATGAATTAGTGCTGTTTGTGTTTTGGTACAAATCGCTCAACAGATGGCGCTGCTATGCTGCATTTTTCAGAATTTCCCCTACAGCTCTATCTCAATAAGTAATGCACGAATTTTCATCAAACTTCAAATTCAGGTATACTTTCATACGAATTGGTTCTAAACTGATGTAATTTCTTTTACTATTTAAATGATTTAATTGACGTGATTTATATAGAAGAAAGTTTTGTGATGGCCACAACATACTAGTTTTGATATGCTATAAGGTACTTTTAGGCTAAATTTTGAGATTTTTGAGGCAATCTTATTAGGCCGCATTTTTTTTTTTAAAGCCACTTTTAAGAGAATGACCCATACATATATATAAATATAAATTTATTATTGAATGCATTTGCTGTAAATTTTCTGAGAAATTTACTTATGTATTTTTCAAGAAATGTTGCTCCCCAAGCAGGTGTGAATAGGAACCCTAAGAAGAAACTCACATACATTTCTTCAACCCTCTGCTGCCCATGGTAGCATATTTGCGACCACCAGCTTTCACGATTTAGTGGATTGTTTATTCAGATATTCCGTATTCATTCCAGAAATTTAAAATAGCAATTTTTAATTTCCTTACTGACCGATATTTCGTTATTATATAAACCGAAAGTTGCTATTATATTTTATGGTATGAATTCCGATTCTCTGAATTATGTAATTTCTGGAACGCAGTCCATCCTGCGATTTAGAGGATTAAACACTTAGCATATTTTACTATTTTTGGACAGTTAGAAAAGTTAAGTCAGATCATTGTTTTTTATCAAAAAAAGTGTACCGGTAATACAGGGTACAAAAGAAGTCCCTTTAACCTGTAAATACTTGCGAACGGAGAGAGCTACAGCTATGGAAGTGAGGTAACGCTATAGTAAAGTGACTACGTCCGATTTAATGCAAATGACGGCAGCGCCCCTTGTGGCAAAATTTGGAAGATAGCCATTGTAAATCGAAAACGAAAAGGGATAGAGCAAAAGTTTCAGTTAGAAAGTTTTAGGACATCAATTAATTAGTACGAAACGAAATTTGGTTTACATGTATAAGATAAATTTTTGCCTGTATACCCAAAAATATAAGAAATCGATGCACTCTATTTTGTGTAAACGTTTGAAAGGAAATGCCAGAAGTATAAAGAAACACGTACAATTTATGGTATAAATACGTGCTTATCTCAATACATTTTGATAACATCATACAAAGAACCAAAAAAGATAAGCTGTCTGACAATGATAAAAAGTTAATATTCGGTATGTTCGAAAAGTTCGCCATTGCACACGATGCACAATTGTATTCGTGAGAATAATTCTACATGCACATTTCTCAGCATGGAACGTCTAATACAAGCCTCTTCAATACGACGACATAGATTTATCCGTTTCAAGGGCGGTGGCTAGACGGTCTAGCCAAGTAATTTTAATTCCAAAACTGATAAATGGCAGCAAGAATATTTTAATAAAATTTTGCTTTCGTAATGAAAGTGAAAATTAGCGGATTTTTATTTTCTAAGAAATTCGTTTGAATATTCTGGCGTCAGGCAATTATTTCATCAGTTTACGAACAGAATTCTTCTGCCCCTGAAAGGGTTAATCTAAAATTTTAAATTCATTGGATATTTAATTTTTTCAGACATTACAGAACAGTACAACGTGACAATCTGAAAGTGTGCCCTGCTACATTTACGGAATTTGAATATGCAAAGTAGAATCGTCGCTCATCAATTTCGGACATTTTTGAGTATACAGGTGACGATTTATCTTATCCGTGTGAACCAAATGTCATTTCGTACTAATTAATTGATGCTCTAAAACTCTTTAAATGGAAATTTGGCTCTATCTCTTTTCGTTTACGATTTTCAATAGTTATGTTCCGAATTTCGCCGCTAGGGGAGCTGCTTTTGTTTGCATTAGGTTGAGCGTAGTCGCTTTACTATACCGTTACCTCTCTTGCATAGCTGTAGCTCTCTCCGTTCGCAGGTATTTTCAGGTTTAAGGGACTTTCCTTTTGCACCCTGTATATCACAATTTATTACAGATTTCGATATTTAGATTGTGTTGGCTTATTATGTGTGAGTGCTATCTCTTTTTAGAAATAGTAATATTAGCCTTATTTAATCTGTAATCAAATAAGACACATATTACTACTTTAAAAAAGAGGCAGAATTCAGATAATCTGAATAAGAAATACAGTTAAACTGACAACCTCGCTGTTAAAGAAACAGTGATCTCTGTATGTACAGGGCTGACTATTTTTCTATTTAATTCGCGCCACTATTTTAATAAAACAGATTTTGTTGTATATTTATCTTGCAAATGTTCACAAAGTGTATGTCAGTTATTTTAGTTTCGTGAAAGTGGTGTGAGAAAGTATTAAAAAATAGTCGCAAGTAGCAGCTCTGTATGTAGAATCAGTGTTCCGAATTCATCCTTTTTTATATTCAAAATGCACATCAGAATTTTATATGATAATATTTGTTTCATTTAATCAAGAAATGTCTCATAAAATACAGAGCAAATACAGAAAATCTATAGGTATCTCAATAAATAATTCATATACAGTCAATCAGGGTAGCTTTGATCCGCATTTTCTCTTTTTTCATATGCCACAATCTTATTTGAAGAATATTGTCGCAAATAAGGGCATAAAAAGAAGAAATGATCCTAAATTATATTTTGACTATAAAAAATTAAGGAATAAAAGGATAAAAGCAATTAAAATGGATTTTTATCCTGGTTCAAAGCTACCCAGCCATTTAGGGTAACTTTGCACCATATAATAAATTTTTATTATTAAGTATTGTAGTCAGGACAACTTTAAACACCAAAAATTGTTTTCAGATATGTAAAGAGTACGAATTTAGATTTCCCAACATCACAAGATTTGTATAATTTATGATATTACAACAAATATCAGGCATAAGAAAAGTGGAAGAAGTGAACCATGAACATTAACATTTAGAAAAAAAAAACAGTTTATTGTTCATATAAAACATAAAAATGCAGTGAAAAACAATTTTCAGTGTTTTAGCTCTATAATATATCCATAATTACAGTAATACATACAAGTACTAGTATTATTCAAACAAGAATAAAAATCGTCGAACGTATGAAATCTCATATTTGAGTAGCTCCGCCCCTAATCACGCCTCTAAATGAATTTCATGTATTTTACACATATTTGTAAAAATATTTACATGCCACATCTAATGCACACTTTCGGCATTTATATAAAATATACGTGCAAATATGGGAAATTTTCGACAGTAGCACCTATAATCAGTAAATTATAAGCATGAGTGTAACTTTGAGCCGGCTCAAAGTTACCTTGAAAATGCGGTAAAATGCTAGTGTCTTCTTATTTTACATTTTATTAACTATTAATAAATAAATAGTTTAGAACCTTGCCAACAGAGCACAATTCTGGAGTTTATTTAGTCTTTTAGAAACAAAAATATTGAAAAACAGGTGGTGGTGCAAAGGTACCCCCGTGGTTCAAAGTTACCGTGATTGACTGTATATCTTTTCAGAAATAGTGGTATGCAACACGTCTTAATATCCAAACAAAAAAGTACCGGAGCTCTAATATTCTGCAGTAATAAGCACCGTAGTGTATCACACCCGTCCCCTACACCAGCATATTTATATTTCATACATTATTTTCAAAATTTTAAGTAACTTTGTCTCCAACAAAATAACAATTTTAATATATTTTGACTGCATATATAATAAGATCAAATAAATGAACAGAGTAAAAACATTAATATCAGGAAAAAGCAATTTTCCAAAAAATCCAATTAGCCAAGAATTTCTTTGTATCCAGTTTGAAAACACAACACACAGCGCTGTTCAGGTGGGCTTCTATGCACAGTATTTACAAACTCTGATGAGTTCCGACTAATATTTAAATATTCACTTAAATAAATATATATATATATATATTTGAGCTACGCTCCTGTGAGGTTCAGTGCAAATTAAGCCTCGCATGAAGCTAAAACTTTATAAGTAAGAATATTTTAAAAACACCCTCAAAAAGCAGTGTGTAAAGATAACACGATCATCCGACTCAGTAAAAACGGCAGATACGGCTGCAGTTAATTTTGGCTTTCCTTGTCGCCGTTTAGTAACAATTAGGACAAAAAACATAATCTATAAATACGCTAGATAGAAGTATGCTCCTACGTATGCCAAACAGAACTATAGCGTCTGGAACATATAGTGGACAACTGGCTATTGCAAAAATGCTTAAAAAAATGCTAAAAAATTTAATCAGGTAAATGTTAAACGATACTGAATGATAAATGCCGATCACAGCAAAGTTTGCTAACTTATCTAAAACTACACCTGTGGCTCTACGATCCATAAAGGATCGGGTCCTATAGCGCGCCCAACTCTGTTTACTTGACCCAAGGCCCGAAGTGCTATGCAGCATATCCCCCAGCCGGGTGGTCAGCACAACGCGAGACCCTCGGTGTTTAGTTCCCAAGCAAGCTTGGTACTCATTTTATGGACCCCGAAGGGATGGAAGGTTGAGTGAATCTTACCCTGCGGGAAGCCGAACTCAAGATCTGTAGCGTGGCGGACAGGCGTGCTGACCACTACGCTACCGGGCTTCGTCTCTAGCGATCGAAACGCTATCCAGTTCAAACATACAATATTAACGTTTAAGTTACCAGATGTCGCTACAATCGACATATGTCATTCCTCATCATTCAACATTTATTGGATTTAATTTTTTTTGTACTTTTTAGAAGCTATTATAGCCGTCACCTACGTAGGCACTTTGGTAAGAAAGAACACAAATGATTGGAAGGTAAGAAAAATGTATTTTAGGTTTTGGTTTTCCGGAAGTACTGTAAATCCGGAATCCGAAGCACAGTATTCATGAGCTCCGGTGAATTCCAATAAAACATTTAAATATTCACGGAAAACAAAGAAGTACCGGAGCTGATCTCCGGTGGGCTGCGTCGCAAATTTATCCCTGGTATACAGGAAATGGAAGATTGAGAAGCTGTGCCATATTTTTTAAATCTGAAGCGCATGCAATAAACAGTCTTTATAACCACATTCAAGAAGAGTCACATTATTACTATATCACTAAATTGAACCAAATTTTACTGATATAAAAAGTAAATTTATTTTTTACGATTGTAGTTTTAATATATACTTTGCAAATCTTCCATAAATAATCCGCGTTTTAAAAATTAAAAAAGGGCAAAATATTCATAAATAAATGCGGTACATGCAAACATTTTCTATAAAAACAATTTATAAACTTTATGGAAGTATTTCTGCTCGTCTAAACGGATTTCTTCATGTAAAAAATATTCCGTTACATTTAACATTCAGTTCTATGCTCCCAAAAATGCTATTGAAATCATTTTTAAAATTATAAATGGAAGGTTTTGAAATATCTTTTCATACAGTGCATAAATAAAATTGTTATACATAAAGCATTTTTTATGGTTACATATTTATCTTCATACGCATATATAGATGTAAAATGTACAAAATAATGCGTAGACAGATGCTTTTTTTTTACATAAAATGTTTAGATTTCAATATCTTTGTGAAGTATAATTTAACCCATTGGGGGGCGGTTCTTTATTTAAAAATAACATTTTTCGATTATTCAGGTGAGAATTCAATATTGCAAAGACATTATTGCTTGACACGCAAATGGTTAAAACTATTCAAGAAATATATGTCAATTTCAATTCTTAACCCTTTGAGGGGCAAGCACTTGTGTCTCTGAAATGTCGAATTCACACCGGAATCTGCAAAAAGATTTATTGCAAAATATGTAAAAGCAAATTTACGACTCCACTAAAGTTAGAAAAGTAAAATTTAATAAAATTTTTCTGGTGAAAATTTTCATTAATCGTAGGTGGTAAATATATCCCACCACCCCTCAAAAAGTTAATTGAAGAATTGTTTTTTTATAAAAATTTTATAAATAAACATATCGTAATTTCCGCCTTATAAGCTACTAGTCCAGGAAATAGGGAATTTTACCTAGCAAAATTAATGGTAGTTCTGGAAATAGGCTTACTCTATGTTTTTTTTTGGTCGCTGAATCCGAATTTGTAACTTTCCACCAAAATTTCCCCCGGAAACCCCCCCCCCCAAATTTTGGTAAAAAGCCCCCCAAAAAAGGTTTTTATTAAAAAAATCAATTTTTTTATGGTTTTAGGGGAAAAGTATCTAGAAATTCAGAAAGTAGAAAAAATTCGCAACAAATTAGATACATGACATTATGACTTAGAATGAAGGGGAACATGACGCGGAACATGACGCGGTGCTGCGTGGACTAAGTTGTGCAATTCCACTTAACCACTCACACGTTTACATTCGCCCTCCCATCTCCCCTCCGAACTTTCCTTATAAGGTTTACTTTAAGTTTTTTGGGTCGCTGAATCCGAATTTTTAACTTACCCTCAAAATCCCCCCCCCCCGAAAGACCCCCAAAATAGTTGTTATTAACTTAAATGTCTTATTGTTTTAGGGGAAAAGCATTACGAAATTCAGAAACTAGACAAAAGTTGCAACAAATAGGATATATGACATTATGACGTAGGATAAACGGGGAGAGAGTGGGCTGCCTCGGTACATTTCTCTTGCAAAAAAGAGGTGACAATCAACAATCTGGGGGATAAAAATGTCCTCAATCTGGCAACACTGAGTAAGAACAAGACCAACAAGATTTTTTAAATAATAAAAAGTATTTGATTTCTGCTAGGTATTAATTTAACTTCGTTTATTAAATAAAATTTATACTGTGAAACATTCTTATTTTAGTTTCGGCTAATGTGTTGGAAATTGCGTTTTTTTTTTTTTTTTTTTTTTACACGATTGTAGATTTAAATGCTTACGGACTATGATTACCGTTATTTTTAATAGTAATTTTCGCATTATTTAATCGCATATTTCCATTGTTAAATTAGGTGAAGTTTACAGTTGAAAGGATAGTGGTGTTTAGTGTCCGTAAAACATAAGCCCAGCAGCAGTCAATTTCACTCAGATCAAACTAAGAAATGTCGATTCAGAAGCCGTATTGTATAAATTAGTTAATTATATACCACACAGAAACAAATTTAATAGTTTTAAATAAAAGTTCTTGTGTTTCACTCTTTCGCGAAAAGTAATATTAAACCTACTTTATCGCAGATCTGAGATTAATTAAGGCGAAGATAATTATTTGGTAGTATCGACAGCAAGATACATGCCGTACGAACCTTTGGCGTGTAATACCCTGTGTTTCTGTTTCCGGGTGAAGTGTTGTTAAACAATTTGGAGTTCACAATCGCCTTACTGCCAGTAATCCTGTAAACCGAATTACTCATTGTTTAATCTAAGTTCCGTAAAGAAGGACTGCCATAATCATAAAATGGTTATGATCAACAAATTTATTTCAACTTATTAATCAATAATTAAAACTTATTAATCAATGATCAATAATTAATAACTTATTAATCAATAAATAATATTAATTTATATTATTTCAAATTATTAATCAACAAATTTATTTTCTAGCATTTTCAAACCGTTACCTTAGACCGAATATTCCATCTGAGGAGCTACATGAAATGCTAAATTTATCGAACCACTTGCAAATGAATAGTCAAATACTAATTTTTTAGATTTTTAGAAATTATTCAAGTTTTTGAATTAAAATTTCGTTTGATACAGGAAATGAAATTTTCTTATCTTAAGCATGGTTTAACAGCCTTGTCACTATTTTTAATAAATTTTTCTCCGTATTAAAAAGCAGACAAAAATTACAAATTCAGCGAATAAAGGATCCGATTTCAAATTCTGTAAATATATGTTGCAATTATAAATTATGCAATATAGATATTAAATAAAATAATTCTTATCTTAAATAGAGGTGGCAGACTCCTTAGAATTTTCGAAGTTTGTATGCTCCATGACTATGATAGGAACTGGATGTGTTATCCCTAAGGTATCGATTATTGGAGATATTTCCTTCTCGCACGAGTGCAAGGCTGCCACAGGCGATTATTTTTTAACTCTACCTCACACCTCTTTCTTAAAGTACAAATTATTGACATAAAGTTCGAGAACATTTTCAAGCGAAATATACTGCAAAATCTATTTTTTTTTTTAAATAGTTATGCGAACAGAATAGAAAAATACTCGTCTGTGGCAGCCCTGTCAGCGTTGCCGTTGGGCTACTTTTTTTAAAAATCCAAATCTCTCAATTACCACCAGTTTTTTTAAGTAAAATTTATGTTATTTAATAATACATTAAATAAGGTCAAATCAAGGAGAATTATATCATTTTAGAAAAGTGGTGACAATCAAGGAATCTGAATTAAAAAAAAAAAAGTAGCCCACTGGCAACAACTGTGTCATACATTTTGAACTTGCAAGGGGGTTCTTTATTAATATACCACCATTTTGCAATTATGGAATCTCCGAATTTGACGATGGTTACTTACCAGGTAACACAGTAAAAGATGTTTAGGAGAAACAGTTAAAAGTGAGAAATTTTATGAAACAGAAGTATAAATAACCATTAAAAAAGTTTATTTTGAATTGTACTGTGTTGCTATTCGGCAACTTTTTATTTAAATTCAGAGTGCCTTTGCTTTAGTGAATATTTTATTAAATAAGAGGAATTGCTACTATAAAAAAAGGTGGGGTCTAATAATCTCAGTTAAAAAAAGTAGCTGATTAGAAAAACTTACTTAAAATATATACGAGTAACAGATGGTGATGTGCATATTAAATCATTGTGATATTCGAATGAATCATTCAGGCATACGCATCCACCCCCTGAAAACTAGGCCTGAGCGTTGACACAAAAATGGCGGTTGTCGTAGGCGGATTGTTTTAAGCGTTTGTACAGCTCCCTGAATTTAGACACACCAGTAATTAAGAACTAAAAGATCTTCTTAAAACACTATCAAAAAACTTTAAAACAACATCAAAAACTTTTCAATGCGCTAGCCCTTTCGAAAGATCTGAGTCTTTCTTCGTCAGGCGCAATAAAGACGTGTTTCTACTATGAAAGCAGCAGCAAAACTGAAATGAGAGATAAGGGAAAAGGAAACAAGCTGAAGAAACAGCCAATAGGAAAGTAGAAATCAACAGCCACTAATATTAATTAATACAAAAATAAGTTATATAGTAGTACAGAAAAGGTTTTTCCAATGAGCAGAGAGCACTGTGGAATCAGATTTCTCATTAACAATAACTTCACGATTAAGATAAATGGCTAAATTTTCAAGAAAGACCAATTCAGAGATATATGGGATTCATATGTGAACAGGTAAAATTAAGGAATAAATAACATAGCTGCCAACTTGTACGGATTTTTGCTACCACTAAAATTTAACAGAAATTCCTGTCTTGTTTAATTATCAAAATTCAGTGCAATTCGGCGATTAAATTAGGAAACATTTTCTATTAAATTTTAGTGGTATCAAAAATCTGTACAAGTTGGCAACTATGAAATAAGTAAATAAAATATATTATATATACAGGGTGTTCCGTTAAAGGGGTCCAATATTAATAGGTGTAATAGAGGAGATCACATGGAGCATAAATCAGTATATAAAGCCTGGTCGGATCTCAATAGTTTTCAAGTTACAGCAAATAGAATGAAAATTCGGAAAATTGTAAAAGAACCCTCATTGCTAAACTATCGATAATGCTACATAAAAACGAAGCACATATTTAGAAAGAGCAGAAAAAACCTACAAAATGACATCAATTGTATTAAAATAGCAATATTTATTGACGAGTTACAAGCCCTGAAACAGTGAAAAAAGTACGAAATCCAATATACATCAAAATAGTTAATCGTTAATTCCAAAAAGACAATTCTAGCTACAACAAGGAAAATGTAGTAAAATTTGGTCCATTCCGAAAACTTTCGAAAAAGCTTACAATGAACCATATCGGTTTAATTGTGTGTGAGAAATTAATCAGTTTCTTAGTTACAACTCCGCTTTCTTTGACACTAGCAAAGGTTAAACTCCGCCCATCACGATTGGAAACACCGCCTTTTTAATTACTCTCAACTATACATTTTCGATCATGCTTCTTCTGAGATGCAACATTTTTAATTATTCAAGAGTTGAATGAACCAAAATAACTTTACAATAATAGTCTACATTTTAAAGTGGTCTTTTATTGATATAAAGCTTAAGTTAAATTCTTTAAAATTAAACTGGTGGTGAAAATTCGGAAATAATTAAAAATATTGCGATTTGTAACTATGCAAGAAGTTTCAGTACATGTTTTACATGGACAATTATTGTATGTATATGTGCATCATAATTTATGATAGGAAATAATAATAACAAATAGCATAATAATTTTATTAATTATAAATTTAAAAAAGACACTAAATTTTAAATTAATTCATACAAACTTTGTAATTTACAATTTGAGTGCACCACAGTCTGTGACTTACAAAATACTGTGCCAAAAAGTGTTGAAAATAAAAGAAAAATGACAAATAAAGAATTACATTCCACGTACTTTATGACATATGTGAAGCATAGTCTTCTGGCCTGCGCTGCACAGTTCAATGTCGGAAGGCAGACGAACGGACATTATTATAATAGGTGTTCGAGGTTGCGCCCATTAACAGAATCGCACAGCCGACAGCGACGTCGTAAAGATTGGCGAACACGCCGAAAAACTCCGGCGAAATTGGGAATGTCTCCTGCAGCGACAACGATTCGCGCTAGTAAATCCTCCGGTGTATCCACAGGCGTTTCATACACCAGCGATTTAAGGTGTCCCCAAACAAAAAAGTCTAACGGATTGAGGTCTGGAGAGCGTGCAGGACAAGCAACAGGTCCACTGCGTCCAATCCATTTCCCAGGATATGTTGAATTGAGGTGATTGCGAACACCTATGAAAAAATATACCGGTGCACCATCGTGCATAAACCACATATTGTGGCGCAATGTTGCTGGCACATTTTGCAGTAACTGCGGTAAGATATCCCGTAGGAAAACCAAGTACGTACTGCCATTGAGTACATCTGGGAGTAAATATGGTCCTATGAGATAATCGCCGAGGACACCTGCCCATATGTTCACACTGAACTTTTGTTGTGCGTTCGACGGGAAAACAGTGTGCGGATTTGTATATGACCATGTGTGCATATTGTGAGTGTTTACCACGCCCTCTCTCGTAAATGTTGCTTCATCAGTAAATAAAATATTTTCCAGAAATTGTGGATTATTTTCTGTTACATTAAGCAACCAGCGTACGAATTCTGTCCGCTGAGCACAATCTGTTACTGATAACAGTTGTACCCGCTGCACATGAAAGGGGTGCATGTTTTCTGCACGCAGAACACGCCACACACTTTGGTGAGAAACACCGACTTCAGACGCAGCAGCTCGTGTACTCGTGGAGGGGTTATCTTTAAAAATATTCAGTACATCTTCTTCCATTGCAGGTGTTCGTACATGTCGAGGTTTCCCTGCATCAATGCTTGCTGTATTAAACGATCCAGTCTCCCGTAATCGTCTATCGATTTTTATGAAGAGTTTCGAACTTGGGCAACGTCTCCTTGGAAATTGCTCACGATACATGCGCTGTGCTAGACATGCATTTCCATGAGCTTGCCCGTACATCAGATGCATGTCCGCATATTCTTCGTTAGAGTATTCCGGCATAATTATTATACATCAACTTACTACAATCCCACTTACAACAGCCTCCCTTTAACATAACGCTCACTGGTGACTGCTGTTTTATTACACTTTTCTTCCTATACACATAGAAAATTTGCATAAAAAGTACTTCTTCTTCATCATCCTGAAAGTTCATGGAGGAAACGCAGCAGTCACGGAGTTTGCTTTAAGACAAGGCGAGAGCTGCACAATATGTCATTCACTTGACCAGACTGAATAATGAAAGGGTATTGATAGAGGTTGATCAGAAATGTATAATTGAAAGATATTAAAACGGGGTGTTTACAATCGTCATGGGCGGAGTTTCGCCCTTTCCGAGCATGCAACAGTACAGAGTTGTAACTAGGGAACTGCTTGATTTCTCCCATACAATTAAACTGATATGGTTTATTGTCAGCTTCTTCGAAAGCTTTCGGAATGGACCAAATTTTATAACATTTTCCTTGATGTAGGTAGAGTTGCATTTTTGGAATTAACGATTAACTATTTTGCTAAATATTTGATTTTTTATTTTTTCACTGTTTCAGAGCTTGTAACTCGCCATTAATTCTCAATATTCTAAAACAACTTATGTCATTTCGTAGGATTTTTTCTTCTCTTTCTAAATATGTGCTTCGTTTTCATGTAGCATTATCGATAGTTTAGCAATGAGGGTTTTTTTACAAATTTCCGATTTTTCATTCTATTTGCTGTAACTTGAAAATTATTGAGATCCGGCCAGGCATTATATACTGATTTATGCTCCGTGTGATCTCCTCTATTACCCCTATTAATATTGGACCCCTTTAACGGAACACCCTGTATATATATATATATATACAGGGTGTTCCGTTAAAGGGGTCCAATATTAATAGGGGTAATACAGGAGATCACATGGAGCATAAATCAGTATATAAAGCCTGGTCGGATCTCAATAGTTTTCAAGTTACAGCAAATAGAATGAAAATTCGGAAAATTGTAAAAGAACCCTCATTGCTAAACTATCGATAATGCTACATAAAAAGGAAGAACATATTTAGAAAGAGCAGAAAAAAACCTACAAAATGACATCAATTGTATTAAAATAGCAATATTTATTGACGAGTTACAAGCCCTGAAACAGTGAAAAAAGTACGAAATCCAATATACATCAAAATAGTTAATCGTTAATTCCAAAAAGACAACTCTAGCTACAACAAGGAAAATGTAGTAAAATTTGGTCCATTCCGAAAACTTTCGAAACAGCTTACAATGAACCATATCGGTTTAATTGTGTGAGAGAAATTAATCAGTTTCTTAGTTACAACTCCGCTTTCTTTGACACTAGCAAAGGTTAAACTCCGCCCATCACGATTGGAAACACCGCCTTTTTAATTACTCTCAACTATACATTTTCGATCATGCTTCTTCTGAGATGCAACATTTTTAATTATTCAAGAGTTGAATGAACCAAAATAACTTTACAATAACAGTCTACATTTTAAAGTGGTCTTTTATTGATATAAAGCTTAAGTTAAATTCTTTAAAATTAAACTGGTGGTGAAAATTCGGAAATAATTAAAAATATTGCGATTTGTAACTATGCAAGAAGTTTCAGTACATGTTTTACATGGACAATTATTGTATGTATATGTGCATCATAATTTATGATAGGAAATAATAATAACAAATAGCATAATAATTTTATTAATTATAAATTTAAAAAAGACACTAAATTTTAAATTAATTCATACAAACTTTGTAATTTACAATTTGAGTACACCACAGTCTGTGACTTACAAAATACTGTGCCAAAAAGTGTTGAAAATAAAAGAAAAATGACAAATAAAGAATTACATTCCACGTACTTTATGACATATGTGAAGCATAGTCTTCTGGCCTGCGCTGCACAGTTCAATGTCGGAAGGCAGACGAACGGACATTATTATAATAGGTGTTCGAGGTTGCGCCCATTAACAGAATCGCACAACCGGCAGCGACGTCGTAAAGATTGGCGAACACGCCGAAAAACTCCGACGGATTTGGGAATGTCTCCTACAGCGACAACGATTCGCGCTAGTAAATCCTCCGGTGTATCCACAGGCGTTTCATACACCAGCGATTTAAGGTGTCCCCAAACAAAAAAGTCTAACGGATTGAGGTCTGGAGAGCGTGCAGGCCAAGCAACAGGTCCACTGCGTCCAATCCATTTCCCAGGATATGCTGAATTGAGGTGATTGCGAACACCTATGAAAAAATGTGCCGGTGCGCCATCGTGCATATACCACATATTGTGGCGCAATGTTGCTGGCACATTTTGCAGTAACTGCGGTAAGATATCCCGTAGGAAAACCAAGTACGTACTGCCATTGAGTACATCTGGGAGTAAATATGGTCCTATGAGATAATCGCCGAGGACACCTGCCCATATGTTCACACTGAACTTTTGTTGTGCGTTCGACGGGAAAACAGTGTGCGGATTTGTATATGACCATGTGTGCATATTGTGCGTGTTTACCATGCCCTCTCTCGTAAATGTTGCTTCATCAGTAAATAAAATATTTTCCAGAAATTGTGGATTATTTTCTGTTACATTAAGCAACCAGCGTACGAATTCTGTCCGCTGAGCACAATCTGTTACTGATAACAGTTGTACCCGCTGCACATGAAAGGGGTGCATGTTTTCTGCACGCAGAACACGCCACACACTTTGGTGAGAAACACCGACTTCAGACGCAGCAGCTCGTGTACTCGTGGAGGGGTTATCTTTAAAAATATTCAGTACATCTTCTTCCATTGCAGGTGTTCGTACATGTCGAGGTTTCCCTGCATCAATGCTTGCTGTATTAAACGATCCAGTCTCCCGTAATCGTCTATCGATTTTTATGAAGAGTTTCGAACTTGGGCAACGTCTCCTTGGAAATTGCTCACGGTACATGCGCTGTGCTAGACATGCATTTCCATGAGCTTGCCCGTACATCAGTTGCATGTCCGCATATTCTTCGTTAGAGTATTCCGGCATAATTATTATACATCAACTTACTACAATCCCACTTACAACAGCCTCCCTTTAACATAACGCCCACTGATGACTGCTGTTTTATTACACTTTTCTTCCTATACACATAGAAAATTTGCATAAAAAGTACTTCTTCTTCATCATCCTGAAAGTTCATGGAGGAAACGCAGCAGTCACGGAGTTTGCTTTAAGACAAGGCGAGAGCTGCACAATATGTCATTCACTTGACCAGACTGAATAATGAAAGGGTATTGATAGAGGTTGATCAGAAATGTATAATTGAAAGATATTAAAACGGGGTGTTTACAATCGTCATGGGCGGAGTTTCGCCCTTTCCGAGCGTGCAACAGTACAGAGTTGTAACTAGGGAACTGCTTGTTTTCTCCCATACAATTAAACTGATATGGTTTATTGTCAGCTTCTTCGAAAGCTTTTGGAATGGACCAAATTTTATAACATTTTCCTTGATGTAGGTAGAGTTGCATTTTTGGAATTAACGATTAACTATTTTGCTAAATATTTGATTTTGTATTTTTTCACTGTTTCAGAGCTTGTAACTCGCCATTAATTCTCAATATTCTAAAACAACTTATGTCATTTCGTAGGATTTTTTCTGCTCTTTCTAAATATGTGCTTCGTTTTTATGTAGCGTTATCGATAGTTTAGCAATGAGGGTTTTTTTTACAAATTTCCGATTTTTCATTCTATTTGCTGTAACTTGAAAATTATTGAGATCCGGCCAGGCATTATATACTGATTTATGCTCCGTGTGATCTCCTCTATTACCCCTATTAATATTGGACCCCTTTAACGGAACACCCTGTATATATAAAAGCAGCAGAGAGCATTGCAGAATAAGATTTCTCATTGACAATAACTTCACGATTAAGATAAATGGTTAAATTTTCAAGAAAGTGCAATTCAGAGATACTATTGGCATTAAAGCTAAATTTAGCATTTTGAAAATTGAAACAATGGCCGGAATCCCAAGAGTGCTTGGCAATAGAAGATTTAGAAATGTCTTGATTAGTTACATAACGAGAGTTTTCCAGTGATTGCCGAAATTTTTCTTGGATTTATTTAAACTCAGAAAATAAAGCGGAATTTTTTTTTTTTAATTATTGGTTTTTAAATTCAAGGGACACTATGAACATTTAAAAAACCTCCATTTACGTCAGTCACCATTTCTGTGTCTGTGCTCAGGCCTAGTATTGAGGAAGGGGTGTATGCAAATAAGCATAACTGCCAGATTATTTTGTTATTAAATTAAAACCAGAAATTTTGGGAAAAAAAGAATGACATCAATAACCACAGCACTAAACTTTAATTTTCTTTGTGCCAACCCCGGAGGATAACGTAAAAGACAGACGGCCGCGACGTATCTCATTTTTCAGATCGTGTGAGGCACGTGATGTTCGAAGGCACGAAAAGAGCATCACGTGACTCTTTAGGACTAATGCGAAAAGTAGTGCGGCAGGCTGTCTTTTTTCGCAAGCATGGTAGTCCAAGAGCTGTTAAACATTTTAGGGAAGGTATTTGAGGCACCCTGAAAATTTGTGCAAAACTTCTTTTGTAATGCCTGAATACAAAATCGAATGTCTGGCTGAAGGATCGTGGCCCAAAACCTGTGCCAGACAAAAAATGGCACTTGACACGTGTCTGGCACAGTTTTTGTGCCGACTAAAATGTCTGTCATTTTCAAAATATTTTTTTCTAAGCATAAATATTATTGTGCCTCAGTCTGAGCGTGCCTCAGTCTGAGCGTGCCTCAAATACCTTTTTTGGGTAGTCAAAAAATGTCACTTGACACGTGTCTGGCACAGTTTTTGGGCCGACTAAAGTGTCTGTCATTTTCAAAATATTTTTTTCTAAGTATAAATATTATTCTGTTTCAATCTCAGCGTGCCTCGAATACTTTTTTGGGGTAGTGTCAAAAAATGGCACTTGACACGTGTCTGGCACAGGTTTTGGGTCACGATCCTTCAGCCAGACATTCGATTTTGTATTTAGGCATTACAAAAGAAGTGCTGCACAAATTTTCAGGGTGCCTCAAATACCTACTCAAAAATGTTCAACAGCTCTCCTACTATGGGACCATCACTAAGTACAGCTATGTGTACGTATCGGAAATGAAAACAACAGTTTAAAATTGTTATTATTTATAAAAAGCAGATATCTTATGAAAGAAAACTGAAATCGAACCTGTCTGCAGTCTTATAACATAAATTTGAGAATCAGCTGTAAATTGAAGTAATTTCACAAATACAGGGTGTCCATAATTAAACGACCCTACTTTAACCCCTTAACGCTCGAATTAAATTACGGTCGAAAAATTCAAATTGCTTATTGGCACCACTGACAGGAAAAACGATACTAAAATATGGCCAATTTCACTATTTTATAAAACTGGTGGGAATCAAACAATTTCAGTAGAAGACACAGCCCGTGAATATGACGGGAGCGAGAATTAAGGGGTTAAAGTTGTCTACAGACAAAACTAGAGTTCATAAAGTTGTGATATTTTGTGAAAGACATAATTAAGTCATGGGAATTTGTTTAAGCTAAAATATATATAAATAAAAATATGTCAAAATTTCGCCACCAGAGGGCGATTTTTAATAAATTACTTAACTATAGGATAGTTTAGAAATTTTATTTATTAACTTAACCTTATTCTAAAGACAGCCTTTTACGATATGTTTTTAGCATTTTCCAGAACGCACTGCGGTTCGTTGTGGAACACGCTATCTCAAGATTCCAGATGGTATCTGAAAATGTTGAAAGTGATGCAGAAGATGTTTCGTTACAACAGAGTTTTTTAAAATATCGTAAATGTATGCTAAATGTGAAATTCGTTAGAAAAAGGTCTCCTAATATTTTTTCGCTCAAACAAATCCCCATAATTTTATTATGTCCTCCAAAAAAATTCACAACATTCTGAACAGCAGTTTCGTCTGCAGAAAACTTTAAAATGGTGTCAATTAATTATGACCATCCTGTAAATAAAATTTATAAACTATCGTAATGCTAAATATGTAATTTATTAAAAATCGCCCTCTTGTGGCGAAATTTTGAACCATTTTTATTTATATATTTTTAGCTTAAACAAATTCCCATCTCTTTATTATCTGTTTCACAAAATATCACAACTTTATGAACGCTAGTTTTGTCAGTAGACAATTTTAAACTAGGGTCGTTTAATTACGGACACCGTGTATATTTTATTCAATTACACTAAAAGAATTCTCAGCAGCACATATTGGCCAAAATGCAGCAATAGAAAAATTTTCTAAACAAGTATTTTACTGTATGCCATTTATTATAAACTGCAGAATAAAAGTAAAAATGCTTTTTAGAAACAGACGTTTGATACAAATTTGGAATAATGTTTCGTATAATAAAGACCAGTTTTTGAACTGTTATGAGAAAAAGATCTATTTAAAAGGAAAAATGCTTTTACAAATAGAAACACAAGTGAAAGACAAGATTTTTTTTCTTTTATTTAAAAGCATAAATAAGGAAACAAAACAAGATTGTTTAATGTTAAATTGTGATTCTGATTGCCGCATAATGAAGAACTGCAAATAGGAGAAACCCGCAAATCTAATTTTTAACTTAAAAAGACTAAGGAAGTTTTAAACAATGTTTTAAAACGCTAGGTTGCCAAAATTGTCTTTCAGAAGCAGAATTTACTCAAATGACGAAAAGTAACCGTATTTAAAAAAGAGTCTGATGAATTATTTATGATGCCAAAATGTTTAGGTAAGGAACTATTCAGAATGCGAAGAAATGCCGCACTAAAAAGATTAGATTCCATTTCTTAAAATTCAGATTTAAATTTCAAGTTATGCATTTCTCTAATCTTATTTTTTATTCTGCCTACACACATTAGATATGCATTAAATCTCATTTCTTTGACAAAAAAAATGTTTTCTTTTGATGTCAGAATATTTTATTCAGACATATTCCATTAATTCTGTATACAGGAACGCAGTAGTACTTTTTACTTCTACATGTTGGAACATTAATAAAAAAATATAAATATATAGAGATACATATTTTTTGAAAAAATTATTTTTCAAAGTCCTTGTGATTGTTTATAAAATTGATACAATAAAAACAAATCTAAGGCTTCTTTTCTCTGTTTTTCAGTTATACGCTTACAGTTTAAGATAGGGGTGGAAAACTGTGGCACGCCGGATACCACTAAAAATTTACAGAAAATGTCTACTTATTGAATCGCAGAGATTCGATGATTAGATAAGGCAATGATTACTATAAAATGTTAGTGGTGTCGAGCGTGCCACAGTTGGCCACCTTTGGTTTAACACTAGAAAGACGGAAAGTTTTACTCAAATTTTTTAAAAATATTTTGAACCAGAATTTTTATTTAAAAGTATTCAACTTATTTAATTAACCTTTTGTTTCTTTGTACCTTTTAAACTTATAATTCAAAGAAATTTCTAATTCGAACCGAAATATATTCATTGTATACGGGCCAAAATGGCCCCTGACCGTCACTTTATTGTCAATTCGCCCACTTTAATCGTAGATAATTCTGCCATTTTAAAAGGCGAAGAAAATTACTTTAACCCTTTCAGGGGCAAGGCACTTGTATTCGTAAAGTGTTTAAATAATTTAGTGACACCAGTATTAACGAGAGATTTTATTTGTAAACAAGTAAAAGTAAATTTTTGCGTACTTAATAAAGGTGGCATTTTCATCATAAAATTCCGGTGCCAATGTGGCAATTTGGGATTTAAATTATGTGATGCCGTGACGACATCCCCGCCCTTTAAGAGATTAAAATACTTTTGTCCAGAGCATTTGGAGCCCCGATTTACGCGGGATACTTGACAACACTAGTCAGGAAGGAAAAGGAAACATCTTACCGCCATTACTAAAAAGAATTTTTCCCTTCATTTAAGAGAGAAATTTTGCTTTTTTTAAAAATAAAATATAGCTATCATTACTTTTCAAAAAAGCGGCGGCCAGTTCCTTTCCCTTTTGCCCAACATAACGCTAGGCCTATTCAGTTAACCCTAGAACTACCGGAAATTTTACTCAAGTTTTATAAAAAACATTCTACACCAGAATTTTTACTTAAAACTATTTAATTTGTTTATTTAACTTATTATTGTCTGATTTATACATTTAGTTTGTTTTGAAGAAATTTCTGGTTTGAATAAATATTTTGAATGTACATGTCGGGTCCATTGGACCCTTCTGGTAGACAGAGGGTTAATAATCATAGGAAAGGAGTGGAATGATTCAAGTCTGTCTATAGCATTTCATTTCATTTCATTTCAGCAAACGACCTCTATTTGCTAATCGATAGGTTTAACATGTAGTTAGTAGTTAAATCTTAAAACTGGTAAAATTTGATATTTAGGAATTAATAATTAGTATGTAATAGTATTTCATAAAAATATATAGATTTATAATTGCAAAAAAGTTAATATGACTTTTGATCTCACTTTTATGAAAGAATTCAGATCTAACATAAATCTTAGTGAGTAGCGATACAGTAGTGGAAAATATAATACATGCACAGTTGCCAACCTCCCGATTTTTTGGATACTAGTAAAATCTTACAAAAATGTTCTATTTATTTAATTGCGTAAATTGTGCGATTGTATAAGGCATGAATTTTTGTATAAAAATATTGGTATGAAAAAAATCGGGAGGTTGGCAACTATGTACATGGAAAGCCACCAAACATCAGTCCCAATAATTAAGCCAATTTAATCGATAATGCTCTGTAGTAATCTTCAGCTTATTTAATCGCAGGGACCTATAAATTGTGCCGTAATTTCCCGCCTATACGGCGCAGCTCAGATAACTCGATTTCTTACCAGAACTTGTTTTTTAAAAAAATGCGACTTGCTTTTGCTTAGCATTTATCTGACATTATTTTTTAAACTAAATTTCCTGTATGAAAAAGACTTAACTAAGCCGGGGCGTATACGCGGGAAATTATGTAATCCAATGATTGTTTTTTGGTAAAAAGGAAATCATACAGATAGGTTGCAACAATTTTTAAACATTTGTTTCATCGGGGCCAGTATACCGTGGCCAATCCAGTTTTAGTTATTTAAATGAGAGAAAATTCCATATATACAAAGTATGGATAGAAACTAATTAGAATAACAGTGAAAAACTCCCGTTGTTTGCGAACCCAGAGGAGGAGGAGGAGGGAACGTGTTAAGGTATCCAGTATTTATGAACAGTATATTTTACCTTAATAACTCGTTGAATAAAATGAAAATTTCTTTTCTTCAGAAAAGTTATCCATAAAGCTATTAATAAATATACACATTAAATCATTAGATGTGAAAAAATTATCATTTTGAGCGGCAAGCATTTCTGTCGCTCTAATACTGAAAATTCCCCAGAATCTCAAAAAAATGTCATTTGATAATAAATAAATGCAAAATAATTTTTTTACGCGTAACTTTTAAAAGAAAAATTTTGTTCAAAAATTCTGGAAATCACTTTGATTAAAATTAAGTTGTAAAAATAGTATACCGCATTGCTGCCATATCTTACGCTTTATATCTATATATAAAAAAAAAAATGAATAGTAAATCGCCATAACCTGTCGATTACCTAAGGCGAAATTTTCAGTTAAATAATTGTGTTACAGAAATCATAAGAGTTGGCAGCTTTGATAGATCACTACCCTTCAAAGGTCAAGCCTCGGTTAGCTTTTGGCCATATTCCAACCTCAGAAATACATTTCAAATGAAAGTAACACAAATTATCATTAGGGCTGTTCCAATATAAACGGAAAAAATGTCCTACCCGTGACACTTACATAAATCCTTATACAGTCGAACCCCGTTATAGCGAACCCGGTATATAACGAACTCCCAGACGTAACGAACGAAAATTTTGGTCCCGTCGTTTTCCTGTTTTATTTAATGCTAATTTATCCTTTTATAGCGAACCACCGAAATCTTAAGAATCGGCTATAACGAACATTTTTGTCCAGTCGACCATGTTTTTTTTTTGTTTGTTTGTTTGTTTTTTTTACTTTTCCAAAGTTCTGAGAACATAACTTCGACTCCAATTTCATAAGAAAATGTATACCAGCTAGTGAAACATGGAGCAAATTAGCGATGTCTTTTTTTTTTTTTTTTTTTTTTTTTTTTTGAAATGGAGACACATATGCATTCTTCCGCTTTTACGAAAGCCACTCTGCAGGTGTGTTCCCGCCCACCCGTCGGTCTTTTTCCCTTATTCCTGATCACAGCTCTTTTCTCAGTTTGTGATATGCAATTGTTTGAAACATGTGATGATGAAGTTATTACATGTGAAGATCCGACTGATGAAGAGATTGTGGAAGAAGTTAAAATGAATCATTCTGAAATCGAAGATTCTGCATCTGATGGTGATGAAGAGGACCACATAAATGACGAAATCCCCACAATCTCGGATGCTACAGCAGCGATGCGTGCTATTAATAAGTTTTACTCTACACAAACACAAACAGTGGAAGAAAGAGTGTTGGAGTCATTTGATGTACTAGACAAATAAATTCATAATATGTTTTTGAAATCGGTATCACGTCAGTAGAAAATTGCCGATTATTTCTGTATCAAAACAGTGAGCAACAATTAAAGGTGAAATTAATTTATTCATGTTTGTTTTCATTGTTAGTTAATTTAATTAGTATTGTGTTAGTTTAATGTAATCGAATTTAGTCAATTTAATTCTTTAATGGCTATATTTAATAGATTTTACCTTTTTTTAATACATCGTTATTGAATATACACATAGCAACTAATGAGTTATACATTTTGTGAACATTTTTCTTGACGGTTCGGATATTGCGAACCACCGGATATAGCGAACAAAACCTTCGGTCCGTTATAACGGGGTTCGACTGTATATATTAGCTTATAATTTTTTTTAAATATAAACCATACATTAAAAATAACAAAATCCGGTTTCTAGTTCAGCAGAGCTGTTTTAACTCATTACCCGCTGATGTTGCGTTGGCACGACGGTCAAAATAAATGCTCATGCTTGAATTATTTATCTAGTTACCATTATTTTTGAATTAAAAAATTGGCCTTATTTAACTCTTTATCTGCTGGCGGTATTTATAAGCCCCATTAAAGTAACTTGTTATTAAATTCATTTAATACATCGATTAGTTGTAATACACTTCAGAATGAGTTATAGATACATTACTTTGTCTTGTTCCAAAAGCATTATTGGTTACACAAAACAAAAAATATTTTTAAAAGATGATTTATTTTGCCTTTGCATCTTTTTAGCTTTCTAGGCATTGGGGAAGGGAGGGGGGGGGATTTTTCAATTTTGAAATATTTCTAAATTTCTATTGTAAGAACATTATATTTGTACATTTCCTTACGAAAAATATTTAAAATAAAAGATTTGAGCGGGGCTATAAATATTGCACAAAATCCCTATAAATTCAAATTTAATTAGTCCTTCTAAATCCTTCTAAAATCCTTCTAAAATGTATTAAATGATTATGTAAATCTTAAAAAGCAGAATACCAACGTTTAAAAATGCACAAATAATACGTGAAAAGCAGCAAACAGCACTTTCGAATCTACTAGCGAGATTCTTCTTCAGTGCAAGATAGAGTAAGACACAGCGTGCTAGAAAAAGCAAGGCTGAGCAAAATGACAGATATACCTGATACGGGCTTATATACCTGATACGGGTAGCGAATCAGGAGTACTAGATAAGTCATTGACTAAAGAGTCTAGTACTCCTGATTTTCCAAGTATTTGGAAAGCATTAATTTAATTTCCCCTTTTTGGTATCTTTTTCTCTCGTTCTCCGGTTGATGTTGCCACTTGTCCACTCATTGGTTTCATCTGATTCTGTCTCATTGGTTGTTTTTGCCGCGTGCGCTACCCGTATCGGGTATATAAGCCGGCGCGTCTCTGTCATTTTGCTCAGCCTTGCTTTTTCTAGCACGCTGTGTCTTACTCTATCTTGCAATGAAGAAAAATCTCGCTAGTAGATTCGAAACAGCTGTTTGCTGCCTTTCACGTATTATTTGTGCATTTTTAAACGCTGGTTTTCTGCATTTTAATATTCCTGCACAAAGGCTTTAATTTCTATTTTATGTAAATCTTCTAATGTAGTTTAAACAATTCACGAAAAATGATTTAGAAGAAAAAATTTTCATGAATTCATAATTCAGTACATAAAGGGTTAAAGTGAGAAAATTTAAGTATAAATAAAGCGAAAATTAACTTTCCGAATTTGCGGTTGCAAACGACGTTGACCTAAAAAGGTTAAGGCTAATGTCAGACGGACGTCTTTTTGCACGCTTTTTTACTTACGTGTTATCCCTTCACAATGCGGCATTTTGTAGGGATAATACGTAAGTAAAAAAGCACGCAAAAAGACGTCCGTCTGACATCAGCCTAAAAACCTCTACCTCATAGATTTGATGATTAATGGTTTAAGTTGAGGATACAATGGCATTGTTAAAACAGAATGAATATTTGGAAAAGCTATCCCACACGTGACCGTATTGTTTAAAATATAGTACTTGAAAACCTTGCAGAGTTATCACGCCCAGAATTATAAGCATCGGTCAAATGTCCTCATTTTCCGTCCACGTGCGAACCACTGGAATAAGTGTGCCTGTGAAAAACTAAGGAAAATTGATTTCTATACTAACATCTCAAAGTGATTATCATGAATAATGTGTTTCAGAGAAGAATCTTTCAACTTTTCTAATACAACTAGTTCTCTCCTCACCAAATCTACAGATACAGCTATCGCAGGGGCCGTCTTAACGGGGTAAACATAGACGATCAGGAAAACTTCCACCATAATTTTAGAATGTTATTTTTGTCTTTATTATTCTCAGCTTTTAAACAGAAAAACAAATTTTTCAAAATTACTATTGTAAGTATGCCTGGTACAATCATTCGCTTGTGATATTGGCCAATGATAGCTATTGTTCAAAATGGAGTAATAAGTAAAGTGGAGGAGACAGTGTACCGTCTACCAGTTGCGAGCGAAGTAACTGAGGAGGTTGTCACAAGATGGCGGCTGATTTTTCTAAGTCAGATCTACAGCGTCTGAATCATGGAACTATTAATAAAGAGGAACTGACATATCCTTAAAATAGTGAAGCTTCAACTGTAACCGCTATCAAAGGGGTTGTTTATCGACGGTGGAAGCTCCCACCAGTAGGTTTATATGGATATTTTAAACTTATTTAAACGCCTTATTTTTACAAAATCTCAGTCATAATTAGTGGTAGAAACAAATTTTCATTTTTACTGGTAGGAGTTTTCTTTGGTGGTAGTTAGGCCCTGAGTTTCCGCCATATTGTGACAACCATGGATACAAACTGACAGTTTTATAAGGCATACTGACACCGGTAAAAACAAATAGAAATTTTTATGACATTTTTGAAAAAAAATTCCATGAATAAGACGCTTCTTTAAGACGAAATCTTCTATTCAATTTTACTGGTGGGATGCTTGACCTATCGGTAGTCAGAAACTGAAGAACCGATTTTAAAAAAGCAGCCGCCATATTGTGACAACCTCCTCAGTTACTTCACTCGCAACTGGTAGACAATACACTATATGTCTCCTCCTTTTTATTCATAACTCCATTGTCTGAATACCGTCCTAGAAAACTTTCCAATAGTAAAATTGACTAGAAAATTTCGCCTTATTTAAGCGTCTTGTTCATAGAAAAAATTTCTCCCAAATATGGTAAAAACTTCTTTTTTTATTATTGGTGTCATTTTGACTTTTAAAACAGTAAGTTTGTTTCACCGGTTGTTACAATATGGCGGAAATGAAGGATCTGACTACCGCATAAGTAAACTTACACCCCTAAAAATGAAAATCTGTTTCTGCCATTATTTATGACTGAAATTTTGCATTAATAAGCCCTTTATCCTCTTCGCTACCTGGGTCCACATGTATGTGGACCTCTACTCTTTTCCACGTAAAAACTGAACTGTTTGACTTTTTTTACATTTTGACTTCATTTCTTAATAGCTAAATGTTCTTTGCTTTAAAAGCAAACCAATAAATGGCAAAATCTATGCTGATTTCTTCATAAGATAGATGCTATTTTCATCTGAGTTTGCAAAACGCCTTAAAGAGGGTGTGGCCAAGAAATTGAGAAATTTCCATACTTATTTAACTTAAATCCTTTACAATAAAATGTTTTGAGGATTTGTATATCATTCACTTAATTAAAGGCCTTAAATTTGTGATTGTGTGAATTTAGGTTAGTGATAATTAAACTGATATTTTAACGGAATTTGTAATTTTAGATCCCTATTTGTAAACCTAAATTACTAGTTCTCTTAAGTATTAATTTCCGAAAAGTTCTTTTTTCTGTCATCTATGATGTCATTTTGTTTATTTAAAACCAATGAATGAGTATTTGTAGTATTATTTTAGCTTTGGGAGCGAAGAGGTTACATTCGGACAAAGTTTCTATATAAATTTACTGGTGGAAGTTTTCCTGGAGGTAATCAGTCCTTGTAAAAACGATTACAGTTGAACCTTCACTATTTTAAGAATATGTCAGTTCCTTTTAATTAATAGTTCCATATAGTTCAAACCCGTTTTTCAACCAAGAACTTTCTAATATATCATAAGATAATATACTCATTTTTTTTGGTTATATGTAAATTGAAAATTTCGGAAAAGAAAAAAATTTTTATAATATAAATAGAGTCATTCAGTGTTGCCAGTAGACTACTTTTTTTTAATTCAGATTGCTTGGCTTGCACCACTTTTTTGAAACGGCAAAATTCACTTTGTTTTTGCAGTAATTAATAAGTCATTAAATAAGGAACATTTTACCATTTTAAAAAAGTGGTGTAAATCAAGAACCTGATTTTTAAAAAAGTAACCCATTTGGCAACACTGGAGTAATTAATTATTATAATTTGTAACTTCAAGTCTAATCAGAGTTGCCACATCTAGCGGTTTTTTATTCAGAAATTCAAATTCCCCCCAGAAAATTTTAATTGTTTTTTTTTGTTTGTTTTTATAATGATAAATATTTCGTGAATAAAATAAAACTACTATTAAAAATTTCTGTTGTGAGCTCGTATAACCTAAATCAGGGGTGTCAAACTGTGTCCCGCCTGATACCACTAATTTTTTAAAGAAACAGTCGACTTCTAGAATCTCAGAGATTCGAAGATAAGATAAAGCAGTGATTTCTATAAATTTTTTATGGTATCCGGCGGGCCACAGTTTGACACAGTGTTGCCAGTGGGCTACTTTTTTTATTCCAATTTCTTGATTGGCACCATTTTTTTGAAACGGTAAAATTCCCTTTAATTTTGCCTTAATTAATATGTCCTTAAATAAGGCACATTTTACTATTTCAAAAAAGTGGTACCAATCAAGAATCTGATTTTAAAAAAGTAGCCCATCTGGCAACACTGGTTTGACATCCCTGCCCTAAATAAAACAAGTCGGAAATTATACGTCAAACGTAGCAAATAAGGTGCGTTCGGACTATAACTTGTTTTATAAATATTCATATCCTGGTGCAATATTTATTGCATTTTTATGCAAAAAGGCATGAATAAATAATTTATTACGATTATATAAATTAAATTCACTAATACGGAAATAATATGACTTTATTTTAACTAGGAAGTAATCACCATGACAACCTAGAATCATTACTTATCATGGGGTATAACTGAAATATGATAGGATTAATAGAATGAAGAAAATTTTATTAACATCTTTCTGAGTTTTGTTTCGATTTTCATAAAATTGGAATAGTCTCGACAAAATTCAGCAATCTTTATATATATTAAATTTGAAACAGATCAGTTGGGTAGTTTTCGTGCTGTTATATGCGGACAGGCGGACTGACCAAAGAAAATCTACAGGTGCTACGTACTTATATAATTACGAACTCACCTAAAAACTGCCAGATTTGGCAACACTGAGTCTAATTATTCATTCGACTTTTCACACAGATCGTCATATCAATATACCTAATATGTCAGTGTAAATATTGCATAATTCTCAGTTTGTGAATATTTGAATTTGAACAACCCATTACAAAATAAAATTTCTATAAAAATGCGCTCGTTACCACTTAAATTTCAGATTTTTGAGAATCACTATTTATCTTCGTACGTGAAAGCTGAGTTAGTTGTTTCAAAAATGAAACTTTCAATTTTCTAAAATGTAAGTATTCTCTTATTAATCAAAATAATCCTCAATTCGAAAATACCTTATTGAATGGAAAATTTAGGTTTTATATATTGCTAAATAATTTGCTAGAAATTTACTGTTTTTATAATTGTGACAACATATCTCAGTCATGCGTTGTTGAAACATCGAAAATCTATGAAGTTTTGGATAAAAAGCTTTGCTGTATACAGTAACGTACAGTAACGTGTATTAAAGTTTAATCCTATTTTAGCCAAATATATTTTTAATAATTTACTCAGCTATTTTAAACAATGTTAGATCTGAAAACTTTTCAACTTAAAGCTATTTTTTTTTAGTATTTTTATGAAGTGTACATTGAATGAAATGGAATTTAAATAAAGAGTTGTCGTCAACAATATCTGACTTTTCTATGGTTTATAAAGATTCAACACACAGTTTTATTACAGGTATCTTCCACAGCACGTTTATAGTTTCTCTGGTAATAGTGGTCTAAGTGTATATCACATCTGTATTTATACAGGCTAACAATATATACCACTTAATTTTAATTCCATTAACCACTTCAAGGGTGGTAGTTAACTTTTGAACCACTTAATTTTAATACTTAAACGCCACATTAACACCTGTATTATGGAAATAAAATTTTCCTTTTATTAATTAAACGAAGAAAAGCTTTTACTGATTTTCGAATAAATTTGGTTGTGAATTCTGCTGTCAATAAATCATGTTAGCATTTAAAGAGTAGAAGAACTTGGCCCCTGAAAGGGTCACCCAGAAAAATATCAATGAATATCTTATTTTAGATTTTTAAATATTAAATATGTTTGTATATATGAAAAAATATGCGACATTAAATAAAAGAATACATGTATACAGGATGCCGGATTCTTCATATTTTTCATTCCGGAATTCAAAGTTTATGCAATTCCAAAATCATTATTTTATTTTATGTAATCAGTAATAATCTCTCTTTAAATAAAGCAAAAATAATTATTTGAAAATAATGCTTTTTTTAATTTAATTTTTCTTTTATTGTAAAAAACTAATATATAAAAACGTATTAAATTAATTTTAAGTATTTTGTATGTAAAAACCTATTAGTATTACCAAAAGATACCTAGTTTCATACTTTATGACCAAAGAATAATAAGAAGACATAACATATACTAATCATAATTGTCGATAATATGAGATGATAAATACATATATTTCATATTTTTCGTCCACATTAAATCTGTAAAATTTAAATTGTAAATAGAATAACTAGTAATCGTTTAATTACAGATTCGGATAATGGGACTTATACAACCCATTGCACTATTTAATATTTAATTCGTAGAATTGTTCTGAAAACTAAACTCTAATAATCTATTAGAAACTTTTAAAGAGAAAAATGGGTAAAAGAAAATTTTTGTAAATTGTCGTACTATTGAACAGAAAAACTTGCCATGTCCAGGTGTATAATCAAACGGTTAACCCTCCGTCTACCAGACGGGTCCATTGGACCCGACAGGTACATACAAAATATTCATTCAAACCAGAAATTTCTTTAAAATAAACTAAGTATATAAACCAGACAAAAATAAGGTAAATAAATAAGTTAAATAGTTTTAAATAAAAATTCTGGTGTAGAACGTTTTATTAAAACTTGAATAAAATTCCCGGTAGATCTAGGGTTAATGATAGTCTCCATTCGTATGATAAAACAGAAATGAATAACTAGATCAATAGTAAAATTAAACGTCTTTGGCTATCCTGCTAATTTTTATGTTTTTTTGTGACCCTTTTCTGAATGGAAAATAACTCCACTTTACTCGGGGAAATACTACTATTTCCGAATTTTACTATCTGGCCTATTAAACTACCATTAAATTAAGAACATGTTACTATCTGTAAATATCATAGATTTTTGACTAAAATATAGCTCCCTAATAACAACACTAGAGATAAGGCGAATATTAACTGAAATGCTGTTTGCTTTCGGAATGCGAATCCCTCCACGCTTTTGCGCATCTCTCAGATCTGTTTTGATTTTATTAAAATAGGGATGATCGGAGGCTGTTTAGCTGCTTTTGGCTGAATGCTAATCTTAGTGACAACGCACAAGAGGAAATTTGGAAAATACCCATCTCAGCGTTAACACCCCTTTGGATAGTAGAGTGCTAGTCGCGGCTTTCGAAAACGAACAGTAGTGTAACTTTCTGAATTAAATATCACTCACTTGATAATGAAGACGACAGCATATTTTTTATTAATTCTGCTTAAAATAAACACACAAAGTATGGCAATTAATGAGACTCTATCACTGAATTATTGAGACTCATAAAATATCTTGAAGTATCTCCGCAGATGGACGAGGCATGTGAAGTTTCCATGCGTCAGTATTCTTTATAACTGAATCTTGTTTCAGTTATATTGATAGCACATATGTTTTAATGTTGTTGTATATAAATTTGATACATGCCTATTTGCTATTCTAGATGAAAATGACAAAATCATTTTTATTTTTAACGATATTTTAAACCTTTATCCCCGACGGTACTTTTATGTACCACATATTTCTATCCCAATTAAAACAAACTCATAGAGTGCATTCGCAATGGTACTTTTATAACTGTTTTCCTTGACTATTACTAGATAGCAAAAGCACAGTGTTGCCAGTGGGCTCCTTTTTTAAAAATTCAGATTTCTTGATTCGCACCACTTTTTTTCAAATAGTAAAATTCTTCTTATTTATTGGCATATTAATTACGGAGAAAACAGGAGGAAATTTACCATTTCAGAAAAGTTGTGCCAACCAAAAAATCTGAATTTTAAAAAAGTAGCTCACTGGCAACACTGCAGTAGCAGTTCCAGTAAGCTGAAAGCCAGTAATCTATTTTGGCGCGTGTGAGTGTCAAATTTGCTTGCATTTTCTTGTCTGACAGGATATCCCTAGCTTTTGTTGGGAAACATCTTAAATTTTAAAGGCAAGGCTAACAATTTTTTTTCTTGTTTTTAATAGATCACTTGACAATATGCTATGCTATGCTAAAAAAAAAAAAAAAAAAAAAAAAAAAAAAAAAAAAAAAAAAAAAAAATCAGTTTGTTTATTTTAAGAAGCACTTTTCAAAACGGTACTTTTGAGTACCCTCCGGATTACGTTGAACAGGATTTTTGCTTAGATTTTTATAGTTTCAATACATATGGTGCACGTATAGTGCTACTTATATATTTACTAAGGGATGTACAGCTTCTAGACGGGTGGATTTTAATACAATGTAGGGGAAGATATAGCATGATGTATGTATGAAATTGATGTATAATGAAACAAAAAATATGTTATTTTATCATCAGAAAAATTATTGTATTTTTATAAAACAAAATGAAAAAAAATACAAAATTGAAAAAACCCTAATAATATCATTTAGTATTATTGTGAATCTTTTTTAAATTTTTCTACAAGTAAAAGTTTGGAAATTTCTTTCAGATGTACTTTTCATTTGACGATGGTGTTATATTATATGATATTCTGATGGCGAAATGCTCACTGATGCTGCACCAACAGCAGCAGAATTTAGTCATATATACACCATAGACATAGCGTCCGCACCATGTCAAACTATCCAATATGAAAATTGTGTTGCCTGTGGGCTACATTTTTAAAATTCAGAATTTTGGATTAGCACAACATTTTTGAAATAGTAAAATTCGCTTTCATTAACCTTATTTAATGGCATATTAATTAAATTGAAAATAGGTGAATTTTACCGTTTCAGGAAAGTGGTGTCAATCGAGAAATCTGAATTTAAAAAAGTAGCCCACTAGCAACACTGTTTTCATATTGGATATTTTGACATGGTACCGACAGTATATACACTAGATACCTTCATAACCATGTCAAACTATCCAATGTGAAAACTGTGTTGAAAGTGGGCTAATTTTTTTAATTCCGATTTCTTGAAAGGAACCACTTTTTTGAAATAGTGAAATTCGCCTTTTTTAACCTTTTTTAATAACATATTAATTAAGACGAAAACAAGGGGAATTTTATCATTTCAGAAAATAGGTCTCAAGCAAAAAATCTTAATATTAAAAAGGTAACATACTGGCAACACTCCTTTCACACTGGATATTTTGAACTGGTACCCACGATATATACATGATAAGTGACATTAAAATAATAATACGAAATTGGATGTAGTTTTTTTTCTAAGTCTCGATTTTTGTCCAAGCGTTATGACTCAACTCTACTTTGAAGTACCACGTCAAGTAATTAGCCGTAATTAACAAACAAAATAAAACTTTTATTAATAGTGCTTATAGCTTTTAATGTATCATAGTTTTGGAAGAGAAAAAAGTTTTGAGGAGATAGCTTTTTAAATTCATAATTCGGGATATAATGGGTAAATGGGCACATTTATCTCTTTGTTTAGTTATTATTTAAAAATTCATCCCATAAAAATTATATGTGCATAATTATATATTTTCGTCAAAGCGTTCTTTCTGTGATGATATATATCTGTTTTGCGTGGATCGTTCAAGAAATGTTGCCACCTCGGCAACTGTGCTTAAAAGTAGAAGAAAGTGACTCATACTCTGTTCTAGTCTGTTGTACCTTTATCTCCGGTTTACGAAAGTGCTTCTAGATCTTATTCTAAAGAAAAAATGCAGCGCGGTGGGCAAATAAGTGACACGCTGGGGAAAAAATGCCGCGGAGCAAAATAAAAAGTGCACGGAGGAGAAGGGGAAAGCATCATAACACATAAGACGGGCATTAAAGAAAAAAAATCAGCATAAATAATGCTAAGAAATAAGTTCGGTAAAAAAAATTAATTTGATCAGTATTGCAAATGCTCATATAATATTGCAAAATCGTACTTAATGCCACCTTCCTAAATAAACAGACCGTCGGTAAAATCTAATTACTTGACCAGTTTCAGGACAAATTTTAAGTTTTTTTATTTATTCAATTCAAGGATAATTGTAAATTAAAACTAAGATGATCACAAAGGTACTTACGAAGAAAGAAGGAAAGAATCGGCTTGTCTGAGCTCACTCACCCCCCCCCACCCCCCCCAGGATTTTTTTTAACGAAATTTAGGATTTCTTCTAAAGATCGTTTGAGGAAATTCGCCTTTTTTCGAGCTCGTTGACGAAGTTCGCTTTATTTTACATAGATTGACGAAACTTATTTTTTTGCGAGATCAATTGCAGGGCTCCCACACGGTCTGTTTACTGAGCACCAGTTTTATTTAAAATAAAATCTTATTTATAAATTTTGCAGATACATAGCGGAAGACCGCTTTTCTTGCAATTGTTGCAGAAACTTACCACGATTTTATTTCTAAAACATTATTGGTATTCCCAAAAGGGACCAGTGAGAGCCTACGAAATTAGTAATATTTTCAATGACCAACTGACAAAATTTGCTCTTTTTTCCGCAATTTTTTGAGGAAATTTGCGACAAATTACGTTGATCCTATATCTAATTTTGTGACTTTTATCCGCAACCAATTGACAAAATTTGCGATTTTTTTCACGGACCAATTGAAAAAAATTGCTGTTTGTTTCAAAGATCTTTGACGAATTTCACAATATTTTTCAACAATTCATTTAAACACAGAAAGTTTCTTATTAAATAAAATAAAGATTAATATACCGAAATTCTGCTAACATTTTGAATAAAGTGGCTAAATTAATTGTCGAGTAAAATAACTGAGAAAAAGTCGAAAGTACGGGAATGAAACCCACGTATAAGACCGTTGCCATCGAAATACTCAAGGCTAGAGGACACGACGAGGCTAACGAGAAAGAGTCTTTTTCGTTAGCCTCGAGACACGAGTTGTGACATCATCACTAATCGACCGACTTCTCACTAGTGTTGGAATTCACACCGGAAAATTTTGAATAGCAATTTTCTTTCACTTTATTTGTGGAATATATGTCATCTTATAAAACAACTCTAACTATTTAAACATGCTGTTGAGAGCCGGAATATCTAAATAAAAATTCATCCAGATGCGGAATGCCACAGTTTTGACGCATGTGGCGGATTTTTTAATGGGAGATTCCAAATTATCACCAGTAAGTTTAAATAGTTATTATTGTTTTATAAGATGCTAGCTATTCCGCAAATAAAATAAAATAAAATTGCTATTCAAAATTTTCCGGTGTGAATTTCAACACTTTTGAGAAGTCGGTCGATTAGTGATGACGTCACAATTCGTGTCCACAGGTCTTGATCATTTCGATGGCGACGATCAGGGGGGATGACAGGGATGACCGCCCCGGGAACCCAGCTTTCGCTTTAGAGTATAAGTGCAATCCCGTCGCCAATTGCAACCCCTTTTCGTGAAGAGGATTTTTTACCTTAAATAATATCACAGTCTGATTAACCCTATGTTTACAAGGCGCGATACATTACGTCGTAGTGGACTACTTTTTTCTATTCTTACAGTTTTGTGAAAACAAATCTCTGTTATATACTTATAATATGATATTTCTGGGAGAAATATACCAGATATTGTAAATTTTGGTACGATTTAATATAAAAACAGTCAACATTCCTGGCCCTTAATCTAACGATTAACCTGAGTCCAGTGGTGGGAAATTGGCGCAGAGGCGGAGCCTATTAACACCAAAATTTTTTTAAAGTTTTCTTCATTCTAAGAAAAACTCTGAAATTTCATTATTAGATAAGCCTAAAAATGCTACTAAAATTTAGTGGTATCAATAGGCTCCTCCTCTTCGCCAATTGTCCACCACTGAGAGTACCCATTCATCTGATAAAGCAGAGATGAATAAACACAGCAATGTAAAATTAACACTAAATATGTTAACGGCAGGTCATTTCACCGGTAATAAATGAAAATGCTGAAACTAGAGACGCAGATATAATTTAAGTCACGCAGAAATAATTTAAATAATAGATTTATATTGCTATAATTAAAATAATAAATTTATATTGTTTTAATTGAAAATTGTGGTGTGAAATATAATAAAAATTTGTTTAAAATTCGCAGTATGTTTAAAAATCCCTTGTAGTAAGTGCCAACATTTACATTTTTTTTAGCTGTGTTTAAAAAAAGCTTCTTTTGTGTAATCGCGAAAGTTCTACTACTTCTGAATAATTATACAGAGGGGTATAAAAATCGAGGCGCCAGATTGCAGTCTTTCACCACAAAATTTTATTCGTTATTTTTCGTCTAGTATTTCGTCTAAAATTTTTGTAAGTACGCTAATAAAATTTAAGCGAAAAAAACAATAAAATTTAGTGGTACAACACTGACTACTGGCGCCTAAATTTTTACACCTCTGGTTATACATATTTGATTTAATTCGCCGTTAACCTGTTCAGGGACAATTTTTTTATGGTGAGAAAAAATTACTTATTATATTACGATTTATTCATTTTATATTAACCCTTAAAGCTCCGGCGTCTCTTACACACATTTTATTCGACCGGCACCACTTTTTTAACCCCTTGAGGGGCAAACAATTACGTTTGTGAAATGCTGAATTCCCACCGGAATATTTTAAAAATTCTATTTCAAAATAAGTAAAAGCAATTTTTACTGCTTTTTTCCACCAAAGTTAGAAAAGTAAAATTTAATAAAATTTTTCTGGTGTAAAATTTCATTAATCGTAGGCGGTATATAAAATATACCGGTGCCCCTCAAGGGGTTAAAAGAGGTTTCCACCTAGTACACAATTTCAAAAATGCTCGAATTAAGTAAGGTAAATTTTATTTTCCTTTATTTTGTTCCAAAAACAAATTTTGAAAATAAAGATGATGGCTCCGCAGCGGAGCCAACGGAGTGGCAAGGGTTAATAGGAATTCAAAAAGAAAAGAAAAAAAATGAGAGAGAGAAAAATGGGGAAAACAATAAATATTCACAAAAAATTATAACATCCACATTTGTGACCGCTGGGGGTTATAATTTATGAGTGAAATGATTTCTTATAAAATAGAAAATTAACAGTAAATTTCTTTCTTACATTTCTACAAATTATTAAAAGTTAATATATTTAATATATGAAGACCTGAGAAGCCAAGGATATAAGTTACAAAATTGAAAAAATTGAGCTAAGTGCAGAGGCTATCTGGAAATAAGGCTATTTGTTTGTAGGTGCAGAAATATAAGTGATTTTCTAATTATGTGCTATTTTATAGAGATCAACTACTTAACCCTTTCAGGGACAAGGCATTTCTGCTCCAAAAATGTTAAAAAAATTAATTTACACAGCAATTTACGAACAAATTTATTTCAAAATAATTAAAAGCTTTTCTTCACGTATATTATGTGATTAAAATTAGGGTAGAAACCAGGTTTGAATGCACTCAGAAATTGAGTAACTCAGAGAATCAGAATTCATACCAGAAAATATAAATAGTAAATTTAGTTATTTTAATAACGAAATGCCTGTTATTAAATAAATCAAAAAATTCCATTTTAAATTTATGGTATGAATACGGAATATGTAAATAAAAAATCCACTGAATCGGGAACACTGATGATATCATAAATAATACCATGGTCATTAAAGGGTTAAATGCATAAATTATTCTTTTAGAATTCTTTTTTTTTTCTTATTCTAAAGATTAGACACCTGAAATTTTAAGATATATTTTTAATTTTCTTAGAAACATGTTTTTGTAATTTTTACAGGATTAATATTTCTATATAAATATAGTGGTTACTCAAAGGTAAGTAAAAAGTGATGCAGGCATGCATCACTAAGTGTTAAACTACTTCAGTTTACTTACTTCAGTTTACTTACTTTCTTACTTAATCTTTTTAATCTCTACTTAAATTTAAAAAAAATATTGTACCCCCCCCCCTTTTTTTTTCACAGTTTTTGAAATAAATTTTCAATGACCACTATGAAGTTAGCAACTGTGGAGGAGAATTGGATTCCCAGATTCATGAATGAATGAAAAAAAAAACTCCAACACGAAAATTTCGAGGACTTACTTCTTTATTATTAAAACTTTTAAAAGGAGGGCCATGAGAGTACAGTGGGACGGGGAGAAGTCAAACACAAGACTGCCCGACGGGGCGGCCCCGAAGGGCAGAGAGCTGTTGTCCGTCACGTTCAAGATCAGAGGGAGTAGTGGTAAAATATTCATTACAATCACTCACTCATTGGCGAGATGAATAGGAACATATGTACTGTATTGGCGATGAATATTGGTGGCGTGGACAAAGGAATCAGAAGCATCCCGAAGTATTACATAGAACTCAAACTTACGCCATGGCGTGCTATATGGTTACACGTATCTTAACATTCCTGCGGTAAGGGAAAGTGGCTAAAGAAATAGCTAACACGTGGTATTACATGCTCGTTATAGATTTAACGACAGCTGAATTAGTCAGCAAGGGGCATATGGCTTTTATCCGACAAAGTACAAGGGTGAGAATTGAATACTAATGCAAGCCCAGAGGCTGGGAAAATATGCATTAGATATCGTCGACTGCAAAGCGAAAAGACATTCATTTGTATTTTATTCTTTTACTTTATTTCAATGGAAAATAGCTGTGGTTAAGATCTTTTTCTATCGTGTGAATTTGAAAGACAGAAAAAAGAACCGAGATAAATGATGTCTGCATTTGAAAAGAACTTTAAAAAGTAAAAGCGAAACTTACAGTAGTGAGAGGGGGGGGGGGGAGAGAATGAATAAAGACATATGAAATTAACTCTAAAATGTCAAATTTAAACTAATTATTTTATTTGAAGGGGGGGGGGAAGAATAATGACAATTTATAATAAACCAGTAAGGTTAAATTTTGATTTTTTTTAGGGGAAAGGAGGAATAATGCATATACAACGGTAAAGCCGTTATAGTAACACACCCATTGAAATAAATTTTCAATGACCACTATGAATTTAGCAACACACCCATATACTAATTCAGTAAATTAATATTTACGTTGAACTTTGAACTCAATTTTTTCCAAATCTAAATATTGTCTTGTATCCCTTGGCTCCTCAGGTCCTCATATTTGAAATTATTTTTATCAAATATTAACGATTTGTTTAAATAATCCAACAACACAAACTACCGAAAAATTACTTCACGCATTTTTATATCGGTGTAACCAAACTACAAAATTTTAAATTGTCTTCTTGGGGGATTCTGTAGTGAATAAGTTATTATAAAATTTTTGTTCTTTTTATTATTGACAGCAATTATAAAAAAAGTCCACATATATGGCCAAGGGCGTGAAGAAGTTAGATAAATTTTATTATCCGGAAATGTTGATTGATTTTATTCAGAAAGTAAAATATGCTGTCCAAACGGCCACACTGGAGATAACGCGGATATTAGCGGAATAGGTGTAAAATGAATTTTTAAAAAACTGCTTAGTTTGTTTAAAAGTATATGTATATTTTTTTATCACTTTCACTTAATATAAACACGCAAAATAAATCAATTAACGAGATTTTTTCATGGAATACTTGAATGAAAATTGAAATTTCTGTTAGCCCTTTAACCCCTTAACGCTCGAATTAAATTACGGTTTAAAAATTCAGATTGCTTATTGCCACCACTTCTTTGAAAAAGAAATATTCACCTTATTTAATGACAGGTAAAATGATACCATAATAAAGCAGATTTCACCATTTTATAAAGCTGGTGGGAATCAAACAATCTGAGTAAAAGACACAGCCCGTGAATATGACGGGTACGAGAATTAGGGGGTTAACCTTACACGGGTAGTGGAAATGTGCTTCCCACTTCGTTTTTATTTAAAATTAATAGATTCGCACCAGAATGTTTCATAAAATATTTTTGCTTTTATAATACACGTGATAAAAAACCTCTTTTTATTTTCAAATTAATTTGTTTGTAGATTCTGGTGGCAGTCAATATTTTCAACATTTGGCACACAGAGATGCTTTGCCCGGATAAGGGTTAAAGGGCACCGTTTGCAGTCTGCAAACGGTTAGTTTTAATGCCTAAATATCCAACTGGTACCAGTAATCTTTTAGTACAATTTCGATCTCATAATAAACGTGAAAAAAAAAGTTTGAGTATTTTAACATAAATTTGTTTGTTAATTGCGGTGTGCATTAATTATTTGAACATATTTTGACCATAAATGCCTTGCCCCTGAAAGGGTTAAATATTTTCCCATTACAGTTAGGGATTGCATTCTCCCAAAATGTGGGATCCCGCATACAGTATTTCTATTCAAAAAATGCTTTAAATTTTAAATGGGTGTATTGCTTTATTTAACACTAGACCTATAGGAAATTTGAGTCAAGCTTCATAAAAATATTTCACACCAGAATTTTCATTTAAAACAGTTTAACTTTATTATTTAACGTTTTTCTTCTTTGTATATTTTAAACTTATTTCATAATTAAATTTCTGGTTTGAACCAAAACATATTCATAGACGTCTCACTGTAGTTCTAGTGCTAATTACAGAACTGTTTGTTGAAATAAAGAAAATATAACTATTCGGAAATTATGGTAGATATCTTTAATAGAAAGCGCGATAAATTAGCAATACTGCTAATAACTAGTTTTGATACCGCAATTTCAAGATATCTGCTAGAATTTGTAAATAGTAATCTTTGATTTAATCCCTTAAGCGTCCGATAAGTGCAGCCTTAAGCCCGATCAGTGTAGACTACTTTTTTTAAAAATTCAAATTGTTTGATTGCCACCACTATTTTGATGTAGAAATGTTCACCTTATTTAAACCATTAACACTCGAATTAAATTACGGTTTAAAAATTCAAATTGCTTATTGGCACCACTTTTATGAAAAAGAAATATTCACATTATATTTGTCAGGTAAAACGATATTAAAATATAGCCAATTTCACTATTTTATAAAACTGGCGGGAATCAAACAATATGAGTAAAAGACCCAGCCCGTGAATATGACGGGAGCGAGAATTAAGGGGTTAATGGCAGATAAAACTTATACGAGAATAAAGCCAATTACACTATTAAAAAAAAAAAAAAAAAAAAAAAAAAACTGGGAATCAAACAACCTGAATAAAAAAAGTAGCCTTAACTGCCCGTGAGAGTCACAGACGGGGGGGACATTAAGGGGTTAATTAACCCCTTCAAGGGCGGTGACTCATTTTTGGTCCAACTAATTTTAATTCCTAAACGCCGCATTGCCACCAAAAAATTTAAATGGAAAATTATTTTTATTAAGTATGTGAACAAAATCTTTTGCATATGTTAAATAAATTTGTTTGTAATTTCCGGTGTCGACACTAATTTCTACATTTTACGAATAGAAGTACCTTTCCCATGAATGGGTTAAGTGTAGTCAGACAGGGTTGCCAGTTAGGCCTTCACTTTTATTTAAAAAATCCGGATTCACACCAGATAAAGCAAAAATTATTTTCAGATATATTTAATATCAGACTTTTTTATTACCGTAATTTCCAGCGTATAACCCGCCGATCAAACAATTCTGTTTGGACCCAGATATTTTATTTTGTTATTGAAGCCAAATATTTACTGCGATTTAAAATGTCACATAATATTTTAAAAATTTTCTCGGTCGAAAAATGATTATTTGATCCGCGGATTATAAGCCGGAAATTACGGTATGTTATTTCAAATACCGAGAAATTTACTCAAATTTTAGAAAAATATTTCACACCAGAATTTTTATTTTGAGTTATTAACGTATGGATTTAACTAGTTTTTTTTTTTCTTTGTATCTTTTAAACTAGTTTTATAAAACAATTTCTGGTTTGAATCGAGATATATTCATTTGGTAGAAGTCAAAATGACTGTTTGCGGACTTTCTAGTGTTAATGTAAAGTCGTGGAAAAACAAAAGTAAACACCCCCTACTAACTCCTCAACAAATTATCGTAGAAGAAAGTTACTGGTACCGAACGATTGACAATAAAGTCTACTTTTAAATGGTGTATATAAACTTTGATTAGAGGGCCATCTACATATTAAAACAAACCATAAATTCATTTTTTTCAATGGCAATACCCAATTCTGACAGCATAAATGAACTCTACACCTTTCAATTAGCCTAAAAACCAATTTTTATGCAATTCGTACTATAAGTTTCCGAGAAATTAATTGTTATAAAACGTGCGTATTTTAAGGGCTGTATCCAAATTGAAGTTTCGTAGTCGATTGTTAACCGAGAGAGCCTCCTCCTTGATCAATTCACCTTAACCCTAGAACTACCGGAAATTTTACTCAAGTTTTATAAAAACATTCTACACCAGAATTTTTACTTAAAACTATTTAATTTGTTTATTTAACTTATTATTGTCTGATTTATACATTTAGTTTGTTTTGAAGAAATTTCTGGTTTGAATAAATATTTTGAATGTACATGTCGGGTCCAATGGACCCGTCTGGTAGACGGAAGGTTAAGCAGCCAATGAAGCCTGTTAAGACAACGGGACAGCAGAAGAAATATCAAAATATCTACTCACTTCTATCATAGACGGCCCCTTAAACCATCATTTTGCCGTTTTTACTTTCTTCTATCTTTACAAGAAGAAAGTATTGGATTCATGAAAATTTTCGAATTCCGGTTTTCGAGATTTACACGTTTTAGGGGTCAGAGATTCCAAAAAACATGTTTTTACAAAATGTCTGTCTGTGACTCTGTGAGTCTGTCTGTCTGTCTGTCTGTCTGTCTGTGTGTATGTGACACAAATTTTGTGGGCGCTCTATCTCAAGAACTAATGCACGGAATTTAATAAAAATTGATATTCAGTTAGTCCCTAATACAAATTGATGCTGATTAGTTTTTGGTGCAAATCGCTCAACAGGTGGCGCTGCTATGCTGCATTTTTCACGATTTTCGCAATAGCTCTATCTCAAGAACTAATGCACGGATTTCGATCAAACTTCAGATTTAGTTAGTACTTGATATGAATTGATGATGATTACGTTTTGGTGTAAATCGCCCAACAGGTGGCAATGTTATGATGAATTTTGCAGGATTTACACGATTTCCCCAATAGCTCTATCTTAAGAACTAACGCACGGATTTTCATCAAACTTCAGATTAAGTTAGTCCTTGATATGACTTGCTACTGATTATATGTTGGTGTAAATCGCCCAACAGGTGGCGCTTCTCTGCTGCCTTTTTCACGATTGCCTCAATAGCTCTATCAATAGAACTAATGGACGAATTTTCATCTATAACTTCAGATTTAGTTGTATGTTGACACAAGTTGTTGTTAATTAGGTTTTGGTGTTAATCACCCAATAGGTGGCGCTTCTATGCAGGAATTTTCACGATTTTCGTTATTGCTCTATCTCAAAAACTAATGTACGGATTTTCTCCAAACTTCAGATTCAGTCAGACGTTGACATAAATTGTTGCTGATTAGCATTTGGTATAAATCACCCAATAGGTGGCGCTGCTAGGCAGCATTTTTCTGAATTTAGACGATTGCAGCGATAGTCATATCTCAAGAACTAACGCACGGAATTTCATATCGTTAGAATCCTCATGAGATGCATAGATTGCCATTTAATTTTGGCAGTCTGATAGAGGATTTTGAAGTATTAACATGTATGAGATAGAAGAAAGTTTTGGGATTGGTACATCCGACTAGTTTAAGCTTAATTTGAAAACTATTTGGAAGAAAAATGTGAAATTTCGGATTTTCATAAAGCAGGACTTAATAAATCTAAATCCATCAAAAAAATTGAAGGTTGCAATTCATAATTTTTTCGAATATTAATTTCATAATTCATAATTCATATCATAAAATTATAAAAATTGCAAATTCAGCGTATTTATATTTGGGCACATTAGTATTATTGCTGCACAAAAAATTAGCACATTAGGAGCATAATTTCAGGAGATATAAATAAATATATGAAAATGTAATTTAACATTAGACGCACTAAATTTTGAATGTTTATAATTCAAAAACTTATCATTGAAATGACTTGAAATTTGGTGTCTGGGCATAGTTTGAACCGAAGATTTGAAATATCTCATTAAAATTGGGTATTGCCAGTGAAAAAAAATGAGGTTTGGGTTCGTTTTAATATGTAGATGCCCCCCTAAGCAAATTTTATATACAGCATTTAAAAGTAGATTTTATTTCCAATCATTCGGTACCAGTAACTTCCGTCTTCGATAATTTGTCGAAGAGTTAGTAGGGGGTGTTTCCTTTTTTTTTTCCACGACTGTACAATTTCTTCTTCAACAATTTCCTGTCTGAAGTCGAAATTTCGAGATAAAAATGGAGGCCAAACTGGCAACACTGTAATCAGGCTGTGGCCCTAATGGCCATCGGATGGCCATTAGGGGTACTAATGGAATTCCGATAGTACCCCTACTTCCGCCTAATCCTCTCCTATTTTAATATTTAACCCTTTCCGGCATAGGCAATCTTTGTTGTAAAATGATGAAATGATTGACTGGCACCGGAATTAAAAAAAAACTTTTAAACGTTCATTGTAAATGAAAAATTTTATAAAAATATTCTTTGTACCGTTCGTAAGTTTGGAATTAAAATTAGGTATCCCGAACCGGGCACCTTGGGCCGGAAAGGGATAAAGTGGTGATGCTAAATTATTTATTCCGCTTATTTTTATTGAAAATTGGTACGAAAATTGATGACACAAATTTTATAACTTTGAAAAATGTCTTAAATTTGTTTTCAAATGAAATATAAGTTCTGGTGAATTTCCAACATTAAAACAAGGGATTCCACTTTTCCCTACTCTTTAATTCAGATATTGAGATTTCATACAGGAAACACTAAACCCTCTCGCGGCGCAGCCCGAAATATGCTGGGTTTGCCTTTTTCCGTCAAATTAATAGTATATGGTTATTTCCACCAGTTATTTTTAGCGAAAACCTTGTCTGATCTAATCAGGACATTTTTCCCGATTACGACAGTAAAAAAATTCTGCTTTAATGAACCGGTGCTAACACCGCCCCCTGAAAACTAGCCCTGAGCGCTGATACAAAAATGATGGCTGCCGAAGGCGGATTTTTTTTAACGTAATTACGGTCCCTTAAATGTAGACACCCGTATTTTATTAAAGATTTCTCTGACTTCTCTAGTCTCAGAAAAATAAAAGGGAAAAAACTTAAAACAATTATTGGTGCGAATATTTAAGGGACCGTACACACCTGACCGCCTTCGACAGCCGCCATTTTTGTGTCAGCGCTCAGGCCTAGTATTCAGGGAGCGGTGGGTGATAAACGATTAAAAATTGTGTAAAAGACATCGCGAAGAATTACTTACGCAGAGAGAGGGTTAAAGAAGAAATTGTACTTTATGTAACCACGAAACATTTTTCATTATAACAAATTCTAATAATTTTATTCTAGTTGTTAAAAAGCTTTCAAGAGCACTGTAATACATGTTGTATTAAAATGCAGCTCCAAATATAAAGCCCTGTTTAATATTATTAAAATCCAGGCCAGTGTCGGATTTAAGCTAATAACTTAGCTAAAATTGAAATAACCTTAAAAGCATGGTTACATAAGTAGTATTAAAAGATAATTTATTTAATACTGTCTGAAAATATGGTGTTAAATTAAATTTTCCAGATTTATCAAAATTACGATAATTACGGGAGGGAATTTTGTATCTTTGAAAATTGTGGTAGGACAGATTGTAATACAAACCATCTAATTAAATGTGTTTAACTTTCACACGAGGCGCTAGATGATAGGGAAGTGTGTTTTAGAATGACTGTATGATTTATTCTTACTTACTTTTCTTATTCTAAATGGCAAATCTCCTTTTAATGTGAAAAATTAGAAAAAAATAAATAGTCTTTAAAAATGTAATTTTAAAAAACTGTTCTATTCAAGATTTTGCTCATTAAATTTCGTCATTCAATTCTTTACATTATAAAAACTCCATTTAAGTATATAAAAACGCATATAAAAATAATTAAAATCGTGAAAAACTCTTTTAAAGTAAAAGTGCCCAATTCAAGATTTTACTCTTTACATTTCTTCATTCAATCCTTTGCATCGTAACAACTCATTTGAAGTATATAATAAACCAGTATGCCAAATTTGATGCAAATCGGATAATTATGCATGAAAACCCATTAATCTAAATTAAGGGGGGATTGGCCCCCGTCCGCCCCTTTGTACTTAACCAATGGGCCCCCAAAAGTAATCAGGGAAGCGCCTTATCAAAATGAACCTAGAAAAAAAATTAAGCGAGTCGGATATTTCTATCAAGAGTTATCGTGTTACGTACATACATACGTACATACAGAACCCTTGGTCACATTAGCTCTCAGGCTTTGATAGGCTGTGAGCTAAAAAAGTTGCCAGTTAACACTAGAACAACCACAGCGGGCATTTTGACCGCTACCAAATAAAAATATTTTATTCTAAACAAAATCTTCTTTCGAAAATAAGTTAAATATGTATCATGGAGAAATAAGTTAAATAAAAAAGTTAAGTAGTTTAAAATAAAAATTCTGGTGTAAAATATTTTTATAACACTTGGTAAAATTTGCGGTCGTTCTAGTGTTAAAGTGATGACATTGAGTTTACAGGCTATTCACATTAATTGTATATATATTATACTCTTGTATCAAAGAGTAATGTCCCTCGAAAATAAAGTGGGGGAAATTTTCCCCCATTTCCTCCCTTTATACTTAACCACTAACCTCCATAAATAATCAGTGAAGCGCCTTATCAGAATAAACATGTATACCAAATTTCAATCAAATCGGTTAATTCTGCGAGAAAAATTCCATTTTGTTAAATTAACGGGGGGATTAGCTCCCGCATCCCCCTTTCACTTAACTAATGAACCTCCAAATCTAATTAGGGAAGCGCCTTAACAGAATAAACCACGATACCAAGCAAATTGCTATTGAAGCAAATCGGATAATTCAACAGGAAAAACCAATTTATCTAAATTAAGGGAAGATTACCCCCTTAGCATTTTATACTTAACCAACGAAAACCAAAACTAATCACCGAGCGTCTTATCGGAATAAAAAGTTATGCCGAATTTGAAACAAAATGGATAATTCTCATGAAAAAAATACCCTTATCTAAAATAAGGGGGGGTTAGACGTTCGTTCCCCCCTTTATACTTCAAAAATGAACCTCAAAATGTAATCAGGAAGCGCCTTATCAGAATAAACAGGTATACCAAACTTGAAGCAAATCGGATAATTCTGTATGAAAAACCCATTTATCTAAAGTAAGAGGGATTATCCCCCTCCCCTATGTACTTAACCAATGATCCTTCAAATCTAAGCAGAGAAGCGTCCTACCAGAATAAACCTGTACACCACATTTGAAGCAAATCGGAAAATTATGCATGAAAAAACCCTTTTCTAAATTTAAAGGGGATTAGCCCTTCGTTCACCTGCTTTATACTTAACCAATGAACCCCGAAAACAAATCAGGGAAGCACCTTATCAGAATAAACCTGTATACCAAATTTGAAGCAAATCGGATACCGTAATTTCTGGTGTATTATCCGCGGATCAAACAATTCTGTTTTCACCCAGAAATTTTATTTAGTAATTGAAGTGAAACAGTTACCGCCATATGAAAATGTACTATTTATTAAAGCATTTAATTAGTAGATCTCTAGGTTACAAATTTTGGACATTTCTGGCATGTAGGTTACAGATTTTGGACATTGCTGAAATTTAGGTTACACAGTTTCGACATTTCCATAAATAAGTTGTGCTTAGTACTTAAAAAATTCTTAAAACTAAGAATGTAATAAATTTGTTCTATAATTGTATGTATAATTATTATATATATAATTAACTTTTTGCTATCCAGTAATAACAATAATAAAATCAAATGTTAAACTTTGATATTAATATTTGGAAAATTTTCCAGAGAGAGACAGTCGCCTTGCATACAATATTTCAAATGAAAATCAAATTTCAAATTATTTGCTTAAAGGCGCAAAGGCAAACCTAGTGGTGAATGTTTCTCTCTGGAAAATTTTCCAAATATTAATATAGATTCAATCGATGCTGGATTTAATTACCGTAATTTTCGGCGTATATTCCGCGGATCAAACAATCGTTTTTCGACCCAGAATTTTTTAAAATGAAATGTAACTTTTTAAATCGCGGTAAATATTTGGCTTCGATAACTAAATAAAATTTCTGGGTCCAAACAGAATTGTTTGATCCGCGGATAATACGCCGGAAATTACGGTATGAGTCTGTGCTTGCCCCATGTCGGTGGCTCACGGAAGATTATTCCATCTTGTTCTGCGTTTGTAGCCTTGCCAACCTGTAATAGTGAGAAGTTCCACGCTGGCTATCGTTCCATGTGGTTTAGACGGTAGAACGTCAGTGCGCTATACCGATCGCCCGGGTTCGTGTCCCGTCATGAAATCTTTTTCACTAGGTTGGCCTTTTCTCCTTTTAAGCAAATAATTTAAAATTTGATTTTCATTTGAAATATTAAACTGTGAATTAAAATATTTACTACTTTTTTAGAAGTATAATATCTTAATTTTATAGGAATTACTCATTATGCAAAATAACATACCTTTACACAATATTAGAAGTATCCAACATATAATTTATTCTTTTTATTTTCTCAAAAAAAAGTTATACTGCCATTTTTTAATGCACATATCTATAATTTCTTTATGAAAAGAAAAGTCTCCTGTTGCTGTCACCGGGTGAGGTGGATATGGTGATTTCAACAAAATATCTTCATATTTTAAATTTGCACTGTCTTTTTAGATGGATAACGAAACCTGTTAAAATCAATGTCTGCCTGAGGAGTCAAAAAATTTATAGAAAATATTTGATTGCCATTATCAATGCTGATCTTTTCAATAATACCTGGCCATAAGTTTTCATCATGAATTAATACAAAGTACCAGACACCAATGTCAATCTATTTTAAACTGTGAGGAGGCAATTGTAGAAACAATATTTTTTTTTTCACCAGCGTCACTGGTAATGCATTCTTGATTCTTCTCTACAGAGATTGCAAAAATCAGATCTACTTTTTATTTGAATAGTACCAAATTTGTTTGTCGTTTGAACGGAGTAAATCTTTTGAGTACCTTTAACAATTTTCGCTGGCTGTCTTCTATACTTTAAGTACTGTCAATTTCTGTTTTTTTTCTTTTACCAAAGTTTTACAGAATGTAGTGGCTTAAACTTTTTATTTGCCTTGCATTTTGGTAGGAAAGCAAAGAGGAAGAGTGGAATTTTTAGGAGGGGGTATTCTTAAACCTTGAATTTAAAAAAAATGGACTCAAGTACAATAATTTAACAAAAAAATATTTATTTTATTTTTTAAGATCTATGTTAGAACAATAGACTCTGTTATAATATATTTATTTATGTATTTAGAAAATTAAAATTATTAATGTTTAGATCGTTCCACGATTTGGACATTGTTGTTAAATAATCTTTTTGATATATATCAAAGAAAACTTTGCAAAATACATAAAAACACGTAACATCACTGAAGAATTACTTTTGAAATAAAAAAAGAAGTTTACTATTAATTTTAAATCATACTTTTAAAAAAGCATGTCCGAAATTTCGTAATGATCGCAGCGGTCGTCATTTTGTGTCGATAGTTACACACATTAGTTGAAGTCAAGTTATAGTATTACACGTACTAAATACACTTTATTTATACAAAACACGGTAATTATTTACGATAAAACATTATAATAAGTATCTTTTTATACGTTTCAGGACACCAAATCACCTTTTAAAATAAATTTACCGAAAATAAAATCGGCGTTTCGATCGTTATGTGTCCAGTGCCCACCTTTTGAGAACCGCCCTATACTGTACTTTTAACATTTATTCTTCGATTCGATTGTATTCTTTTCAAAGCAGAGGACCCTCTCGAAATTGATCCTTGGAATGTGCCATTGGAAATCTTTGCAATCAATTTAATTGTATTTGTATTATTTAGGAAATAACAATTTTTTTAAAAACCTTTACAAGTCTTAAATATGTCCGGCAGAATCTCATTTGCATATGAAATCGAAGCATTCTTTTTTCGCTTTTACTACGGGTAACAGAAAACTGCGAGAACTTAGTTATTTTTTATCGCCAAATTTTACCGTAATTTCCGGCGTATAATCCGCGGATCAAACAATCATTTTTCGACCCAGAAATGTTTTTTAATGAAATGTAACTTTTTAAATCGCGGTAAATATTTGGCTTCGATAACTAAATAAAATTTCTGGGTCCAAACATAATTGTTTGATCCGTGGATTATACGCCGGAAATTACGGTACTTGCATGTTTTATATTAATACAGTGTTATAATCTATGTAGCGTTTAACTGAGTTTTATGCGTTGTTGTTGTTGGGCATATATTTAAATACGGAATTAAATATACAATTAAATATTTTTGGATTTGATATGTGAAAATTCAAACATTCATGATATTTTCGCGTGCATCTATTATAATATACGTTATCCGGGTAAATTTAGGTACATTACGAAAACACAATTCAAATTTGTGGATGAAAATTGCAAAGATTGCATAATACATAGCTGCCAACCTTCCACTAATCTTCCGTAATATCTGGATTAATTTAAACCAGGTTAACCAGTTAACAACTTTCGAACCAGAAAATTTATTTCATGAATCTTTATTTATTTAATTCAATGTTTCAGCTTGAAACATATTTAATTTCATTTCTTAAAAAAAAAAAAAAAAAAAAAAAAAAAATGTTCGAAACGTATTAAACCATGGTCAAATTAACGCACGTATTACGGAAGATTAGTTTGAGGTGGCACCTATGATATTATATAAGTTTTAAGAAAGAGGAGGGGAAGAAAGGTAACAATAAATGCCGTCTTTTCATCCAAATTAATTCAATATATATATTAACTCATCATGAATATAACTATTTTTCTCTAAAGTTTTATTCAAACATTTGCATTAATCCCTTGAAGAGCGATGATGCCGTTACGGCATCACATAATTTTAATCCCAATTTGCCACATTGGCAGCCGAAAATTTTAATGAAAATTTCACTTTTATTAAGCACGCGAAAATATGCTGCTTAAAAATAAATTTTCTTGTAACTACTGGTGTCGTTCAATTATTTCAAGATTTTACGAATATAAGTACCTTGCCCCTGAAAGGGTTAAAGAAAAACGTTTTATTATTTTTGTGAAAAAAATATCAATTATTTAAAGATCAGATTTTTAGTTTATTTTTATTTTATATATATATATATATTTTTTTATCAATATTGCAAACCATTATTTACACACACAATAAAAGAAGAAAAGTAAAACGTTTTCTTGAAAACGTAAGAATTTTATTAAAGAAATATCATATGAAAATACCCAGGTAGCATGAACATTAGCAGCAAGATTGATTTTTTCTGATATTATCTTGCCGTGGCAAATTTGAATTGAGAAATTCGCAGCAAATCTCCCGCAAGGTATACCATCACTAACTTGCATAAGTATTTTCTTGTGAAACTGATGGCAAGGCTGTTTTTAATTCATGAAAGAAACGAAATCAAAAAATCTCTCTGTTGAGAGAATAGACAATGAGCAGATACGCAGAAATTGCCGAAGTTTTATTCAGTTGGCACCGCTTTTTTTAAACGCTATACTTATGAAATATAAAAAAAAAAGGGCTCTAACAGCGTAGTGTAAATATTTTACCTCAATTTGTTTTTGGGGGTAAGAACGTTGCATGCACCTCGTATGCATCAATAGACGTGATCAGGTCTATGGACTCTTCAAAGGAGGGTAAACATGTAGTGTAACAGTTGTTAGCAGTTGATGTGGCATTAAAAGATAATTACTTTGCGGTAAGTTTTCAGTATTTTTGATTACTGTTTGCCATTAATTTGCAATCAATTTGATACAGTGTTAATTTAACTTGCACGACAAGTTAACTGCAAGTTCAAAGTGTGGTGACTTTGGCGTTAGCGTTATCTTGCTGCAGTCTTGTTATGAACTTTCAGTCTTGTCATGCTCAGCTTGCTGCAACTTTGCAGGTTTTCAAAGCAAGACTTCTGCAAATTTTCTGTAAACTAAAAATGCTATGTGGATAGAAGCTCAATAGTAGACGTATTCCATGAATGAAAAGTTTCTTCTTCTTGTCATTATCCTCCTGACAAGTAAAGGTTCTATAGTCTATGCCGGCGGATTTTGAATTTTATAGCTGATTCTATTCGTCTCATTGAGCTAAGTAATTCGCTTCCTCATATATCGGCTATTCAGTTTTAATAATGACAGGGGGCCGGGTCAAAATTAAAAAAAATGCGTAATGCCAGCTGCCGAAAATAAAACAGTAGTAGAAAATGCCTTCGCATGCAACCGTACGCAGAAGTTCTGGTTACGAAGTGCCTAAAAAACTCACAAAAGCACCGACAATGTGTGGTTACAATGATTTTTGCTCGTAATTCAGGAAAAAGTATTGACAGGATGAACAAACCTAGACCGGTGTGCCCAGTGGGTAACTTTTTTAAAATTCTGATTTCTTGATTGGCACCACTTTTTTGAAATAGTAAAATTAGCCTTATTTAATTTCATATTAATTAAGGAGAAAGCAAAGGGACTTTTACCATTTCAGAAAAGTGGTGCCTATCAAAAACTCTAAATTTTAACCCCTTAACGCTCAAATTAAATTACGGTTGAAAAATTCAAATTGCTTATTGGCACCACTTTTATGAAATAGAAATATTCACCTTATTTAATGACAGATAAAACTATATCAAAATATAGCCAATTTCACTATTTTATAAAACTGGTGGGAATCAAACAATTTGAGTAAAAGACACAGCCCGAGAATATGACGGGAGCGAGAATTAAGGGGTTAAAAAGTAGCCCACTGGCAATACTTAACTAGACGCGGACACCATAACTTGCGAAAACCTGGCTGTCTCCGGTGGGAATCAAACAATTTGAGTAAAAGACACAGCCCGAGAACATGACGGGAGCGAGAATTAAGGGGTTAAAAAAGTAGCCCACTGGCAATACTTAACTAGACGCGGACACCATAACTTGCGAAAACCTGGCTGTCTCCGTAGCATACGAACATTTTATCTGCAATTAAATTTTTTTATAATAACAGCAATGCTAAAACCTTATGATAGTTATTGGCAATGTATGGCACTGTAAAAGCAATTAGTAAACCTAAATCACACTAATTTCTTTTAAGGCATCTGTATTTCAATGATTGAAATTTTGAATTTTGACCTGGCCCCCTGTCATTATAAAAACTTAATAGCCGATATGCAAGGTATAAAATTATTAAGCTCGATGAGACAAATCGAATGAGCTATAAAAATAGAAATTCGCCGCCACAGACTAAAGTACCTTTACTTGTGAGACCCCGCTTCCATTCTATTGGACATTTTATTTTTTATATAGAATACTTAATTTCAGTTGGAACTTGTAAATACTTGCTGTCCATTATACTAGATAGCCTAGTGTTGCTATCTATACGCCGAAATAATAAAAAAATTGCAGTTAAATATGTATTTTAATCATTTGGAAGTGGCAGCGAACAAAAGAAAGACTCCGTTCCCGATATCGATAAGAGCGTGTGTGTCAGAACCCTTTCTGATTATGAAAGTAGCGCCATTTTGCTGCAGTGGATTTCTGGTGGATCTAGCAGAGATGCCGGGCGGAGCCGGGGCAGGTAGTATGTCTTGTTGTTCGCTCAATAAGTGTTCAGTAAGATATTTAAAGATAATCCGGAGTTAATCCCAGCGAGATCGGATTTAGCTAACTATATTAGAGATAATAGGGATATTTTAATTAGATGATTCAGATGCAGTATACTTCGATATGTTCGATGAGCAAGGACAGTGGCATAGGGCAAAACTATCAAAATCCTTTATCGAATATGGTGTAGAATTGGGATTAGACGGACGGCTTCTTGCGCATCAGCAGGTCAAATTTAATGAAATTATGATACCTTCCCAAAAAACTAATGATTTAGATAAAGAACCTCCTCCTAAAAATAATGGAAAATCCAAAAACAAAATAAATAAAACTAATCGTAGCATCTCAGCTTGTTTAGTTGTGCCCAGTGCAAAAAACCTCCAAAAAGGCTGAAAATGAGCCCAATTTTTTTCGCAGCTTCAAACTGCCGCGAGTCTAGATTTGACCTCTGAATCAGAGGACATAGAGCATGATCAACTTGGAGAGAATCCGGAAGATGTCACTAGGAATACTGGCGCGGATACAAATTTAAACCAATCCGAAATTACCATTAACCCTTTCAGGGACAAAGTGCTTGAATTCGTAAAACTTGAAATAATTGACTTACACCAGTAGTTACAAGAAAATTTATATGTAACACGGAGATAGCAAAAAAAATGAAGACACGCAAACTAAACAAACCAATAGGAAAGTTTTGCAGGCGGAGCCTAAGGTGGCTTTACCTCCACCGGTACAGCTTTACCAGCTGAGTGAATGTTAGATAAAGTCAAAACTGAATTTTAAAATTGATTCATCCCTAAGTTTGGCAACTTACTGAGAAAAATTATACGAGAGCATCGTAGCGCAACAACATTTTGCCCACAAAACCCTAGCATTTATGGATATAATTTCGAAAATTCCACAAAATAAAAGTCAGGATCATGTTAAGAAAATGTAATTGTAAATAGTTTTGTAAATATTTAAATCGTAAATTGTAAATTTTATATATAGCTTATTGTTAAAATTCTGTATTCGCATCGTGCACTTTTATTAATATTAAGTGTTAGGAATTAAATTGTAAATGCAATGTAAAATATGTGAAAAAGAATTGGGCCAATTTTTGGTCCGTGCATGGAATCAACTTTGCTTAGCAAACCCTTAATATTGCCTTGAACGACTAGACACCGGTCACGGTGGAGTGTTCAGCGGTGTGGGCCAGCACTTGTCAGGCCTGGAGGAAAGACTGCAAGTGTTGCCACCGTCAATTGGCTGTTCGCGGGCTTCACGGGGGAGGAAGGCCAGGTCGCTCAAGACTCCTGCATGAGCTGTCTACCGGAGGAAGGCGCTTAAAGGCTCCAGCCAATGGAAAACAGCTCCATATGCACTTATACCGTTAGCATCTTATGCAAATCCAGATTATGTTGCTACTTCAGTGTTCGTTGGAGTTATAGCGGAGAGTATTTACTCTCTATAGGCGCTCCTTAAGCTAAGTGTTGAGTTAAAGAAAAAGACTGTTGAAGGTAAGCAGGCAGTTTTAACGATCATTTTATATACCGTAATTTCCGGCGTATAATCCGCGGATCAAACAATCATTTTTCGACCCAGAAATGTTCTTTAATGAAATGTAACTTTTTAAATCGCGGTAAATATTTGGCTTCGATAACTAAATAAAATTTCTGGGTCCAAACATAATTGTTTGATCCGCGGATTATACGCCGGAAATTACGGTATATTTATATAACGATATAACGATAATTTTATATTTTATATTAATTTTTAAAAGTATTTTTATATTAATGCCACGCACGTCTAATTTTAAATGTTGTATCAATGAAATGGTATCGCATTTTAGGTAATCTAATGTATATTTTAAAGAATAAATTAAAAAAATTTAATGTCCATTCTATTGGACATTGAGTCTTCATATGTTGTTTTTATTCATATTAGACTCATTTTGTATACTGAAGAGAGGCATGATTTTTTACTTAAAAAAAAAATCAACACTGTATTGAAACAAATAAGAGATACAGAATTAGATAATATATTTTCTTAAACATATAAAAAAAAATTATTATTATCCTAGAAATGTATAATTTTACTGATAAAATTCCTGTTATTCTAAATCAGTACATTGTTAAATATTTCATTTCAGTGAAACATTTTTTTCTTCAGCATTTGGTAAATATAGATATGTATTATGTTTTATTCTTATTCATTGTAACTATTTTTGGTATTATTTGTCTGTTAGTATGCTATTTATAATTGAATTAATAAATTTAATCGCATTTAATTAGTAACAAAATTCTAAAGAAAATATAATTAAAGATAACAGTATAAGATTATAAATAAACTCATTTTGATTTCTTTTAAAGTTCTTGGCATTTAGTTGCCAAATGTGGTAGCTATGCCACTAATTATTATCATTATTCTAACAAACAAATAACTGGTGTTGGAAAGAGTTAAAAGCATACAAAAATTTATTATTATTTATTTAATTACTAAATTGATCAACACGTTTCTTATTTAAAATACACTTTTTCTATTTGATGATGCCAACATTGAATTTATGCGATATTTGGAAGTGACGTATAGACGCTAAAAAAACACTTCTGATGACAGCAAAGTTTTTACAGAGAGAAATTGGAACTTGGCGCTAAAAATCTGCTTTTTGAAGCCTATGTAGTGATCTTATCATAATTATCATACTTGATAAGTATAAAATAAAATAAGGTTGTCTGCATGAAATGATACTTCTATTTGTATATTCGATTAACTGTAAAAAATAATTGACTTTCAGAAGCACATACATCAACCTCTGAATTTCAAGTTCATCAATTTATTTTTTACGGGTAATGAGCTTTTTAAAACACTTATTATTATTATTTAGTGTCTAATTAAATTTAGTATCATTATTTTTTGTCTAATTCCATTTTGTATCATTATGTTTTGTCAAATATTAAGAATTTTACATTCAGATTCATGTAATTCAATAACATGTTTTATACAGGACTAATACCCAATGTCCATTTTATTGGACACGCGAAAAAAAGTATATATTTTTTTAATAAATGAAAATGTGCTTTCAGTTCTCAGCGCTGCCACAGGCGACTATTTTTCTATTCTGTTAGCACCACTATTTAAAAAATAGATGTAGCATAATTTGTAGCATATTTATCTTTCAAATGTTGACAAACAGTTCAAAATAATTTTTGTTTTGACAAAAGGGTGCGATGTAAAAATAGAAAGTTGACGCCTGTGGTAGCCCTGCTTTCTAGATTCAAAAGAAACAGAAATCTCAAATAACGCAAAATTTCCTAAAAAATAAGAATTTGGGTCTCAGCGCTGCCATGGAAATACTCAAGACCAGAGGACATGAGTGTGACGCCATCACTAATCGATCGACTTCTCACTAGTGTTGGAATTCGCACCGGATATTTTTGAATAGCAATTTTATTTTATTTTATTTGTGGGATATCTTTCATCTTATAAAACCATAATATCTATTTAAACCGACTGATGAAAATTCGGAATTCCTAAATACAAATTCAGCAGGATGCAGAATTCCACAGTTTTTCCGCATCGGGCTAATTTTTTATCGGGGGATTCCAAATTTTCACCAGTAAGTTTAAATAGTTATTATTATTTTATAAGATGATAGATATTTCAAGCAAAAAGTAAAAGAAAATTGCTATTTAAAAATTTCCGGTGTCAATTCCAACACTGCTGAGAAGTTGGTCGATTACTGGTGACGTTACACACGTGTCCTCTGGCCTTGATTATTTTGATGGCAGCGGTCTTAGGCGCTAGGATCGTCATTGCGCTACCATTACACTCTATGAAAGCATTGTTGCCAGTTTGACTTTCATTTTTATTCCAAAACACTGAATTCACAGCGGGTATATCCGAAAAATAATTTTTACTTTAACCCTTTCAGGGGCAAGGTACTTATATTCGTAAAATGTTGCAATAATTGGATGGCACCAGTATTTGTAAGAAAATTTATTTGTAAACAACTAAAAGCATATTTTCGCGTACATAATAAAAGTGAATATTTCGTTAGAAAATTCGGGTGCCAATGTGGCAAATAGGGATTAAAATTATGTGATCCCGTAACGGCATCACCGCCCTTTAAGGGGTTAATCAATCACGAAATAGCTATCATTAAATAACTCAGAAAATATTGTTCGTGTTTTCTGATGGAAATTTGAAATTCATGAATAAGAATGGAGGCCAAAATAGCAACCCTGTATGAAAGTGTCCAATCTTGTACGTTTATCTATGGATCACACTGCTTTATTTATTCACCAAAAGTTTGTCATAAAAAATAGCGAATAAATAATGCGTCATTTTTATCCTATTGTTGTATCCTAAAATAGAAACAGAGCAAGAATTACATATTTTATAAACAATTCACTTTTTTGCCTTTTCTACCAAGCGAAAAAAAAAACAAAAAAAAAATTGAAGTTTCCATAATCGAGTTTAGTTACCGCGGGCCATGATGTATTTAACCCTTACCGGCGGTGACTAAGTCTGTGTATAAACTGAGAAAATAATGGACTAACACCGGAATTTATGAACTAATTTATTAGAAAACACGAACTTGCTTATTTTCCCCTACATTATGAAAGGAAATTTTTAATTAAATATTCTTGGTGCCGTTTGTCAGTTTTGGAATTAAAATTAAGTGTCCTATTTTAAGGACACCGCCCTGGAAAGGGTTAAACGAAATTTTTCGAGAAAAGAACATGAATTTAAGTAAAAAAAAAAAAAAAAAAAAAAAAATAGGCGTGATCAGGGATGAGTTTTCTCCGCTTTTTCGCACACCAGTACAATCTTAGAAAATATGTTATTTTATTTAATCGAAATACACTGCGATTTAACAGAACAACTTTTTCTCTAAGATTATACTGGTATGTAAAAACGCGGAGAACATTCATCCCTGGGCGTGATATTCAAGATGAACACTGTAATGTTTATAAAAGTGCGTTTTTAAACCAGTTTTACTGTTATACTTTTTTACGATAAAGTGTTGTTTGTTGTTTTTAGTAGGCAACCTAAATGAATGTATTAACCATTTCGGGACGGGTGATGCATATATGCACCGTCAAATTATGCATGTGGAAATAGTTTTTGGTGCCATTAACCCCTTACGTGCCACATACGTATATATCCGTCGCGCATAGTCGATGCGTTAAGTGCCACAGACGTATATATCCGTCGCGCATAGTCGATGCGTTAAGTGCCACTGACGTATATATACGTCGGTCCAAAATATTGTCCTTTATACTGCGCTGTACCAGTAAAACCACGCCCACGGTTTTGGAATTTAAAAAAAAAAGAAAAAATACTTTGAAGGTGTTTTTGAAAGACTGACCTATTTCAGAGGAGAAGAGGTAGAATCAACTACCTTCATAAAGTCTATCGCACTGAGCTAGTGACGTGAAAATACAAGCGAATATTTTTCGATATTTGACAAGACTCCACCCTTTTTGCACACCACTATTATTTTAGAGAAAATATTGTTTGGTTTGCCGTTCACTTTTCTTTTGTTCGAGATATATACAATAGTTTCCTATCGGTAGGTTAAGGGCAGAGCATTCAATTTTTAGTGAATTCACAAAAGCTAAAAATTGAATGGAACACCTTCTATCTCTCAATGATTATTTACAGAGTTCGCACGCTCTTAAGCCACGCCCCATTTTGTAAGGCCACTAAATTCTAACTGTGGCACTGGGGAGTGAATCTCATAAGTTTTTCTCGGCACGTAAGGGGTTAATAAATAAATGCAATATTTGTCTTTTTTAATTAGACTATTGTTTGGTATTTGACAAGTAAAGGGAACTGTTTAAAATAACGGTGCCTACCAAATAATATTTTTGTAAAGGATGCCGTCTCGAAAGGATTAAGAATAAAAAATCTCTTAGAACCTTATAAAATTGGTTTTTACAAATGTTCAGTAACCCAGAGATCCAGGTGTGGATTTCCTAGTATTAATAAACGCTGTCCTCATGCGTGAAATTGTTTCATTCAAATTCATTTCAGGGCATAAAATTTCTATTCAGTCTCTGCCGTTCATTTAAAACTAAAATTGAATTTTTAATGCACACCTATCTAAGTTTTAGTTTAGAAAAGTAAAAAGCATCTGATCTCTTCGGATGACAGCATTAAATCGGGCACAGACAATGCAAGAGCTTTTGCACATAGTCAGTGTTGGAAAATTGGCGCAGAGGAGGAGCCTATTGACACCACTAAATTTTTATAGTATTCTTCACCTTAATAAAATCTATCAATTTATGTCATTAGATAAGCCGAAAAATACCACTAAAATTTAGTGGTGTCAATAGGCTCCACCTCTGCGCCAATTTTCCAGCACTGACATAGTACAAGTTGAATTCATTTTCTCAGAAAGAAGAGGTTTCACTTTTTTACCTAATTTGCTCCTTTTAACTTTTGAAGAGTTGCTAATTGTCTCCGGCTTTTTTCACACCACTATTATCTTAGGTAAAATTTTGCTCTTTTAACCCTTAATTGCATGAACTATTCCTTTAGAATTGTGTTTTTTTATTTTTATATTAAGGATTAGACACCAGAAATCTTAAGATAGATTTTTAACTTTATTTAGTAGCATATTTTTGTAATTTTTAGAGGATTAATATTTCTATGTAAGTACAGTGGTTGTGAGAACTTAATTTATGTATTAAAAATTAAATAAAAAGGTGATGGAAATTTACATCACTATGCAATTAACAGTTAAACCGCATAAATGTTCCAATTAAATAAAGAACATTTTCTGTATAAAAATACTGAAGGCTAGGCAGCTTTGTTTTGAAAACTATAATTTGGTTCCATTTGGGATCGAGATCGCACTTTTAGACATATATCAGCGCATTAAGTTATATCTTATTTTTTAGTTTATAAGATGGGTTTATTGGAGGTTTCATAATAATATACCGAACTGTTTTTAAATTTGGAAATTATATTTTAACTTCAAATAGCCATATGTGAGATAAAGAAGACAATTTAATATTAGTACAAATAAAAGCGTATTTTATTCAGCGAATTTTTATTACGGACTATTGGAGAATTTGAAAAATACAAAACTTTACTTCTTGTGAGATTTTGGAGTTCGTGCAATTGCAATACCTAATTAAATCGTGGTGAGGGATGAGGACTAATAATAGAGTTCTGATAAATGCAGTATTGCCAGATTGGAAAGTTTTTTAATTTAGATTATTTGACTGTCACCACTTTTTTTTAAATAGAAAAATTCGCTTATTTTTTCAGAATGTTTAAACCTTTTCGGCACACCGTGCCCGAGTCGGGATACCTAATTTTAATTCCAAACTTACGAAAAGGCACCAAGAATATTTTAGTAAAATTTTGCTTTTACAATGAGCATTAAAAGTAACATGTTTTTAATCTCTAAAAAAGGTGTATTAAAATTCCGGTGTCAGTAAACCATTTCATCATTTTTCAACAAAAATTGCATGCGCGGGAAAGGGTTAATCTATTTTTAATTATTTCGAATATTTCTATTTAAAAAAGTGGTGACAATCAACAATCTGGGGACAAAAAAGTCCCCAATATGGCAACACTGGATAATTGCATAGTTGCCAATCTCCCGATTTTCTTTTCTTTGAAATCTTACAAAAATGTTCGCTTTATTTCATTGTAGAAATTGTACGATTGTTTAAAACAAGTATTTCTGCGTAAAATTACTCGTATTAAAAAAAATCAGGAGGTTGGAAACTATGTCAATGTAATCAGGGAAAAATTATGAGACGAAAATAAAGTTAATAAAATTATGTAAATATTAAAATAAAACACACGAGCACACTCTATATTTTAGAATCCATAGCTTTTGATATCAATTTCATTAGATAAGTTTTTTTTTCTACAAATCTACTGAACATTAAAATAATTAATATAATTCAAATAAATCTTTTTGAAAAATATCACCTATGGAAATAAACAATTCAGATAAAAGAAAAAAAAACAAGAATTTCATTAATTAATAAATATCCAATGTACGAAATATATTAGCTGAATGTAAATTTTATTAATGATATATGTTTATCTTTAAGATATTTTTTTGTTAATGAGGAAAAAAGTAATGATATTAATTTTGATAACTAATTTATTCTATTCTAGTATGTAATTTAGATAATTGTGCTAAACATATTTGTCAACACCGAGCTAATTAAAACTAAACGAAGAAACAATTTATTTATAATAAGATCATTTAGTGGTAAACAGATTTAAATGTTGGAAAACAATGACACATTTTGATTTTGTAAATCGCTACTATCTAGAAAAATTATTTCTATAAATTTTAAGGGCACTAGAACAGGGGGATTCATATAGGTGGACTATACAGGATGATTCATAAAGATGGAACCAATAGCCTGTTTCCTTTAACATTGTCCCTAGACGCATACTTCCAAATGCAAATTTTCATAAATGTACGTGCAAGATGTGCTGACATAAATTGTAGTTCTAAGTCAGGGATGTCAAACTGTGGCCCGCCGGATACCACTAAAATTTTATAGTTATCTTTGCCTTTTCTAATCGTCGAATTTCTGCGATTGAAGTTGTCGACAATTTCTTTAAAATTTTAGTGGTATCCGGCGGGCCACAGTTTGACACCCCTGTTCTAAGTATTGATGGGTTGTGGTGGTGTTTTAGTAATTTGAATTTAAGCTGGCTGAGGCGTGCTGTCCAGTTTTGATATTTATCTATAGTGATGCCTAATACACTAATACATAATATGGCGTACATGGTCCAAGCTAGTTCCATTAATTCCCATTGTTGGTTCACCTTCTAGCTTGCATGATCTCAGATAGCATGAATATTAGCAGCAAATTTGATTTTTTTCTGATATTATCTTGTCGTGACAAATATGAATTGAGAAATTCGCAGCAAATCTCCCGCAAGGTTTACCATCACCCACTTGTATGAGTAGTTTGTTTTGAAACATATGGCAAGACTGTCTTTAATTCACGAAAGTGACGCAAGCCAAAATTCTCTCTGTTGAGAGAATTGACAATCAGCAGATACGCAGAAATTTCAGAAATTTTATTCGGCTGGCACCGCTTTTTTAAAAGCTATACTTTTCAAATATCAAAAAAGGCTGGATTTGAAGTGTGCTAGTATTAGCCTATCTTGTTAACGGTGATAAAAACGGTACATCCACCTTATCGACGCGAATGAATTAATATACTTCCTCAGGTCTATGGAATCCTTCGAAGGGGGTTAAACTTATAGTGTAACAGTTGTAAAAAGTTAATGTGGTATGGAAAGGTTGCTACTTTGCAGTATTTTTGATTACATGTTTGCCGTTAATTTGCAATAAATTTGATACAGAGTGAATTTAACTTGCACAAGTTAGCTACAAGTTCAAAGTGTGGTGACTTCGGTGTTTGCGTTATCTTGCTGCAGTCTTGTTATGAACTTTCAGTCTTCTTATGCTGAGCTTTCTGCAACTTTGCAGGCTTTCAAAGCAAGACTTCTGCAAAATAAAAATGCTATGTGGGGTCTCACGAAAGTTAAGACATCTGATTTCCCGCATGATATGTGTAGGTGGTGTACATCCAGTAGTCGGCTGAATGCTGTGAATGCTCGATCCACTGCTAGTTCTAGGTCCAGACGCCTGCGACAGGAGAATAACCAGGCTAAAGTCCTCAGCAAACGCATATGCGAATGCCCTGATGCTCCAGCTCTATAAGAAAGATGTTCGCGATTAGAAACTTGGGTAGAGGTCTAGAAAAGGGACCACCAAACATGGTGCTCACCGATTTTGATGTATTTAATGTATATTGTACAGTTTTTATCCCTAATTACTCTGGCGAAATGATTTCTTCAAATGGGCCTTAGATTTTGAGAAATTGGAGTTCGAAGTTCAGCATACGTTTCAAATACTCATTAGTTTGCAATGTTCGACGAGTATTTCGTGGCGTGACGGCAAAAGTCACGCGCGCCAAACAGAGGGCCCAAGTTCGATGCTGGCTCCCGGCTTTTCTTTTTATTTATTAATTTCATACTTTTGATATTTTATAAATTTTAATCAACTTACGAATTTCTACAGTTTTGAAATTGCCTTTTTCCTAAGAAAATCGATTTACGTTTTTGATTTTTCATGGAAACATCTAATTTTTTACTCATTTTTAAACTAACATTTCTGTTGGCAGAATTATAAATTTAATTTGTGTGTAATTTGTGCAAAAAATTTCTTTTCATAAAATTAATATTGGTATTTATCTTTTTTATATTTTAAATACAAGTCTCAAATAATGCATAATATTTTATTAGAAAAAAAAAATACATAGCAAATATCTTTTTAATATTTGGTTTGTTTTAAATATATTAAAATATGTTAAATGATAAAATATAATTTTTTAATATTATTGAAATTTATATTTAAGTTTAGTAAATATACAATTAACCGGGTGACATATATCGTAAAAATATTCAAAACTGAATATTCATACGGATAATTTTCCTATATAGAGCATAATTTCTTACACAGTATTTGTTTTCAAAAGAAGATAAAATATATCAGTTTAAAAAAATAATTAATTTATATTTTATTATGAAAGTCAAGTTGACGATTTCTTAAAATATATGTTTCACAAGTTTCATCTTATGTGGGATCCGCAGGCAATTTTTACATTTCCTGTTGACAATTTTTGCTTTATTATCATTATTTGTTAGAATGAAAAATATTTTGAAACATAATTTGTCCATTTTTATTCAGCAAAAGTTAAACACATTTTTAGACATTTGACATCAAAATTATTATTTATAATTTACACGAAATAATAAAATGTCACTTAAAATTCCATAAAGTAAATAAATATATATAATGTATTATTTCTAAACTTTGCTTAAAATATAAAAATATAAAAAGGTAAATAATAGTTTTAAAAAAATCTAGACATAAATTAGTTTGGATTTTCGCCATTAGAGATAAATATATATAAACTATACATTTTCATGAAAAAAAAAATCATAAGCGTAGTTGTATACTTTTATGAAAAATGTATAAAAATTAAAAGTTGCAGCAATTCATAACCATACTTAAAACTTGTAATGAGTCAAAATATAAAATTAATTTTAAAAAGTCAAGAAGTAGGATCGAACGCGGACCGCCCGGTTGATAAGCCAGCACTCTGCCTCAACGCCACGAACAACTCGTCATTTACACGTACAAGGTGCCCTTCCTTGTAATTTTCAAGAATTCTGGCACCATGATATAAGATTAAAAATTCTATATCTAATACGTAAGGCTCAGAATTCGCAATACTTTTATTAATTGCAGAATTTTTAATGTTTTACTGTGGGTTAAATAAAGCTAAAAATTCAGTTTAAAAATTGAGCGTCAACTGTAATTCACCTGCATGTGTAACGCAATAAAATATATGCAGCAACATATTAGATGTGTTAAAATTGATAAATTAATTATTATAATTAATTATTATTTATTAATAATTATAATTAATAATTATTATTATTAATTATAATTAATTATTATTATTAATAATTATAATTAATAATAATTATTATTAATTATTTTTTATTAAAATTGATAAATTATATGAAGAAACAAAATTATACCAGTTTATACCAGTATTAAATTATTTTCTATCTTAATTTGATTTAAACGTCAAAAAATTTAATTTTTCATTCATATTTAATTAAACTTAAATCATTCAGGAAAATGGTTGTAATAATTGAATTCTGCATGCTGTTGAAATAAGATATTAAAAAATATAATTATACATTTCAGGAGCAAATGATTGTAATGTTGAATTCACACCGGCATATTCGAAAAAAAATTGCTTCAAAATAAGGAAAAGCGGTTTTCAACAAGGTCCCACCCCCATTATACCCACCCCATTATAATATATCCCACCACTCCTCAAGGGGTTAGTAACATAATTGCAAGACATTTATTATAGAACTAACTTTGAGCAAAAGTGACATACACCGAAAGATGTCACATTACGATTTTTTTCCCCCTTTCATTGCGCCTCATAAAATAATTGCAACAAAAATATATTGTCATTAAAATTGATTTTTGCTCTTAACAAGACTCTGTTGTTTTATTTTTATGCAGTTAAATTTGTTTGCTGTTTAACATCTGAATGACATAGTTTTACATGTTAAAACTTTTGTAAATAATGGAGTTATGAATAAAGAGGAGGAGACATGTAGTGTGCTGTCTACCAGTTGCGAGTGAAGTAACTGAGGAGGTTGTCACAAGATGGCGGCGGCTTTTTTAAAATAGGATCTTCAGTTTCTGATTACCACTAGGCTGAACATCCCACCAGTAAAATTGAATAGAAAACTTCGTCATATTTCTACGTCTTATTCATGGAAATTTTTCTCAAAAATGTCGTAAAAATTTTTATTTGTTTTTACTGGTGTCAGTATGCCTTGTAAAACTGTCAGTTTGTTTCCCTGGTTGTCACAATATGGCGGAAACGCAGCACCTAACTATTGCCAAAGTAAACTCCTACCAGTAAAAATAATAATCTGTTTCTACCATTATTTATGACTGAAATTTTTTAATATTAAGGCGTTTAAATAAGTTGAAATTTTCTATATAAATCTGCTGGTGGAAGTTTCCACCGACAGTAAACAACGCCTGCAATAGCGGTTACAGTTGATGCTTCACTATTTTAAGGATATGTCAGCTCCTCTTTATTAATAGTTCCATGTTGTAAATAGTCATTCAAAGTTTTGTTTAAATTGTTTGTGAAATCAAATAGCTTGTTAAACAGAAAATACGATAGACATTCTGAATTGATTTAAAGTTCCATGCATTAAGACGTATAAACACGGATTAAATAAGATTTTAAAAGCAATAAGAAAATTTAGAACATAGTTTTCTAAAGCATAGAAATGTACAAATTCATATTATACAGTTTATATATAGTGTGACTGTTATGAATGTTAATGTAATCCTCTTACGTCATTAATTTGACAATAAAATTATCTTACAGAGCTGCCACTGGCAGCTATTTTTTAATTATATCTATAAACACTTTTTAAAAAGAAAATTCTTTCACATACACTTTGACAACATGTGCAAAAGAAATGTACTACAAAATTAATCTTATTAAAAATAGCGGTGGAAATAGAATTTAAAAATTGTCGCCAGTGGCAGCACTGATCATATCATTCACGGCTCCCACACGGTCCGTTTTTTGACCACCACTTTTTTGAAAAGAAAAAATCTTCTTCATAAATTTTCTTAGAAACATACCTCGAAGGGCATTTTCGCTACAAATGTTACAAAATCTGACACGAGTTTTTTTTATTTTCAAAAAAAAATTTGTTTTCAGGAAAGTGGATCACGTGCATCGTTTTCCTTTAACCCCTTGAATGTCGGTGATTCATTTTTGGACCACTTAATTTCAATCCCTAAATGCCACATTGGCACCGGAATTCGGGAATGATTTTTTTTTAATTAAATACGTGAAGAAAAGTTTTGAATTAGTTTTAAATATATGAGTTTGTAAATTGTGGTGTCATTCAATCATTTCAACATTTTATGAATGGAAGTACTTTGCCCTAAAACGATTAAACAGCATTTTTGCACATTTGATTGAACTAAAATCATTCAGAGGAATTATTCCATTCACCACTGTGTTTTAACACTATACAGGTTGCAAAGGGTGTTGTCAAAACTGGTGGGGCATTTTATTCAGAAACTTCACGTTCACGCCAAAAAAAAATTAACACTAATTTTCCTTTATTTCAATGACGAAATACGGGTCTCCCAAATTGTCCTTCATTTAAAGACCAGTATTTTCTTAGAGCCAATTCCATGAGTGGTCTCCACCAGGGTTGCTAGTGTGGCCACCGATTTTTGTCCGAAACTCCAAATTCATACCGAACATTTCTAAAAAGAAATTTTTACTTAATCAGATCGATCGTTGCCATCAAAATACTCAAGACCAGAGGACACGAGTTGTGACGTCTTCACTAATCGACAGACTTCTGAGTAGTGTGAAAATTTTGAATCTGGAATATCTATCATTGTATAAAACAATACCAACTATTTAAATCTACTTGTGAGAATTCGGAATCCCAAAATAAAAATTCAGTCAGATGCGGAATGCCACAGTGTTAACTCATCCGGCTGATTTTTTATTGAGGGATTACAAATTCTCACCAGTAATCTTAAATAGTTATTATTGTTTCATAAGGTGATTGATATTCCACAAGTAAAATAAAATAAAATTGCTATTAAAATTTTTCCGGTGTGAATTCCAACACTAGTGAGAAGTCGGCCCATTAGCAGAGTTGCCAAGTCTCCGGCTTTTTTCACACCACTATTATTTTAAAGAAAATCTGGTTCTTTTAAATTGCCCAAATTTCGTAATTAAATGAAACTACATTTTCTGTATTAAAATACTGGTATCCAAAAAGCCGGAGACTTGGCAGCTCTGCATTAGTGAAGACGTGACAACTCTTGTCCGCAGGCTTTGAGTACTTCGATGGCAACGGATCGATAAATGTGTCTCATTAAAGAAAGCATAATTCTGATTAAAAATGTAAACCAAACTGGCATTACTTGTCTCTACAACATTTGCTGTAGAATGAACCTTCGGAGTCGGAATTCTACAGATTTTGCAATAAATATCTAAAAAGAAATTTTTCTAAGAAAATACCGTTATTCAAAATTCGTACCATTTGGGAGCTCTGTGGAATTTCAATCATTATAATAACTAAAAATTACTGTTCAAACTTTCTGGGAAAAATTTAGAATTTCTTAACGATAGTTTTATAAATGACGCCGAAATGCGTCAGCGGTCTGTATAGTGTCAATAAAACATTCAACAAACAATATTTTTTTTTAAATTCTTATTAAAAAAAAAAATCTTACTAACATCTTTTAAATCAGGGGTGTCAAAATATGACCCGCCGGATACCATTAAAATTTTTCAGTAAACATCGCATAATAATCGAATCTCTCCCATTTCTTGAAGTCGACTATTTCTTTAAAAAATAGTGGTATCAGGCGGGCTACAGTTTGACACTCCTGCTTTAAATGAAAAATCGACAATAAATATAAATATGCTACATTATTGAAATTTCACCGTTTAGTTTTCATATAGCTATTTAAAATAATTGCAGCGATTATATTATTAAATTTTTCATTATTTGGATTTCGTGACGCCAGTGAAAACAATTTCCACGATTATGCACAGTCATTAAAATTGATTTTTACCCTTCTTTGTATTCTTCCAAGAATTCACTGTTTTAAAGTTTTATTTAACACTAGAACGCCCGGAAATTTTACCCAAGTTTTACAAAAATATTTCACACCAGAATTTTTACTTAAAATTATTCAACTGATTTATTTAACGTTTTTCTGCGTTGTTTTAATTTAACTTATTTTATGAAAAAAATTCTGGCTCCAATTGGCATTTAATCATTTGGTCGGAGTCGATTCGACTCCTTCGGGGCGTTCTAGTGTTAAAGCCAAACTCACATCTTTCTGACACAATTTTTTATACAGTTTTTTCTCTACAATGGTATATAACTGGTAAATGTTCTTATAAAAATTTAAAAAAACTATGTATTCAAACTTTTTTTCCGTTTTCCGGTAAAGGCAGAAGATTTTTCAGAAAATGTTGTCATAATGGGCTTTTGAACTGAAATTACGGACGCGCCATTGCAGGAAAGAAAAAAACTTCCATTCTGAGACGACACTCGATTATATCTAAAGATGACAATAATTTATCAAAAATTAAAAGTACAAGTTGTATTGCAAATCACTTTAACCCCTTAATCAGTGTTGGAAAATTGGTGCAGAGGAGGAGCCTATTGACACCACTAATTTTTTATAGTATTCTTCTGCTTAATAAAAACTATCAATTTCTGTCATTAGATAGGCCGAAAAATACCACTAAAATTTACTGGTGTCAATAGGCTCCTCCTCTGCGCCAATTTTTCAGCACTGCCTTAATGGTCGCATTAAATTACGGTATAAAAAAATCTAATTACTTATTGGCACCACTTTATTGAAAAAGGAATATTCACCTTATTTAATGACAGGTAAAATGATACCATAATAAAGCCAATTACACTATTTTATAAAACTGGTGGGAATCAAACAATCTGAATAAAAGACACAGCCCGTGAGTATCATGGGTACAAGAATTAAGGGGTTAATAATCATGCCTGAAAATATCATTCGTTTATGTTTGAAAATGAGTCAGGAAAAGGTGCCAAAAAGAGGGTTCGTACGGTTACCGTTATTTTCTAGGCCAGATATCAGTTTTTGTTTTTTTTTTAATAGAAAAATAAATCTAGTTTAAATGGACGAAATTTCGTCTTATTTAACACTAGAACGCCTGGAATGAGTCGATTCGACTCCGGCCATATGATTAAATGTCAATTGGAACCAAAAATTCTTTCACAAAATAAGTTAAATTTTAAAAACGCAGATTTACGATAAATAAATAAGTCAAATAATTTTAAATATAAATCCTAATATAAAATATACCGGGTGTCCCAAAAAGGACTGACTGATTTTAAAATTCAATAACTTGCAAACGGTGACAGATATTTAAAAAATTCTTGCAGGAGGGTTATGCATAAGGTCAAAAGTTTTATTACAGTGATTTTCAATTTTAGTTCGATTTACAAACAATAGATGGCGCTGTAAGCAATAGTCGCTAAATTCAAGCTCGATTTTTGGTACTTCGTGGCCCGGATAATACATTTCCATCTCCTTTTTCTGCATGGAACAAGATAAAAGACCAAAAATCGAGCCTGTATTTAGCGACTATTGCTTACAGCGCCATCTATTGTTTGTAAATCGAACTAAAATTGAAAATCACTGTAATAAAACTTTTGACCTTATGCATAACCCTCCTTCAAGAATTTTTTTAATATCTGTCACCGTTTGCAAGTTATTGAATTTTAAAATCAGTCAGTCCTTTTTGGGACACCCGGTATATTGATTTAAATATAACCACCGCGCTCGCCAGATCTTTCATGTCTTTTTTTTTTTTTTTTTTTTTTTTTTTTTTTTTTTTTTTGTGGGGACAGCTAAAGGCTGTTGTGTATGAGACTCCCATTGAATCCGCAGAAGAACTTGTGGCCAAGCTTTCGGCTGATGTAGGGGAAGTTCGCGATATGCCTGGTGTGTTTCAGAAAATTCGCCAATCTGTTCTTCGCCGTTGTACTGCGTGCATAACACCTGCCGGTCAATGTTTTGAGCACTTATTGTAATCAAATGCCATTAAATGTCTTTTCGTAACTTAACTTAATCGTTCATTGTGTGTTTTTGCCTCGTATAAGAACATAACTTTTGGCGCCCTCTAACTTTTTTACGTTTAGTTTTCGACCATGCATTCTTTGATACAAAATGTTTGTTTGGGTGTGTACTATCACCTCTTAAAATTTTTTCCATCTTTTTTGAATCACCCTGTATTTATTAACTTTTAGTGGTAACAAAAAAACTTAAAACTTGGCAGCCATGCTATTATGTTGATGCAAAAATTCTGTCGCGTTTTATTACCTAATTTTAATACATGATAATTTTATATATTAGTTCAAAGTAAGCAGGTATAATCAGATATTAAAATTTTACGGGTATTTAAGATATTATTAGGTATTAAAATAAGGCAGAACATTTGCATCAACACAATATTTCACGCGTAAAAGTTACACAAATTATCTGTGAAAAAATAAAGAGCACTTCTGTTCGAAAATGTTGGTCCTCAAAAGTAAAGACCGTGCATGCACTGTTTTGTCGATTCACGTCAGTGACATTTTAAATGTTATCCGAAATATGTGTGTAGCTTAATTTATATCAAATCAAATAGCAACTCCATGCGGCACATTCACAACTTGAAACCAGGTGATTTTTCAACAAAATTTTAAGGTTTATGAAAAAATAGCTAAACACACTTTCATTTATTTTGAAATGGTGATGTAGCTCAAAGGAATGCTATATAGCTGCCAATGTTCATTCTGCACCTCAATTTTTAAGTAAAGATATTATTTTATTGAATGAAAGAAATTTTTGTGACAAAAACATTTCATGATGGACCTTATTATGACTCAAATCGGAAAAAGCGATATTGAAAGAACGTTAATTTTGGCAACTATCATGATACAAAGCATGTGCACCCTACTTGTGATGACAGAAAGTTGGTAGAATTCGAAAACTGAAAAGAAATTTATTGCACGTTTTATTTTAGGCACGAATTCCATGAAAATGTACTTTATAAAATTACTTTATTTTTTGTATATGTCAGTAAATTATTTATTTTTTCTCAATATTTAACGTCACGTATGATATTTATTTTATACATAACATAAAATTTAGAGTTTTTTTTTTTTTTTTCAAGTCATAAAGTCAATCGAAGTCGATGATTTAACCATGGAACTATTAATATAAAGGAACTGACATATCCTTAAAATAGTGAAGCTTCAACTGTAAACGCATTCGCAAGGGCTGATTACCTCCGGTCGAAGCTTCCACCAGTAAATTTATATAGAAATTTTTTCTTTATTTAAAGGCGTTGTTAACCCGAGATTATACGTGCAGGGTATTACATACCCAGGGTGCGCACGATTATTAAATTCATCACCACTGTTTTTCGAAAAGTAATCCTGAAATAATTTTATCGCGGAATTTGTGAGCAATGTCAATGATTAAATAAGATGACTATTTTTATTTGAATTTACTGGTGGCAAAGTGTAAATCATACATATCCTGGACATGCGCGAGCATTCGCGGGTTGATGGAAAACTTTAGTCATAAATAATGGCAGAAAAAGATTTTAATTTTAACTGGTGTAAGATTACTTTTGCGGTAGTCAGGTCCTTCGTTTTTGCCATATTGTGACAAGCGGTGATGTAATCTGACGATTTTACCTGTCAAAATGACATCAGAAAGTATTTGTGAGAAAATATTTCCGTGCATAAGGCGCTTAAATAAGACAAAAATTTCTATTGAATTATACTGGTGGGAAGTTTGCCCCGCGATATTTTGAAACTGTAGATCCGATTTTAAAAAAGCAGCCGCCATCTTGTGACAACCTCCTCAGTTACTTTACTCGCAAGTGGTAGACAGTACACTATATGTCACCTCCTTTTTATTCATAGCTCCATTGATTTAACATAGCATTTTTCAAAGTAAGACCCAACGGTGACACTAAGCTATTACTAATTAACCCGCTCATTTTCAAACTAATTTAGTTGCTAAAATGTTGAAAATATTAACTGCCAACAGTGTTTATGAACAATTTGATTTAAAAATGAATACAAATTCTCATTAATGTCTTTCATCTCTTTAAAAGCAAATAATAATAAAAAAAAAAATCTGGAACAATTTCGAGAACTAGGTCAGTCGTGCCACGCGCCACTTTTTTATTTCAGATTTCTTGATTGTTAACCCTTTCCAGCACAGGCAATTTTTGTTGTAAAATGATGAAATGATTGACTGACACCGGAATTTAAAAACGATTTTTTTTAGAAATTAAAAATATGTTACTTTAAATGTTCATTGGAAAGGCAAAATTTTACTAAAATATTCTTGGTGCCGTTGGTAAGTTTGTAATTAAAATTAGGTATCCCGATCCGGGAAGGAAAGGGTTAACACTGTTTTGAAGTAGAATTGTTCGCACGATTTAGTGACAGATATAATGGTGCAAAATTAAGGCAAATTAAACTATTTTTTAAATTGGTGACAATCAAGCAATCTGAATTTTAAAAAATAGTAGCGGCGTGGCAACACAAATTGGGGGTTAAAATTAAGTGGAAAGCATACTCACAATCGCATCTGAAGGGGTTAAGAATAGAAAAAAATTGCGTTCGATAAAAAATTTACATAATGAATGTCTATCGGAATTTGTGGTGGAAAACGACTTTCAGGGGGAAAAAATAAAGGTACTTACTTTAACAGATAGAATATATTGTAAGATTTAATGTAGGGGTCTTCAACAAGTTTGCCTGAAATTTATTTGCCTCCGCAAATTCTAAAACGTAATCTTCGCCTTATTTAATCATAAATACGCTGTCATTAAATAGTCCATTTTTAGGTGCGTTCTTAGTTATATAAATACGTAACACCTATAGTCTTCGCCTGGTCTGCCCGTCAGTCCACATATAACAGCACAAAAATTACCCAGTCTAATGGTTTGAAATTTAACATATTCAGGGTTCGTACGGGTCCTTGAATTTCATGACTGAGATATTCTACTGTACCAGTAATTTCTTATGGAAAATCTCTCCTTAAATAAGGCGAAATTTCGTTCGTTTAAACCATATTTATTTTTCTGTAAAAAAATACTGATATATGGCCTTGAAAATAACGGTACCCGTACGAACCCATAATATATATAATCGTTGCAGAATGTTGTCGAGTCTTTTCAAATTTTATGAAAATGAAATCAAAACTTAAAAGGTAGTAATAAAAGTTATCTTCATTCTATTAAACTAATCACACGTAATTAATTCAATGATATCCCATGCTAGGTAATGATTCTATGTTGTCATAGTGATTACGTTCTATTTAAGATGGAGTCGTTTTGTTTCCGTTATACTGAATTTAATATATATAATCGCAATACATTTTGTATTCATGCATTCTTGCATAAGAGTGCAACAGCTATTGCACCAAGATCTAAATATTTATAAAACTAATATCGCGAACGCACATCATTTGACACCGTTTGACGTACAACTTCATCCTTCTTCTATAATAATAAAGCGTTACTTAAAGGGTTCTCTAGCCACAGGTTGAATACCCCTATTTTAACCCATGAACCGCTGACGTTGTGTTCACGCAACAGTCAAAATAATTGCTCATGCAATGAATCTATTACATTGGCACCACTATTTTAGAATTTAAAAAAATGTCTTAATTCTTGGCAGGAATTTTTGCTATTTTAGTAAAGCGAAATTTACCTTACTGAATTTGTGGTGGGAAACTACTTTCAACAAGAAATTTGAAAACTTCTATCGTAATAGTTTTGTCGTTTAATGGGTTAAGTCAAATGTTGCGAAATATTTCACGTAGAATTTATAAGGAACGAGACTAAAATTCTTAAAACAACCAAAATCTAAGATTTATAATATTATCTAGAAGTGGCCAAACTATGGTCGAACCACCACCCTACCATTATTTTGGAACTGAATAATTTGTCTTACTTAACCCATTACTCGCTGGTGTTGCGTTCACGCAACCGTCAAAATAAATGAACATATTTAAGTTATTTACATACCCATCACTATTTTTGAATTAAAAATTGGCCTTACTTAAAGACATAAAATTTAAGATCATATAAAGTGAAAATTATCTTGCAGAGTTTGTGGTTGTAAACAACGTTCAGCTAAAAAGTTAAAAGTTTCAACCTTGTAGTTTTGGCGGTTACTGTGTTAATGAGAGAAATTTTGCAATAGAACATAGCGGAGATTAGCTTTGGAAATTTTGTTGTGGCAAACGAATTTAGGGAGAAAAGGCTGCACAGCTCTAAGGTAAATCATAGTCGCCAACTTCTTCAAGTTTTTGTTAACATAATTTAAGAATAAAAATCTTCACTTTATTTAATTTTGAGTATGATTTTATTATATAGGCTTCCAAAAACTCAAGTGCGGCCTATGAAATACGAATAGCTTTGTATAGTGATATTCGCCTTATTTAATCGCAGAAAGTTTATTCAAATTTGACAATTAACCCTTTCCGGCACGGGCAATATTTGTTGTAAATCGATGAAATGATTGACTGACACCAGAATTTTAAAACGACTTTTTTAGAAATTAAAAACATGTTACTTTAAGTATTCATTGTAAAAGCAAAATTTTACTAAAATATTCTTGGTGTCATTCGTAAGTTTGGAATTAAAATTAGGTATCCCGACCCGGGCGCACTGTGCCGGAAGGTATAAATAAATAGTAGAATACTCTACAAATTAAATGGTACTCCTGCAGCCTCTTTTTGAGTTGTTGGAAACAGGGGGGGGGGTCATATTACTACCAATACTATTATATAGAAAATTTGGCTTTATTTAATCATTGAACGTTATACGATTAAACAAAGCTAAATTTAACATACAATAATACTGGTAAAAAAATGATCGTCCTCCCCCCCCCCCCTTAAGCTACACTATTGACTGGTAAACATTTTTTATCAGGTCGTCAAGTATGAAACTTGTGATTACAAAAAGGTTAGAGTACCAACGAGGCAAACTTCCACCAGTAAGAAAGAATAGACAATTTTATGTCATTCATGACAGTAATTTTTCATAAATATGGTGTTTATATAAGATGAAAATTTCTATTAAAATTTACTGGTGGAAGTATACCCCGTTGATAATCTGTCCCTTTTGTAATCACAAGTTTCACACTTGATGACCTAATACCGGGGTGGGAGGATAGAGGACAAATTTTATTGTTCGTACCAGAATATTTTATCAATAATCTTAAAGAGACATTTTTATGAGATATCCAATAGACTATATCATGAAGATTATTGATAAAAGATACTGGTAAGAATTATAGAATTAGTCCTATATGCTCCGACCCCTGCCTAATATAATAAAAAATCAATTTAAAATAGTGAAGAATATATTCACATGATATTGGAATGAGGGTGCGTAGAGGCGTATATATTGATTACCACTATTTCCCAATAGTAAAAATTTCTCTTCGCATCTTTAAAACGGACTGTGTATTTTAGAATATTCAGTTATGACATGCATAGCTATCAAATACAATAATTTTTTTCTTCATTATTTCCAAATATTTCTTTTCGCTTTATTAAACTGCACAATTTAGCGTTTAAATAAAACGAATATTTCTATTATAAATACATGTGTCTGAAAATCATTGATGCTTGAAGATTTGTATATACTTTCATTTCCAATTTCATAGAATTCCTTTTTTTAAAACACTTTTAAGCATTTAATATTCTATTTGTTTAAACATCAATAACATGTCTAATATTATACAAAAACCGTCTAAAAATTGAACATTAGTTCTCAGGTTTATCGGGATTATTGGTAAATAGGACGAAAAACATTTTATCAAAAAGTAAATAAAATTACACTTGAATGATTAACCCATAATCACATATCCATCTGCTGTATCCAGAATAAAAGAAATGGCACTCGTGTTTCTTTTCTCCTTTGATACTGATGCCAAGAATAGTAATCAGGTAACATTAGAAGTTATTGTTAGCAGCAGATATATTGTTTTAATCGACTTTCATTTTTCTTTCGAAGTAATATGTTTAATTGTTGGAATTTCACTTTAGTACAAAAACAAAATAGTATTTAATACTATTTTAGTATCTGTGGAATAGAAACATTAAACATAAAATAATATTAGTCAAAGTAATGCACTCAAAAATAAAATTAATAAAATTTAATTCCAGTGGAAAAGTTCGATGTTTTGGTTTTATGGTATTAGTTTGATTAGTTAAGAGCCAAAACTAGTTAGGCGGAGAACCTTAACCCGTTAGGGACCATGGGTGCATATATGCACTCTCAAGAAATGCTTAAAACGCTGGAGTTTGATGCCAGTAAAAAAGAAAAGTAAAATTGATTTTATTTAATTTTGACATGCTCCTGATTTGTAAAGTTAAGTGAAATAATTAACAAAAAGTAGTGGCAAACGAATAAAATTCGTGTGAAACATGCTGGTTCTGAACAGTTTAAACGCTAGTTTTAAACCTAGAATTACTGGTTTATAGTTTTTTTAAATTTTTACAAGAAAATTTTAAATTAAAAATAATTAATTTTTTTAAATCTTACAAGTTTTATAAATATATTCTAAACCAGAATTTTTGTTCAAAATTATTTAACTTATTTACTCCACTCATTATTGTCTGGTTTATATATTTATTTTATTTTAAATAAATTTCTGTTTTGAATAATATTTTGAATGTATCTGTCCGGTCCATAAAACCCCTCTGCATAGTGAAGGTAGTGTTGCCAGGTGTCCCGAGTAAATCCAGCCTCAAAATACTCTGGAGACTAGTATTTTAAAGTAATTTTCTTATCCTCATCTAATGGCAGAATTATCTACTATTAAAAATGGCGAAATAAACTGTAAAAAATTAGTGGTGTTCGGAGCATTTGGAGCCCTGATTTACGTAGGACACCTGGTTACACTAGGTAGAGGGTTAAGCCCATGGGAGAAATCTCTACAGATTTCTCACTCCCATTATTATTTATTTATCTTTGAATACTTTAGGAGTCGGTCCTAACAAAGGAGTTATGAATAAAGAGAAGGAGACATTTAGTGTATAGTTCACTAGCTGCGAAAGAAGTAACTGAGGAGGCTGTCACAAGATAGCTGCTGATATTTTACGTAGTCATAGGATAAACAGTGTCTGATTATCGCCGGAGAAAACTCCTACCAGTAAATTTTGAGCAGAACGTATTGCCGTATATTATTGGCTTTTTCATGAAAGGTTTCTTACACAAATATGTTTAAAATTTCTATTTGTTTTTACTGGTGATAATTTGACCAGGTATTATATTCATTTTCACTGAACTGACAGGAGTCTGTCTAGCTTGTCACAATATGGTGTAAACGCAGAGCCTGATTACCGCCGAAGTAAACTTCCACCAGTAAAAATGAAAATTTGTTCTTGCCATCATTTATGACTGAAATTGTACGTTAAAAAGTCACTTAACCTTCCGTCTACCAGACGGGTCCATTGGACCCGACATGTACATTCAAAATATTTATTCAAACCAGAAATTTCTTCAAAACAAACTAAATGTATAAATCAGACAATAATAAGTTAAATAAACAAATTAAATAGTTTTAAGTAAAAATTCTGGTGTAGAATGTTTTTATAAAACTTGAGTAAAATTTCCGGTAGTTCTAGGGTTAAATAAGGAGACAATTTCTATTTAAAATTAGTGTTGGAAGTTTGAATCAGCTATAATCTACTCCTGCGAAAGCGGTTAAAACTGAGGCTTCACTATTTTAAGGATATGCCAGTTCCCCATTATTAATAGTTCCATGGTTCCAACCAGTTTCAAAAGTTAAAGTGTTCGACTATATATTTTTTTAAACTAAAGTAAAACAAGTGGGTAAGTGTGATCATAGATCGCACAGAGGGTTTCGTTTAATATTCCTTTCGAAACACTTTCTTTCAAAACGTCCAATACATTTATCGCCATGGAATACCTTCTAAATTTTGGCAAACCCATCCTAAACTATCTTAAAGTTTCAAACATATTCGCCTTGTTGTATTTCTTAATTTTGTCCGTCCCCCCCCCCTCGAAATGCTACGATATATCACATGACGGGTATCTGCCAAATTTTGAAAAGGGCCCTCCTTGGGGGAGGGGAAGTGGGCAGATGGTCACCATGATTTTTGACGCGGCCTGATTTTTAAAATTTATGTTATGGTTTATACGCTATATTAAAGTTGCAAACTGATCGTCCAGTTATATTTCCTAATTTTGTTCGCGCACCTCCCTCAACAACCCCCCCCCCCCCTCGAAATGCGACTCGCAATTCTTCTTTATATTTCTTTATCATGTGTTATAAAGTATCTTAAAGTTTAAAACAGATCACATTGTTAGATTTCCTACTTTAATTGAAATCGCGGTCTGTTAGTTCCACATTCCATCACCAGGGTGCGCACTTTATCCTTAACTAAAGCGTATCTGAACGAAACTCCTTTACACAACCTATCAGTAGCTATGTTACTCGAGGGGGCGGCGGTCTTCAGCAAGAATTTAAGATATTTGTTGAAATTACTATTCGGAAATAGTGGTAACTTAACTTTTGAGATATTTATATTTAATAATTAGCATGCATCTGAGGACTCCGTCAAAAAATCGCACCTGAAGCGGTATGAAACGCAAAGGTAAAAAAAAAAAGAAATATTTCGCCCCTCTTCTTCCCCCACCAGCCAGAAATTTCACGCGGTATTTTTTATAAACTTTTTCTTATGTGTTATAAACAATCTTAAAGTTTCAAAAACATCACCTTGTTATATTTCCTACTTTAAATGCAATCCCGGTCTGTTAGTTTCACATTCCACCACGAGGGAGCGCACTTTATTCTTAACGAAACTGTATCTGAACGTAACCCCGTTAAACAACCTATCAGGAGATATGCTAGTCGAGGGGGTGGCGGTCTTAACCAAGAATTTAAGATATTTGCTTAAATTACTATTCGAAAATAGTGGTATAAGCACTTTTTTGATATTGAATTAGTAATAGTTATATCATCAAGCCATAAAAAACTTGCACGCAAAACAGTACAAAAAGCCCTGTTATGCTGCCTAATTTTGCTCGCGCCCCTTACCCTTTCTTCCCCCCAACCGGAATGTGACGCCAATTCTTTTTTATAATCTTTTAGTATTTGTTATAAATTATCTTAAAGTTTCAAACAGATCGCTTTGTTGGAATACTTACTTAAAATGAAATCGCGGTCTGTTAGTTCCACATTCCACCACCAGAGAGCGCACTTTACTCTTAGCAAAATTGTATCACAGCGAAATTCCTTTACACAACCTATCAGTAGACACATGGGTAGAGGGGGGCGGTCTTAACCAAGAATTTAATATTTTTGCTGAAAATACTATTCGAAAATAGTGGTATCAATACTTCTGAAATTTATATCTGGCATAAGTAACATTTATGCTGTATTTTTAAAAATCGGACACCGTTCAGAAGAATACTGCAATGAAACATCACGTGACTGCCTTTTAAAATAAGTACATAATAGAAATAAACCAGTTTGTGAATTTGCGCCACATCCCCCTTTACCAGAAATTTCACGCGCCAATCTCTATTTAAACTTTTCTTATGTGTTATGAACTAACTATATTCAAGTTTCAAACAGATTGCCTTCTTAGATTTCCTAATTTAAATGAAATCGCGTGCCTTCATTAGGGTTTTTTTAATACAACACGCATTTGATAGAAATAAAACCAATTAATTAAATAATAATTAATATCTCAGAACGGTCCGCTTTTTGAATACCATTACTTTCTTAGAAATTTTCTTTAAAATTTCGTACAAATCGCCTTCGGAGCTTCATTCCGAGGAAAATGTTGTAGACATCTATCATGAAATTTTCTGTTAAAAATATTGGTATTCAGTTGGCGGGCCTTTTGGGAGCTCTGAATTAACCCCTTAAAAAGAGTTTGCTATCTTCGATACCACTTAATTTTAATATTAATCTTTGGTTTGCTAAATGGCATACCTTTTTCGATTATAGAACGCCAAATATTTTAGTAAAAAAAAGTGCTGCCGGGTCCATATTTTTAGTTTACTTTGTAGAAAAAAAGAATCAGCTCATTGAATGCCAAGTCTGTTTTGTCTGTCCTTCCGTTTGGGCCGCGAAATAAGATTCCCGTTACACAATCTATAAGTGTCAATCACCAATGACTGACGCGGTCTAAACGGAAAGTTTAGTGTCAGTCACGGGTGACTGACGTGGCACTCAACGTGTTAAAGGGTTAAAAATAAAATGAATTCAATAAATTGATTTCAGTAATTAAGTACCGCAATTTCCGGTGTATAAGCCGCGGCTCAGAGAATTATTTTTCTATCAGAATTTTTTTTTTTTTAATAAAATGTTTCTTTCTCTGCTTAACATTTATTTGAGTTCCTTTTTTAAATAAAATTTCCGGTTTGAAACTGACTTAAATTACTCTCGGCTTATACACCGGAAATTACGGTAAGAATAGAATAAAATAAATTACTTCTCATGTCATTTTTAATTTTTACAGTTATATTATGTATCATTTAAAAATTTATTTTATGGTATAAAACACACACAAAAAGATGCAAAACGTAAAGTAAATAAAAAATATGATAGGAAGTCTAAAGCTTTCTAGTGGTAGATATATTTTTTGTACTGAAAAAGAATAAAATATTAAATAAGCACATTCACGGAATTTGTAACTCGCAAAATCATAACTTAAAAAACGCCATTTTATTTCACGAAATATTTCATAATAAATTCCTTAACTTATAAGTCTTTTAAACAAATAACTTTCTAAACGATCCTTTTATAAAACAATTGTTTGTTTAAAATTCAAGAACTGAAAAATAACTTCAAAACGCAGAAATTATATGGTAATTTTCTGGATAAATAAAACTAAATGAAAAGCGCTTGGCTTTCTAATTTTTAAATTCACGTATTAAAGAAAGAGTTTTCAATAAATACTCTGTTCTTTGAATTCTAAAAAAAAAAAAAAACAATTACACAAATTGGTTACAATTCCAGATAAACATTTATTCCTTAAAAATGAATTTAAACGTCTCTTCTAATTTTATTTCGTAAGTACAAAGATTTAAACTACTTTTATTTAAATCTTAACCATTCTCAATTATTGGCATGTGATTTTGTTTCTAAAAAACAAAATTTTATTTCTTCATAAATTTTTATTACTTGGTAAATAATTTTTTTAACTCATATGCGCTTCATTTTATATATATTTCTGAAATAAATTATATTTAAATATTTCTGTGTGTATTTAAAAATATCATTCAGTTATTTTTCTAAAAATTCTTGAATAAATTTCAAATCATGCATAATCATAAATATATTTACATTATAAAATGAGTTTTGTCTGATAAAAGTAAACATTTTTTTAATAAACATTTACAGAACCTGATTACCATAGAGAAACAGCCATCTTTATTTCCGAATAATATATTTCGCCCTATTTAAACCAAGAATTTAAGTAATTAAGCAAGCTGTAGGTTCCGTGCCCTTTGAAAATTTTTCGATTAAATAGCGCCATTTTTTTTTTTTGGAAATAATTGTGAAAGCGCATTCCTGCTGAAAGTTGGCTCTACATATTAGATATATATCTTTAACCCTTTCAGGGTCAAAGTACCGTAATTTCCGGCATATAATCCGCAGAACAAACAATTCTGTTTGGAATCAGAATTTTTATTCAGTAATTGAATACAAATATTTACCGCAGTCGGAAAAGTTATATACCACTTTTTAAAATTTCTGTGTCGAAGCTGGATTGTTTGATCCGCGAATTATACGCCGGAAACTACGGTGCTGTTGTTGCTAAAATGATTAATTCACTCCATGATTTACGAACGAATTTCTGTGAAAGTAAGTATAAGCTTTTCTTCACGTTTACTACAAAAAGCAAAACATAATTCCAAAATTCTGGTGCCAATGTGTAATTTGGGAATTAAAATTAAGTGGTATGTATAGTACACCGCCGCCCTTCAAGGTGCTAAAACTTATTGAATTTTCAAAATTTGTACGCTTCTCCCAAAACATTTTCAATACAATAAATATCATAATTTGCTACGAAGAATTCAACTAGGATGGTAATACAATTTTGAAATTTCAACTTTTGATTTATGAATTATTCTGGGAGAAAACTTTACTGTATAGCTCATGTAACACTTTGAGGAGCCAATCAATTCTGTTGCGGAAGTAACTGAATGCCACCAGAATTTACGTACAACGTGACTTGAACTTAAATAACATTTTTGAAAAGTACATTACAAAAGAAAAAAAAAATGGTTCAAAACTTCCATGTGTTATTTGTCAGTCTGGTACGTCCCCTTTAATTATAATAGCTTTTTAACACTAGAACGCCCGGAAGGAGTCGATTCGACTACGACCATATGACTAAATGTCAATTGGAACCAGAAATTATTTCACAAAATAAGTTAAATACATAGCTGCCAACCTCAAACTAATCTTCCGTGATACGTGCGTTAATTTGACCCAGGTTTAATACGTTTCAAACCAGAAATTTTTTTAAGAAATGAAAATAAATAAGTTCCACGTAGGAATCTGGAATTAAATAAATAAGCATTCATGAAATAAATTTTCTGGTTCGAAATGTGGTTAACCTGGGTTAAATTAATCCAGACATTACTGAAGTTTAGTGGAAGGTTGGCAGCTATGTAAATGTGAAGGACTCAGGTTTACGTTAAATAAATCTGTCAAATAATTTTAAATAAAAAGTCTGGTGTAAAATATTTTTATGAAACTTGAGTTATGAAACTTTTCTGGGGTTAAATATGTCAAAAAAACTTTCGGAAAATACTGGTGGTTAAATTCAGGGGACTGTACATTCGCTTAAAAAATTCCGACTACGGCAGCCGCCATTTTTTGTTTCAGCGCTCAGGCCTAGTATTCAGGGAGCGGTGGTCTGGAACAGATTTGTTAGTTTGGCCTCCATTTTTATTCAGCAAATACGAGCCCACACCAGAAATTTAAAATAGTATTTTTCTTTTATCTAATGACGGACATTTCGTGATTAGTTAAAGTAAAAATTCTTCTTTCGAAGTTTCGGTATAAATTTCAAATTTTGATCTCAAAATGGGGGCCAAACTGGCAAACCTGGTCTGGAATAAAAATTAAGTCGTTTTATTAATGTACCACCTCCCTTTAACCCCTTAACGTTCGCTTAATATTTGGAAAAACCATCAAAAAGTACCTATTTTTTATTACAGAAATTGAATAATTATAAGGATTCTATGTAAAATATGCGATTAGTTTATTTATTTATTTATTTATTTATTTATTTTTTTTTTTTTAAGGAGGAAAAAAAAGATGTTATAGAACAAATTCACATTTGTGGAAAAGCCATCATGCGAGAATTCTGTGTTTTAATGTTTGTTTTACACCATACAAATTAATGCGAATAAGACTTTCATTTTTCACATCTTAGATCTTTATTTATATCATCAAACTAATTTTTACAAATAACATTTGAAATAATATAATATACATTAAATTTTGATTATTAATAATTTTTTTGATTCCGATGCATTTCGAAACATCAATGCAAAGTCGATCATCACAATCAGCGCCAAACACCCAACCCAAACGCTCCTATTCAAAGACTTCACACCGAAATCCCAATTAAATTTTTGGTCTCAGAAGATTTTTCCATCAGTAAATCTCCAGCCCGGAAATATGACGGGCACGAGAAATAACTAACGACACCTCAGTCCGTGATATTGACGGGAGCGAGAAAATTACTTTAAAAAACTGGTGTCCAGAGCATTTGGAGCCTCTATATACTTGCAACACTTGTGGTCAGTGAGAGCCACCTCTCGAGGGCAAAGGGTTAACAAAGCGATATAAGTAAGCGTACAAACTTAATACTGGAATCGGGCGTAAATTAACACAGTTGCGCCATCTTGTGGACGGGGTGATAATCCACATACACAGGCTTTTAGTGTGTCGTCGTATATGACAGGATCATGGCTAACGAGAAAGACAGGCTACCGCGGTGCAATCCTCCAATCTTTTTTTACAGACCGCTGGAGTCACGTGATGCTCGAATACACCAATGAGGGTGTGCGAAAAAAGCTTTACCTCACTCTAGCGGTCTGTAAAAAGACACCTGGGATGCACCGCGGTAGCCTGCCTTTTTCATTTGCCTCGTTACAAGATATCTACCACCTGCGCATATTTTCTAAATCTTCAGTCACTCATGGAACTGAATTTTGTTTTCCACATTTATTGCAAAATAATGGCGTAGCGAGAGGGGCGTCCAGATGCGCTTGACACCAAGAAATTTTCTTCGCCTTGTCAGAGACATTTAAGCTATTAATCAAGGTGAAAAAAAACTTTACAATTTTAGTGGAGTGAAGTAAGAAAACAGTTAGGCATCTTCCTGTAGCTTAACCCCGTCCGCTACGTGGCGTGCGACCTTGATTGATGTGACTTCGCCTTAAAACTCGCGGTTACCTCTCTCATTTAAGATAGGACGCTTACTTATATCGCTTTGGGGTTCATATAAGAAGTCACTACTAAGAGTAAATATATTTTTACAAATATATTTATTAAACAGGGACCGCTCTGTTTGCCCGGTTACGTAACAGATATTACGCCCATCCTCCAATTAGAAGACAGATTTACAAGAAGTTAGCATTTAACTGTGTTTGCCCATATTAATGTTTTATTATCATAATCCTTCTTCCTTGCAAAACATTTTATACATTTTCTGGTACATAAAATAAATTATAAATCTTACGACTAAAAATTTTATACATACATTTTTAAAAGCAAAGAAACTAAACAAATAATTATCGGTATAAGTGTTTTAAAGTTTGATCGGTACATGAAGATTAAAGTTGGAATATTCTTATAATTTCAATTGTTTATCTTTGTTTCCAGAATTGGGAAATTATTTCGTCACAGAGTTCATATATATATATATAATAATTGCGTTCCAACGCTTCGGGGAATTTTCCAGGTAAAATATCAGTATTTTTTTACAGAAAAATAAATCTAGTTTAACCCCTTTAACCCTTTAACGGTCGCATTAAATTACGGTTTAAAAATTCAAATTGCTTATTGGCACCACTTAAAAAAAAAAAAAAAAAAAAGAAATGCTCACCTTAATTAATGACAAGTAAAGTGATACCATAATAAAGCCAATTATACTATTCTGTAAAACTGATGGGAGACAAACAAATCTGAATAATCTGAATAAAAGACAGCCCGTGAATATCACGGGAGCGAGATTTAAGGGGTTTAGGGCGTCCGTCGGTTCGTTTTTGGACTACTTAATTTTAATCCCTAATTGCTATATAGGCACCAGAATCAAGGGAAGGACATTTTCCGTTCATTAAGAACGTGAAGAAAAACAAATTACATATTTTCAAATAAATATTTTTCTGAATTCTGGTGCGATTCAATCATTTGAGTATTTCACGAATGGAAGTACTGGTCCCCTGAATGGATTATTCCTTTCGGCGTAAAGCACTTCCATGCAAAAATGTTGAAATGAATGATTGACACCGGAATTTACGTACAAATTTATTTGAAAATAAGAAAAAGCTATTTCTCCCATACATAGTAAATGTAAAATATTTTTAAACAGAATTCGGGTGTCATATTGGAATATGTGAATCAAGTCGGGTGTTCCATGTAATGTAGAGCCATAATGTCTGAGCCATAAAGGGTCCCTCCATAAAGGGGCCCAACTCTTTCTTCAGCATTCCATTGTTTAAATGGAATGGTGAAGAAAGAGGAGGGGACATATAGTGTAGAGCCTACCAGTTGCGAATGAAGTAACTGTCGAGGCAGTTTTTACATCAGATCAACAGTTTACGAATATCGCCGAAGCAAACTTCCACCAGTAAATTTTCAACAGAAAAATTCCCCTTGCTATACCGGCTTATTCATCCAAAAATTCTCTCAAAAAGATGGTAAATATTTTTATTATTTTTTATCGGTGGATAGGGTATTATAAAGTCTTTCACTTACATTGGCAGCAGGTTGTATATGGGTCATTCTCTGAAAAGTGGTTGTTTTTTTTTTTAAAAAAATTGTGGCGAAATAAAATTGCCTCAAAAATCTCAAAATTTAGCCTACAAGTGCCTTATTGCTATATTTTTCAAAAAATAATATGAACCAAACTGTACCTGATAGGTCTTCTGCGATTTTACTTTCAAAGCACTTTCATTGCTAAAATGTTCAAATAAATGATTGGCACCGGAATTTAAGAAAAAAATTATTTGCAAATAAGAAAAATCCTGTATTTCACATTCATGTTAAATGGAGGAAAGTTTATAAAAAGTATGGTGCCAAAGTGGCGCGTGGGAATTACAATTAAATGGTTTCATAAATGTACCGCCAGCCTTGAATGTCTTAATAAACAAAAGAAATTATAATTAGAAGTCATACTGTCATATACATACTGTCATATACATAGAAGTCATACTACATAAATAATATTTTATATTATTATTTGTGCATTTTATTGCATTAAATTTTCTTATTTCAATGTTTAGTACATATACACTATATGGCCAAAGGTGACCGGTCACTTGCGATTTTAGACGTTTTGTTAAATATCTAAACATGAGGAGTTAAGCTGAAACTGCAGGCGTGTAAACAGTATAGTATAGGACATATATTTCCGCGAAGATTTTTTCCCGAAACCCCATAGGGGATCGTCAACAAATTGAAAAAAATGAATATCTTTTGGATCACCCAGTAATATCAAATTTAGCAAAAGCGTTCAAATTCGAGATTATTAATAAGTGGCTTATAGTAATAAGCTGTGTTCATTTTTATGAAGATAGCATGTATACTCGTAGAGAAATTAAGGTTTTTATAAAAACAGCCCCAAATTTTTCCAAGTTGTTTGCTTATAATTTTCAGAGTTCTTTATATAAAAAAAAGTTCTTTTCATAACATATGACAAACAACATTGTACATAATACACTGTAATCAGAATTAAAAAATAATAAAAATTGGATGCAAAATGAGCAGGTTTAGTAAAAAATATTTCACTGCGCATGCTCGAATGCAATCAAAATATACTATGTATAATGTATTAGCTAAGTATATAGAGCAACTTTTGTGAAAATCTCAAAATCATAGCTTGGAAATTCTAAAAATTATCGTCGATAGAACAAGCTCGAAATCCCTTGTTCCCAAAAATAAGCAAAAAGATGAGGGGTTGTATCAAATATCTGTTGATTAGTGCTAACATAGCATACACAATATAGAAAGTACTAGTGTATTTGGATACAGCCCCTCATCTTTTTGCTTCCTTTTTGGAACAACGGGTTTCGAGCTTATTCCATCGGCGATAATTTTCAGAAATTTCAAGCTATGATTTTGAGACTTTCTCAGACGTTGCTCTATATACTTAGCTAATGCATTATGCACATTATATTTTGACTGCATTCGCGCATGCGCAGTGAAACATGTTTTAGTAAACTTGCTCATTTTTCATTCAATTTTTATTATTTTTTAATTCTGATTACAGAGTATTGTGTACAATGTTGTTTGTCATATTTTCTGAAAAGAAATTTCTTTAATATTAAGAACTCTGCAAATTATAAGTAAAAAACTTGGTAAAATTTGGGACTCTTTTTATAAAAACCTTAATTTCTCTACGATTATAAATGCTATCCTCAAAAAAATGAACACAATATATGATGATGGTTCAGTGGGGTTTAATTAAGTGCAGAAGAAAAAACTCCAACCATAAAATACAGGGACTAGTAAAACTTTATTAACATTTTAAAATATAGTAATAAAAGGAAATTTACCTATAAATACTAAATTGGAGAGAGAAGAAATCCGCAAATAAGAGGTAAGCCTGAGCGTAAACCCAGACCACTAGGTCTTTTTACATCTTATCTGGTTGAGATCCAACGATTCAAGTTCGTGACTTTCATAAGAAGCATGTCACATTTTGCGCTAAACATCGGCAAAATTTCAGCATTAGAATAGTGCACGAAAAGTAGACAAAGGGTCATATTTGTGAGCCAAAATGATTGGCCCATAATACAGCACCCCGACTAAACAATGAATAAATCGCGTGATGCAGAATGATTGCCAGAGAAACGGTTCTACATATGTATATATAAGAGACGCCACAAAGCCGGCAATAAATTATCTAAACAAATGATTATGTTAAATGATTGCTATTTATAATTGCGCAATACCGAGAAAGGCATAAGGCTGACTAATAAATTTAACGTACCTGAAAAGTAATTTAAAGACAGCCTCAACATACTGTCATTTTACATTTTGATGTATTATCTCAACGGCCACCTTTCACTTAAGTAAAGAATGAGACTTAATTACATCTCCCGTGGGCGATGCAAATGAAATAAGCAAAATAACATTCATTGAAATCAAAGGCAGGTGCATCTACTTCCTCTGTTTTTATTTTATTTTGACGGCCACAGATGTTATTGAGAAAGCGATTATAAATCATGAAGTGAAAATTACTGCACTACATTATAGCGGTTATTGAAAGAAAGAAAAACAACGAACAGATAAGATTCGAAATGGATTTTAAGGATAGAGTTATATAATAAATTTTAACATAGCGAAGGGAAAAACATCATGTTTCAAAAGCCAAAATAAATGAATTAAATTAATTTTTAACGAAAAAAAGGATATGTGAGGGAACTCTGTCACATATCTCACCGGGACACCCGAAGAAAGATGCAAAGTGTACGTTGCAGCTTTCTACCAACGTACACCCTTTGTCCGCCTTCGCACTTACAGAATATGTACCATCACAAAATAAAAAAAATATTCAAATTGACACCTAAAGAGATAACTATTTTTAACCTGTGTCTGAAACTAGTACCCATTAGTTCCTGTAAAATATTTTATACAACAATAAGTAAGTAGGAAAAACATATGTGCTTGCTTTAAAGACAATTCACAAAGAATTGTTTTTGATCATGACTGAGCACTCATAATATTCAAAATAATCTTTTTTTTAATTATATCTTCCACAAATTAAAGTGCCACATTTGTTGGTAACCTAGGATCCTATATTTTAATTTTTGTGGCATTGTGTTTGTGGCGCTGGTACAAGCTATTTAGTCATGTATTAATAGAGAGAGAAGTATTTACATTAACTGCATTTACCACTTCTTAAAATTTGATCTTACATGAGATCATAATATTATAAAATGCAAGCAAATAATAAAAAAATGTACACAGATACACCAGTAAAGATTTTGTAGCTAAAAGGAAAGGTGAATCCTTTTATAAGATTGAGGCTTATTTGTACTGTCTTAGGTTGCTTCATTACTGGTACAAGAACAAAAAAAAATTGTGCATAACGCACATGACTACCAGAGACAAAAAAAAAATGTGCAAGCTGCAAGCGCGCAAACAAGTGTAGCGCTAAATCTTGAAATATTGTGAAATTTAGTGGCATCAGCTTATGACATCTACCTTAAATAATAAGGGATAATTTTTTATATTCCTGCAATTTAACTAAGTTCCCGCTTTTCAACAATCAAAGTGTCTTATAATTTAGTAATTTTATGAATTTTCACACTGCCATCGTGACTTTCCGTGTATTGATTAAAATTTAACTCCTGGCAAAACTATTAAAAAAAATTCAATAAAAAATTGCATACAATTTTATATAGTGAAACAAGATATCTTACTCGATCTGCCACCTTCAAGTAAAAAGTATCCAATGAAAGTGTAAAAGAAATGTTACATGTTCAAAGTAAACAAATTCGAAATGTATGAGTAGTTTATTACGTCATGTGACGGATAACTCCTAGTAACTTCAAAATCTTTGAACATAGACAAAGTGATGGTGTCATTGATATGTTATGACATTATGCAAACACAAAAAAATACGAATTGAATATTTCCAACTGAGCGAAAAAATGCCCAGGCTGGGAATCGAACCCAGATCCTTGGCTTACAATGCCAATGCTTTTCCGTTTAAGCTAACTGGGCCGACAACCAGCCAGCATATTTCGCTCAGAAAAACCTTATTGGTAATAACATCTGGTCTGTCATGTAGACAGCTCAACAGAATAAACCGCAGGTAAAGGAACTCCATATAAACGATGGATACGTAGATGAACTAATATTTTAACACAATCAAACTGATTGGTAAAGTTATCATACGAATGGAATATTTCCAACTGAGCGAAAAAATGCCCAGGCTGGGAATCGAACCCAGATCCTTGGCTTACAAGGCCAATGCTTTTCCGTTTAAGCTAACTGGGCCTTACAACTGGCCTTGTAAGCCAAGGATCTGGGTTCAATTCCCAGCCTGGGCATTTTTTCGCTCAGTTGGAAATATTCAATTCGTATGATAACTTTACTAATCAGTTTGATTGTGTTAAAATATTAGTTCATCTACGTATCCATCGTTTATATGGAGTTCCTTTACCTGCGGTTTATTCTGTTGAGCTGTCTACATGACAGACCAGATGTTATTACCAATAAGGTTTTTCTGAGCGAAATATGCTTGCTGGTTGTCGGCCCAGTTAGCTTAAATGGAAAAGCATTGGCCTTGTAAGCCAAGGATCTGGGTTCGATTCCCAGCCTGGGCATTTTTTCGCTCAGTTGGAAATATTCAATTCGTATGATAACTTTACCAATCAGTTTGATTGTGTTAAAATATTAGTACAAAAAAAATAACCTTGTTAAAATTAAAAAAAAATAATATTTTAATATTGAAACGTGGTGTAAAATTTAAAAGATAGGAAAGTAACAGGAAAAAAACTGTATCTGTGTGAAGGGAGGGGACAAGAAACCCCAAACACATGAACTACTTGTAATACAACACATGAGCAAGAGTGTACGCAAACATACACAATGTGTAAGTAAACACATGAACAAATTGTATAATTCCACTTGAGCTATATGTAGTAATGTCTTAATGAACTAAAATTGTTATGCATTTGCCAACAAAATAAACGGACAGTATGTGTGTAATAACCCAAAACTCTTACATACGAGTGAGATTCAATTACATAATTAATGAGTAAATCATCAAAATGTAATGAAAAAGGGTTAGTAAAACAAATGAACAAATGAAGGGTTAGTAAAACAAGTCTGATAACTCTGGTTGAACTCTAAACCAGCCAGTGTGTTCTACTCAATGAACTACTTGTAAGAAAAAAACAAAACAAAAAGAAACACTGTCGAATAGGTTGTTAGCAAAGTACAATGCGTAAAAGCAAATGAACAAAATATGAAAATCAACACATGAACTAGTGTAATGTATGTATATGAATGCACAAAACTGTATTCTATATAAGCAAATGTTGTATAACACAGACAACTATCGAACATATGATCTACTTGTGAGAAAAAAAATGAATAAATGGTTGACTAAGGGTTAAGATTAAAATAAAACTGTATCTGCCAAAGTTATTACTGTCTTAAATTAACAGAAGTGTGCATAAAATGCACAAGTGTACAGCAGATTGCATAACTCTACGCTAAAAATGTAGAAGTTATGCCAAGACAAACATGTTCCAAGAAAAAGAATAACAGAGAAAAAAATGAACAGCCAAAATAACAAGCTATATACCTTATGTCATAAGAGTGTATGTATCCGTCACAAGACGACTGTGAGACCTTAATTCACTAACTAAAAATATTTAAAATGTGAAAAATGCCAAAGATTTTACTTTACTGACTATATGTGAATACCCTTTAGAAGAAAAAAAAGTGTACATAATAGCTCACAATATGCATTTGAATAAATTTTATAAAAAACTCATAACGATATCAAGTATCACGTCAGTTATAATAAAAACACTTTATGTTATAAATAAAATAGCAACGAGTTACCAGCCGGGCGTAAACAATGAAATTAAACAGTACATTAACTGTATGTGTAAAAATGTACAGCCAATTAATTATTCCTTGCATAAAAATTTAAGATGAATGTGTAAACAATGTACGATAGTTAAATTATGACATAATTTCTGCAAACTTAAACAACCAACCAAAAAAAAAAAAAAAATCTTACATTAAAAGAAATCTATCTAAAAACAAATACGAAGGTGTGAATGCAGTGAAAAAATGCAATTTTAAGCTAAACACAAATGCTGATAGAAGAAACCAATACATGCACAGAATAGTCATGAGTGTATTTAACCACGGTGAGTGTTAATTGAAATAGAACAAAAATCAGCTAAACTGAACGAGTAAATGTGTGTGTGTACGAAGCACCAGGTTAAACATCACATCACAACAACCATGTGCTTGAGTGGGGAAAAAATGTGTGATTAATACCTAACAATGCTATCTGCCCATAGCAAGTTAGTAATAAGCGTGTAAATTAGTGAAAAAGTGGTATCCATAATCAGCATAAGTAAACAATTACAGGTGAATTTTAGCCATTTAAAAAAAATGTGAACAATAAAAAGGGAAAAATGCAAAGTGACACAGAATATTGTTCACACATGATCTTCGAAACAACACACTCATGGACCAGTCACAATATTGTCAAAGATCACCTATAAACAACACATGTTTAATCTTGATCAGAGATTAACAACATAGTGTCACAATATATAATACACACAAAAAAAATTAAAAAAAACAATGTATTATGCGAATGTATGTCATTGAAAATCATACAAGATAACAAATAACTGTTAAAAACCATCCTACTATGTTGTACATCTTATTTCTTTTGCAAAAGCAAACGAGAAACAGAAGGGAAAAAAAATCTTATTTTTTTGGCACCATGACATGATGACACGAGCTATATGAAAGATGCCTAAACGAAATGAATGCCAGGATAAACTAATCGTAGATTACTAAATATTTTGCCGAAGTTCACAATCCAATAAAACATATATGTGAAAGAGAAAAGAATCTATATATATATATATATATATATATATATATATATAATATGATCACGCCAACTGTATGTAAATTTCAAATCAAGTGCCCACATCTAACTAAATAAAAAATGTTACGCTCACTCTCCTCTTCTATAACTATTTTAAATTGTCACCTATATATCCAAATCCAACACATTTCATATTGATCCTAATCATTGCAAAATTTATAATAGAGTCATAAAACATAAAATTTTCTGCATCAAAAATTACATATTTCAACTATCAAAAAGGCTAGAAAACGTGTGTCCAAGATTTAATTGTGAAAAAAAAAGTATTTAAAAGTAAGTAATACACAGTACAATATAAATATATATAGACTTTTTTTTATATGTATTTTTAAGAAAGGCTGAATGATAACTTTTAATCTAACAAAAAAGCAATTACTAATCACCAAAGAACTAATCTTAACTATTCTTAACTTTTACATTACACTGCAAATGCAAATCTGTACCTAATAACTTATCTTTTTAAAAGCAGAAAAAAATATGAACTAACATATTAAATATTCTTAACTGAGATAATTACAAATACATATCCTTTCAATCAAAATAGGAATGAAATTAAAAGTAAAGACCTTTTTCCTAAAAAAAAAAAAAATATGTCATTCATAACTGCAAATAAAAAACAAAATGTGCCAGAGACAAGCATAGATAAATTTCAAAAGGTTATTTTTTTTTGCTTGTCAAACACTGACAAGGAATGCCAGACTAGTATCATTGAAGATAAATATTAAATCAAGAAAAAAATTCCTTGTCATGCATGAAAATATTAGAGTATATAAACATACATAAAATAACTATGAACTTAAATTAATGTAAACATTTACCTTTTAAACAATATCATGCAAAGAGCAGCTTAGGTTTACAGCTGCAAGTTTAAAGCTTTAAAATACTAAAATGTTTATTAAGCCACACTCTTCAGGATTTCACATCTTTAAGAAGCCGTAAAAATAACAATTTTGAATTGCAGGTACTAGTACTACAATTTTTTTTTTTTTTAAACAACAAGTATGAATATAGAAACACTTATCATAGCATGAAAAGAAAAAGAACTGAAATATAAAGTGCGAATTTCTATATTAATTAAGTATAAAAAAACAAGTAATTTACTGTATTAATAAAAATTAAGATTTAAAAGAAAAAATTGTTTATCTTGAAGTTTGTAGTGTATTCGGTTTTTTTAACACCACATAAAAAAATGCACCGTTTTACTTGTAACCATCACAACTAGTGGCACATTAGAATTATATAAACCGAAACGCCACCATTTTTGCGAAAATATGTAGACTTATGTCTCATACACTCAAGTCTTTACCAAAAAATTCGCTTTGAAATTTTCACTTAAGTCACATGGCACAGAAAAGCATCTTCTTGGTAAATAATGCGTCCAACATTTTTGGATTGATAAACACAATTTTTTTTTAATATTTTGGATGAAAGCACATTTTGAAGAAATTTCCATCACGAAGTAAGTATTCGGGATGTCACACTATTTCACAAACAAAAACTGAAGTGTGCTGAACTTGCATATTATTATATTCAGAAATATATCGGGTACACTTGGCACTGTATTTTAACTTAATTTGTTTATTTTTCCGTAATTTCGAAGTACACGTAGACTGCAGAATAAAACCAAAACTACATCTGTAAATTGCGCCGCTCCAGATATTCCAATGGAAGGTACCACAGAGATTCCTTCATCGCATACTGAGACTCGATATCACCTATGTGACACACACGTAGGAGAGGGTAGAGTAGTGGACAGACTGCAAAACATTATTCCGGAAAAATAAGAGTACTCCGTGTTGTCTAGCAAGAGTGAGCATCAAGAAAGATAAGTCCTAAATTAGAGTGCTAAAAGATTTTGACGCAGAGAAACGCTGATCCGACATTCATACAAGCCATCGTAGATCGTTGGAGAGGAAACGCTGATGCGGCATTCATACAAGCCATCGTAGATCGTTGGAGAGGAAACGCTGATACGGCATTAATACAAGCCATCGTAGATCTATTTACCGTAAATAGACGCCAGTATCTGTCCTTAACTAGTCGGGTGATCAAAGATGAATCAGGAGTTCACTGGCACATCCAGAATAATTATTCGTTAACGAGCAGGAAGGATTCCTGTTTCCAAAACAGGATAAACTTAGCAGAGGGGGGGGGGGGATATCTCTCTCTTAACTATTCGTTTTTTTCTTTTTTTTTTAGGTTGGAGAACATTCAGCCGATGTAGCCAAAATTTATGATGATGGTTCAGTGGGGTTCAATTAAGTGCAGAAGAAAAACTCCAACCATAAAATACAGGAACTAGTAAAACTTTATTAACATTTTTAAATATAGTAATAAAAGGCAATTTACTTATAAATACAAAATGGGAGAGAGAAGAAATCCGCAAATAAGAGGTACGCCTGAGCGTAACCTCAGACCACTAGGCCTTTTTACATCTTATCTGGTTGAGATCCAACAATTCATGTCCGTCACTTTCATAAGAAGCATGTCACATTTTGCGCTAAACATCGCCAAATTTTCAGCATTAGAACAGTGCACGAAAAGTAGACAAGGGGTCATATTTGTGAGCCAAAATTATTAGCCCAGAATCCAGCACCCTGACAAAATAATAAATAAATCGCGTGATGCAGAATGGTTGCCAGAAAAACGGTTCTACATATGTATATATCAGAGACGCCACAAAGCCGGCAATAAATTATCTAAACAAATGATTATGTTAAATGATTGCTATTTATAATTGCGCAATACCGAGAAAGGCATAAGCTTTAACACAACTGACAAATAAATTTAACGTACATGAAAAGTAATTTAAAGACAGCCTCAATATACTATCATTTTACATTTTGATATATTATCTCAACGGCCACCTTTCACTTAAGTATAGAATGGTACTTAATTACATCTCTCGTGGGCGACGCAAATGAAAAAAAAAACATTCATTGAAATCAAAGGCAGGTGCATCTACTTCTTCTGTTTTTATTTTATTTTAACGGCCACAGATGTTATTGAGAAAGCGATTATAAATCATGAAGTGAAAATTACTGCGCTACATTATAGCGGTTATTGAAAGAAAGAAAAACAACGAACAGATAAGATTCGAGATGGATTTTAAGCAGAGTTAAATAATAAATTTTAACATAGCAAAGGGAAAAACAACATGTTTCAAAAGCCAAAATAAATGAATTAAATTAATTTTTAACGAAAAAAAGGATATGTGAGAGAACTCTGTCACACAATAGATTACAATAAGCCACTTATTTATAATCTCGAGTTTGAGTACTTTTGCTACTTTAGTTTTTACAGGGTTATCCAAAAGAAATTCGTTCTTTTTCAAATTGTTGACGGTCCCCTATGGGGTTTCGGGAAAAAATCTTCACGGAAATATATGACCAATACTATACTGTTCACACACCTGCAGTTTCAGGTTAATTCCTCATGTATTTTTCTAGATATTTAACAAAACGTCTAAAATCGCAAGTGACCGGTCACCTTTGGCCATATAGTGTGTAAATGGATTTAGATCATTCCCTCATATATGAAAATTATGAAGAAATGATTTTGAGAGAATGATGAAATACATCTGAAAGCCATTTTATACAAAAATGATTAGTCTAATGTATATTCTCAGTTACTAAATATCTTTTGAAACACATTTCTAATAAGATAACAAGATAAAAAAAATATATTGCATTAGTTTTTATTAAATTTATAATAGATGAGGGAATGACAGATAATAAAAATCCTTATTTTGATCTAGTACTTGAAAACCATGTGCGAGCTACTAAGGAATGTTTTTGAGCAAACAACAAGATTGCTGCTTCACTTTACTCATGTACAAACTGTCCTAGACATGGAACTATTAATAAAAAGGAACTGACATATCCTTAAAATAGTGAAGCTTCAACTGTAACCGCTATCGCAGGAGTTGTTTACCGCCGGTAGAATCTTCCACCAATAGATTTATATAAAAATTTTCAACTTATTTAATCGCCTTGTTATTACAAAATTTCAGTCATAAATAATGGTAGAAAGAGGTTTTCATTTTTACTGGTAGGAGTTTACTTTGGCGGTAGTTAGGCCCTGCGTTTCCGCCATATTGTGACAACCAGGGAAACAAACTGACAGTTTTACAAGGCATACTGACACCAGTAAAAACAAATAGAAATTTTTACGATATTTTTTGAGAAAAATTTCCAAGAATAAGACGCTTAATTAAGACGGAATTTTCTATTCAATTTTACTGGTGGGATGTTTGCCTTGGCGGTAATCAGAAACTGAAGATCCGATTTAAAAAAAGCAGCCGCCATCTTGTGACAACTTCCTCAGTTACTTCACTCACAACTGGTAGACAGTACACTATATGTCTCCTCCTCTTTATTCATAACTCCATTGTCCTAGACATATATAAAGCGTGTGCCGCTTTCTAATAAGTAAATGGGGGCAAATTTATAGTTATGTGAGGGAATGATGACGAATACTAGGGACATCATTAAAAAGTGCCCTGATTCTTTCATTATATAAAATATAAATATAATTAAATGGCTAAATGTTTATTTAAGTATGTTTAATGGATTGAAAAAAAAATCATAAACATACGCAGGGTTCGCACAATTCTACCACTAAATTTTAACAGTATTTTCAAAGTATTTCATCGCAGAAAAATATTGCAAAATCTGTGAATAAAGGTGCTGGTTGCGAATTCTGTGTTTTAAAAATTAAATGTAAATTTTCTTATCATTGATAGTGGTGTCAGAGTCCTTGGAAATTCCAAGGAGTGTGCGAACCTTGCATACGTGTTGTAATGGCAGAGTAATAATTTTCTTTCCTACATGTGTGACTGGGGACATAGTGAGGGAATGATATTTGCATTAAAAATACCTGACTACAACTCAATTATACTTCAACTACTAAAATTTAATGTCTGCTTTAGGAATAATTAAATCTGAAATTCTAGATTAATAAGGCGTTTAAATAAGGAAAAAAATATCTATTCAAATTCACTGGTGGAAGTTTACCGTTTCTGTAATGAGTCACGGAAAAAGCAATTATAGCTGAGGCTTCATAATTTTGAGACAGGGTTGCCAGTTTGGTATCCAATTTGAATCCGAAATTTCAAATTCAAACTGGGAATTTCGAAAGAAGTGTTTTTACTTTATCTTATCGCCAAATGCTTCTCATTAAATAAAGCATAAAATACTATTCTTTATTTCTGGTATGACCTGTAAATTATTGAATTAAAATGGAGGCCAACTCTCATTTGAGGTTATGTCTCTCCTCTTTATTCATATTTCCATGGGTTAAACGCGCGAAATTTCGCCCTATTTACTGAGAGATTTTCTATGAGAAAATACTGGTTCTGAATACTTTCCTTGTCTTGAAATTTCCTGACGCGTACGAACCTTGAATAATGGACAGTTTACAACATATTCATGGAATTAAAAATAAGCAATCACTGATTACAGAAGATTTAAATCGTCGGTATCATGTCAGACTATCTAATATGAAAGCAGTGTTGCCCGTGGGCTACTTTTTTAAAATTCAGATTTCATGTTTCGCACCACTTTTTTGATATAGTAAAATTCGCCTTATTTAATGACATATTAATTAAGACGAAAAGAAGGGAAATTTTACCATTTCAGAGAAGTGGTGCTAATCAAGAAATCTGAATTTTAAAAAAGTGCCCTCTGAAAAGACTGTTTTCATATTGGATACACTGCAAATAAAGGCGTCTTAAATTCAGACACATATGTGACTGAAAAAGTAATTCAGTCACTTAAGTGTCCGAATATGGAATTTCAGACATCACATGTGTCTGATATTAAGACACTTAAGTGTCTTACTATATGATCATGGTATGAGGGGTTCATCTTCCGCTCCCAGGCCCTTTCCAGTCCCATTTGTCGACGCAAGGAACCACCCGTGAAACGAGCCCCGCGGCGCGTCCCGAAGGTCGCCACCAGACAAGTCCCAACAGAGCGGAACCCCACGCAAACTCCGGTCAGGTCGACGCACTGCCCAGCGCACGTCACGCCGACTATTCCCAAGTTGGTGAACAATCGATGCGATAGGTCTCACCACCCAGCTAGAAAAACCAAGTGGTCCCTAAACTTGGTTACTCGAGCCGGTATACCCCGCAAGCCATCGCAGGAACCAGACGCCTATAAAGACGCTGGGCCCACGGGCTGAACCGAGGCTTCCCGACCCGAATTTAATTTACAGACAGGACCCCAAGATCAGATACCATTTTCCGGCAGAGACATTTTTGTGGGCCAGCCGATAGGAAAGTTAATGAAGGGCCCCTAACTTGAAAACCAGGGAGGACGGGGAAAATCCCACCGGCCGTAAAGCGACCCAGCTCCTGGCTTTTCGCCCAAACCACCCGGCTCAACCGACGGAACCCCTCGCGGATCACGCCGGGAACCAGTTGGCCCAGACTAGGTGCCGTTAGCGACCCCAGGCGGGCACGGAAAGCTCCACCTAGACGGAATAGACTCCGCCTCGCTAGGGGGTTGGACGGAACGGAGTCCCGCCAGCCCCCACCGACTCGACTCCATCCTAGGACAGAGAAGCCAGCGGAGGCCGACCGAAGCCCGCCCGCCACTACCTTACCTCACGGCCGTCGAGGGTACCCAGGCCCGAAGGCCCCTGACCCCGTGCAGTGACCGACCTCTACCTTTGTTAGTGCGTTCGAAAGTTAGGTGGAGACACCTCTAGGTCCTCATCACCAGGCGAGGAAAACTCCGGTACCGCATAGACACAGAGGACCTGGATCGGACCAAGAGTTCACCTGAGGATCGATGAGCCGCCGCGTTACCGGCGAGCCTCCGGCCCGTTTCCCTGCGGGAATAGCGTTCGATGGTGGACTTGCCGGCCGACCCCCTCCCATGGGTCACGGCACGACATGGAGCAACCAGAACCATACTGGCCTCCCCACGCGACCGCTCCTTGGTCAACGGGGGCACCGCCAAACCCTACCACCCTTAGGGTCGGCACACAACTGCTCCAGCTGAGGTCCTCGGAGGGATGAGCCACCCAAGTCATAAAGTAACCTGGACGCTGTCCGTAACCCTCGCCCTTCGGTTGCTCCGGGAGTCCCTGCATGGCGTTCCCGCGAGCCCCGTCGTCACTAGCGAGCACCGAGGACTTTCCACTACAAAGCCCTCACTCATACTTCAGGCTCCCTCTTAGTCAAATGGTGGATGGGGTCCTATCGCCTTAGCTATCATTTGCCCAGAGTCACCACCCGGCCACCGCCGGCTCTGGGTACAGACTATGGAGCGTCGCTACCCGGCTTGCCCAGAGAACCCGGGTGCCGGAGGACCGCATCTCTGAAAACCCACCGAAGCGGGCTACGGCCCTATGCACAACGTCCGCTAACCGTGGCCACCGTGCTCAACGCCTGTCGGAGATGAGCATCTCGAGGAGGTGGCGAATCGTCCCCATCCGGCCCCCTCGCATTCGTACACAACGAACTCTGCCGAGCTTCCGGTCACCTCCCCCACTCAAGGGGTCGGGTCGGAACCACCCGGAGGAGCGGCCACATATGATCATGGTATAAACAATGTAAACTGACATGTCTGAAATTCAGACACATAAATGTCTTAAACTGGAGTGTTCAATTTTCAGACATTTTAAAATATCTTAATTTTTAAGACACGTGTATGTGTCTGAATTTAAGACATTTAAACGCCTGAATCGCATCCATTTTTGACCAACCTGCAACTTCGGCAATAAGCAGCCAATTTTTCCCTGTTTTTTTCTAAGCTTTATACACTGTAAAAAAAAAAAAAAAAATCCATTAAAATATAGAAATTATATTGCCAATTGAGACGCCAGTTTATATATTTTAATACAAATTTTCTTTCATAAATTAAAAAAAAAAAATTCTCTTGTTTGCATATTTCTGTAATTAAAAATTTCCATTTACAGATACAATATAATCTTTCATGGACTTATCCACATATTTAAATCACCACTTTCTAAACTGACGTATATTAGACATGGTTATTTATTTATACTCTACCCAGTACCAGTAGCGTATCCAAAGGGTGGGCTGATGGAGCTACAGTCCGCTCTGAAATTTGGAGAAAATGTCAAGTTTAATTATGAAAGTTTAGCAAAAGGCAGGTTTTAATCTTATAAAGTGTGTTATTTCGCAGAAACCATAAAAATTTTCGTTTCAGCCAAGTTTCGTAAGGCTGTTCTTAACCCTTTCATTCCCATGGTAGAATACGTTCTAGGACTGGGGTGTCAAACTGTGGCCCGCCGGATACCACTAAAATTTTATAGTTATCTTTGCCTTATCTAATCGTCAAATTTCTGCAATTCAACTTGTCGACAATTTCTTTAAAATTTTAGTGGTATCAGGCGGGCCGCAGTTTGACACCCCTGTTCTAGAAATTACGTAGTTCAAAGAATCCGAATTTACACCAGAAAATTTCAATGTTAAATTTCGCATTATTCAAATATGGAAATGGTCTGTTATTAAATAAACCAAATATTACTATTTTAATTTTCTGGTGTGAACTTGGATTATCGGAATTATCCACTAACATCATGATGCCATTTGGACTCACTGGGAGTGAAAGGGTTAACTGCTTTGCCCAACAAGCGCAAAACGTTTTGACACATTTACAAATTCATTTTTTAACGGAGAGCTATAATATTGGAAAGCCCTGCCGTGGAAGCGATTTGGAATTGAACTGTTTTTTTTTCATTTTTTGATCAATCAATTACCTATTGAGTTATAAGCAATTTCGATCACGTGACAAACCCGTTTTTCGCCTGCTCTTGAGTGCTCTTTCTCCCTTCGCGCGGAAATTCGGTTCAAAACACCCACTTTGACGCTATTTTCTGAAAGATCTATTGCGTTTTCAAAAAAATGGAAAAAAACAGCTCAATTACATAGTTCCTGAACAACAACACCAGCTAGTGTCATGCATTTTCGAACAAAAATAAATGAAAACATATGTCAGAAAGTTGCCCTTTTGGATTTGAGAACACCATTTAAACTTGTTTGAAGAGGAATTTTTTTCGGTATCTTGCCTTCTATTTTAACTGTATCTCAGACCCTTGCATTTAAGAACAAAAATAATTTAAAATTTCTACATATAGTTGTCACAAAAAGAAACTGTGTTAGGCTTTGAAAATAATCAATCGCAATGAAAATTAAAATGTTGAATGTAATGAAAGATTTTTTGAAAATAACCAAAAGCAGTGTTGCCACCTAGTTTGAATAAGAGAAGTCGAACTTATTATCTTTTTTTTTAAATTTGAATTAGAGTGAAATACGTTTAACAAGAAAACGCTTAACATGAAAAATCGGTTAACACGAAATGATATATTTCTCCGGACAGTAAATTATACAATTTAATACATTTTTTTTTCTTTTAACACGAAACAAAAATCGTTTGACACGAAATATTTCGTGTGAAATGTAGTTTCCCACGACAAATCTGACAACGCAATCAACGTCAACAAGAGTTCTTGTCCCCTCTACTTCAGAAATGCAGAAAATAATTAAAAGTGTGCGCAGTTAATTAGATGCGCTTTCGAATGAAAAGATGAATAAAACAATAAATGATCTAAAAAAATTGTGGGCAGTATGGCGCTGAAAAAGGCACTTCAAAAAATATATATAATGCCCCCCCCCCCAAAAAAAAAACAATAACTTTTTACTTGCTTTTTATCCTAATGGATGCAACCTACTAGTAGTTTAACAGGAAATCGAAATAAAATTTGACGACATCGAAAATATTCGTGAGTTTTTCTTTTCTTTTACGAATCCTTTACCACGAAACTCTTATAACGCAAAAAAAAAAAAAAAATTAATCCCCTCAATTTCGTGTTAAACGTATTTCACTGTATATAGAATAGGTCTGAAATTTTTTATTATGCTAACCTTTTAGCTAACCATTGAGTATAGATTTAGCTCAAATTTCACCGTGAGAAAATTAGTTTCATCAAAAAATTTTACCTTGTATTTCGATCGGGGGAAAAAAAAAGACAAAAAATTTGTGCGTAAAACAATGTTTTTTATTATTTTTGCAGAAAAGTTCTACACATTAATATATAGCATACAGGAAGGAGTTAGTGAGTCCAATTTCAAAAATTTTGCTATATATTAAACCAATCAGAAGAAAAAAAATCAAAGAAAACAGAAAACTATATTAATACGTCCGCATTAAAACTATATACAGGCTTTGGACAATAAGAAATGCATTTTTTTAATTAAAAATTGATTTTTTTTTTTTAAAAGGCGTTGGAATTATTACACCCCCCCCACACACACACATAACTGAAACGGGACAGGCCCCGAATTAAATATTTATATACACAGACTGTTAAAATATTTTAATACAAATACAATGTGTCGTCTGTATAAAGCAATAATATTTGTGTTCTCAAAATTTCTTCGGTAGAAGAAAAAAAAACTGTATACTGGTTCTGCATCGCATGAAATTATAAAGCAAAATATTCAAAATTCTAGAGAGAAGATGTGTAAAATCGTTCAGAATTATAAGTAGTTTGACATTACCGTAAATAAATTCTGAGTCATAAATAATTAACAATATTTGAAGTTACCAGCTGTCAAGCGGTGGCCGAGAGGATAGGACGGCTAGTTTAGAAACCATGAGGTCCCGAGTTCGTATCATGCGATGGGTAAGTGCAATGTTGTAAATTGAGTTTAATGAGTAAATCATGTAAAATGTGCTAGACCTTGAATTGAAATATGTGTGTTCCCTTTCTTGAAAGCATAATTTTTATTTTTTAAATACAGAAATTTTCCCCAAAAAACAATTTTTCTGGAAATTGATGTAAATTGTACTGGCGTTTCGATTGGCGGTACAATTTTTATATTTCAAAGGATTTTTTTCTGTGTATATTCTTACCAAAAAAATTTGAAAAAAGGTCCGTTTTTTTAGAGAAATTAAAGGTGGTCAAACATGGATGAAATTCAGACGTTTGAAATGTCTTAAATTTAGACACATACGAGCGTATTAAAAATTTAGACACTTTAAAATGTCTGAAAATTCAACACTCCGTTTCAGACACTTGCGTGTCTGAATTTCAGACATTTCCGTTTACAGTGTAGTTTGACATGGTACCGATGAAATCTATGCTATTTTCAAAACGAAGAATCGTAAACTTTACTGGAATATTTTATGGGATTAATCAAAGAAAATACAATAGTTTCCTGCGATTAAATTAGACAACAAATATTTATTCTTAAATTTTGGTACAAAATAAGTACTCAGACATTAATACTAGATAATAATAAAACCCGAATTGTATGTGTTAACACATTGCCGAAGGGTAATTTTTATCAAATCTGAATTTTAAAAGAGTAGAAGATCCCCCTTGCTCTAAAAGACTTTTGTAAATTGGTGTTATAGAAAAGTTTCCCAAGTTTATGAATCGGTAACTAACTTTCAATGTACGAATCTAATATAAAATGTCTTACAATCTAAAAAAATATGGAGAACATGATATAAATGCACTTTCTGTAAGGTAGAAAACACGCCCGTAGTCAATGATGTTTTTTGAATGAAAACGAGAATTCTCGTTTCCCGTCGTGAATGTGTTAAATCTTTGAGTTTCCGTTACGCTGAATTTAGACTAGAATTTTAAAAATTATTTGAAAATATCAAAATTGAAATTAAAAGGATTTTTCTCCAAAATGAAAGTAATTTTTGTTGGAAAATTCTATTATAAATAATATTTAAAATTAGGTGGGAGAAAAAATAACATACAACTCATTATAAGAGATAAAATGTAATGAAACTCAAGTCATAGTTCTCGGAATAAATACTTGAAGCGTTAACGAACTGTGGTTAACTTTTGTACCACTTAATTTTAATCTCAAAATCCATAGCTGCTAACTCTTACGCTTTTTTCTACCATAAAATTTAATAGTAAATTATACTTTCTTAAATCGTCGTAATCTACTAATTAAATAAGGCAAAAATTTCTATTAAAGTTTTGTGGTACAAAAAAGCGTAAAACGTTGGCAGCTATGACACTGGTACAGGAATTTTGGGATGGAAATTTTGCTTTTATGTAGAACGTGAAGAATAAACTTTAATTTATTTAATAACCCGCTATTCATCAAACGGTTAAAATATAATAATCCTCATAAATAATACACGGAACAGGATTACCAGACTGGCATCCATTTGTATTCAGAACTTCCAAATATTTTTTTCTTCATATAATGTCAAATATATCGACATGAGGTACTGTAACGAGACTCCATGGAAAATTTCGGAATAAAAAAGAAGATCAAACTGCCAGTGTTGCCACATAACTAACAATATAATTATCTTTCTAACGGAAGACAACCTCATGGATCATTAGCTAAAAAATGTGCACCAGCAAACAAATAGCTATAAGAATCCAGTTCCTTGCAAAATAGCTCATACATTTTCTGGTACATGAAACAAATTATACATTTTGCGGCTTAATAATTTATTAAAATTTTGTTAAAAAAATGAGAATCTAAAAAAAATCATTGTCGAGATAAATGGGTTAAATGTTTGATTGCTACATGAAGATGAATAAGGAATATGCTTATTAATTTTCTATTTTAAACATTTTTTTCGAAATGTGAAAATATCCCGTCTCATATCAGTGTTGCCAGTTTGTGGACTTTTTAAATTCAGATTATTTGAATCTCACCACCTTTTTTTAAAATAGTATAATTCGTTTATTTTTCAGAATTTTTAATATATTTTTAAATAGGTCGAATATTTCTATTTTAACAAAGCGGTGACAATTAACAATCTGGGGACAAAAAAGTCCCTAATCTGGCAACACTGTCTCATATGTTTACTTGTAAGTTTTAAAAAGTCACATTTTATTCAAGAAATTACTGAATAATTCAGAGCATAATCCTATACCTAAAAAAACATTTGACTGTGCACAGATGATTTCAATTTATGCTGTTTTCATAAAGAAGAAACCTGAAAAAGAAATTACTTTAGATAATATTTAGATTCAATGCTTATACAAATAATTTTTTAATCTGATCGTAAAAATAACATTTAATAGAAATGCATTGCACAAGGTCTGTATAAGCCTTTGAATTTCCAAGAGATATGTCATCACAATTTCAGTTAAGAAATGTTCGCTTAATATATATATATATATATATTTTAGACTGGAAAATTTTCTGGGATTAATTACAAAATATGTTATACTTTTCTTTGATTAAATAAGCTTAAAAATTCCATGGAAATATGAATAAAGAGGAATGAACATAACCTCAAAATTTTGAAGATTCAACTGTAACCGGGTTCACATTGGCTCATTTCCGCCGCGGAAAACTTCCACCAGTAAATTTGAATAAAAAATATCTCCTTACTTAAATGCCTTATTAATCTAGAATTTCAGTAATAATTGTGCCTAAAAATAGATATTTATTTTTACTGGTGGAAGTTTACTTCGTCATTATCAGGCTCTGCTTTTCCGCCATATTGTGACAATCTAAACAACCTCCAGTCAGTGTCATTGAAAGCGATTATAATACACGGGTAAACTGCCACCAGTAAAAATGATAAGAAAATTTTACCATATTTGTAAGAGACGTTTTGCATGAATAAGCCGCAAAAATGAGGAGAATTTTTTTATTCAAAGTTTACAGGTGGAAGTTTGCTTCGGCTTTAATAAAAAACTGTTGATCTGATGAAAAATATCTGCAACCATCTTGTGACAACCTCCTCAGATACTTCATTCGCAACTGGTAGACTCTACACTGTATGCCACCTCCTCTTTATTCATAAGGCCATTAAAAATACGATTTTAAATTTTGTGTAAAAATGTACGCAAACTAAGTTTCTTTTTACTGCATAAGAGTCATTCTTGAGCTATACTGTTGCCATGTGGCCCGAGTAAATCAAGAAAAGAAGTGATATCTAAGTGTGTGCCAAGTTCAAATAAAATTCAGTCAAACTTACCTACTGAAGTGCTATAGCATTGTTTAAATCGTTTAAAAATGAAAATGATTGATAGCATATTAATAATAAATCTAGAACTTGGCAAGTTTTTACCTACGGGTCATTTATTTTTATTAATGACATTATTATATCAAAACTTGTGATTTCATGTTTAGAAGCCTTAATTTGAGTGTATTGAGGTTTCTTAAAGGGGTGCAGCCTCTAGAGTGATGACCAAGAACAAGCGTAAGTTTATCTGTCTCTTTCCAGGACTTTTAGTCTGTTTGCATTGAGGTTTCCAGGGGGGGGGGGAGTCGCCAAAGTGATAACCAAAGTTGAGCGGGAGTGTATTTGCGTGTTTATTGGTTTATCAAATCTTTAACATGAGTTGTCACGAAATTGCGCTGGGGAAATCTAAAAATAGCCCAGCTGTCACGTGGCTCTGTATATGTAGAAAGAGCGCGCGCAGATTGATACTAGAATTCTTTTAGTTAAGTATTAAAACTTGAATTGTGTTCGAACGGGGAAAAAAATGTTTCCTCGTAAATATTTAGTAAGTAAAAAACTCGAAGTGTGTTTTGGTCGGGAAAAAATGTTTCTCGGAATTAAAAATGTTTATATGAAGAACTGTAATTTAACGTAGAAGTGATACTTGAATATATATTTTAGAAATGATCAGAATATATTTATGCTTGGCCGAAATGCAGTTTATAGCATTTTCGGAATACATATCTTAATTTTAATGTTAAATGTTCTTATATGTCGTCGTTGTGATGCGGTGCTGTCAAATAAAAAATAGAAAGACACTCACGTTTATTTACTTTCAAGAAGTGGATTCAGCCAAATATTTTCAATTTTTCTCGAATTAATTTTATTGCTTCGAACGATGTTTCAAGATAGTTTTGAAAAGAATAATTTTTCATGGTGCCGAATGGTGGTTCATGTTGTCATGTCAATGTTTTCATGGTGGCTTTCAATCCACATCTATTTAGATTATCCGTATGAAACAAAGACTGTTGTTTGCGCATTCCAGTTGCTTTGGTTGGCACCTATTGTTAAAACGCTGAAATTCTTTTATATGTGAAATCTGATGGGTGCGTCAAGCCTCCCCTATAGTCAACCCTCCCTAATCTCCCCTATATATACATATAACACATTCATTGATTTTATTATTGTATTTTAATCCCTAAATAAAAATTCAGCCAGATGCGGAATGCCACAGTTTTGCCGCATCTGGCTGATTTTTTATTGGGGGCAGTGTTGCCAGATGGACTATTTTTTTTAAATTCTGGTTCTTGATTGTCACCACTTTATTTAAATGGTAAAATACGCCTTGTTTAATGACATATTAATTAAGGCGAAAACAAAGGTTATTTTGCGGTTTCAAAAAAGTGGTGGCAATCAAGAAATCTGAATTAAAAAAAAGTAGCCGACTGGCAACACTGATTGGGGGATTCCAAATTCTCAAAATTAAGTTTAACCCTAGAACTACCGTAAATTTTACTCAAGTTTTATAAAAACATTCTACACCAGAATTTTTACTTAAAACTATTTAATTTGTTTATTTAACTTATTATTGTCTGATTTATACATTTAGTTTGTTTTGAAGAAATTTCTGGTTTGAATAAATATTTTGAATGTACATGTCGGGTCCAATGGACCCGTCTGGTAGACGGAAGGTTAAATAGTTATTATTGTTTTATAAAATGATAGCTATTCCGCAAATAAAATATAAGAAAATTACTATTCAAATTTTTCTGGTGTGGATTCCAACACTAGTGAGAAGTCGGTCGATTAGTCATGACGTCACAACTCGTTTCCTCTGTCCTTGAGTATTTCAATGACAGCGCAACAACCATTTAACCCCTTGAAAGGCGCTGGGATACAATACATAACACTTAATTTCAATTCCGAAATGCGACATTGACACCAGAACTGTGAAATAAAATCTTCTTTTTATAATGTGTGTGAAGAAAAGCTTTTGTTTATTTTCAAATAAATCCAAATTAAATCCTGGTGTATATTAGTCATTTCAACATTTTAGCAACAGAAGTACTTTGCCCCTCAGAGGGTTCAAGAGTTAAAAAGAAAAGAATCTTAAGAAAAAAATCATGGAATTGGTTTGACCTCATACTTTGTTCTCAGCTTCCAAATTCATACCGGAAATTCTGATAATTATTTTTGTCTTTATTTATCAACAGACATTACGACGACAAATAAAGTAAAAAATTTTCTTTTGGTATTTCGGAACAAAAGGGAATGTCAAACTCATGTAACTATGAATGAAAAGAAATTTGCATATCCTCCAGATGTTGAAGATTCAACGGTCCCGTTTTTGCAGTGGCTCATTACATCCGGGGCAAACTTCAAACAGTAAATTTGAATGGAATTTTCTAATTATTTAAGTGTCTTAGCGATGCAGAATTTCAGTCTTATTTACGGCTAAAACCAGATATTTTATTTTACTGGTGGAAGATTTCTCTGGCGGTAATCAAGTCTTGCGTTACTGCCATATTGTGGTAACATATGCAAACTTCTGTCATTGTCAGTGATAGAGATTATAATACCCGATCCAATTTTCACCCGTAAAAACGAATAGAATTTTTACCACATTTTTGAGAGGAATTTTGCATGAATAAGCCGCTAAAATAAGGAGAAATTTTCTATTCAAAATTTACTGGTGGAAGTTTGCTTCGGCCGTAATCAGAAACTCTTGATATGACGCAAAATATCAGAAACTGTCGTGTTATAACCTCCTCGACTTCTTCAGTTACTTCAGTTACTTCAGTCGCAACTGGTTGACTGTTTACTGTTTGTCTTCTCCTATTTATTCATAAATCCATTGTCAAACTGCCAGATCTTCCACATAAGAAATAATTTATATATTTTCCGCCCAATTTCACGGGAGGTTCCACAAAAAAACATAAAACTCTGCAAGGTATATCTATCAGAATCCTCTTCCTTGCAAAATACATTATATCTTTTTTGGTAGGGGAGCTGGGGGATGAATGGGACAAGGGATGGATGGGACACTCTCAATATTTCAGGATATAAACGGTTTTTTTAGTTGCTTTGTATTCTCATATATGGCACTACCATAATATGCTTTAGAACTAGAAGCAAAACCACAAGACTGTTTTCATTTTTTTGCAAAGTTGCATTTCTTAAAACTCTGGATAAAAATTAACTTTTTTTTTACATTTGAATTTGTCAAATATCTCATACAATATAAACAAATAAGATATGGTGTTATTATTTATTTGAACGTTCAGTACTGGTAATTAAAATTAATGAATATTAATCATTGTGACAAAATAATTTCTGAGTCAAAAAGGCGGACAATTGAATTTATCCATCATGGGGATGATTGGGACATTTCAAATAGGTATTAATGGGACAGTCTCATTCATCCCTAGAGATGCTCAAATATTTATTTATTAACTAAAAAATATTATATATTTTTATAAAATAATTTTATTTAATAATTTATGTTAATTATTAGTATTAAACAGTACTCGTATTATATAGATTGTTTCTTGTTAAAAATTATATTGAATCTTAACCCATTTAGGGGGACCGGGACACAAAAATCTTAAAATTTTCAATTTTCATTTTCTTTTTTTTTTTTTTTTTTTGATTAAAAATTTCTCTGCCGTTTTCTGCTTAAAATGATGTTTAAACCATGTTTCTATCTTAATTAGAACAGGAAATATTATTTTTTTTCGTTTTGGTTTGTTTTCAATATCTGCCTTTCAAGCTATGGTTGTCAAGGAAACGGGTTCTTGTGAAATTGCGTTTTTCTTCATGATAGGTTTTTTCACCATTTCTCATATTTAAATTCTTATAACTGGAGAACCATTAAAGATACAGGGTTCAAACTCGGAACATATCTGTTTCAATTATTTTACTTTACTTTTGAGCCAGCATATTTGAAAAAAAATATTTACTTTTGAAAATATGTTTTTTTTTTTTTTTTTTTTTTTTTTTTTTTTTTTTTTTTTTTTAAGTTGCACCACATTTTTTGTAATTTTTTCGTTAAATATTTGTATTTTTTTTTAAATTAATATTTTTTAAAATGCTGGCTCTAAATTAAAAAAATATATATTTCTGTTTATTTAAATGAAAAACAATTTAATTTCTACAAATAATATTTCGAGTTATAACGATTTTAAGTTATACCACTTTTTTCATAAATTTTAAATTTAAAAATTGTTTTAAAAAGCTATGAGAAGTTTTATCATTTAATTTTGTTTTCAAATGATATGGTTAAACATCACAAAAAAATTCAAAATTTTAACTCAATAAATAAAATTTTTTTGAACCGGACTCCCTTATGACGAGTCTCTTTTACATTTCTGTTAATTCTTTGACACCGGAATTTTCCTCCTTGTAATTTTCAATTATTTATTCGGTCAAAATTTGAGATTAAATAATGTGAAAATTTCCAAATTAAAATACTGGTATTCAAATTTAAAAGTTTTGTTCGCCTTACATGGCAAGTTTTCTTGTGACCTCGGGCTTCAATGAGTTAATTATTGTATTGTAATAAAGGTTAAATAATTTATCAAAAAACTGTTATTGATACTTTATCAAAATAGATAAAATTGCTAAAAATGGTCGTGCTTATTGATTAATTGGGGAAAAATTATACTAAGTTTTGAACTTGTGCTTCAATAAATCCTATTCTCGTACTCTCCGAATATAATTTCATTTGTGTATGATATCTAAGATACATTTAATTAATATTAATTAATACGTTGCGAAGAAAAATATCACCTATACCGTACTTCAAAGACATATATTACTTTCATTCCATATCTAAAATATCTCGTATGTGAGAAAAAATAACAGATAGACAGCCGAAGTTTGTATTACAAGTTAAAACTGCAATAAAAGAAGTGATTAGCAACGCTGAGATATAATAGTCATATTATAAGATTATATATTACAAATAAAATTACATACAAGTTTATAATTATACATTTCAATTAGGTAACATTGAATACAGGGAGGAAAATATGTGTGTCCCATTCATCCCTGCTATGGGGATGATTTAGACAAAGAGGAACTTTTTTTAATTTTATAATATTTTACTGTATAATAATAATATAGACTAAATATTGTGCATAGATGTAGTCAATATATCTAATGTATGAAATGTGATATATAATATTGATAATAACTTTAAAAATTATTTAAAATAAATATTTTTGCGAAAATGTCCCATTCATCCCCTATCTCCCCTACATCAAAATAGGATAATTTTGCAAGTAATATAAAAAATTATCACAAAAAAAAATTCTTCACAAACACTTTTATTAAAAGAAAAAGCGAACTAGAAGCTCTGCTTCCACATTAAATTTATTTGTGTGTGCTGTTTCCTACAGGATTTTTTTTCTTCCAAGGAAAGAATCAACCCGTAATTCAACAATAAATTAAAATTATGTCTTCTGGTATTAACGTTAGATGACAAAAGAAACAAAATGTGTGTTTTCTCTTTGAGGCACAAGTAATTGCGTTTCTGTTATACTGAATTAACTTTAGAATTAAAATAAATATTTGAAAATAGGAAAAAGGAATTTTAAAGCTTTTCCACCTGAATTCGGAAAGTAAAATTTTGTTAAAAAATATCTAGTACAAATCTTGATTAAAAGTAATGGCGATAAAAAAATGTCCGCTACTGTTAAACTAGTTAAAATATAAACAATGTCATGAAATAATCTAAGAAACTGGGTTCCATGTTTTTCTAATTTGATTTTTAGAAACACCAAATTCATACCAAAAAAATTAAATTAACCCTTTAGTGCCCGGCTTTGCATATATGCAAACAACACTGTTTTGAATTTAATAGATTACTTTTATTCGCTTATACATAATTCACACCAGAAAATTAAAATAGCACTATCTGCTTTAATTAAAAAACAGACATTCCGTATTTAAATAAAGCTAAATTAACCACTGAAACTTTCTGGTGTAAAGTGAGATTCTCTGAACTACGTAATATCTAGAACGTATTCTATTATGGGAATTAACCCTTAAATGCATAGTGATGTAAAGTTATGATATAAGTTCTTACAACCACTATATTTATATAAAAATATTAATCCTCTAAAATTTACAAAAATATGCTACTAAATAAAGTTAAAAATCTATCTTAAGATTTGTGGTGTCTAATCCTTAATGTAAAAATAAAAAAACACAATTCTAAAAGAATAATTGATGCAGTTAAGGGTTAAAGGTTAAGTTTTATGAAATAATTAATTATATAAAATAAGGTATTTGGAGACATACTTATTAAAGTATTTACTAATTTGCAATATTTTAAAGTAAAACATCCACACAATAGTTGTTTTTACTTGTGTTGCAAATGTGCAACAGAAGAAAAGATTGACGTATTATATGAAAAATATATCGCTGATTTTTTTCGTTATTTTTTCTGTGTAATAAACCTTTCAGAAAATCCTATATAATTTTTCTGAAACAAAATAAAAAATCGCTCATTTAAGGGTTAAGAGAAACATAAAGATAACTTATTTTTAATTCGGGAACGCGCTCTTAGTTTAACTCATTATTATTATTTTTAATTTTCTGGTGTCCATGGTTAAAATGAATACGAAAGTTTGCAGATAGTTACAGTCGTGGAAAAAAAAAAAGTTAACACCCCCTACTAACTCTACAACAAATTATTGTAGAAGAATGTTACTGGCACCAAACGACTAGAATAAAGTCTACTTTTAAATGATGTATATAAAATCTGCTTAGGGGGCAATCTACATATCAAAGCTAACCCAATTTTTTTTTTTTTTTTTTTTTTTTTTTTTTTTTTTTTTTTTTTTTTTTTTTTTTTTTTAAGAAATACCCAAGTTTGACACAATAAATAAATTCCTCACCCTTCAATTAGCCTAAATACAAATTTTCCTAAAATTCATACGATTAGTTTAATAGAAATTAATTATTTTTATATGAACATAATTTAGGGGCTGTATGCAAATTGAAGTTCGGTACTCGATTGCTAAAATGTTGCAGAATGACTAGACTATGGCATTTCTATTAATGTATTAATTCTTGTCAATATGACCATTTCACTCCCTTAATATGTTTCAACTATTGCCAGACCAAATGTTTCAATGAAATGAGTAAAATATATATTTTTCAAATTATGTTTTTCTGCACATCATAGACTGTCCCATAAACCATCATTTTGACGTTTTTTAAGCAGAATTCGGAAACTACTTCGAAAAAAAAAATTAATTAAATCAGGACAAAATAAATATAAATCTATCAAAACATTTTAGGTTGCATTTCGTTTTTTTTTCGAATATTAATTTCATAAATCATAATTCATATTATTAAGTTTTTAAATTTACAAATTCTATGTATTTATGTTTCGTTTTTTTAGCATTAACAACCAAAAAATATAAGATTCAGATTATTAGTTCAGGAGATATTAATAAAAATATGAAAATGCAATTTAACATTAGAAGCTCTAAATTATGAATGTTTATAATTCAAAAACTTAGCATCAAAATGACTTTAAATTTCGTTTATAGACATAGTTTGAACTGAAGATTTAAAATATATGGCAAAGTTGGTTGTTGCTATTGAAAAAAAAAGTTTGTTCTAGTTTAGAATTTTAGAAAACCCTCTATGTAAACTTTATATACATCATTTATATGTAGACTTTATTTCCAGTCGCCTGGTAACATTATTTTTTTCTTTTATAATTAGTTGCAGAGTTTGTAGCGGGTGTTTACGTTATTCGCCACGATCCCACTAAAATTCCGCACTATGTGGATTAATTTGATCTAGGGTAATCACGTCTCTAACCAGATAATTTATTTGATGAATCTTTATTTACTAAATTTCAGGTTTCAACGTGTAACTTATTTAATTTCATTTCTTAAAATTATTCTGGTTTGAAACGTATTAAACCTGTGTCAAATTATTTCACGCATTGTAGGAGATTAGTTGAAGGTTGTCACCCATGTATGTATTTACAATTCATATAAAATTCATTCATTATACCCATTACTCTTAGTTAAAGACAGATTAAGCATTTAAAATTAAATTAAATATTAATTTTATTATAGGTAAAAAAAAAAAAAAAATATGTATATTAATAAGTACAACAAAATTGGAATATAATTTTAACGCCAGAACTACCGTGAGCCATCATTTTGACGGCTACCATATGAATGTGTTTCGGTTCAAACCAGAAATTTGATTTTGAAATAAGTTTAAATGATACAAAGAAGAAAAACGTTAAATAATAAAATTAAACTGTTTTAAATCAAAATTCTTGTGGGAATTTTTTTTATAAATCTTGACACAAATTTCCGGTAGTTCTAATGTTAAACAAATTGAAATTACAAAATAAATATCCTTTAGTAACCGTTAAAAATTAATTAATGATAACCTCATCTGTAAAGAAATGTCGCGCATCAAACGTAAAATAAGCAATATGCTGGGAAAAATTGAAAGATTCAAAATCTACAATTACTGTTATTAGCATGCTATATTGTTGGTGGGCTACTTTTTCTAAATTCAGATTTCTTGATTGGCACCACTTTTTTGAAAAAATAAAATTTGCCATATTTAATGACGTACTAATTAAGACGAAAACAAGGAGAATTTTACCATTTCATAAAAGTGGTGCCAATAAAAAATCGGAATTAAAAAAAGTAGACAACTGGCAACACTGTTAGTATGACGTTGTGTTTTTGTAGCTTTTTATCATATAGCCCTATGCCAGTAAAAATCAATGTATTAATTAATCTGAATTGCACCAGCCTTAATTCAAATACTTACCTACTCAAATACACACAAAGAATTGATACTATAATCCAATACCAAAATACACGTAATTAACAAGTTATTTACACGATCACCAAAGTCACAAAAAATATTTAATACAAATAGATAAATTAGTCTCCATTTGCTACAAAGTAGCTTCTTAATTCGATAAATAGATCGAGGCATAAAGTTCATTTACTAGATTCCCATTTAAAACAATTACTATTTTAATTCCATAGCCATTCCATACTTTTACTTACTGAAATCTCGATCTGAGGCATGTAATTTTTACTTAACGAAAAATCGTCTGTTATTAATTACTATTTTAAAAAATGCAAAATATAAAGTACTAAGTCCCACGCTTTGCTTCAGACTTAACCCTAGATCTACCGGGAATTTTATTCAAGTTTTAATAAAACGTTCTACACCAGAATTTTTATTTAAAACTATTTAACTTATTTATTTACCTTATTTTTGTCTGGTTTATATACTTAGTTTATTTTAAAGAAATTTCTGGTTTGAATGAATATTTTGTATGTACCTGTCGGGTCCAATGGACCCGTCTGGTAGACGGAGGGTTAAATAAACTGATAAAATATTCTTAAGAAATACATGATTATAAATTCCCATGCCTATAGTGAATCTAAATGCATGGACGTGACAGAACACCTAGAAGCACCATCGGAATATTTCTTAGAAAACCAGGGCACAAATTTAAAGTAATATCCTTCAGGACTTTAAAAGTTATAACTGCCAACATTTTGTTTTTCTCCTACCACTATATTTGAAAGAAAAATTTTAAAGAAAAACGTGGAATTACATAAAGTACATATTACGTCTCAAATATAGTGATAGGAAAAAAGCGTAAAAGTTGGCAGCTCTGTTAAACGTCCTATTTACTCGACTATATTTCAGTGTCGCCAGTGGGATACTTTTTTAAAATTCAGATGTCTTCATTGGCACCACTTTTTTGAAATGTTAAAATTCCCAAGTTTTCGCCGTAATTAACATGTCATAAAAAATCGTAAATTTTTCCATTTAAATAAAGTGGTTCTAATCAAGAAATCCGAATAAAAAAAAGTACTCCACTGGCAACACTGGTACATTTCATAGCTGCCAACATCTTACGCTTTTTTGTACTACAGAAATTTAATATTAAATTTTACATTTTGAAAGTCGTAATCTGCTGATTAAATAAGGCAAAATTTCTGTTTTTTTTTTTCTGTTATTAAAAAAAAACCCCCAAGAGTTGTGTTTTTGTCACAATGCCGCTATACGGGAAAATACAATTAACTAAGTTTTCAATTATGACAAACGGAACAGTTTTATTATATTCATAACTCACAATTCATGAATTAAATAGCAAAGGCTAATTCAATGGGCTTTTTTGGTGTAAGTCACACACCATATAACTGCTATGCTTGCTGACCACCGTTACAGTCATTCAGGGTAACTTTGAACAATGGGGTGTAACTTTGCACCACCTCCTATTTTTCAGTATTTATGACTCCAAAAGACTAAATAAACTCCAGAACTGATCTCTGCTGGCAAGGTTCTAAACTGGGATTTCTACTCTTTACTTTAGAAAATAAATTAGCAACATTATGCGCTATTAATTGCATCATCTAACCATTTGTGAAGTACTGTTTTGAAGCTAATTTTGAATGCTGTTCTGAAGTTGTTGTAATCCAATTAAATTTTCATAGTAAGTAACTATATACTCATTTATCAGACATATTATTGTCTAAATGTTGTAAGTGTGATAATATTTTGTGATTATTTATTTATTAATAGTTAATAAAATGTAAAATAAGAAGGCACTAACATTTATCACGTATTCAGGGTAACTTTGAGTCGGCTCAAAGTTATACTGATGTTTATAATTTACTGATTATAGGTGCTACAGTCAAAAATTTCCCATATTTGCACGTATAATTTATATAGATACCGAAAGTGAACATTACATATAACATATAAATATTTTCACAAATATGTGTAAAATACATACAATTCATTTAAAGGCGTTTTTCGGGGCGCAGCTACTCAAATTTGACATTTCATACATTCGACATTTTTATTCTTGTTTGAATTATACTAGTACTAGTATGTATTACTTTAACTATGGATATATTATTGAGATAAAACATTGAAAATTGTTTTCCACTGCATTTTTATGTTTTATATGAACAATAAACAGATTTTTTTTTCTTTCTAAATGTTCAGGGTTCTCTTCTTCCACTTTTCTTATGCCTGATATTTGTTGTAATATCATAAATTATACAAATCTTGTGATGTTGGGAAATGTAAATTCGGAGCCTTTACATATTTGAAAACATTTTTGGGGTTTAAAGGTGTCCTAACTATAATACTTTTTTTATAATGAATTATTTTAGATAATATTTATCATATGGTGCAAAGTTACCCTAAATGGCTGGGTAACTTTGAACCAGGCTAAAAATTCATTTTTTATTGCTTTTATCCTTATTATTCCTTAATTTTTGATAGTCAAACAATAATTTAGGATCATTTTTTCTCTTTTAAGCCCCTAGTTGCAACAATGTTCTTAAAATAAGAGTGTGGCATATGAAAATAGAGATATTGCGGATCAAAGTTACCTTGAATGACAGTACATTTGTAAAGTTTGTTAAGTTTGTTCAATTAATGAAATATCTCCCATAAAATGAGTCCCCTTATTTTCGTTCTAAAATACCGGTAACCAAAAATCGTAGTATGTGACCTTACACTACAAGTACTCATGGAAATAGACCAAAGTATTTGTAATGTTTGTAATCCTGAGAAAATATGTATACTAAATGAGGTTGCGTAGAGGGGCTTCTTTATGGGTGCCACTAAATCTCAATTGTAAACCTCTCTTTATATTATTCTTCGAGCATTACTACATTGAAATAGTAGAACTAAAAAATTAGCACTTCTACGCACCCTGTTAATATGTTTCTTTATTTAGTTTTTATTTTGCCTGGAAATCATTTGGCAACACAACTTCTGAAATGTAATCATTGCCTCATTTAATCGCGAAATTATCGTCATTAACCTTCTCGCTGCGCAGCCCGAGCTATGCTCGGGCATGCATTTTCCCGTCAAATTAATACTGTTTGGTTGTTCCCAACAGATATTTTTTCGCGAAAACTTTGTCTGATTTAATCACGGCATTTTCCCCCATTACGATAGTCAAAAATTTCTGCTTTAAAGAACAGGTGATAAACGATTAAAAATTCTGTAAAAGACGCTCATCGCGAAGAATTACTTACGCAGCGAGAGGGTTAAATAAAGTAAATTCTTCCATTTTAAAATTATGAGAACTTAGTGGCCGCTGGTTAAACATATAACATATTTAGAATTTAACAAAATCAATAATGTTTTTCAGAAAAATAGCTTTAGTCACATGTGATACAAAATTGTGTATAACATAACTGAAAACCTTCCGATTTTTGAGTATTATTATTTGCTAATAGTAATCTTCATCTTATTTTTTATCGCAAACTCCTGTCATTAAGTAAATGGGATATTACTTTTCAGAAATAGTGGTACTGAAAAATTGGATGTTTTGGCATTAATTCTTCAAGTAAAAAAAGAAAAAAGAATTCCATTTTTATATATTTTTTTGTTTGAGATACAACTAAAAGAATTAATAGCTTGGTTTGAAAAGTACAAAATCTAAATCAGTTTCAGTTTTAAGGAATTTAACAATAAAGTTGAAACTTTAACGTTTTTCCAAAAAAAAAAAAAAAATAACAAATGGATTTTTTTCGACTTGAGCTTAGAGAGTTAATTAATAAATATAAAAAATAAACTCATTCCAAATAATTTTATTACAAAAAACTGAACTAAATCGGATTTCAAATATCAACAAAATTTTTCATTCAATTAAAATGTATTTTATTTCCAGTATAAAAAAAATTCTCTTAACGTATAAATAAAAAAACCTGTAATTATTCTCTAAATATTTCTTTAATTCAGATAAAGATGTTTAAATTCTTGGCAAAAATAAATGATTTTTATAGTGAATGATTTGTATTAAGCATTTTAGGAGTAAAAATAATTGTGCATACATCAGGAATCACATATGGTTCGTTTTTTATATAACCAGTGTTTTCTACAAAATTTGCATTACAATTCTTGTTTGAAATGTGTATAAAAAACAGACGTAGATCCATAATAATTTTCGTGGTAAATAGAATATTAACCCTTTGTGATCGAAGTATTCCTGATAGGGTCGGGCATCTCTTACGAATTTTTTTCGGTTGTACTGTCAGAAAACTCATCTATATACGCTAAATTATTCCTCATTTTTTAACAAATGATTTCCGTACGCCTAGAAAACATGTTTTATCCGTGAATTATTCCCGAAAGTCTGAAAAGCGGGGAGAACTTCCGTTCACTCCCAGTACACATGCGAATTGGTTCTATTAATACTGAAATCGGGACTTATTTATAAAATGAAAAACCAATAATTCTATAAATTAAGATTTCTAATTTAATTTAAAAAGAAAAAAAAACAAACAAAAAAACAGCAAATTTTTTTTTATTTAAAATTTTTTCTCATTCATTAAAAAGTACTCCCAATTTACTTTTTAAAGTTCTAAAAAATATTCGCATTTAAAATATATTCTACACACACATTTAAAATAGATATAATAATTAAAATATTAAATGCCAAAAAAAAAGAATCATATTTTACATCTAGTAATCTACTTAAAAATATTTATAATTCATATTTTTATCAAATATTAATACGAAAGTATTCAAAGTCTTCAAATTTCAAAGCTTTTTAAAGAAATTATTCAAGCCATACCCATATGAAGCAAACATATTTACCCGTACTTCAAACAGTCTCCTGACTGAAAAATTGTAGCTAAGTCGATAATGTACTCGGCTTCTAACTCTAAGGTAACTGGTTAGGCTCCAAGGTCAGCGGCTTCTGTTTAACTTAACTTTATTCACCTGACGTATATTTTACCTCCTGTAACGGAGTAAAAAGAAACGGATATTCTTCAATTAACTGAAAAATCCTGGTAGCACTGCTACAGGAAAATTTCCGCGAATTGAAGAAAGTGTTTCTGAGAGTGTGGAACGACTTTTTTTAAAAAAGAAATATGTTTATTTGCACTTTCACAACATTTGCAAGAGATAAATACTAAAAAATGTATTTTAAATATATAATTTTGCAAATGAAATATAAAAATTTAATCATGTAATAAAGCTTGGGCGGATATTTGCCGATACTCAACCGCAGAGTGTTAATTAGCGCCAATTGTTTAAATAAAAAACCTCTGTTAATAGTAAAGTTTGAATCTTTGTATTAATTAAATGAAAAATAATACATTATAAATCCCGCCAGGCATATATATATATATGTGTGTATAAAACTACATGATGTTGAAGATTTTCTAGTTTGTGTATGTATATATAATATGCCATTTATGTTAATACCATGCCGCTCACCTTAAGAAAAGTGACACATATCGGCAAAAGTTAATTTCACAGGAGGGGCTAAAGAAAATTTGCTTGGTTTTGATGCAACATGAAATTGTAGCCCTAAGCACTGCATGCATTATTAAAAACGTGCATAAAAGCGTAAAACCCTTAAGGGAACCGGGAAAGCCCTATATCCGCCATGTTAAATTCACCAAATTTATATACCTTTTTCTCAGAAATGGTGAAAGACAGAAGTTTAGTTCTTTTTAGAGTAGTTGGAATAACACGCTTTAAGTATTTTAATAGACCATTTTCTCAAAAGTGAAACTCAAAATTAATTATTATTTATTTATTGAAAGTCATTTTTAAATTAGTATTTTTGGTAAGATTTCACTGCCTAAAATAAATAATTCTCAACAAATCATTAAATTCCTATATTATAGTATACAATATAACAAAATATAAGTATTAAAAAAATCTGAGTTCTTAAGTTTAATAGATATTGAAAAAAAGGAACATAAACATGAAAAATTCAAGTTTTTAGAAAAAGTCAATTAACCCTTTCCGGCACAGGCAGTTTTTGTTGTAAAATGATGAAATTATTGACTGATACCGGAATTAAAAAAGGACTTTTTTAGATTTTAAAAAATTGTCACTTTTAATGTTCATTGTAAAAGTAAAATTTTACTAAAATATTCTTGGTGCCGTTCGTAAGTTTGGAATTAAAATTAGGTATCCCGACCCGGGCACAGTGTGCCGGAAAGGGTTAAAGATTTAAATGGCCATTAAGCTGCGAAGTACTCTTAGAAAGAATGAATAATTTCAACACTTATTTTTTTTTATATAAACATGTGTGACAGATAGTTGGAAAGATAAAAGTTTAAACTATTCAATGATATAAAAAAGTAAAAATCAATTTTTTGGTTGAATTTTGTTGACACATTGGCCCCGGAATTTTATAATGAGAATTTCACCTTTATTAACCCATTTGAGCCTGGCGTCCTAATTTTGGGACGCTTTCTTAAAAAAATTCCCATTACAAATTGAATTATGAAATCCTTTCAAAACTTAGTAAAATATATCCTTAGTATTTTTTTAATATGTATTCATAAATAGCAGTGCATTTTTAAGAAGAAAAAGGTGAAATAAATGTTTGTTGTAGCGCAAAGTTGGATTTTCTTGAAATAAAATGGCGCGTAAGAAAAGGTAAGATATTTCTTTTACTTTTTTATCAATCATTTTATAAGTAGTATTATTTATAAGATGAAACATTATTTTAGAATACGTATTTTTGCATTTTTTCAGATTTCTATCTTTTTGCTCGAATTTGAACCTTTATATATCGTCCCAATTTTGGGACGCTAGGCGCGAATGGATAGGGGTTTTCTCCGTTACTGTCTATGCATTAAATGTATGTTTTATGCCGTTTATTTTGTTACAAAATGGTTACATACCACTCGGATTATTATTTGGTTATAAAATTATTATTCGGATTATTATTTGGCTATTCTTTGTTATTACTATAGGGGGAACAGGGGCTGCGCTCTGTTCAAGAACAAGACACCCACCCCTTCCTACCCTTAGCTGTTGGTTTAGTAAAAATTTATATCATACCGTTATGTTTTGTTCTTAGTTTAGTATTTGACATTCTTATGTTACTAAAATATATACAGCAGAACCTCGATTATCCGAAGTAATTGGGACCGAACCGACAGCGGATAATCAAATTTCCAGATAATCGTGAATTTATCAATAATCATCTAGTTTAATATGTAACATCGTCATGCAACTGCTATTAGGATTATTTAAACTGCTTAATAAACATCTACATTTAAATTATACATGAAAATAATTTTATTTGTTTAGAACAGGGACGTGTACACGGGGGGGGGGGGGGGGGGTGTTAATCTTCACGGGATCGGATCTTACGGGAGATCAAGCTAATTTCAATGGAATTCGAAGAAAGGGGAACCAAAATGCTTATCTCTACTCGTGGTTTGGAAGGTAACCCTTGCATACACAAGGAATGTAAAAAAAAAAAAAAAAAAAAAAAAAAAAGTTGGAAAAAATTCAGGATATTGACATTGGTTTACAGAGAGTTCTGGTTACACGAGGGTCGGATAATCGAAGTTCTACTGTATACTGTACCATATATACTTGTGTGTAAAACGAAGAATTTTTGACAATTTTCTGCAAATAAATTGGGGGGGGGGGGGGTGTCAATTACATAAGCCAAAAAAAAAAAAAAAAAAAAAAAAAAAACTTAGAATACTGCAAAAGTCTGATTTTTTATGTATATAAATAATAAATAAAATATAAAAATAATAATAATTTATTATTAAAAAATTTTCAATGATTTGTTTTTGTTTACTTACTAATTTTTCGCATTAGTAAGTGAAATCTTTGGTTTGATTTTATGTGAAATTGAAGTAAAAAGTTAGGGGGTCGACATACGCGAGATTTTGCATTCAAAAGTTAATGGTTCGGCGTATATGCGAGTATATACGGTATATATACCCTATTAGTAATTATTGATTATTATAAATTTTTACTATATAAATTTTTACTATGCCAATGGCTAATGATGAGGAGGAAGGGGGTCTTGTTCTTGAGCCGACCCCAATCCCCCCCCCCCCCCTTATAGTAATAATAAAGAAAATTTTATAGTCAAATAATAACCCGAATTATATATAACCTTTTTGAAACATATTAAATGGCATAAAACATAGATATAATGCTTAGACAGTAACGAAGAAAACCCCTACCCTTTCGTACCTAGTGTCACAAAATTGGGACGTTTTGATTGTTATATGTTAAATAAATATTTTTTCAAAGAGAATTTTTTTATTATTTTTTACGTTCATTTTACACTATTTACTATAATTAAGCACGATATTGAGTTGAAAAAAATTCAGCCACGAATGGGTTAAGTACGCGAATTAATGCTTTTACTTGTTTACAAATAAATACTGGTGTCAATAGATTATTTCAGCATTTTATGAATACAAGTACCTTGCCCCTGAAAGGGTTAAAGAATAAAGACTCAGATGAGGTTTGGATGGTCAAGAAATTTTACCTCCCCCAGGGATCTAAAAATTTAGGCGCCAGCGGGCATTCTCACACTACTAAATTTTATTAGTTCTCTTCGCTTAAATTTTATTAGCAAGCTTACAGAAAAATTAGACGAAAAATAACGAATAATATTTAGTAGTGAGGGACTGCCCGCCGGCGCCTAGATTGTTACACCCCTGACCCAGTGTTGCCAGTGGGCTATTTTTTATAAAATCAGATTTCTTTATTGACACCACTTTAATGAAATGGAAAAGTTCACTTTGTTTTCGACTTACTTAGTATGTCATTAAATAAGGTGAATTATACGATTTCAAAAAATTGGTGCCGATCACAAAACCTGAACTTTTAAAAAGTAGCCCACTGGCAACACAGCCCTGACCTCCCCACACAAAAAACCTCTCTTCTGTGGTCATGACTGGAAACCTAGCGTAATAAAACCTTTTTCCCTATAACTATACTTATGAAACTTTTTCTAGAGCAAGATATATCTATAACAGACCAATTAGTGGAATAAAACGCAAAACGAATTTTTGCGAGATGTGCCACTTTGCTTGCGGGTGTCCCGTGTGATCATGATAATGGTTCCAAAATCACAAGCAAACTTCTTCACGACCGTCTAGAGAACAATTTTCACAATTTTATTTCCTGAAATACGGAAGGATAATTTTTTTTTTTTTTATTTATTTTCATTATTTTTATCTACTATTAATTCGAAACTATTTTTTTTTATTCTAGGCTTCTAGATCTTTGGGAAAAATTTATAGTAGTAACTGACTTAAAAGATTATTGTTTTGAAACAGTGTAAATAAAAGTAAAAAAAAAAAAAAATGGCCTGTGGCTTTCCATCCACCGCGATTTTGTAATGAACTTGAGTATCCGAAGAGCATAAATCATGGTAATCGTACTGCCGCTTGTGGTGGTTGAAACATTGGCAAAAACTGACGTATCATCTAGGCTTTCAGTTACAAACTCCTTCTATTTGTAAAATACCGAAATGATTAGCTGCTCCAGAATTTACAAACAATTTATTTGTAATTAAGTCAAAGTTTTCTTTACGTAGTTAACCCCTTAACACTAGAACGTCCAACTGGTGTCAATTCGTCACCAGCCAAATAATAAAATGTAGATTCGGGACAGAATTTTTTTTATAAAATTAGTTAAATTGTAAGTAGAGAAAACTGAGTTAAATACATAAATGAAATACTTTAAAATAAAAATTCTTGTGTTAAGAAGTTCTTATTAAAACTGGATGGAATTCCGGACTTCTAGTGTTAACGGTTGCATTAAAGTACGATTTAACTTTTTTGAAAAAGAAATATTCAACTTATTTAATGACAGGTAAAATGATACCATAATAAAGCCAATTACACTAATTTATGAAACTGGTGGGAATCAAACAATTTGAATAAAAAACACAGCCCGTTAATATCACGGGAGCGAGAATTAAGGGGTTAATACGAGTTTCAAATGTATCCTTTGACGAGAAAGGAACGCACAACATTCGTTAAAAAATCCTTCATAAAGTAATAAGTTACAATCTAAAAAACATATTCCATTTTTAGAATTAAACATTAACCTTCTTAGGGGAAAAGTGCCTTCGTAAAATGCTGAAATGATTCAGTTATACCAGAGATTTCAAACAAGTTTATTTAAAAATTTAAAAAGCTTTTTTTTTCGCGTACTTAATAAAAGGAAAAAAATTATTCAAAAATTCCGGTGCTAACATGGCATTTAGGTACAGAAATTACTTTGTTCAAAAATGAACCACCGCCTTTCTAGAGGTTAACCTTGAGTGTTTTAACCACTTGCAGGGCAGTGGTTCATTTCTGGAGCACTTAATTTTAATCACTAAATGCCCTGCCCCCTTCCCCATTGGCACCAGAATTTAGAAATTAAATATTTAATTTTATAAAGTACGTAAAAAAAAAGAAAAATCTTTTACTCATTTTAAAATAATTTTACAGTAATCACTTAACATACACGGTTTTAACATTCGCGGGTTTTGAAATAAAAAATGCAGAACTTTTCAACCTTCGCACCACTTTTTTAAAAGAAAAATCTTTTAAATACGCTTTGACAAGATTTGCAAGAAAAGTATAACACAAAAGGTATCTTTTTAAAATGGTCGTGAGAACAAAATAAAAATTGCAGTTTTGTGGTCGCAGTTTTGACATTCGCGGAACCTAAACCTCTCGAATGTTAAGGGATTATTGTATTTGTAAATTCAGGCGTCATTCAATCATTTCAGCATTTTACGAAAATAAGTAATTTGCCCCAGAGAAGGTTTGCGAAATTTTAATTTTTAACGCCTCAAGGGGTTAATAACAGTTATTCTCTGTAGTAATTTTCACTTTATTCTATCCAAGAATTCTACACGGCAAACATTACACCAAATTTTTCTCCACTTAAAAAAAAATCCGTGCACATGATAAAAAAAGGTATACGTGTCACTCGTCCCAGTGGTGGAAAATTGGCGCAGAGGAGGAGCCTATTGACACCACTAATATTTTATGGTATTCTGCATCTTAATAAAAACTGTCATTAGATAAGACGAAAAATTCTACTAAAATTTAGTGGTGTCAATAGGCTCCTCCTCTGCGCCAATTTTCCACCACTGTCGTCCTAAAATGGTTAAAAATATCATTTTCTGTTTTTGACTATTGTTATTTTATATGTAAATGTCATATCTCTACATAAATAATATGTATTAATGTAAAATGTACTAAATGAAATAATATTTACCACATTAGTTTATGTCAAAATCAATTAAAATTCAGTGAAAAGTTTTGCAGGTAATTGCAATACATAAAATTTCTTCTTTCATTATAATATAAAATAAAAATGCATTAGAATTGAACGAGAAATGTTGCATAAAAAAACAGTTTCTCTCAAAAAAAATTCTGAAAAATCTAATTGAATTTGATCCTTTTCCATATCATTATTTTTCAAAGTCCACATTTTGACGATATGAATAATTCAAAGATTTACGTTTTTGGAAAAGTATAATTAGATCACTGCTTGAAATCGTTTTACAACAGAATAAGTAATTATTCAACCTTAAATATGTGCATAAAGTTATTGCAATTTAAAAAGAATTTAGATTCTAAACTTAATTATTTTCGAAAATCAGTTTGCAATATTTTCAGATGTAAGAATTTTTACACGCGATGCCAAAAGGCAAAATATTCGACAAAAGATGTCTTGAACCACTTCAGGCCAGAGGGATTTATATCAACCCTTTTCCGAATATCAATCTCCGCTTTATCCGCCAGCCACAGAATTTCGAAAAAATAAGTAAAAAAAAAATAGTGAAAAATGTTAGGTAGCGAGTTTACGACGTCTGTTTTAGATTCAGTACAGTTTTTCCGAAAATAAATATTTTCCTACTTTGAGAAACAACATTACTAAAAATTGCACAAATTCTGCGAGTAAAGCAGGCAAAAATTATTATTCGGAAATAGTTTGCTCAGAATAAGTATCCTTTTTTAATATATTTCTCTAAATTGCTTCTAGTACGATTTTAACTCCGGGGTAATGCTCACTAACACAAATACATTCTATAACATTCTCATTTTATTTGATCATACATTTACAACGTATAATCTGCGCACAATGTTGTCACCTCAGCCCCACTTTGCATTCATAAAAATTACCTTTCTACCAGAATTAATGAATATAATTATTTTTATTACGCCACGGGCATACATATACAAAGCAAAACTGCCATGCAAACAGTTCTGGCATTTTGATGGGTTTTATAAAAAGAGAGCTAAGTTGGTAACATTCTCCATGACAAGTTTGCAAATTTGGTGGGTTTTTTAATTTAGATTACTTGATCACTGCCACTTTTTCAAAACAGTACTATTTGCTTTGAATTTATCTGTTACTAAATAAGCAAATATTACTTTCAAATAAAAGTGGTTGCAAAATGAATAAGAAAACCCAACCGACATGTAACAATGTTTAGTGGATCATACCGTGACCAACGACATACAAGGCCAGTTCATGACTTTTAAAATGTCACACTGATGGATGATCTTTACACGGCGATTGGCACAAAACGATGGGTTCGGCGCTTTGTACCAATCAACGTGTAAAGATCCACTCCGTGTGACTTTTAAACGTCATGAACTGGCCTTCTACGTCATTGGACGGGATCATACAAACATGCTAACCATAATTTTGTTTAAACCACCGCCCCCTGAATATGAGGCCTAAGCGCTGACACAAAAATGGCGGCTGATGAAGGAGGATTTTTTTTAACGTATGCATGGTCCCTTATATTTTGTCACCAAATTTTACAAAATATTTCTTTAGCTTATTTAATCTCGGAAAAATAAAGCGGAAAAAACTTTAAAATATTACTGGTACCGAAATCCAAGAGACCGCATTCACGCTGAAAAAAACCCACCTTCGGCCGCAGTGTTGCCAGTGGGCTACTTTTTTTTAAATTCAGATTTCTTGATTGCCACCACTTTTTTGAAATGGTAAAATTACCTTTGTTTTCGCCTTAATTAATATGTCGTTAAATAATATTACCATTTCAAGAAAGTGGTACCAATCAAGAATCTGAATTTAAAAAAAGTAGCCCATCTGGCAACGCTGTTCGTCCGCCGCCATTTTTGTGTCAGCGCTCAGGTCTAGTATTCAGGGGGCGGTGGTTTAATCCTTAGACTGCGTGTCGGAACATATATGTCACAGTGGACTACTTTTTATTCTATTTGCACCACTGTTTGAAAAACAATTTATTTCATGCATTTATACTAGGATATTTTCTACAACAAAGGAATACTTTTTAAGTTGTGGCACAATTGAATACAAAAACAGCCCCAGATCTGGCCCGTAATCAAAAGTTTAAGAAAGTGTAACATACTCGAGCGCGGTCATTATTTGACTATCATTAACCCTCTCGCGGCATAAGTAATTCTTCGCGGTGAGCGTCTTTTACATATTTTTTAATATTTTACCACCGGTTCTTTAATGCAGAAATTTTTTACTATTCTAGTCAGGGAAAATGTCCTGATTAAATCATGCAAGTTTTCTCTAAAAAATAACTGGTGGGAATAACCAAATAGTATTAATTAGACGGAAAAATGCATGCCCGAGAATATCTCGGGTTGCGCAGCGAGAAGGTTAACAAGTAAGATATCTGTGTCTGAACATTTTTGTTTGATAAATGGATTATACGGATGAAATTGCTATATGGCATATGATATAAAATTATTTTATTTTGTTTTAACCCTTTCAGGGGAAAGGTGCTTGTATTCGTAAAATTCTGAAATGAGTGGATGGCACCAGAATTGAGCAACATATTTATTTCAAAATAAAGAAAAGCTTTTATTCAAGTATTTAATAAAAGGAAATTTTTCATTCCAATATTCTGGTGTGACTGTGGCATTTAGGTATTATAATGAAGTGGTCCAAAAATGAACCACCACCGTTGAAGGAGTTAAAATATAAAGTTCAATATAGGGGAGACTAGGGACGGTTGACCATACGGGAGGCTTGACCCACCCATCGGTTTTCATATTTAAAAGAATTTCAGAGTTTTATCATTAGGTGTCAACAAAAGCCAACGGAATGATCAAACAGCAGTCTTTGTTTCATACAGATACTCAAAATAGGTGTGGAAAAAATCACTTGTGAGGGATTTTAACCTAAAAGTTGTGTTTTTTAGAAATATTTTGTAAGCTTTTTTCAGATAAAATCTATCATAGAAATTTAAGTAAGTAGGTTTTAAGTAATGCAGAAATATCGAGCTTTCATTCCAGGCATAAAGATTGTACAGTAACTTAGGCTTAACATAACAATGTGCTATTCTTTAGAAAAAGGCTATGTGGGGAGGATTGACACAGTCAATGTGAGGGAGGGTTGACCAGATGAAATCTTTTTATTATACACTATGCATAATGAAAGATTAATGGTTATATATAAAAAATATATAAAAATTTATTCTGCAAAGCCACGTTAAACTAGGGTGATGGAAAAGAAAATGTTTAGATTAAAGAAAGCTGTGAAAAATCGCTACGTATCCACTGTAAGAAAAAAATTAATGAGATATAAATGGGAAAGTTGATAGGAATTTTTCCATTTAAATATTACTAAAATAGGTAAATAGAAACAGTGTAAAAGACTAGAAAATATGAAAGCAGCAGTCTTGACATTTTCAGGGGTAGTGGCATGCTTCTGAAACCACTTAATTTTAATTCCCGAACACCACATTGGCACCAGAAATTTGCTAATTTTTTTTCCATTTAATATGTATGTGAAATTTACCCCTTTTCTTATTTCCAAATAAATGTCTTCGTAAATTGCGGTGCCAGTCATTTATTTCAACATTTTAGTACTGAAAGTGCTTTGCCACTGAAAGGGATAAAGAAGATAATGATCAGTTAATTACACATATGGCGGTAAAAGAACATAGAATTGATCGAAAAACTTTTGGAAGGTATGTAGACAAATTTCACCAGCATGAATACAGTGAGATGAAGCCAAACTAAGTGACAATTAGAGTTGTCAAGTCGAGTGTCACAAAAAGTAGGAAAAGGAGACTAAAAAGAGCGGGACAGTGGCTATAAATTCCGTGCATAATAATCCATGAAAACGGAACCTGTCTCTAAAGGAATACTGTCTTAAATGTTAAAATTTCATTTTCCCTGCTGTACAATTATACCTGCTCAGACGAAATTCTGCTTAAAACAAAATTTTTCTCCTCTAGTTTGCAATTGCGTGAAAACGGGTTTGTTTAAGCATCATATTTTCAAAAATGTTTTTTATAATAACTAAAGCATGCAGCATAACGTTTTATTGCCTTTTTTTAATCAGACTTTATTTCTCTTCACAAATATTTCAATATAAAACAAAGTGGGCCAAGCCTCCAATATAGTGTGTCAACCCTCCCATATGTGGGGAGCCTTGACCCATTATTTGCTCATGGTTAAAATCGATCATTTTTCAAATTTCCTACATATTACACTTATGTAGCAATTTTATTTTGATAACTGATCGTATAACGAATAAAATGATATATAAAACTTTATTCTACAATCAATATTTAAAAAATTAAAAATATTTTTGTAAAAAGTGGGTCAACCCTCCCTCGTCTCCCCTATATATAAATTATACAAGCGGAGCCAAAATTATTAACTTATATTAAAATTCTACTAAAAAAATAATGTAATTGGTATTCAAGAGTGCGGTTTAGAGGACAAAGCTTTTTATAAACAAAAGTTTGTTTAAATGTGCAAAAAGTTATCGCCAAAAATCTCTCATAGATGATCTAGATATCTCAAAATTTCCCCCCCCCCACCTCTAAAAAAAACTAAACTCAAACTAAGGATTTACAGATCATTTCTTGTACAATACTCTACCTCAATAGAATATGTGGGTTGTGATGGAATAACTTTGAGTAGGATTCGAGCTACATAGAACAACACATGTCAAGGTTTCTGCCAATAATGTTATCTGAGTGAAATGAGTCAGCTGGTATCTCAACAGCTAGAGCGTTGACAAATTAAGTCAAAGTTACTGGATTCGACTCCCGGTTTGGACATTTTTTCACTTAGTTTGGTAAATGCATTTCGTATGATTTCTTTACCAATCAGTATGAGTTAAACACAAGAAAATAGCACAAACATATTCGGTATTTTTGTACAGGGTTTGCATGCTATTAAGACACGTCCCACTTTGTAAGGACTCTACCACCAGTAATCGCATAAAACTATATTCTAGCTGGTGAATCCTGAAGAAAATGATCTTTATAATAATACAGGTGGTACAGTCCTTACAAAATGGGGTGTGGCTTAATAGCGTGCGAACCCTGCTGTCTGGAAAAACTAATTCACTCTGAAATAATGTTCTCTTCATTTAAATAACATTAATAAACACAATTTTTCCCACTTGGAACGTTTACTGTATTTCTGTTATATCTAACTTTTTAGGCTGAAGTAAAAATATAATCAAATTATTTGTATCACCCCCGATTGACTTTTATTTAAGTACCCTAATTTCGCGCGTATCCACCGCACCTCAGATAACTCAAATTCCTACAAGAATTTATTTTAAATAAAATGCCACTTACTTCTGATTAGCACTTATTTAACTTCTTTTTTTTTAATAAAATCTCAGGTTTGAAAAAGACTTAACTAAGCCGCGGTGTATACGCCGGGAATTACGATATTGCTTTTTCGTAATCTTAGTTATTTCTTAAGGACATTTTTTGTATGTAAATCAATATTTTTAATTAGACCCAAACGATATACTAATACAGGGGTGGCCAACTGTGGCACGCGCCACACCACTAAAATTTTACAGTAATCATTGCCTTACCTAATCATCGAATCTCTACGATTCAAGAATTCGAATTTTTCTGTAAAATTTTAGTGGTATGAGGCGCGTCACTGTTGGCCACCCCTGTACTAATATAAAGGCGATGACTTTGTATTTCTAATAACACACATTGAAAGGGAATGCTGTTTTGCGCACAGGTCTATCGGGTCATGCGCAAGACATCTGTTAAGTCTAAAGACAAGTTTGTTATCCCTTTCAGGGACAAAAGGCTTCTATTCATAAAATGCTGAAATGATTGAATGATACCAGGATTTAAAAAAAAAATTATTTCAAAATAAATTCATGCTTTTCTTCACGTACTTAATAAAGGGAAAAGTTTCGTTCCGTGATTCTGATGCCAATGTGGTATTTAGGGGTTAAAATTAAGTGGTCCAAAAATGAACCACCGCATTTCAAGGGGTTAAATGTAGTTATAAATAAAGTGGAGGAGACATATAGCGTACAGTCTACCAATTGAGAGTGAAATAACTGAGTAGGTTGTCACAAGATGGCGGCTACTTTTTAAAAATCAGATCAACAGATCATCAGATCTTATTTAAGCGTCTTATTTTGGGAAAGTTTCTCTCACAAATATCCTGAACATTCCTATTGTTTTTACTGGTGTGTGTTTTCCCAGGTAATATAATCTTTTTCACTGATAGGGACAGAAGACTGTCAAGGTTGAAGCAACATACAGAAAATGTCGGGCCAAAAATCTACGGCCGAAGTAAACTTCCAACAATAAAAATTAATATACGTTTTTACCATTATTTATGACTGAAATTTTGCGTTAATAGGGCGTTTAAATAAGGAGACAATTTTTATTTAAATTTACTACTGGAAGGTTCCCCGACGGTAATCAGACCCTACGAAAGCGGTTACAGCTGAAGCTTCACTATTTTAAGAATATGTCATTTCCTCCTTATTAATAATTCCATGATTTGTTACGCCTACAGAATGTAATTCTCTAAAATCATGCCATTATCGTACAGGAATTCGCACGGTGAGGTCCTAATCTATTTAGCCGAATGATATATATCTAATAGGCAATTGAAGTGATAAAAGTCCGCAGGTATATTAAGAAAATTTTGAAATCATCACGATAACGTGTGTTAATGTGTGAAAAGAATCACATTTTAAAGTAAATTTCTAATGACACACAATGTAAGCCAAAGATGATTCATGCACTGTTATATCGCAACATGGTGCAATGCATCTACCTGATGCGCCAGAAAATATGATTAATTACATTTAGACCTTTTTTGCAAAGGAATTGCCCTGGTGAGGATTTATTCTGTTTTGTCAAATGATTTATATCTACTGTGCAGAAAATTAGTAATAAACAGTCAACAAATATGTAAAAATCTCAAATTCATCCCGATAATTTCTCTTATATATATAGAAAATTTCACATTTAATTATACATATTTAAATTGACTCCACTAATTAACCCATTAGAAACTGACGTTGCGTTTTTGCAACATTATATTTTTGATTTATAAAAAATGTCTGATACCAGGAAAAGATAAAAGTAAAATTTGCCTTATTTAAGTAATACATTTCAGTTATTCATAAAGTAAAAGTAAGTTTTTAATAAAAAGTGGTGTAAACTGAATAAAATTCCTGTAAAATTCCTACTGGTCCTTAATGGGCTAAAAAATGCAATGCATATAATTTTGGCTAAAAGCTGGAGATTAACATAGAAATGGACACTTCATATTTGCTGTGTTTCCAATGTGAAATGACTAAAGGAATGAGGTAAGGGTTTACCACACATGATCTTCGCTATACCCATGCTGTGTGGTGAACAACAAGAACAAGAAACAATTTTCGAAGTAAAAAATGGGAAACATGATAGGGTTTGCCAAAATATACGTTTTCTCCGAAACTTGTACTTTTTTCAGGCTTATCGTATGGTGTACCCTTAAACCTATCCCCTACGACGAATTCTTTTGTCTTTTTTTTAAACATGTTTTAATCTTATAATTTCGAGAATTTTTATCAGTATATATTTCCACTTTTCCTAGCACATTTGATTTTCTTTTTACTACAAAACTGTGACTGCAAAATTAATTAAACAGTGTTATTAGAATAATGTAATACAAATGCATTTGGAAAGTAACAGTTATAAAAATTAATTAGTGATTGTTTTTTTAATTCTTTAAAGACGATTATTAGTGTTACGTTCAACTTAATTCAGTAGGATGTGGAAAATGGCGGTAGCTTGATAAACAAAAACAAACTAGCGCCAGTAAAAATCTTCCTCTGTTTGAAGAGAGAAATCTGGCAAGCGTAAAGCAGGATGATCTTACATTTCGGACGAATCCTTTCTATGAAACACGCCTGAAAACGCAATATAATTTAAACGACGTCTTTTGGTATTTCAATTTACAGTAATTTCCGGCGTATAATCCGCGGATCAAACAATTCTGTTTGGACCCAGAAATTTTATTTAGTTATTGAAGCCAAATATTTACCGCGATTTGAAAAGTTACATTTTATTTTAAAACTTTTCTGCGTCGAAAAATGATTGTTTGGTCCACGGATTATACGCCGGAAATTACGGTATTCATAAAACAAACTAAACTATGGTTTCTAAGCTGAAAAGATTGAATTTCCTTCACAAAGATTCTAAAATATGTTTCTTTCGTAACTGTCAATAATAATTTCAACAGTTAAATTCTTGAAAAACAATTCAAGAAAATGTGCTATTTAATTATGCTTTCACTGCGATTTAACACTGGAACCGCCATTAGGGGTCTTTTGATCCCTGCCAAAATTGATAATAGTAAATTCGAGCCAGAAATTTTTTCATAAGATATGTTATATATAAGAAGCACAAAAATAGGTTAATTAAATAAGTTAAAGGGGTTTAAATAAAAGTTCTGGTGTGAAACACTTTTTTATAAAACTTGAGTAAAATAGCCTGCTGTTCTAGCGTTAATATGTTGGAAGACACTACACCGAAATGCTGGTGAAGAGGGACTTTCAGGCAAAAAGGAAGGTCACCCCTACTATGGAGGATTCTTTGCCCATGAGTAACAAGATTTGCTTATGTAAAATTTATTCCTTAAGAAGAAGAATTTTTTATTCCTTTTATGTGTCAATGAATGCATTTAACAATATTTGTTCTTTATTCAGATTAATTATTTTGGGCATAAATGAACACCGTAATTCCCCGCGTATACGCCGCAGCTCAGATAATTCGATTTCCTACCAGAATTCATTAAAAATAAAATGTGACTTGCTTTTGCTTAGCATTTATTTGACTTCATTTTTTAAATAAAATTTCCGGTATGAAAAAGACTTAACTAAGCCGCGGCGTATACGCGGGAAAGTACGGTAAATACATATGTAGTATGAGGATGTATGAAATGATATGTATAAATTTAATTTGTTGTATAAAACATATTACGAACAAAAATTCTCATTTCAGAAAATGTAAACAGCAATAACTGTATACTAGATTTTCCGCAAAACGTACGTTGTAAGAATAGTTTCTGTTTCTTCTGTCACGTTTGTTTATGATTTCTTTATTGCTATGGTAATAACTGTTTTCATAAAATGTTTAGGATCAAGATGGAAACGCAAATGAATTATCCATTTAATACTATAAAGCCACACGCATAAAAACAGAAATCTAATTAATATTGATTATTTTTAATTAGCATTATAAACACAGCAAAAGAAATTTTCAAAATAAAAGCATTTAATTATCGCATCTTAAATGAATATTTACTAAAATAAATATTTATTTGATCTTTTTCTTAAAAATATGCATATCATAAAATACACCGCAATTCAAAATATTATATATATATTAAAATGTGTTTACCGGATTTTTTTATATAGCGCTGTGCTTTACACGATTCTAAGATGTATATTTACGTATTAGCATAGTACGTAGCATTATTTATCGATATTTTTTATTTGTAATCTTCGGCTTATCTAATCCCGGAAATCCGGCAATTAAATAAGGCAAAATTTACTTAAAAAATAGTTATAATAAAAAATCACAACAATTAGCTGCTATGTATTAGTAATATGTGTGTGAAACTGTTGTCCTCTAAAATTGTATCGTAATCATTGTATAATTTAATCATCGAATCTCTACGATTGAAGATGTCGACTATTGCTTTAAAAAATTAGTTGCATCCGGTGAGATAGAGTTTAACAGCCTTGTATTAGTAGGATGGGGCTAGACAACATTTTTCCCCTGAAAGTCGTTTTCCGCCACAATTTCCGAAAAGTAATCTTTGACTCATTTAATCGCAATATAGGTGCCCAGAAAGTTTCGAATTGACAAAAATTGACTGCAGTTGGATGGTGGATTAAGTATCCTGTAATTATCTTAGACTATTATTTTATTTATTTATTTATGTTTTATAAAAAAAAAATAACAAAATTTGTAATTTCGTACGAAAAAACTAATTTTTCAAAATTAATTTTGCCAAGATGCTGAAGTCCAGGATCCATATTTTTGAGTAGTGGTTTCTATTTTAAACTGATTGTTACGTTGTCTCTCAATAATACGTGAAAATAAAATCGAAATTTGGAAAGTGTTAAAAAACATAATGAGAAAATCCTCAAAATCCATAAAAATATATCATAATTTTTGTTATAACTTGAACCAAAAATGTTTGTTTTTTAGATATAGTTTATAGAGAATTTAATTTTTTATTTACAATGAAGATACATGTAAATCTTTTAGCTTATTCTAAAATTATGCTGGCAACCAATATTGCCATTAGGCTACTGTTTTTAAATTAAAATTTCTTGTGTGGCAGCACTTTTTTTAAAGGGTAAAATTTCCCTTGATTTCGCCTTAATCCATATATCATTAAATAAGGCAAATTTTACCATTTCAAAATAGTGGTGGCTCTCAAGAAATCTTAATTTAAAAAAAAAAGGAGCTCACTGGCAACACCACTATAGAATATTGTTTCGATATGATTGAGTTTTTAAAGCTTTACTTTCGCTAGTATAGTCGTTCTAAGTGGCGTTTACGAATAGTACGACCATATTTTTGAGGGAATTTTCCTATCAGACCAACTGTACGACATTTTTAAAGGCTCATTTATAATAATGATAATAATAATAATAAATACTTTTTTCGTCACTTTAAACCATTCTGGCCCGTTAAAATAAGCTTGATGCCAACGTCTACGATTTTTTGATACCCAGAGTCCCAGGGTCTCCGGCTTTTTGCGCAACACTATTATCTTACCAGTAATTTCGAAAAAAAATATATGCCTAATTTAACCGCAGAAATCAGTGTTAATAAATGTAAGACAAATATTTCTATCAAAAGGCAGTGCTGCTCAAAAATTGCAGCAATTGGTAGGCATGTTTTTAGTAACGTTTACATTAAAAATAGAAATAATGTATACATATTAAGACCAAAGGCAAAAATTAGTTTTTCTTACATTGGAACAATTAAAATTGTGATACAGATACAAAATGATATTGCAGAGGAATCACGTGGTGAACCCAGTTTGGAATATCGTTGTATGACCTTAGAAGTAATATATTGAGTGAGTACGTTATCGCAAAATACGATAATTGTGCGCAAAGATGGATAAATACAAGGGCATGACAGAGTGTAAGGGTCATACGTTTCAGGGAATTTTTCAGGTCAAATATCAGTTATTGTTTTTTTTTATAGAAAAGTATATCTAGGTTAAATGCACGAAATTTCGCCTTATTTAAGAAGAAATTTTCTATAAGAAAATACTGGTACCGAAGAATTTCCTGGTCGTGAAATTTCCGGAGAAGTGCGACCCCGAGAGGGGGGCTTTTACGTTTGGGCTCGTCTACGAACTCATTATAAGTTAAATTGCGCAATTTGTTGCAATGTTGTATAGGACCGTCCAACGTGTCTACAATGTACGGTGTGCCACTGGTGTTCTTACAGCTCGGTGTCAGAACAGTGGTCGGTAAATGGTCCAAATCTAGACGAGTCAAGCACGAGTGTCACATCTTGCATATACAAGTCAATTTCAAAGCAGACATTAACCTTACACTGTGCGGTATACATTGATGAATCAATTAAAATGTAATCTTTTATAAATAATTTCAGTTCCGTGCTACCACTATATCTAAAAAATTACGTTTACTTTACTTTATCTCTGATGTCTGTTCTTAAATAAGGCACAGAATTAATCTTTAAAAATTGTGGTCTGTAATCGTTCGTTGCCGATACGATGATAACTATCACTGGAATTTTAATCCAGCACATGTAAAGATGCAATGATATCGATGCATGTGATATCGAACACAATGTGTGAAGATTGGGAATTAAAAACTATGATTCTTCAAATAACATTAATGGAAGATTTATTTACAAAATATTTACATTCAAACACATTATTTACATTTATTGTCAGGGATATAGCAGATTCTTTCCAGCATTAACTTAAACGTAAAGATTTTATCTACGTACTAGGTTATATCGTAGAAAAAATACTCTCTTCTCGTCTCTATTGGCCGTACTCAGCTAGGTTTATTTAGAAGGATAAAAACACAGGCATCTACAGAACTCCCGATACATACACGTATGCTTCTCTAAAAAAAAAAACTCCATGTGCACTACAGGAGTTCTTACTTTTTCCAAACTATCCGTTTCAAGTCCAACCCAAGACTGACTGTCTTCCCCTTTCTTACTCCGACTTCTCCCAAGTTCTGGGATTTTCATCTGTAAAAATCAATGACAACGCACGTGCATTCTCCCCGCTTATTCACAGACCAACCATCACAGGAGATTATTTTTGTTTATCCTCCTTGCTTCACACTACCTGACCCCCTATTTTTATTCACATTCTAATATATAAAAGACCCTTCTTCTAGCATATCATTCTATGCAATATAACTTTTCATACTGTACAATTATGGATACAATAGAACTCAGTCTAATTCCATACATAAAAACCATGTGTCTCTAACCTCGGTGCTTACACAATGATATACAGTTAACACTAGAACGTCCGGAAATTTTGTTCAAGTTTCATTAAAATATTCCACTCCAGAATTTTTATTTAAAATTATTTAACTGACTTGTTTAACGTAATTCTGCATCGTTTAAATTTAACTCATTTTATGAAAAAAATTCTGGCTCCAATGGACATTTAATCATGTGGTCGGAATCGAATCTACTCCTTGCGGGCGTTCTAGTGTTAAATACAATGCATAGAGAAAATAAAATTAACCCTTACCGGCGCGTAGTAATTCTGTTTATAAACTGATGAAATAATGGACTGACGCCACAATTTATAAACGAATTTATTAGAAAATATGAATTTGCTTATTTTCATGTAATTTATAATAGGAAAATTTTAGTTAAATATTCTTGGTGCCGTTGTCAGTTTTGGAATTAAAATTAGGTGTCCTTTGTTAAGGACACCGCGCCGGTAAGGGTTAACCCATTAACCCCTTCGGGACGGGAGCCATTTACGAAATTTTTAATCCTTTGTCAACGTTTTTTAAAAACAGAAATTTGTTTCTTCGTGAATGCAGAAAATGCGCTGATTAAATAAGGCAAATTTTACAGTAAAATTTTACTGGTGAGGAAAAACAAGGATTCTGACCGCTTCATGCGGCACGTATACGTGACGCTCGTCTTCAAGGGGTTAACCGCCGAAACTGTAACACAGGAATATTCAATTTTTTGCAGAAAACCTTTTGCTACAGTAAATTTTGAAAGAAAATCTTCACTTTATTTAATGATCAAAGTTTCAGTTATTGAATAAGAACATTTCTTACCCCTAAATAGTGGGATCTTGATAGTAAATTTATGGCAATAAATGACATGGGAATTAATTTTTACTGTTGCGTCAACGCAACACCAGCGGTTAATGGGTTAATTAACAGTAATTTTCATTAACCCTTTCCGGCAGAGAAAAATTCGGTTCGTCAAATGATGAAATGTCTGCCAGACACCAGAATTTACATACGAACGTTTTAGAAAGTAAAAAAGAGTTTTTCTATACTTTCATTGTAAAAGCAAAATTTTATTAAAATGTTCTTGGTGCCATTGTCAATTTGGAATTAAAATTAGTTGATTCCGCAGTGGGAACACTGCGCTTGAAAGATTTGCATACTCCTCATTAACCCTTTCAGGGCCAAGGTATTTATATTCGTAAAATGTTCAAGTAATTTAATGACAGCGGTATTAACAAGAGATTTTATTTGTAAACAAGTAAAAGTAAATTTTCACGTGCTTAATAAAGATGACAATTTCATCATAAAATTCCAGTGCCAATGTGGCAATTTCGGATTAAAATTATGGGATGCCGTGACGGCACCATCGCCCTTCAAGGGGTTAACCCTTTCAAGGGCGGTGGTATATGTAAGAAACTACTTAATTTTAATTCTCAAATGCCCCAGTGGCACCAGAATTTTTTCTATAAAAATTTTCGTTTAATATGTATGTGAAATGTAGGTTTTTTCTTATTCCCAAATCAAATTATTAGTTAATTCCGGTGTCATTCATTCATTTTAATATTCTAGCAATGGAAGTTCCTTGCCCCTGAAAGTGTTAAAGCCCGGGACCTTACATTATATTGCATTAAATATGAGTTTAAAAATACATACTTCCAAAAACAAATTTCGTGCAGTGCAGGCAGGGCCTGGTCACCAAAGGGGCGAACTTCCAACAATAAAATGAAAAGAAATTTTTACTTTATTTATGAAAAAGCTCTGCTCGACTCTGGCGTTTAACACTAGAACGCCCGGAAGGAGTCGATCCGACTCCGACCATATGATTATATGTCAAATGGAGTCAGAAATTCTTTCACAAAATAAGTTAAATTTAAACCAGGCAGATTTACGTTAAATAAATCAATCAAATAATTTTAAATAAAAATTCTGGTGTCAAATATTTTTATGAAACTTGAGTAAAATTTCCGGGCGTTCTAGTGTGAAATAAAAAAACTCTATCAAAATTTACTGATGAAATTTTGCACCGTTAGTAAGCGGGCCCTGAGTGTGGGGCTAATTGCTGCAGACAGTGAATGAATGTACTTTTCAACATGTTTTCTGATGGTACTTGAAAGGCAGTTATATGCAATGAATATTTAGACGAGGTAACTACGTACAACGGCACATAAATGTTTCACGTCTATAATTGGCCAGAAAACACCAAACTTAGACAATATCAGGCTTGAGGCGTGTTATGTGTTTCAATCGTGAATTTGCTTGTATTCGAATGATGCATTTGTATCCAGTGTTTTCATGGCCATAGATGGTTTTCAACACACAGTGTGTGGAGTGAGGACCTGAGACAGGCTGTTTATTTCAAGGTTGTTGATGATAATGTGCTAATATTAAATCCAACATCTTCTTATTGTGTTTGTTTTGAACACGCTCTTATTAAAAGATGACGACAGCTCTCTTCAATGGGCCGCGTATACACTTGACTGATTTGATTAACACAAGATTACCTATTCGCACGTCGTCTATGATCCGTAAATTATGCAATATTAATCCAATAGAAAATATGTGTGAAAATTTGGAACAGCAACTGAAAAGCCGGCAACAGCAATTCCAAAATTTGTTAGACATAATTGATCTACTCATGATCGTCTGGCGTCTACTGGTTGTGGCATAAATACTGAAACTTGTGGACTTCCATCGTTTTCAATTCCAGATTGTTATCAAGGAGATAACTGTTGGAAAATGGTATAGAATAGATGTCTCTAGTTTGAATAATTTTTGACTGTGGAGTTATGTACTATCTGCATTTAACCCCTTCGGGACGGGAGCCTTTTACGAAATTTTTAATCTTTAGTCACCGTTTTTTAAAAACAAAAATGTGTGTCTTGTTGAATCGAGAAAATGCGCTGATTAAATAAGGCAAATTTTACAGTAAAAGTTTACTGGTGACGAAAAACAAGTATTTTGAGCGCTTCATGCGGCATGTATACGTGCCGCTCGTCCACAAGGGGTTAAGTAATTACGAATATTGCAATACTTTTGTCGTTTCTATTTGAGCACTGTCTTTAAAAAAATAGCTCTGCCATTTGAAGGAAAAAAATAAGTGACAAAAATAAACATATTATTTTTATTAAGGAGCTGACAACGACCCTGGAATAAGTAAATTGCTAATAGAGAGATAGAAGTGGCAAGTATCATGGAAATTAGTATACTGATTTAGTATGCTGACTTTTTGTGTAAATATATAAATAAACACATATACGGTTATATACGGTTTCAGAATCCAAAAGATGCTGGATTTAATGCTGAAATTCTACAAAAATAATACTAACTACACTAAAAATACATCTAATTCTGAAACCGGAGTACGGAAATGTTTCTAGGCTCAGGAGATTTGCTTTGTTAACACTAGAACGGCGGGAATTTTTACTCAAGTTTTAAAAAAAATATTTCACATCAGAACTTTTACTTAAAACTATTTAACTTATTTATTTAAGTTATTTTTGTGCAGCATATATTAATCTTATATTACAAAGAAATTTCTGGTTCGAATCGACATGTATTCATTCAGAAAGGGTCAAAATGACCCCTCGAAGCCGTTCTAGTGTTAAGACAGCTCGAACTCCAACGGTGATTGAAATAGTCCATGACAGTGTTGTCAGTTAGGATAATATTTTTATTCAAAATGTGTGCCAGTATTTTGTAATAGTAATCTTGACTTTATTTAATGACAGCCATTCTGATGTTAAAGACATTCCGATGATAAACAAGACTGATCGAGAGTATACATCAGCTTTGGTAATGTATATTTACATAACATATAAAACATATATTTTGCGGCTTAAAAAGAAATATTAAAGCTTTCCAAATTCTCTGCATCGTTTTACATTTTATAATGTATCTATGAAAATACAGTCTATTTATACAGGGTGTCCACGTATAACTTGACCGACATTTATTTTCGCAACCGTTGGTCCCAGATGCATACTTACAATTACAAAAATGGTTTAAATAATGTAAAGAATTATATTTAACCCTCTCGCTGCGTAATTGTTTTAGCAAAATAGCTTCAAAAATTGTGTCTTTTAAGAAACTTTATTATTTTGTCACCGGTATTTCAAAACAAAAATTATTGTTAATTTTATCAGGAAAATGATCCGATTAAATAAGGCAAAATTTACAATAAAAAATAACTGGTGAGATTAATCAAGGAGGGTTAATTAGACGGAAACATGTATCCCCAAGGAAAGCTCGGGTTGCGCAGCGAGAGGGTTAAAGCGATTTGGGTCAAGAAAAGCATTTATTAAGAAATTACGAAATTTAAATTTTTATACGGTCCCCCGGTTCTATAAGTTACATGTAGTAAAAATTTCCTGTTACAAGTAAGACAAAAAAAAGTCCCGTTATTCTACTTCTAAAATTGACCGGGTAATAACTGTTTAAAGTTAGAGCATATTTTTAGGTGCAAATTAGGGATCATTCACAAATTTAGCAGAAATATAATTTCGTCAGATATATTAATAAAATGGTTGAGGGTAAAATTAACACTGCAATATAAATTTGCAATCTTTAATCATTCTGCCATAATGCAAAATATAAAATTTGTAATGAACATATACGAAGGAAAAAAAAAACAGAATTTTTGTTAAATAAAATGATGAAAATTAACAGTATTAGCTTTTGGTAATTGCTTTTTATGTATTCTTTACCGCTAAATAGAAAATTTTTATAGTCACGTGAAGATTTTTTTGCAAATCGTGCATTTTAATGTTAAAAAAAGAAAAAAAATACGAAAATGTATACTATAAAAGAGATGTCATTGCTGTGTTCTTAACTTTTGATAATTTATTTGTATGTATTTTTTACCGCTGAATGCGTATATGAACTTCATTTTTAACCATCACATCAGGATTTTCAAAGTTGAAAAATTCATATTTAAAATTGAACCTCCTGCCCAACCTCATCGGATCCCTCGCCTGTTTAGCTGTAAGAATCCCAGTATAAGCCAAAAAGTTTAATAAATTATTGCATTAAACATAATGAAATTAAATAAAGTTTTACATCTATTTTATAGTATCAGATTTTCGCTATATTTTAACTTTGACATTTACGGTTTGCAAAAACATTCTAACGCGATGGTTAAAAATGAAGGTCATTTTCAGATTCAGTGCTAAATAGTGCATAAAAAATCAATTATTAAAACATAGCTGCCAACTTTTACGCTTTTTTGCTACCACTATAATTTAACAGAGATTTCAATCTTTTTTAATAGTGAGATTTCGACGATTTAATAAGAAAATATTTACTATAAAATTTCAGTGGTAACAAAAAAGCGTAAAGGTTAGCAGCTATGCTAAAAGTTAAAAAATACAATTATCTCCTCTGTTTTATAGTATCCGATTTTTGTTATTTTTTGACTTTGAAAACTTACAATTTGCGAAAATTCCTGACATGATGGTTAAAAATTAAGGAAATTTTCGGATTCAGTGCTAAAAAATACATAACAGTTAGAAAACACAACCATCGCAGTATTGTGTTGTCCAATCTAAAACTTTTTTCTTGAACATCGTGGCGGTAATCTATACGAATTTTTTTGTGTTATCCTTTAAAATAAGTATAAATGGTAACCACCGAAAATCATAATATTAGATTGTCATCGGATTTATGCCAGTTTGTAAAATTTAATCTCGATCGGATATCTGAACGTGAGATTTGAACTGGGAAAACATACATACGATCGTTGAAGTTAAATAAAAACTTATAAAAATAACACAGATTTTGTTAAAATAAATCCTGAAAAGAAACAGTCTCATATCCTTACAAAATAAAACATATATTGAAATACAATTATTTTAGTCAATCTGAAACTTAATACAAGTTAAATCAATTGTAATGCTTGTACGATTTTTATTTTCAAAGAGCAGATACACTTGAAATATGTTCTTCGATTACTTTAAGCACTTGGTATATGACCCCTCAAAGCAATGGCGGAACTCATCTGAGTTCAGATGCAGTAAAGTGGTATAAGTCATGCATTTTTAAACTTTTATAAATCGGTCGATTTTAGTGTTATATGAACTGGACTTTTTTTTGTCTTACTTGTCAGTATAATAGGACATATTTACTAAATATAAGTTATAGGACCGGGGCACCGTATAAAAATTTAAATTTCGCAATTTTTTAATAAATGTTTTCCTTAACCCAAATCGCTTTAAAAATAATTCTTTACCTTATTTAAACCATTTTTGTAATTGGAAGTATGCATCTAGGACCAATGGTTGCGAAAATAAAGGTCGGTCAGGTTATATGTGGACACACTGTATATCCATTACTCTTTATCGGAATTCTTTTCCAGAGCAAATGTTTATCATGTATCACATAGAGCAATGCATTTATTTGTATGCTTGTCTATGTTCTTCAGGGTTTGTACGCATAAGGAATTTAAAAAAATTACATATCGGTACCAGGGTTTTTTTAAAGTATTATTCGTCTTATTTTATACATAACATTCCTAACTTCAAATATATCGACCACTGCGTTACGAAATTTCTGGTACTAAAATGTCTAAAACTTTTTTGAATTCCTTATGCGTACGAACCTTGGTTCTTTATCCCTTTTAGGAGCAAAGTATTTCTATGCGTAAAATGCTGAAATGATTGACTTACACCAGAATTTACAAACAAATTTATTTGAAAATGTGTAAAAGCTTTTTTCACGTATTTATTAAAATGAAAATTTTTATTTCAAAAATCTGGTGCTAATCTGGCATTTAGGGATCAAAATTAAGTGATCCAAAAATGAACTACCGCCTTTCGAGGGGTTAAAGCAATGTTAATAAAACAATCTATAATATAGCGTAACTATGCAGAATAATGTTTAATTAATTGTAAGATATTTTTAAACGTTAACACGTTGACTGCAACGCTACGAGTATAGTCGTAGCTTTAATATTCGTGGCTTTAATTTATTACTTTCTCACTATCATTAAAAAATATATATATACCATATTTATTGGCAGAAATTTTGCTGTATGAGTAAAGCGAAATTTACCTTTCAGAATTTGTGATGGTAAACGACATTCATGAAGAAATTTGAAAATTCTTACTTTTTCGGCAGTGAACGTGTTAAGTTATATAAAAAAACACATTTTTTCAGATTTCTAAGAGAATCAATTTTCTAGTAAAATCTTTCAGTATAAATGGGTTCCTTTTTAAACCGCATACCCTTCCCTATTTCTGAAGTATTTTATGTTTCGGACAAGAAAATATATTAATTTCAGCTAAAATAAAATAGCCGTCTCGTAGGAACAATCTACATTTAATAGAATTGATTTTCTAATTCAAATCATGATAAAATAAGAATGTTCATCAAAAATTAAAACTTGGTACTAGAAGGGTGAACTTAAAGATACTAAGAGTTACTTATTGCCAGAAGTTATGTAAAAGTTATATTTTCTATTCTTTGTGGGATTTTATAAAATTGTTCAAAGGAAATCTTTTTTATTACACATAACAGAGATAATTACTCCATGATCTATCAATATTTTTTAATTATACATTTTTAACAGAATCTAAAATTTGTTTAGCTGATAAAATATTAATTTAACGTATCATTATTTCTATATACTATCCAAAACACAGGGCATCCACAGGCGACTATTTTTTAATTCTATTTTGAACGACTTTTTCAAAACAGAAATCTGTTCCATATGATTTGACAACATTTGCAAGGGAAATATACAATAAAACGTATATAATAAAAATATTGGTGCGGATAGATTATAAAAATTGTCACCTGTGGAAGCCTTGGAAACACCACTAATAAAATCCTTTCAATCAAGCTGAAAAGGAATTACTAGTTGAGGATTATTTTTAATAGGCAATAGTTTATTTTATGACGCGTTAAATAGTGTGTAAAAATATTAAAACAAAAGTTATTTCAAATGAAATTAAAAAAGTGACATTTATTTTTTGATTTTGACATTTTTTTTATAAATTCTAAGTCAATTTATTTAGCGTTGACTGCACTTTTAATTTTATAATGTTTAACTTCAATTTTTTCGAAGGAGATAAACATACAGAAAATTATTCCTAATATAAATATTTTGAACTTGATCTTTCGTTGCTTAACCCTACATCTACCGGGAATTTTATTCAAGTTTTAATAAAACGTTCTACACCAGAATTTTTATTTAAAACTATTTAACTTATTTATTTACCTTATTTTTGTCTGGTTTATATACTTAGTTTATTTTAAAGAAATTTCTGGTTTGAATGAATATTTTGTATGTACCTGTCGGGTCCAATGGACCCGTCTGGTAGACGGAGGGTTAAGTAAATTTATCTTTTTTTTTTCTCTTCAAATTTATAAAGAATAAATAATGAAAAATTTTAGGAATATTGTGGAAAAAATTAAGCATGATAAAATGATTAAAAGTTTATTGTAAATAAAAACTATTAAAGAACTTTTAAATTAAATCACTAAATTAAAACATCGTAAAAAAACATTTGATCAAGAGCATTACATATATATATATGTTAATCAAGGCTTATTTGCCATTTTTAAAAAAAGTTTAAAGACGCTGCTGTACTAAAAAGTTTCGAATAATACTAAAGAATATATTTTTTAATTACTTTAAATATTCATTTAAAAAATAAGGATTAATATTTCATAAAAACAATTACTTTTAAATGAGACAATTAAATATTCTTCCAATAAAAAGGGACATTCTGCTAAATTAAAACTATGGAACTATTAATAAAGAGGAACTGAAAACTTTCAAATATTGAAGCTTGAACTGTAACCGCTTTCGTAAGGGGTGATTACCTCCGAGGCTAATTTTCACCAGTAAGTTTAAACAGAGGATTTCTCCATATTTAAACGAGTTGTTAAAGCAAAATTTCAGTCAAAAATAATGTCAAAACATATATTCATTTTTACTGGTGGATGTTTACTTCAGCGGTTTTCAAGCCTTGCGTTTCCACCATATTGTGCCAACCTGGACAATCTCCGGTCAGTGGAAGTAAATACCTTGGCAAAATTACACCAGTAAAAACAAATAGAAAAATTGTACCAGATTTTTGAGAGAAATATTCTGTTAACACATTGTATGCGGGAATTATTACTGGTACCGGACATTTTGTCGGACGAAAAAAGAAGGTGTAATATAAGCATGCTTGCTTCTTATTGGTTGTGAGCAGGTTTTAATTGTTTCTCATTTTCGAAAAAATTACCCTCATACAATGTGTTAATAAGGCACTTAAATAAGAAATTTTTTTTTATTCAAGTTTACTGGTGGAATATTTCCCCGGTGGTAATCATGCACTGTTAATCCAATTTAAGAGAAACAGCGCCATCTTGTGACAACCACCTTAGTTACTACCGTCGCAACTAGTACAGGTTACACTATATGTCCCCTCCTTTTTATTCATAACTCCATTGTTAAAACAGTCTAGACAGCAAACATTGTTGCCAAATCTCGCGGTTTTTTCATTAAAAAATTTCCAGTTAACACCAGAAGATTTTGATACTAATTTTGCTTTATTTTATTCACGAAATATCTATCATTATCATAAACAAAAATAACTATTCAAACTTTCTCTGGATAATTTAGAATTTCTTAACGGTAGATTCATAAGTGCGCCGCGCGGACTGCATAGTGTTAACGCACGAACTGCACGATTTTTTCTATTTTTATGAAAAAAATTATTTGAAATCTATATATCGGTCTAATAATGGGAAAAATAGTAAAAAAAAAAATAAATTTTCAGCTAAAATTTGATATTTTATGGCGTGTACCCTAGGTACACAATATGGGTTTTAAAATATTTTATTGCTATATTTTGCAGCTAAATGGGCTAAAATTAATTAATTTAATCTGCTTAATACTTTGCAACTTATTTTATATTAATATTTTCAAGTATTCGGTGAAAATAATGAAAGTGAATTTTACCTTAATAGCTTTATCAAATATATATATATATATATATATATATATTTTCCGAAGAACAAATTCTAATTTTTTGTTAAATTTTTGTTTGTTTGTTGTCTGACATGGACAAAATAAGTGCTATTCCATTCTTTAGACTGTTCTTGATCAAGGATAGATATCATATTGGCCAAATTCATGGCACATAATTAGAATTGCAGCGTTTTTATTACGTGCCAGATGTTGCACGTGGTTCAGTGAAGAGTTAAGCCTCTCGCTGCGCAACCCGAGAGTTCCTCGGGCAACGTAAAAGTAGCAAAATTTGCGCAACCCGAGATTTCATCGGGATGCATTTTTTCCGTCTAAAATGCCTCTTTGATGATTCCCACCAGTAACTTTTTATTGTAAATTTTGCCTTATCTAATCGGAGCATTTTCCCGATTAAATCAAGGAAAATTTTCGTTTTGAAAAACCGGTGAAAAAGAATAAAAATTCTTAAAAGACACTCGTCGCGAAGGAATTAAGTACGCAATTTTTGAAGCTATTTTGATAAAACAATTACGCAGCGACAGGTTAGGATTGATATTACATTAACACCTTGAGGGGCAAGCAATTACGTTTATGAAATGCTGAATTCCCACCGGAATCTTTGAAAAATTCAATTTTAAAATAAGTAAAAGCAATTTTACGGCCTTTTTTCCACCAAAGTTAGAAAAGTAAAATTTAATAAAATTTTTCGGGTGTAAAACTTCATTAATCGTAGGTAGCATATATTATATACCGGTGCCCTCAAGGGATTAACGCTAGAACTACCGCGAGCCGTCATTTTGACGGTTACCATATGAATGTGTTTGGGTTCAAACTAGAGATTTGATTATGAAATAAGTTTAGGAAGAAGAAAAACGTTAAATAATAAATTTAAACTGTTTTAAATCAAAATTCTGGTGTGAAATATTTTTATAAAACTTGACTCAAATTTCCGGTAGTTCCAGTGTTAACTAGGTTAACTGACTTTAATAGTAAATAAAATGGATGAAGTAGAATATACTTGAAAAATGATTGATTCATATATGAGGGGTTCACAACCATAGTAGACCAAGCCCCTTTTGAAAAAAAAATTAGATAGTCCGTTTAGAAGGTGCATCAAATCTGATTTATTCACTCCCACATTAAACACAGTCTGTAAACAGGTGACATATATGAAAAGTATGTGAAAACAGACTTGGTTCACTGTGGAAGTGGATAAAGCGATTTTATGCACATTCTAAATGGACTATCTCATTTTTTTTTTCAAAATGGACTTGGTCTACTATGGTTTTGAGACCGTCATATTATCTATAAAAACTTCGCATACAGATAACGCATTTTACATGCCAGACGAGCTTGTTAAAAATTTGCTATTGACAGTTCGCAGAATTCTGCAATTAAACAAAGCGAAGATATCTTTCGTAAATTGTGATATACAAAAATAAGCACTACTCTAAACCATGAGAGCCAGATTAACATAGAAAACAAAATTCCACTAATTTTTCTAAATTGTAATTTTTGCATTACTTATGACAAAAATTTGACTTTAAATAAGTTGGTTATGACAATTTAGAAAAAGTGGTGGAAATTTGCCCATTTGGTAATCAGGCTCTGCATTCTATGTGAAATCAGAAAACAAAACAAAACAATTACAAAATTCACAAAAATACTATATTTAATACATTATTTATTTAAAACTAGAAGGACCGTGAGGGGTAATTTTGACCCCTACCAAATGAATATACAGGGTGCGCCATAAATTCGTGCAAACTTTAAAAATCCATAATTAAAGAAATAATGGTCGGAAAAATTTTTGGTTTGCGCGAGTATGATCAGACGGATTTTGGATTTTTTTTTCCATGAATAATAAAAAATGATTCCAAGAATAACCAATAGAGGGCGCTCACATGCCATATTGAGACGTTTTATGCAAATCAGGCTAGCAATAAAACACCTGGATGGAAATGGATTCGTCATTCGATCTCGGCAGCATGCTATCGTTACCAGATCGAGCGCTGCTGGTCAAACTGTTCTACAAGAATGGGGAATCCACTACTATTGCATTGAGGAAGTTTCGCACGGAGAAAGGACTAAAGGCGCAAAAAAGCCCTATTTCGTTGAATGGAATACTCAATTTAGTACGACGTTTTGAGGAAACGGGGAGTTTGGAGGATTGTCCACGTAGTGGCAGACCATCCTTGAACGCGGATCGCGTCCATGCTGTAAAAAGTGCCATGGAAGAAATGGCATCCGAGACATCAACGGGAAGTAGCAGTGCTCGTGAAGCTGGTAGAATAACGGGAATTCCGGAATCGTCGATTCGACGTATTCTGCACGGAATCTTGGATCTGTATCCGTACAAGATACAGACACTTCACCAGTTATTACCGGCAGATACAGATAAAAGGCTAAAGTTTGCTACATGGGCACTGGCACAAATGGATCGTGACCCACAATGGTTGCTGAATGTCATGTGGGCGGATGAAGCACATTTTTCACTCCATGGCGACGTCAATACGCAAAACAGTCGTATCTGGGCGACGCCAAACCCTCGTGAGTATCAGACCAAGCCAATGCATTCTCCTCGTGTGACTGTTTGGTGTGGTTTCACCGCGGCTTTCATTCTGGGTCCTTTCTTTTTTGAAGAGTCTTGTCCTGAATCCGGCTGGAAAACGTGTACAGTCACTGCAGAACGGTATCTTACGCTTTTGCGTAACCAAGTTGTGCCTGCATTGCAGGAAAGACATGCGTTACCTTCCGTCACCTTCATGCAGGATGGTGCCCCGCCCCACTTTGCATGTGAAGTCAAGGCGTTCCTGTTAGACACTTTCACTGAAGACCGAGTGATAAGTCGAGGTTGTAAGTTTGAATGGCCCCCACGATCTCCAGACTTGACCCCAGCAGATTTTTGGTTGTGGGGATACTTAAAGTCTCGTGTTTATCGGTGCTCCCCAGCCACTTTGGCGGAACTGAATGATGCCATTCGACTGACCGTCGGTGGCATCGATGCCGACATGCTACACTCAGCTGTTACAGGCGTATTGACACGCCTCACTTGCCTAATACCTTGTGGTGGTGGTCATGTTGAGCATCTTTTAGTACCATAAAAGTTAATGCACAGTGTCATGTTGTTGTGATTTCTTTCAATGTCTGTTTGTGTTTGTCTGATTTGCATAAAACGTCTCAATATGGCATGTGAGCGCCCTCTATTGGTTATTCAGGGAATCCTTTTTTATTATTCATGGGGAAAAAATCCAAAATCCGTCTGATCATACTCGCGCAAACCAAAAATTTTTCCGACCATTATTTCTTTAATTATGGATTTTTAAAGTTTGCACGAATTTATGGCGCACCCTGTACTTCGGTTCGAACGAGAACTGTGTTGCCAGTAGGTTACTTTTTTAAAATTCAGATTTCTTGATTGGCACCACTTTTTTGAAACGTTGAAATTCCCTTTGTTTTCGCCTTAATTAATCTGTCATTAAACAAGTGGAACTTTACCATTTCAAAAAAGTGGTGCCAGTCAAGAATCTGAATTTAAAAAAATAGCCCGTCTGGCAACACTGAAGGAGAATTTTCTTTATAAAATAAGTTTAAAAAACACAAAAGTACAGTAGTAGCGTGTCGGTATTTTTGCCGCCCGCATAAATTATGTTCTCCTAACTCATGTCTCATTACAGCTACAATGTAAAACTACCATGTAGCTGACTTTAAATATTTTTCCACCACCATATTGGAGTAACAAGACAAGACTGTTTTTCCATCAGGTACATTTTTTTTTTACAAGCAAAGTTGAAATTGGTGGAAAAATCTACAACGATCCCTAATTTTAGTTCATTCTTACTTTTTCCTATTATTCCAAATCTGATGAATAAATTGCATAATTTAAGTAAACTGCAAATTTACAACTTCATTAAAATGTAATATTTGAATGTTAAGTGAAAAAGGTTTCTTATTTTACATTTTCTGTATGCGGGGGGCCGGCGGCAAAAAGACCGAGCGCCCCCCCCCCCAGACTAATAACATTCTGTAAAAAAAAAAAAAACTTGTATTCTGTAAAAAAACAACAAAAAAAAACTGTAAAAAAAAAGTTACTCTCAGGTTAACTAAGAAAAGTTAAACAGTTCAAAATAAAAAATCTGATGTAAAATATTTTTTATAAAGCTTGAGTAAAATTTCCAACCATTCTAGTGTTAACCCTAGAACTACCGGAAAGTTTACTCAAGTTTTATAAAAATATTCCGTAACAGAATTTTTATTTAAACTATTTAACTTAATTATTTAACGTATAACTGTCGGTATTATGTATTTAATTTATTTTAACCCATTAACCGCCAAAACTATTACGATATAAATTTTCAAATTTCTTGTTGAAAGTAGTTTCCCACCACAAATTCAGTAAGATAAATTTCGCTTTACTAAAATAGCAAAATTCCTGCCAATAAATAAGACATTTTTTTAAATTCTAAAATAGTGGTGCCAATGTAATTAATTCGTTGCATGAGCAATTATTTTGACTGTTGCGTGAACGCGTCAGCGGTTAATGGGTTAAAGAAATTTCCCGTTTGAATAATTATTTTGAATATACCTGTCAAGCCTATTGGAACCTTCTGGTAGGCGGAGAATTAACCACTTGAGGGGCTGTGGGATATAGTATGACCCACCTAATTTTAACGAAGATTTGCACCAGAAACTTTTAATTAAATTTAACTTTTTTGACTTTGATGTAAAAATGTTAACAAATTGCTTTACCTCATTTTGAAGTAATTTTTTTCAAAAATTCCGCTGCGAATTTAACATTACACAAGCACAATTTCTTACCCCTGAAACGGATAAATATTACTTTAACCCTTTTAATGACAAGGTTACTTCTATTCGTAAAATGCTAAAATCAGTGAATGACACTAGAATTTACAAACAAATTTATTTAAAAATAAGCAAAAGCTTTTATTCACGTACTTAGTAATAAAAAGAAATTCATTTCCATATTCTGGTGCCAATATGACATTTAGGAATTTAAATTAAGTGGTTCAAAAGTTACCACAGCCCTAGAAGGGGCTAAATACGGTTAATAATTTATTATTTAGGTGGTGTTTATCTGAAAATAATTATTCCGTAATTAGGATTTTCAAAATTTTAAATAGGAAGGTAAAATTAGACTGGAACACACGATTTTCGAATCATGTCAGCTAATGTGTGTAAATAAATTATTTTTAATGCAAAATTAGGAAATATAGTAAAAAATACAATATCACATAACGTTTTATAACTATTTGTCCTCTAAAAAAGTTTTGTCTAAAATGCTGTGCAGTATCTGTGTTTCGAAAGAGAGAATGTTTCTTCTTATTGCACAAGAAACGTGTTCGCATTTTCAGAGCTAGATCAAGTCTGAAAGAAAATAGAAAGTTTCATTACCGTTTATTTTGTTGCCCAGTAAGCTTTATCGCAAGATTATACAGGGTTCAAAGAAGTAATTTTTTTTTCTACTAGCTCCAATTATTTTTGACTTATTTAATCGCAGAATTTTTCGATTAAATATGGTATACACTATTATTTGGAAAACGAGTTAATCAAAACTTAATCCCTTGAAAGCCAGTGGTTCATTTTTGGACCACTTAATTTTTATTCCTACACGCAACATTGGCACCATAATTTTGAAATAAAAATTTCCCTTTTATCAAACACGCAAAGGAAAGCTTTTACTAATTTTCTAATAAATTTCTTTTCAAATTCCGGTGTCAGTCAATGATTTCAGAATTTTACGCATAGAAGTACTTTGCCCCTGAAAGGGTTAAGCACTTCCATGCACTCCAGGCGTGACAGGCCATGAGGCACAGGCGTGTCCATGATGACAGGCGTATCCAAGAAGGAATAATGGATATCAGTATTTAACATTTTACATAATCGCATAATTGTTGTACTACTATCGTCGAAACGAATTTTTCCATATTTAATTATTTGTAAAATTATGCGATTAAGTACAGCGAAAATTCATTTCGGAAATATTAGTATCCATACCCCCCCCCCCCCCCCCCTCGCCACCTGGGTACGCAAGCGTTTGTGATAGAATGTATTTTTACACATTAAAAAGAAAGTTTACATTTTTTAGACACGTCGTGCTTAATTTTAATAATAATTTAATTAATAATCATTTCTGTTGTAGTTATTACTATTATTTCATATAACAACTGTCTCATCATTTTTTTTATCTTTCAGGTAAATAATGAACTGCAAATAAAATTTAAGTTTGTTAGACACAGTGATAGTAAAGATTTTTTAAATAGAATCTCCTAACGGATACCATACATATTTGAATTTGGAATTAAATGTACATAAATTTCTTGTTTTTAAAACTTTAACAAAAAGAAAATATTCTCTTTTTGAAAAACTTTTTTAATTCGCTTGTTAGTACACAAGACAAAATAACTGATATTTCACAAACACCTGAAAGAAAAGACAAATATATTTTGAAAAACATATTCCACTACATGTTACTTGACACACGCGCGATAATTTTAAATGCGTGACATGGCCGGATGGATGAAAATCAGAAAGCGTTTCCACATTTTTTATCAGGAATAAGAAATTTTTTTTTTTAATAGTGTTGACATGAAAGCAAATTGCAGAATTTATAAATAAACAAGGGAATTTTGAATATGCTATTCATATTGCAGTAGGTATATTTGTAATTGAAAAGCAAAATATTAGAATATTTTAAATACATTTATATGATTTTACTCATTAAATTTATATTTATAATAATTATGTTTATAATTATTAAATGTTTAATGAATTGTCAAGCATTCATTGCACTATATCGCTGCCATCGAAATACTCAAGACCAGAGGACACGAGTTGTGACGTCATTACTAATAGACAGACTTCTCACTACTGTTTGAATTTACACCGATATGTATAATAATTTTATATGTATAATATATATACATATACACTGGTCATCAAAATTAACTTCGAATAGCAATTTTCTTATATTTTATTTGCGGAATATCTATCATCTTATAAAAGAGTAATAACCATTTAAACTTACTGGTGAGAATTTGGAATTCCCCAATAAAAAGTCAGCCAGATACGAAAATCCACAGTGTTGCCGCATCTGGCTGATTTTTTTACTGGGGAATTTTTACTGGAAGGATGTGCCCTCCATGGGGGTCCTGCTGATGGAACCTAGTCCGTATTTATGCAAAGTTATTCAAGGTTCGAAGAAAACCGCGAATAACTCCAAACGATTAGGCCAACGAGTGTGATTGTGTTCGAAACAACACTTCCAGTCTACCAGTTTTGAGAGCAGAACCTCTCGGCCATTTGGATAAGAATGATAGTTTATATATATATATATATATATATATATATATATATATATATATATATATATATATATATATATAAAACGACCGCAGAAACCAAGGGATACGTGACAAAATTTAGATTTGGAGTAAATTGAATTCAAAGTTGAAAATCAGTAGCAATTGACTGAATTAAAATATAACACGGCCGCACATCTCGCTGCGGTCTTTGATCTCTTATTTCAATAACTGCCAAAGAAAAGTGGAGTGCAATATTTTTTTATAAGCAGAGATTAAGGTGTTAACTCTTACCGTCTCAATACTCAAGGCCTCCTGACTGATTTCGTGACGTACCAAATGAAGTTTAAGCCCTTGAAGAGCAAGCAATTGCGTTTGTGTAATGCTTAATTCCCATCGGAAATTTAGAAAAATTTTATTTCAAAATAAGGAAAAGCAATTTTACGACTTTTCTCCACTAAAGTCAGGAAACTAAAATTTCCTAAAATTTTTCTGGTGCAAATCCTGATTAATCGTAGGTGGGATAAAATATATCCCACCGCTCCTCAAAGGGTTAAGGGGCGGCGCTATATATTATGGGCTATCAGGGTTCGTACGCATCAAGGGACTCAGATGATTTTAGTTGTTTTAGTACCAGAATTTTCGTAAATTCTGTTCGCTATATTTGAAGATAGATTTTTTTTCTCATTAACTAAGGCAAATATTTATTTACAGAAATTATGGTACACAGTGCTTGAAAGTCCTTGAAGCGGAAGAACCCTGTCTATGTACCACTATCTCCAAAAAGCAATTTTCGCCTTATTTAACCGCTGAAAATGTGCGACTAAATAACTAAAATATTAGTATTCGAAAATAGTGGTATTGAAAAACATGGATGTATATGCACCCTGTAAACAATAACATGTATGTCCTGAGAAACATTCTTTAATTTTCTTCGGTACTGCCATAATAACTCCTTAGCTTATAATCTGTTATGATATGCTTGTATGTATAATATGCTTGAAAACATATTTGACATTTCTTGTTCAGTCTTTGGTTGGTTTTTAATCAACAGGAAAACTTAATAGTGGGGAGCAGAACAGTCAAATAAAGTGAAAGTTCGTTGGGTAACACCAAATCTGGCAGCTTGATTTCATGCAGTAAAACAAAATATTAAATTCCTCTCTTTTCGAAAATAGTGAAACGGATCCTGAAAATTGAGGCAGAAAATCCTGCCAAAAAGATTAAATGGGACAATAATAATTTCTTTAAACACTATATTATAACTGCACTTCGTTAAAAATATAATAAAGATGAATTCTATCCCTTATACCTGTCATTTCAAAATGTGGCCCGCCGGACACCATTAAAATTTTATAGAAGTCACTGATTTATCTAACCATCGAATCACTGAAGACCCATCGAATTCAAGAAGTCCATGATTATTACTGGTATAAATTAGTGGTATCCGGTGGTCCACATTTTGACATCCTTGTCTAATACCCTAACCCACCTAAAAAATTATATTTCCCTAAATATTTCTTTACAGTTAATCTTTGCCTATTTAATTTCAAATAACGAACGAAGGAAAGACATATTTTATTACGCTTATAGTAACATTTAGATGTACAGTAATTTCCGATGTATAGCCCGCGGATCAAGCAATCGTGTTTCGACCCAGAATTTTTTAAAAATAAAATGTAATTTTTTAGATCACGGTAAATATTGTTCTTCAAATACTGAATACAATTTCTGGGTCCAAACTGAATTGTTTGATCTGCGGGCTATACACCGGAAATTACGGTACTATGATCAATAGAAATATCGATACACACGTTAAATCTTCAGCATTAGTTATACTTCTTTCCACTTATTGTACACTTCCTTAACCCTTTCCGGCGCAGATAAATTTTGTTGTAAAATGATGAAATCATCGACTGCCAACGGAATTTACATACGACTTTTATAGAAATTAAAAACTTGTTATGATGAAGGGATTGAATATTTTTTCCAACTGGATTAAATCGTATTCGAAGATGGGGTATCACAGTTGACGTTTATTCCAACAGAGCGAAAAACTCAGATTCGATTCCTGGTCTGGGCATTTTTCGTTCTGTTGGAATAAACGTCAACTGTGATACTCCATCTTCGAATATAAAAACTTGTTATTTTATACTTTCATTGTTAATGCAAAATTTTATTAAAGTATTCTTGGTGCCGTTTGTAACTTCAGAATTAAAATTAGGTATACCGACCCGTGCACACTGTGCTGGAAAGGGTTAAACGAAATTACCGAATACTATTAATCCCTTAACCCTTTAAGGTACAAGCATTTGTGTTTCTGTAATGCCCAATTCACACCGGAATCTTCAAAAAATTTTATGGGGAAATAAGAAAAAGCAATTTTACGACGTCTTTCCACCAAAGTTAGAAAAGTAAAATTTTGTAATTTTTTTTGAAGCAAATCTTCATCAAACTTAGGTGGGATATAATATATCCCACCGCCCCTCAAGTGGTTAATTCTCGCTCCCGTCATATTCACGGGCTGTGTCTTTCATTCAGATTTGTTTGATTTCCACCAGTTTTATAAAATAGTGGGATTGGCTTTATTATGATATGATTTTATGTTTCATTAAATAAGGTGAACATTCCTTTTTCAAAAAAGCGGTGCCAATAAGCAATTTGAATTTTTAAACCGTAATTTAATGCGACCGTTAAGGGTTTAACCCTTTCACTGGTTAATTGTTTTATCAAAATAGCTTCAAAAATTGCGTATTTAAGCCCTTCGCGACGAGCGTCTTTTAAGATTTTTTTTCTTTTGTCACCGGTTTTTCAAAACAAAATTTTTATCTAATTTAATCGGTAAAATGCTCCGATTAAGTAAGGCAAAATTTACAATAAAGAAATAACTGGTGGGAATAATCAATGAGGGTTAATTAGACGGAAAAAAAACGCATCCCCGAGGAAATCTCTGGTTGTGCAAATTTTGCTACTTTTAGGTTGCCCGAGGAAATCTCGGGTTGCGCAGCGAGAAGGTTAATACTATCTCATGAAATTAAATGTACTAAACGTTTCTCCTCAATATACTTAATTGCATTCTACGCATACTAAACAAATGATTAACCTCATACTTAATACTGATATCGTTTATTAATGAAATATAGCAACCGTATCTCAGCAATAATTAAGTAATCCCATATATAAAAAAATAAACATTTCACTGTCATGAAAATAAATATTAGAAACGTGTTATGTTTAATAGCGCCTATTCACAGATTTGTGTTATGAACTCATTTCATTATTACAGAAGCTTGTGAGAGAATAAAGATATCTGTAATGAAGATTATTTTTTTAGATTTGCTTCGGTTCAAAGCATAACATTCTGATAAAATACTGTTTCATTGCTTAGTAATGTGAATAATTTCACTGTTTTTCTGTTTCAGTTTCCATTTCATTTACAACCTTTGTATGAATAGAATTTCAAAAACTATTTATTTACCATTATTAAACAATTTGTAACGAGATTCTTTTGTTTCAAGCCTTCAAGAAACAAATTTTTGATTACGCTATTTGAAGACTATGTAGAAAATTAAAACATTCTTAAAATTGAATAATATTGCATAAACTGAGATATTTATCAATTCTTTCTAAAGAGAAATGAATAATAACAGGGTTGCCACGCTTCAGGACATTTTCCAGGTGAAGTATCAGTATTTGTTTATAGAAAAATTAATCTAGGTTAAACGCACGCAATTTCGTCTTATTTATGGCGAGATTTTCTCTAAGAAAATACTCGAAACGAAGAATTTTCTGCTCTGGAAATTCCTGAAGTGTGGCAACCCTGAATAAGTACTTAATATTGTAAACTTAGTTGCAATAAAAACTAAAAACAATTTAAAATGAAACCTTAAATGACACAATATATATAGTGGTGATGTACTCCTATTACTATTATTTCGTAATTGCAATCTCTCATTGAATTTCTGTCACTGAATTGAGGAAATCTTACTATTAGAAAATATTCGTGACAAATTGCGCGTTGTCACGCGGTTTCGCCACTTATACACTAGAATTTATATGTAACAGGGGCACCAATATTTTTAATAGTATTCTCCTGCTATTGAAATAGGCTAATATTACTTTTAAAAAACAGTGGTACGCCACGGGCCACAGTTTTTTACCGTCTGATATAAAGTAATATTAGTCAGGTCTGTAAAATAAAAGAAATAATATTTTCCCTTAATATAAACAATATTTATATGAAATCCTGTCTGAAACAAAAATGGATGTCTTCTTATTGCCGCTATCGAACCATGTATACTTTACAATATTGTGTAAATTATTATTAGTTTGTTTAAATCTATGTTATTTTGAAAAAACAATTCTTAAATATCAAAAATTGTCGAAATTTTTATCTTTTGTAAGTAATGCTGCCTATGTATGAGTAATTTGCAGTGTTTTAAATTTAAAGGCTTGAAACAGACAAAAATGCATCACTTTTTCAATGACAATTATGCGAATGTATTTTAATTTGTACGTATTTTAACATTTTAGCGTGGTCTTAGATTCACACTTTAACCAGGGATGAGAGCGCTCTGACCCAAATGACCGATTGCTACCACTAAATTTTATCAGTATTTCTCACCGTATTTAATGACAGAACTTCTGAGACTTATTAAAGCAAAGAATACTATTAAAATTTTGTGGTGAAATTCAGCCATTTGGGTCGGAGCGCTCTCATCCCTGCCTTTAACATTTTCTAATACAAAAGAGCTATTTGCAACATAGTACTTTAGTTTGGGACCAAAAGTTATAATAAACTGTTTGTACGGTTCTGAATATGAGGACCCGTATCTTATGAATGCTATTCACTGTGCAATGCCGAATCTTAATCGTTAAGAGCAGGGATGTCAAACTGTGGCCCGCCGGATACCACTAAAATTTTATAGTTATCTTTGCCTTTTCTAATCGTCGAATTTCTGCGATTCAACTTGTCGACAATTTCTTTAAAATTTTAGTGGTATCCGGCGGGCCACAGTTTGACACCCCTGGATAAGAGATACCATTTTGATTTGAAAACTCGTTCAACTTCAAAAGGTTATCATTGAGATATAATGAGTGGGGTCCTACATACTGCGAATATTTTTTTTAATTAGAGATTGTAGCTCAACGCTTGTATTGATGAATTTGCATCTACTCTTCCTCCTCTTGTATTTCACATTTTTTTAATTAAAGGCAACAGTTTATTAGAAAATTTGCGATTAAATAAACCGATAGCTATTCGAAAATAGGCTACCTACTGAAATTTAGGATTGTATGGACCCTGTGTCATGTATTGCAATGTCACACAAAAGTTTTTTTTTTTTTTTTTTTTTTTTTTTTTTTTTTTTTTTTTTTTTTTTTTTTTCTGGAAATGATCATTTTGTATTAGAAAACATTAAAGTGTACTTGTAAGACCTCAATAATTTTTTTTTCAAAATGTATAAGATTATTAAAAAACTTTCACATAAAAATTATCAAAAGGGTAATTTATTTCAATTTTATCTCCACTCTATAAATAAATGTTTGACTTTTGTGACTGTTATACAGAAATGATATGTTGTACTTTTCTAGATTTCATATTTAACTACAAACCATAACATCATTACATATTACGTATAATAGCTGACCCGCCGTTGTCCTGGCGTGTGATTAATGGCCTTTAAAGTAAACTCAAATTTTTATTATGTTATATTTTAAGACTCCATTTTATCTGAATTTATATTTTTAAATGAGAAATTATTGAATTGAAAGTATATGTTGCTTGGTATTTTATTTTCTGCGTAATTTGATTTTTGGAGTCTATGTTCACCGAAAGCGAATGAAACCGCGACTAAACACTCAGTTTTTACTGATTTCGTCGAAATTTCACACATTGTATTTTCTAAAAAAAATTTCTACAAGTCAACATGTTTCAAACTTTTTGTATGTGATGTAAATCTGGTCTATTGAGATGTTCTGAAAAGATTGTGGTGACCTACGGTCGATTAGTTGCTTTTAGCGCAGAAAAATATCGTTTCCGCGAGGCGTGAAGTGACTTGCGTTCTCCGGTGTATTTGGAAAGGTTAAAATTCATAATTTTTAAAATCGATTTACACTATTGTTTAGAAGAAGATTTCAGCTTTCAGAACATATTTTTGGTTTGTCGGTACATCTAAAATTGCACCCTAGAGAGGTGTTGTTACAAGTGAGAAAACGTTTTCTGAAAAACGACAATTTTTAAAAATTTCTTTTCAAGAGGTTAATTGCAATGCTTTTTTTTTTTTTCAATTGAATGCGACATTTGAGACTTTACGATCTTTCAGCCTATGTCATTCGTCTTGAAATTTACAAAGCGGTTTATCCTATGTAAGTTTATAAATAATGACAAAATACCCTCGAAATTTCTTTTTTTCATACTTTATTTTCAACCGATGCGTAAATAAGCTTTCTGCGCATGCGACAGAGCTTTTTACCTCTTGCAGGGACCTATAGGAATTTTTAATGAGAGTGAGTTGCGATTTTTAATAAATAAGTCAACTAATTATTAGAATTTTTACAGTATGAGTCTCAGGTGCATCAGGAGACACTTTGGGATAGGCCTCTCACAAATTTTGAGAGTCCTACGTGCCGTAGATTTTTCTAGGCATCGCGTACACACGCACACTTGCATACATACAGAGCGAGGCTTTCTTTTATTAGTATAGATTAACATCGCATATGTGTTTGATTATTAAAGTGTTCAGGGAGGCATAGAATAATTGAACCAATGCTTCAAACAAAATTATTGAAACACTAATCGATACCGTCAATTAGGGTAACTTTGTCCCAAATTTCTCTATTCCACGGCATGTTCACCATCTCCATTCTCTTATTTTATCAAAAAAATTATATTCCGTTAACTTTTTGTTTGCTAAGAACATATGAAACCACACCATTATCATAAATTTATCGACATTGAAATTTGTTTGACCAAAAGGTGTTTTTGAAAAATTGGTCCAATATTATCTGGAATTGGTGTAACAATAGCATATGTCTTAAAACGAATGTTATAGGACCAACACCATGGTGTGGGCCAACGTTATCCCCATTGTAAAAGATGGGAGATAGAGGGTAAGAAGACTAAACGTGTAAAAATACAGAAAATTTGCATATATTTTAATTAAAAAATTATTACAAATATCATAAATATTGCTTAATGTGGATTGTCCAGGTCTGGGGCTGAATACAAGTTTTTCTTTAGGCAGACTTATTTTTGCCTCAATATCGTTCCATTCATACATCCTCGAGTCCGGTTACTGTGGCCAACGCCAAACAATGTGTTCGTAATTTTCCTGAAATTTCACGAGCAAGAAATTCTTCTTTACCAGTATTTTCTTATAGAAAAATCTCTTCTTAAATAAGGTGAAATTTCGCGCGTTTCACCTAGATTTATCTTTCTATAAACAAATAGTGATATTCCTCCTGAAAAATACCTTAACCCCTTGAGGGTGCAAGCAATTACGTTTGTATAATGCTGAATTTCCACCGGAAAATTAGAAAAAAATTATTTCAAAATAAGGAAAAGCAATTTTACGACCCTCTTTTTTCCTCCAAAGATAGAAAATTAAAATTTCATAAAATTTTTTTCTGGTGTAAATGTTCATTAATCGTAGGTGGGATAAAATATATCCCACCGCCCCTCAAGGGGTTAAGAGCACGATCCCTGACGCCAACACTTTAACATCCTTTCCATGCAGTTGACAACACAACTCTTCTTTGATTTCAAAGTAATCCATCGGGGATACAGATTCACATTAAACAGCAGAAGTATACAATTTCCAACGTTGCAGTCATCTTTCTTCTTCGAAATAACTTTCATAGGTATATCAAAAATAAACAAAAATATTACTACAAAAACATCAGTATTTAAATTCAACAAAATAACAAAAACACCCCTTCAACTATAACTTGTTTTGCATTGACAGGAAGTAAATACAAAAATTTAAATTATAATTGGTTGGGACAATGTTATCCCAAGCTTTGGGCGAAAGTTACGCCAACTTAGAAAGACGCTTTTCTTTTCTAATCTCAGGAAAGACAATGCATAATATTACATTAAGCCTTGATCTACTCTAATGAGGTTAGAAAAGCATATATTTACCAAGTTCCAAATGAATTACTTTACATATTGGCAAACAAAAGATTTAAGAGCAAAATTATCACCGTTTAAACAGATATAAAAACCAAATATACCAAATATAAACATATCCTCAGCTCGGTCCGAGAATTTGGAACTCCGATTTCCTGATCTCGGTCAATATTCAAGTTCATTAAATAGTCCAGGCAATAGGGAATTTTACCTAGCAAAATTAATGGTAGTACTGGAAATCGGCTTTCTAGATGTTTTTTGGGTCGCTGAATCCGAATTTGTAACTTCCCACCAAAATTACCCCCCGACAACCTCCCCAAATTTTGGTAAAAAGCCCCCCCCCCCCCAAAAAAAAGGTGTTTATTAAAAAATAAATTTTTTTATTGTTTTAGAGAAAAAGTAACTAGAAATTAAGAAAGTAGACAAAATTCCCAACAAATTAGATATATGATATTATGACTTAGGATGAAGGGGAAGGGGGGATCTGCCTCGGAAGATGCGCGCGGTGCTGCGTAAACTAAGTTGCGCAATTTCACTTAACCACTCACACGTTTACATTCGCCCTCCCATTTCCCCTAAGAACTTTCTCTATAAGGTTTACTTTAAGATTTTTGGGTCGCTGAATCCGAATTTTTAACTTTCCCCCAAAAATTCCCCCCCAGAAACCCCCCAAATAGTTGTTTTGAACTTAAATTTCTTACTTTTTTAGGGGAAAAGCATTACGAAATTCAGAAACTAGACAAAATTTGCAACAAATAAGATATATGACATTATGAATTAGGATGAACGGGGAGGGTGAGGGCTGCCTCTGAACATGCACTGCGGCACTACGTGCACTAAATTATGAAGTCCAGGCAATAGGGGATTTTATCTGGTAAAAATTAATACTAGTCCTGAATTTCGACTCACTTTATGTTTTTTGGGTCGCTGAATCCGAATTTGTAACTTCCCACCAAAATTTCACCCTGCAAGCCCCCAAAAAATTGATTTTTAGAAAAAAAATGGTTTTTGAGAAAAGCGCGCGGGAATGTTCCGAGGCAGCCACCTCTCTCCCCGTTTATCCTACGTCATAATATCATATATCCTATTTGTTGCAAATTTTGTCTAGTTTCTGAATTTTTTAATGTTTTCCCCCTAAAACAATAAGAAATTTAAATTAAAAACAACTATTTGGGGGGGTTGGGGGGGAATTTTGGGGGTAAGTTAAAAATTCGGTTCAGCGACCCAAAAAACTTAAAGTAAACCTTATATAGAAAGTTCGGAGGGAAGATGGGAGGGCTAATGTAAACGTGTGAGTGGTTAAGTGGAATTGCGCATCTTAGTCCACTCAGCACTGCGGCGCATGTTCCGAGGCAGAGCCCCCTTCCCCTTCATCCTAAGTCATAATGTCATGTATCTAATTTGTTGCAAATTTTGTCTACTTTCTGAATTTCTATCTACTTTTCCCTTAAAACAATAAAAAATGGAATTTTTTAATAAAAACCTTTTTTTTTTTGGGGGGGGGGGTTGCCAGGGGAAATTTTGGTGGAAAGTTACAAATTCGGATTCAGCGACCCAAACAACATCTAGAAAGCCGATTTCCAGTACTACCATTAATTTTGCTAGGTAGAGTCCCTATACGGTCTCTATTGCCTGGACTAAAAGAGCGGCAAAGCTTTTTTGAGCAGGAAAGGGGAAGTCCACTCAGTGTATGCACGCGCATTCTCTTCATTTCGAACTTGTAAGTCGCACAAAACGGATGCGGATTTCAGCTGCGCAGCATGGTTGATGCTTTTTAGTGCTCGAGTAGCCGTAGCACGAGGTAAGGAGATTTTTAATATTAGGTAAGTGTTAATCAGTGCCACGCAAATCATTACATCTCCAATGGACGCTTGAGTATTTGCTCGTGCCATTTTACTTGTGCCACGCATTCCATTCTTTTCCCTTCCTGCCGCCCCTTGTCGCGAGAGGGGTTCCTACCCCGGCGGCCAGGATCAGTGATGTTTATTATTATTATTATTATTATTTATTTTATTTTATTTTTACTTTAAATGTTCTCATACTCCCGCCCTCTGTCGCGAGTAGGCGTTTTCCTGGCGGGAAGGCATTCGTCTAATTTTTGTAATCCCACTTTGTTCTTTTTAAAATAAATTCTGGGTTCCGTGGTCGGTGGTGCATAGACGCCCTTAGCGGGTGAGCGTCGCCCCTTGAGCATTTTGTGTTTCTCCGTCTGCATACGGCCGGACAGGGCTGTACTCACTAACGAGCCCCAACGTGTCGGGGAACATACCGGGAGAGACGTTAAGCTCTAAGGGGCAGGCCTAGCCGGCCCTGAGCAGTCTCTCTTAGGCTGCCTAACCCTTTAATGCCCATGGTATCATTTATGATACCATCAGGGGATATTTTTAATAACATATTCCGTATTCCCACCAGATTTTTAAAAGATAAATTTTCAATTAATTTAATAACAGACATTTCGTTATTAACCCCTTCAAGGGTGGTGGTTCATTTTTGGACCACTTACTTCTAATTCCTAAATGCCACATTGACACCAGAATATTGGAATAAAAATTTTAATTTTATTAAGTACGTGAACATAACCGGGTTCTTTGTTTCCGGGTCTGTTTCGGCGGCTGGGGCTGAGTTTGATAGTGGAGGACGTTTTTCTGCCAGGGATTCAGGGCATTTGCCATTATTTGGTTGGCTCCCTGGTAGAGGGATCAAGTACGTGAACAAAAATAGAGTTAACGGTTGTATAGAATATTTTATGAACGCATGTGAAGAGTTTGGCTTGACAATCAGTGCTCAAAAATCATCAGCAATGCATTTCGGTAAATATACTTTGAGCAAATATACTTTGAGCAAATACTTTGAGCAAATATACTTTGACCGTCCGATTTTTAAGCTTAATAGTACTAGCATTTCAGTAAAGGCCAATGTACTATACCTGGGATTTTTTCTGGATAGCCGTTTCCGTTGGCTTGATCATTTGGATCTTGTTCGTGAGAAAGTGTTCGTGACAAAGTCTTGTTCGTGACTTTTCGAGCTCCATGCGCAAAACCCGCATTAGAGATAAGGGTCTTTCCCTTGGGCTACATGAAAACTTGGTATCATTCCTGAATTAGGAAGCAGATATCTTACGGATATGAAATTTGGTTCAGGGACTTGAGATACCATGGAATTAGACGCTTGTCTTCATGCCAAAGTCTTTGTTTATTATCAATAATCAGAGTTTACAGATCTGTATCTACGGAAGCTCTTTGCGTAATTTCGGGTATCGCCCCCCCCCCCCTGGAGCTGGAGTTGGAACAGATGTCTGGTCACTATAACACGGTGCATCATCAAGAACTAGTATGGATAAATGATATTTGTGTAACTAAGGAAAATATTATGCCACACTTACATACATTTGATTATCCTTATTTTCTGTCAACTCACCATATACAGTTTTTAAAGTCAGTCACTTCTGCAGTACCTATTTTTGACCACCCTGTAATTTACACAGACGGTTCCAAGATGAACAACACAGTTGGCTCCGCTTTTGTTGTTTATAATTATGGAGAGATCCTTTTAGAAAAAAGTTTTAAACTTTACGCTTATAGTACTGTTTATCAGACTGAATTATCAGCCATTGACAAGGCAATCGACTGGTGTTGCAGGGCTGATTTCAGAGAATTTCACATCTAATCTGATAGTTTTTCTTCAATACAAGCCTTGCAGAACTTATTTCCAACTGATAAGATTTTGTATAACATATATTCTAATTTGAGACTGTTGAGTGGTAAAGTTATTTTTATGGGTTGGATTAAATGTCATATTGGCCTTGCTGGTAAAGAAAGGGCTGACTAACTGGCGAAGTCTGTTATTCTGGATCATGAATTTGATGAGAGGTTGGATATTCCAATCCCTGTTTCCTTCGTCAAGCGTTTTTATAAGAGTAACATTATCACGATGTGGACTAATGATTGGAAAATTAGTGAAAAAGGTAGAGATATCTTTCTCATCTTACATTCACCGGACGTTTCTTACTTGTGTTATTCAAGGGTAGTAGCCTATTTCATTTCCTCGCATGGTGCTTTTCCAGTGTATTTATTTAAGATTGGCAAGTGTCCAACAGATAAGTGTGATTGCGGTAACGTCGGCAACGTAAAGCATTTTATTTTCGGCAAGTGTCCTTTGATACCGATGTTCTTTAACTTTGTGCAAAATAGAACTCTGTCTTGGAATTTGCAAAATGTTCTCTTGCCGAAATCGAATCATTATAAACTGACAGTTATTTGTAATGAACTGAATAAATTGTATTCATTCATAAAGTACAGATTTTGAATATTTTGGTGTAATTAAAGTATTTTTGGTGGACGTTTGTCGAATTGTTATCCACATAGGACTTTGCTAATCTTTCTGCCTTCACGCATCTTTGAGTTCTTTCTGGACTTTCAGGGTCTGATGGTCTTTTGTAACTTGAATTGACCTAGAATATCTGTTTTATTGACTTAATGTTTTATCTTATCTTGATTATTAATATAAATATTACTTAGTTTTAAGGTATCTTTATACAGTCATTTGTAACTGAAAATGACTTAAAATTTTGTTTTGCTGTTTCATTCAGTCTTAGCTTTAGTTTTATTTTTATTTTATAGTAACTAGGATTACAGTCATGTGTTTAAAACTTGTATATGACTTTATTTTTGTATTTTATTTGCTAAGCAGTGTGTATCATAATTTTTTTTTCAGTTTTTAGTTTTATTAATTGTCGCTTAGTCCGGGTCTGTTTCGGCGACTGGGGCAGAGTTTGATGGTGGAGGGCCTTTCCATTATTTATTTGGCTGTCTGGTAGAGTGATCAAATACGTAAATAAAAGCTTTTGCTTATTTTGATTTTTTTTTTTTAATTCTGGTGTCATTCACTCATTTCAGCATTTTACGAGTTGAAGAACTATGCCCCTGAACGGGTTAGATAAATCGAAAATTCCATTTTGATTTTCTGGTATGAATTCCGATTCTCTGAATTACGCAATTTCTGAAACGTATTCTGCCCTGGAAATTAAAGAGTTAAACGCGCTTATTATATTTTACATTTATGATAATCTTTATTCTGTATCATTTATTACAATTTTTATCCTACAATTATAGGAATCTTTGACGTTTTTTAACATAAAGATAAGTGTTAACCCTAGAACTACCGAAAATTTTACTCAAGTTTTATAAAAACATTTTACACCAGAATTTTTACTTAAAACTATTTAATTTGTTTATTTAACTTATTATTGTCTGATTTATAAATTTAGTTTGTTTTGAAGAAATTTCTGGTTTGAATAAATATTTTGAATGTACATGTCGGGTCCATTGGACCCTTCTGGTAGACAGAGGGTTAACATTACTAGTTTTTACTTTTTAATATGTACTTGTATATTAGGTGATACAGTGTTCAGCAAAGTTTAGACAATCATCGATTATGCTTCTGTACTGAGAAGTATGTAACCAATTGTTGTAACTCAACTGTCATATATTACTGGGGACATATCTTGCATACACAAACAATAATTTTTAATTTATACGCTTTACATAATATATAATGATAAAAAAAACAAAAAAAACAAATTTAACATTGTGGCAAAAGTATAGACAATTTGTCTGTCAACAGAAAAATATCCATTAATTAAAATCGAACTGCACCTACATTGTCTGCTATTAATGCAAAAAAATGTGAGTTCCCATCTAAGAAACTAAATAATAGCAAATTTCACTTTTTTCAGTTAAATGAAATAATATCCTACATTAAAACCGTTAGTTTTGTCCTAAAAAGTTTAAAATGTATTAAAAAATAAGTACAGCCATTTGTATAACCCAAGTGTTCGTATTTTGTATTTAAATGTTAAAAATCACCAGTGTCTAAAATTTTGCTGAGCACTGTACCCGTAAGGCATGGTGACGCCACGGTGAGGTCGATGTGAAGTTGCACTGTGACTTTGTGACCGTCGATGTGACGTCACGTGATCTTCGATGAGAAGTCATAGTGAATAAAATGTGAAGTCGTTATGGCCATTTTAGAGCTCGTTTGTGACGTCACATTGTGAACACTTTGTGATGTCACGGTGTGACAAATTTTTGAAAAGTGTGTCATTTGTGACGCAATTGTCACTAACATGTGATGGTTTTGTGACGGCAGTGACAATGTTGTGAAGTCACATTGTGACGAGTTTATGAAAATTGTGTGATTTGTGAGGATTATGCCAATAACTTTGTGAAGAATATATGTGACTACAGTGCCAATGTTGTTCTAAAGTCATACTGGGACACAGTTATACATGTTCTAAAACAATTTACATCTATAACGTTATTATACTTTGGCGATACATCGCAATTAAAACTTGTGGCCGATTTAACAAGAATACATCAAAATAATTTTACTGAATCAAAATGGAATGCCTCGCAGACTTCAATCTTTGTTGAATTTTTTTTTTCTGTTGTAATAAATGAGAATATTGAAGACAATTGAATGTTCGATAGATAACAATTTTTTCAAAATTAGCTATTTGTTCTGCTAAAAACATTAAAATCACCAAAGAAAATGTTTTTTTTTAAATATTCGAAGATTTATCAATTTAAAATGTATATAAAAAATATAATATCTAATAATATATATAGATGTAGTATTTTTTGTATTCTTTAAACTATAGAAATACTGAATGAAATTAATTTATCTCATTTAATGCGCATTACGAACTCAAGTCACTGGTGAAGGTGATTTTTTCGATTTTTATCTTTAAAAAAAAATTGAAAGATAAAAAGGAATGCCGATATTTAGTAATTAAATTTTATATGTTGTACGATATTGATTACTATAAAAAAATTCTACATATGATTTTAATTGAAACGCAAGTTACTTCAAACAAGTTGGGACAGAGAAAATAGGGTATTTCTTTGTTATAGAGACTCCTCTTAATTTGATTATGCAAAAGTTTACGATCTCTCTAATATCATCGTGAAGTTTATACATGCGTCATATATATATATATATAGGGGAGACTAGGGACGGTTGACCATAAGGGAGGCTTGGCCCACCCATCGATTTTCATCTTTAAAAGAATGTCAGAGTTTTATCAATATGTGTCAATCAAAGCTAGTGGAATGCTCAAACAACAGTCTTCGTTTCATAGAGATTATCGAAATAGGTGTGGAAAAAATCAATTGGGAGGCATTTTTAACATAAAGTTGTGTTTTTTAGAAATATTTTGTAAGCTTTTTCCAAATAAATTATATCATAGAAATTTAAGTAAGTAGGCTTAAAGTAATGCAGAAATATGGAGATTTCATTCAAGGTATAAAGACTGTACAGTAAGTTAGGCTTAACATAACAATGTGGTATTCTTTAGGAAAGGTCTATGTAGGGAGGCTTGACCCAGTCAATGTGAGGGAGGGTTGACCAGATGCTCAAGGCTCCCTTAATTAAGTGGTTTTGGAAATATTTTTATTATACACTGTGCATAATGAAAAGTTAATGGTACATAATAAAATAATGTAAATTTATTCTGTAAAGCTTCAGTAAAATGGGGTGATGGAAAAGGAAACCTTTAAAAATGACTATAGAAAAATGTGAAAAATTGCTAGAAAATGGGAAAGCTGATAGGAACTTTTTTCTATTTAAATATTGCTCACAACAGTTAAATAGAAACAGTCGGAAAGACTAAGGATGAAAGCAGCTCTCTTAACCGTTTCAGGGGCAGTAGTATGTTTATAAAACCACTTAATTTTAATTCCGAAACATCACATTGACACCAGAATTTTGCTAAAATATTTTCATTTAACATGTATGTAAAATATAGCCTTTTTCTTATTTCGAAATAAATTTGTTCATAAATTCCGGTGCCAGTCATTTATTTCAACATTTTATTACTATAAGTACTTTGCCCCTTAAAGGTTTAAATCATGTTAATGATAAGTTAAGTGTTCGTGTGGTTGCAAAAGAACATAGCATCGATCGATCAACTTTAGGAAGGTATGTAAAAAAATTTCACCAGGGTGAATACAGCGAGATGAAGCCAAATTATGTGACAACTAGATTTATCAGATCGAGTGTCACAAAAAATAGAACAAGGATATAAAAAAGCGGGACAGTGGCTCCTAATTCCGGGCATAATAACATGAAACACTATGACAACGGAACCTTTCTCTAATAGAATACTGCCTTAAATGTTAAAATTTCATTTTCCCTGCTGTCCCATTATACCAGCTCAGACAAACATCCTGTTTAAAACAAAAAAAATTTCTCCTCTGAGTTACGATTGCGTCTTAACAGGTTTGATTAAGCCTCATATTTAAAAAAATATATATTTTTTATGATAATTAAAGCATGTAGAATAAAGTTATTTTGCTTTTTTTAAACTAATTTTATTTCTTTTCACAAATACTGCAATATAGAACAAAGTGGGTCAAGCCTCCCATGTAGTGGGTCAGCCCTCCCATATGTGGGGAGCCTTGACCCATTATTTTTTCATGAATAAAATCAATCATTTATCAAATTTCTTATATGTTACACTTATGTAGCAATTTTATTTTGATAACTGATTGTATAACGAATAAAATGAGATATAAAACTTTATTCTACGCTCAATATTTAAAAAATAAAAAAACATTTTGTAAAAAGTCGGTCAACCCTCCCTAGTCTCCCCTATATATATACTCCAAACTCTCATCAGGTTCCATATAGTCATTATATAGTACGTATTAGTATTGACACCTTTTATTCCACTTATATATGTCATGTTACACGCACACATATATATCTATATATATCATGTACATCATACGCATATCATACATATAAACGGCTACAGCTGGACATTTTATCACTCGAAATATTGTTTGTATTGTATCATATATTATTATAAAGTCATATATGCTTTATAATTTGGTATCCATAATCAGGATCGACTATATCACAAAAGTGCCATAACAAGTTCAAACTATCTCGATTCTAAAATAATGATTTGTCATGCTAGCGCTTTATTCTGAAAAAAAAAGAAGAAATGCTGCTTTCGTAATTGTATTGCAAACTTTTAACTACACAAAGAGAACTATTGTATGTAAAAATATCAAAACTGGTACTTTTATAGCAACATATATGATAAATATATTAAAAAAGTTTTTAAATCGAATAATTATTTTAAGTGCTACTTAATGATGAAATTACTAATATTTACTATGATTGTTAGAATATGCAATTTTTGGTATGTAAAAAAAAAATGATTTAAAACATAAAATAATAAATTGTTGATTCTTTTTTTTATATTTGAAATAAACAGAAAATTGCATACTCCTTATTTACAAATACAAAATTGCAAAATATACAATCTTACCTTTGTAAATATCTATTCGTGGCTATCTCCAGTCTTTTAATTTTAGAAAATTTACGAAGTACATTTTTGCAATAACAATCTGGAACTACTCAAATGATAAATACAACTTTGGTATGAAAAATTAACTCAGTATCCCCAGCATCAGTATGTTGAGAATTCTGAGAACAATTTTGATAACAATCGCTATGTTGGAAGATAGCAGCAATAAATAAAATCGTATTTTTAAGTTCGCTGTAAAAGCAATTGTGACTTTTGGGTATGTTGCAGATATGTAGCACGGCGATACAAGGGGTTAATTTATTTTATGTCAGGGTTTGCCTGCCGTAAAATTCATACTTAACCCTAGATCTACCGGGAATTTTATTCAAGTTTTAATAAAACGTTCTACACCAGAATTTTTATTTAAAACTATTTAACTTATTTATTTACCTTATTTTTGTCTGGTTTATATACTTAGTTTATTTTAAAGAAATTTCTGGTTTGAATGAATATTTTGTATGTACCTGTCGGGTCCAATGGACCCGTCTGGTAGACGGAGGGTTAAAAACAACTTTTTGATTATTAAAAAAAATAATAATAATAACTGATTGCCAAAATTGCATTTTTATTCACGAAATTATATATTAAAAAAATAATAACTCTTACTAACTATGATTTTTTTAAACAATCCTTTATTGTTTATAAAACACAGCACCGCAACTACTGCATTTTGGCCAAATTTGGAACTTTTGAACGTTTTGCCAAGGATCTGTCTGGCTGGATGTATGTTGTCATGGCCACTATAACTCTGATATTATCATAAATAGTACAAAGAGAGAATCTACAATGAAAATTTTAGAATAATGTGTGGTGAAAATTTTATAAATACATAAAATTGTTTCAGAACGTTACTTAAAAAAAAAAAAAGTTTGCAAGTAATTTTATTCTATAAACAGGACACTCGCTAAGGGGGGGGGGGGGCTAGCCTCCCTCCAAAAATAACTTTCGCAAATGTATTCTTTCGCAACACTTGACAAATTTACAAACTTAATTGGCAAATTTGTTTAAAATTTTAATAAAAACTATAATGCACTTTCTATTTCTGATAGACTTGACAGAAGTTACAAATCCACTTGATAATATTATGAAACTTTTTACAAATAATAACTATATTACATTTTCTAATTGTGATAACTCTGCAAAATTATAAAACTAAGTTGGCAAATACTGAAATTTGCATTTTCAATTTAAGGTCCCCCCCCCCCTCCCCCGAATATTAAGTTTTAGCGATGGCCCTGTCTATAAAAAGGCTGTTTTATGAAACAATTTAATTATCTTTAAAAGTTAATAATTAACGATTGATTATATTACGTGTACCTATACTTCCATAATTATGAAAATATGCGATTTTAACCAGATATTTTAAGTAATAAAACAAATAATTTTAAAATGCAATCTAAATCACTAACCTGCTGAACAAAATGGTTGATAAGCAAGTTATCTATTTCAACAAAATAAATAATAAATGTATTAAACTTATGTTTATAAGAAGCAAATTAAAATTATATAATTTAAGAAAAAAAAAGCAAACAGGGAAAATAATATGTTTTCATACCTGTTTTCATTTATGTTATTCGTTCTAAACTATTTTTTGCAGAACAAATTACGTCCGATAATAATCACAGTTGCAAAGCTTGGAATTGTTTTCACCAAGTCAAAGCCACTGTAAATTTCTCGGACTTTTTTTTTTTTTTTGATGTATTAACTTGGAGGTGCTCCTGTGTACTTTCTTGTTTCAATTTGTTAATCCGCATCAATACGCATCCATATTGTCAGGTGAACTTTCCCGCGTCTGTCGCGTTTATTAAAGCTTCTTCTCTATTTACAGTTATTTATTCTGCGGCCGTTACATCCGCAGACGATTATTTAGTTTCTTATCTAGTTTCAATGCAGGTGTTTTTCGTTTGTTTCGGTTGTTTTATTTGTTTTTGCATATAACAGATTTGGAACTTAATGCATAATAATTTTATGAGAGCGGTTCTAATTAGACTTTTTTATTTGAAGAATTTTTTAATGTATTTAAGTTAAAATGGATGTAAAGTTTATTTTCGGTAACATATAATAACATTATTCATAATTAGAGTTTATTAGAGAAAACATTGTTTAAAATGCGTAAAAATAAAAAAAACTTCTTTTCTTTCTAAAAAAAAGTAAAGTTTGTATCACATGAAATAAATACAAAATATCTTCTTAAAAGATAAAAAAGGTTTATCGATTAGAAAGTGTTTTCTTGGTCAATCTCTTATTCTTTTCATATTAATTTTCCGTAGAATAAAACATCTTGTAAAATAACTATTTTTTTAGACATTTGTGCAAAACAAAAAATGAAAAGACGATTAATTATGCCGTGGGTTTGCTTAAATTTTGTATATTTATTATATATTCGGAAAAAGTTAATTTTATTTAAAAATCTGAAGGAAGTAGATTTTTTTTTAAAAAGTAGTTACAAAAATATTTAAACTCTAACTGGGAAAAGTATGACTTGAATGCAAATTATAAAGCAAGAAATCGATATATGACTAAACTTTGAAGTCGCTATCTAAGTGCTCATTAAAAGCTGCAGACTTGACTTAACTTTAATAGAAAATGTTTAGTTTTAAACCGCAAATGTGTCTCTAATAATCTTTGAGAATTTTCTAGTATAACAGGTGATTATTTAGAAAAAATATTATAAAAGATAAATCGAGGTATGTACACCTAAAACATTTTTAATTAGATGGCATTCGTATACTTAGAAAATGTATTTGTGTTGCTGATGAATTAATTAAATTTTATGTTACATAAAAATAAAAAAGTTTTGGTCAGAGGCACAGAACAAACTTGGGCCACCGATATAATTAATTAATAATTATGTATACTTATGTATGCATTAATTACTCAAGAAAATACATTTTTGGAAATTTTCGATTTAGACCAAAAATAGGAATATTACCGAAATTCGGTTTCGGTCTTAAAAAATTGTTTTGCCCGATCCTTACTTATAATTATGTATATGGTAAATGGGTTGATGTCGTTGCGTTAAGTGATTCTTCGTAGTTTTAGTTATTACTAAACTTTTTAACAAAAACGGTCTTAAAAAACGTCTTCCGATATGTCAATAAATAAATATGCTAAATATAACTTAATTTGTGAGATGCGCACAAAATAAATCCGATCGAAGCTCCTAATTACATTTAGACGGCCTGTTTAAAGTATACTGTTTAAAATATTTCTCTTTATTTTCAAAGGTTTTTGAAATTCATATTTTTGTCACACTGAGACTTTACAATATGGTGGCTTTTTTGTCACATATGTGACGTGACGTACGTTACATGCAGTGAAATACAAGTGACGTCACAATTTTTTTTAAATTGCTAGAAATATATTTTGGTAAGGTAAATAACATGTTTTGAAGAATTTTTGTAATTTTTTTAAAGTTTTCTAAGAAGTTCACATCTCAGTCACAACTGACGTCACTTAGTGGTGGAATTTTGGTCACAGATGTGACGTGACCACAGTGACTTACAGTGACGTCACTGTGACCATGCATGCTATGAGGGTATGAATTAATCCGAATTTTCTAACATATTTCTTGTTTTTTGGAAATAATGTTTACTTACACGTGATTTACCTACTTTTTATTGCACTAAAATTTTCTTTAAATCGGAAAATAATTATATTTTTTTCTTTATTTTGTGTACTTTATTGTTTTTTATCAATGTAATGGCGACAGTTTGTTATAATTGTTAAAGAGACTTTTCAATCTCACCTTAATTTTATTTTATTTTACTATGCAAAATATAATTAAGCTTTGTTGATATTTGTTTTTGTAGAATGTGTCTAAATTATTTTTAAACATTATATTGTCTATATAGCATTTAAATTATTTTAAATTAATATTATTGTTTATTACATTAGTTTTAGTGTGGGTTTAGTTCAGTTTTTTCCGTTTAAATGCAAAAGTTTAATGCAATAAAAATTAATTTTAATATAACTTTGAAAAACAAGAATAAGGAATAGAGCTGAATAAAATATTTATAACATTATTACTGGAAACAATCTTCTGTATTTTTATATAATCATTGCATGAAGAATATATTGTAAAATAAGAATGGTGCAGAAAATAAAAAGGTTATCATAAAATTAATAAATTAGCAACACATGCTGATAAGTCTACCTAATAAGGCAAAAACTGTGCAAAAAAAGAGACATAAAATATATTTCAAATTATAGTATACATACTATATTATTTTTACTATTAGGTGCAATAACGTTAAAGCATTAAAGAAAATATAATGCCAAATCATAGCCGCTAACTTCTACGCTTTTTTCTTAACACTAAAATTTAACAGAAAAATTTTCTTTACTAAATCTTCGAAATCTGCAATTTAAAAAAAGCAAAAATTTCAGTTAAACTTTAGTAGTAAGAAAAAAGCATATAAGTTGGCACCTATGGCTAAATCATTTAAAACTGATTGTTTTTATAATAATAACTCCTTTTACTTTATACATTGCAACTCAAAATCTTAATTTATAAATTTTTCTGTAATTGTATCTAATACAACGTTAACAAAACAAACTCAGCTATTCACTTTTTTGTTAAGAAATATACTAATCAAATATTTATAAACACCTTTCCGCTTTTAGTTTATTTTTATTGCCAATAAATCGAAAAGTTGCCAAATATGGAAAACTGCAGCAGTGACGTGACGGCCTATTACCGCCTTTTATTACACTAGGCAACAAAGGCTTTACTGTCTATGCGAATCTAATGTAACACACAATTTCCATTACGACCAATGGAAGGTTAATCTGCGTATATTTATCTGTGCGTCAACACCATGGAACGACGAATAAAGAGGAATTGGCATATCCACAAAATGGTGAAGCTTCCACTTCAACCAGTTTCGCAGTGCCTCATTAGTTATTAACACAGGGGCTAACTTCCACTAGTAAATTTGAATAGAAACTACCTTTTTATTTAAACCTCTTATTAATGCAGAGTTTCAGTCATAAATAATGGCAAAAACAGGTATCAGTTTTTAATGGTTGGACATTTACTTCGACGTAGACAAGCATTTCCGCCATAATGCGACAATCTAGCGTTTACGCCATAATGCGACAACCTAGCGTTTCCGCCATAATGTGACAACATATACAACATGCTGCAGTGTCAGTGAAAGAAACTATAATATCTGCGCTAACTCCCACCAGTAAAAACAAATAGAAATTTTTACGATATTTGCGAGAAAAATTTTGCACGAATAAATCGCAAAAATAAAGCGAAATTTTCTATTCAAAACTTACTGGGGAAAGCTTGCACCGGCGGTAATCAGAAAGAGTGTTGCCAGATTGGCTACTTTTTTTAAAATCAGATTCTTGATTAGCACCACTTTTTTGAAATGGTAAAATGTGCCTCATTTAATGACACATTAATTAAGGCAAAAACAAAGTGAATTTTACCGTTTCAAAAAAGTGATGATAATCAAGAAATCTGAATTTAAAAAAAGTAGCCCACTGGCAACACCGAACAGAATCTGTTGATCCGATGTAAAATATCAGCCGCCATCTTGTGACAACCACCCCAGTTACTTCTCTCGCAAATGGTAGATTCAACGCTATATGTCTCATTCTCTTTATTCATAACTTCATTGTCTAGACACGGTTTTGTTTGACTGATGCTTCAACGGTGGAACATTGGGGAATTACTTATAATGAGCTGCTAGTCTCAAGCTAGTGCTACCACCTATATTTTGAGACCAAAAACTTTGACGATGACTCAGGCGATAAAGAAAATATTGCAGATTTAATGTTTTTTCCCTTTTGGGCCAAAGTTACCCCAAATGACGACAACTTTAAAAAATATTCATATTTATACAAAAAATCAAGTTATAGATGACCACAAATAACTAGTGGTTAGTCTTATAGTGAAATTGGATGACTGGTGTCAAAACACAATATATCCATATGACAAAAAATAAATAAATAAATATAGTAAATTGCGTTAACCCTTAACCCTTCGAGGGGTGGTGGGATATATTAGATCCTACCTAATTTTGATTCAGATTTTCACCAGAAATTTTTAAATAAGTTTTACTTTTCTAACTTTGGTGAAAAAGAGCTGAAACATTGCTTTTCCTAAATTTGAAATAAAATTTTTACAAATTTCCGGTTTGAATTCAGGATTACAGAAACACAATTGCACGCCCCTCAAAGGATTAAATGCATAGTGATGCATATACAGGGCTCGCACCGTTCCTAAAATTTTCGCACTTTGCTACCAGTATTTTAAATAAGAATTCTTCATATTGGATTCCTTTAACATTTATAATATAATTATACAACAAAGATTATCGTTTTAATTTAGTGGTAGCAAAGTGCGCAAATTTTAGGAACGCTGCGAACCCTGCATATATGCATCATTTTTTGTTTAATTCTTAGCAACCACTATATTTATATAGAAATATTAATCCTGTAAAAAGTACAAAAGTACGCTACTAAATAAAGTTAAAAAACTATCTTAAATTTCTGGTGTCAATCTTAAATTGTGGTGTATTTGTTTAATATAAGAATAAAAAACACAATTCTAAACGAATAATTCATGCGTTTAAGGGTTAAGTTTTACAAAATAAAAAAATGTATAAAATAAGGTATTGAGATTCATACATATTAAAATATTTACTAATTTGCAATATTTTTGTTTTTACTTGTATTGCAGATGTGCAACATAAAAGGTTGACGTATTATACGAAAAATGTATCTCTGATTTTTTCACTATTTTTCCTATGTAATAAAACTTTTTGAGAATCATAAATATTTTTTTCGAAACAAAATTAAAAATTAAGCATTTAAAGGGTTAAATGAAACAATTTATCAAGTATCTCCAACTTATGTATTGCTGGACATCTAGCTACCACTATTTTATAACAGAAAAATTTGCATATTTAGTGATACACTCTTTTCATAATATATACGGCAAATATTTCCTTACGGAATTTGTGATGGCAAAAGACTTCAAGCAGTGTTTCCAAGTCGCCGGCGTTTTGCACACCACTGTTATCTTCGAGTAAATCTGGTTCATTTAAATCGCACAAATGTTCCGATTAAATAAAATAACATTTTCTGTATTAAAATACTGGTATTCAAAGAGCCGGAGATTTGGCAGATCTGCTTCCATGCAAAAAGTTTGAAAACACATACATTATATGGACATGTAAACTACCCACTTTATTTTGAGAAATACTTTGGGATCATTGTCCGTAGAATAGTTCATTTGAGAAACATACGCAATAAATTGTCATAATTGTCAAAATGTTACTTTATGAAAACAATATATGAAAATAAGAAATGGAATATTGCAGCCCAACAGACTAACTAACAACTTGAAATAGCAAGTACATTTGTAATTGTACGACGTTGTTGTGATTGCTTACGAGCGTTAACCCCTTGAGGGGCAAGTGATTGCATTCCCATAATGTTGAACTCACACCGTAATCTTTGAAAAATTCGATTTCAAAATAAGTAAAAGCAATTTTACCGCTTTTATCCACCATAGTTAGAAAAGTAAAATTTAATAAAATTTTTCTGGTGTAAAAGTTCATTAATCGTAGGTGGTATGTAATATATACCGCCGCCCCTCAAGGGGTTAAGACTTATCAAAAAATTGGAATATTAATGTTAAAATAAAATATATCCATGAGAAAACAAAATATACATGGTGTAGGGGGAGGACGGTTAAAGTGACAGCTAAAGGGTTTGATGAATTTTTAAGATGCATTTTTAATCAGTAAAGTTCTGGAAACAAACAACAATAGTAACTTTAGTTGAAATTTCTATTTTACTTTTTAAAATTTATTTTACAATTTACATGTTACTTTTTAAGAAAAATTACAAAATAGCCGCTTTCGCCGCCTAGTCAGGGCAAAGTGGTTAACATACGTAAATGAAAAAAAAATCACATTGCTTAAAAGTGTATATTTAATCAATACAAGCTAAAGTAACACTCATTAAGAATAAGTATTATGTTTTTTAATATTTTAGGTTTTAAATAGTTATAAGATAAAGTATACAGTAATGAGAATTGATATGATGAATGGAGGAATACACGTGCCCCGAGCATACATAAAGACCAAAAATGTCGAGAGTAAGCCTTTCTCTGCAAAAGTTATTGCTCCAACCAGTCTTCTTTCTTTCAAACAAAATACTTTTGAATAATATTTTGTTATGAACAATAAATAAAAAATCGTTTTCGGCCAATGTAACCGTCTGACTATTTTGCCCGATCTCTTTGTGGGCACATTGCCGGAATGACGCCATTACAAAAACTGTGGCCTAGCATCTAATCTACATGAATTAGCGTTCTCAAACACACACCATTTGAGAGGTTATTTTACACTGATTAAATAGTATAAAAGCAAACAATTATAACACTACATATTAGTCATCTATAATCAAGAAATTGTACTACTTACCTAAAATCAAATGTACGAAAAAAAATCCAGTGAGTGTAGAACTAAATAAATGCAATATTTCGCTTCAAAATGGCAGACAGTACTACCAGCATGTGTGACGACTTTATCACCCAGTTCTTGCGTAGAGGGGGAACTATGTAGCGGAAAAAAATCAAATGGCCACTTTGTTCTCAGTGCCAGTCTATCCGTCTTCCTATTAAATATGTCAAAAGACACAATTTATAAGGTATCTACAACCTGTGCCGCACGGGACAAAAAGATATCGTTGCTTTAGGAAGAAAAATATACCTTTTTTAGCGACAGAAATTTTTTCTTATAAATGAGATGAAGATTGCCTTTCGAAAATTTTCATGGCATCAGTCTTTCAGGCCAAACTTTGGAAGACCTCTATAAGATATGGATGTAACCGGGAAATTCCAAAACAATTTTTACATTCTAATTATATTAACATTATGATGAAAAACATTATTTACCGCGACAGCGATAATTTTGACCGTTGCAGAAATGTTTTATTCGAATCAGTAATTTCTACGTAAAAGACATGTAAATGGATACAACACCGAGTCAGCTAGGTGGGGAGCATTGTTGCCAGTGGGCTACTATTTTAAAATTCAGATTTCTTGACTGACACCGTTTTTTTGAAACAGTAAAACTAACTTTGTTTTAGCCTTAATCAAAATCTTGGCAACAGTGGTGGGGAGGTCTAACTAATGCCTTAAGCTCAATAACCCCCACATTATCGATGCGATACAGAAATAAGTTAGATAATTTTGCTGTAGGATATATATTTTTTTAATTTTGAGTAAAATTTTCGTCCATTCTAGTGTTTAAAAGAAAATGTGTTATTAAATGCACCTAAAAACACAATATAAACATGCTGGGAGTGTGCTCGAATATTACATGTTTTGCTGAGATATGTGATCACGCAATGTATGAAAAAAATTGCAATTTCCGTGGAACTGATGCCTTGAATTGCTATTAGCCTCACCTCTGGAAACAGCAGCGTATGTTTTCCACCAGTGTTACCAGTAGGCTAATTTTTTTAAATTCAGATTTCTTGATTGGCACCAATTTTCTGATACGTTAAAATTCCCTTTGTTTTCGCCTTAATTAATCTTTCATTAAATAAGTGGCTCTTTACCATTTCAAAAAAGTGGTGCCAGTCAAGAATCTGAATTTTAAAAAAGTAGCCCGTCTGGCAACTCTGTTTTCCACTTGGTAAAAAGACGACAAGTCTGTCTTGGATGATTGGTTTTATCTCATGAACTTCAGAATCCTTTCTACAAAGAAAATAAAATTTAAGAATCTAACCAGAAAACGCTAGAGCAGAGCTACTTATTGACGACTTACTGAGGACAGAACAGTCACCATGAGTAGGAATTTCAGTCATACAATGATTTGATACATATTTCCATAGCTGCCAACTTGTACGGATTTTTCCTACCACTAAAATTTAAAAGAGATTTCTGCCTTATTAAATTATCAACATTCACGGGAAATCGGCGATTGAATTAGGCAAATTTTTCTATTAAATTTTAGTGGTAGCAAAAATCGTACATGTTGGCAGCTATGTATTTCCCATGATTTGAAAAAGTGACTTTCCACGAACTACTTTTCAGCTTTAGATTGGCCCGTTTTGCTCGCTTACATAACCGCTTGAATGTGGAACAATTCTTGGGAATATATGGCAAAAATGCAAATGTGTTTGTGTATATTTATATAAAAAACAATTACTTATAACCCGATGATATACACAGAAATTGTACGCTTCGCTAGTGCAACCACCTTAATCCTTTTAGGGGAAATTAATTGAGTTTCTGCAATTTTAAATTCACACCGGAATTTTAGAAAATTTTTACTTCTGACTAAGAAAAAGCAAATTTACAACTTTTTCCACCAAATTTTTAAAAGTTAAATATAATTATAAGTTTCTGGTGCAAATCTTGATTAAAGTTAGGTAGGATATAATACCCTCATAGCATGCATGGTCACAGTGACGTCATTGTGACGTCACTGTAAGTCACTGTGGTCACGTCACATCTGTGACCAAAATGCCACCACTCAGTGATGTCACATTGTGACTGAGATGTGAACTTCTTAGAAAACTTTAAAAAAATACAAAAGCTCTTCAAAACATGTTATTTACTGTAAAACCGGCAATTAAAAAAAAATTTGTGACGTCACTGTCATGTATGTCACTGCATGTAACATACGTCACCTCACATATGTGGCGAAAAATCCTCCATATTGTAAACTCACAGTGTGACAAAAATATGAATTTAGGAAAGCTTTAAAGATGAAGAGAAATATTTTAAACAGGCCGTCTTAATGCATTTTGGAGCTTGGATCGGATTGATTTTGTTGTATACTTTATTATAATAAATAAATTCACTTTTATACTTTCTATAATATTCTCCTTTTCTGTTAATGTTTAACTAGTTTGAGTCACTATTTAAAAATAAATGTTGCTATTTGTTTCTGACTTTTTTAACAAATTTAACATTTTCTGAATATATAATAAAATATACAAAATATATCCAAAACGAATGACATATTTATTCATATTTTAATTTTTTTCCCCAGAAATTTGTTTAAAAAATAGTTATTTCCCACGCTGATTTATTCTACAGGAAATTAATACAGAAAAAAATAAAAGATTATAAAGAAAAGACACTTTCTTTGCCCGATAATCTTTTTTTTTTTTTTTAACATATTTGGCATTTATTACATGTGATAGAAACTTTTTCTTTATTTTCCATTAAATTGATTTTATATACACTAGAAATTTGAATAATCTTTTATTTTATATACTCTAATTATGACTAATACAATTTTTATAATTTACAAAAAAGAGACAGTCCATTTTTACTTGAATTGATTTTAAATTGATTGAAAGCTAAAATGAAATGCACACACAAAAAAAATAAAGGAAATCAAACAGAACATTTTAATTAGCCACACTTTTATAAATGTATTACGCATTTAACTTGCAAATCTACAATAACAAATAAAACCATCTGCCCGCGAATTTTGTTTTCTGCAGACGATAGCAAGAGGAAAAAGTGTATTTATTCTTTTGAATAGTGGCAGCAGCTGGAAACAGTAGCTCTTTTATGAATGTGTATAGTTGGCACTGGTTTTTTAAATTCTAAAAAGTTATACAGGAACGCGGTCAAGAAATATTTTACATAAAATATCAGCCCGAAAAAGTACAATGTGCAGTGACCGGTTAATCTCAGCTGGTCAATGTCATTGTGTCTAGTATTCGGACATAATTCTTCGAATTTAAGAACTTTCGTTTTTTGGATTACCATAATGGAATTATAGAAGACGATGTCAACATGAAATGGGTAAGAAAAAATTATTTTTTTCTGCTTTCTTTTATTATGATTTGAGTTAATTTCACATAAAAAACATGTTATAAAGTAATAGATGCCATTAATTTAACTTTTATCTATTCAATAAAATTTAATAAATTTAATGTTTATTTTGAATAGTTGAAAGAAAAAATAGTATGTCAACGATTTTAATCAGATGGTTAAAACCATTTATTTAAATTGCAGTTTAATCGCATTTATTTTCCTTTTAAAAATTATCTGGTTAAAATCACATTTTCGTAAATTAAAAAATATATATAATCAATAATTCACATAATTAATAAAGATTTAAAGCTAATTAAATTACTGAATAAAAAACCTTTTATAGAATAAAAGTGTTTGCAAACTTAAATTTTTAATTTTGCGTTAAGTAATGTTCTGAAATAATTTGCATTGCATGTTTTTATATAATAAAAAATGGATATCTGCTCAGCGATACGGAATTTTCCACATCAAAATTTTATTTATCATTTGAGCAGTTTCACATCGTTATTGCTAAAAGCAACTTCTTAAATTTTATAAAATTAAAAAGGGTGGTGATGCCCACAAAAATATTTTTGTAAGGTACATTCGTATTCTTTACAAGTTTGTGTTAGAAAATTGACAGTATTATGAGAAGTATGGTAATTTTCTCTTTATTGCAAATATAAAAAAAGATACCTTTTAGCCAATAATTTTTTATACTTAATTTTGGTTTTTTATATGCTTAAAATGATTTATTCTAACATCCTAGTAATTTCAACTTTAAATAGTGCTTAAAATAGTTCTGATTGAAATCAATATAAAATTTACTTGCATAACATTTTATAATGTACATAACGAAATTTTAGTCATATGACATATATATGTGACATGTGTATAAGGCATATATGAAGCATATCACATAATAAAACACATGAATATTATACAGGATAGGTGTGAAAGTAATGGATACCCTTCCAGTAATGGACACCCTTGAATGTTTTTGGTTTCTAAAAAAATAACCAATAAAAATTTAGCTTTTATTATTTTTTTCATAACTCCCTCTTGATGTTTTATAAACTGGGTTATTGATGATATATTCTTAATCAAAGCAATCAGGAAGCAGAAAATAATGTTTCGAAGCTCTACTGTTTTTCAGTGAAAATCTTAATGAACCTGTTAAAAGCTTAATTCACTTAATAATTTTATATATATTTTTTTTATTTTCTTAGAAAACTTCTATGTTTTTGTTTTGGTAGTAATAGAAAACTTTGAAACGTTTAATTACTGAATGTACAGTATGGACATCCCATGTGGACATTGCTAAAAATGCAATTTAAGTAATGTTCATAGTAGATAAAAATCTTTTGACAAAACTGAAAACCTAAGTAATCAAATTTAATAATTTATATTGCACTTACCAGAATGTAATAACACAAATTTTATATAACTTTGCATTACATATTTTATAATCTGGTAATAAATAAAACAAATTAGGAATCGGAGAATATTGTTTAAGGACACAGGGGAAAGAAGTGCTCAATTTCTATCCATTAAAATAAAGCTACAGAAGTTGTTAAAAATATACTTATTATTTGCTGTCTTAAACGTTTTTCATTCTTCTCTGACCAAAAAATAAATAAATAAATAAATAAAAATCCCATATTAGTAATTAAATTTATACTTATAGTAGTAAATGGAACGAGTAAATCTGCGGATCAGTGGCCTCAAACATCAGTTCTGAACTTTTATTTTGAAATTATTTTATTTAATATTTAAAACATTCAACCTGCAGTATTATTTCTTTCATATATATAATATTAATTACTGCAAGTAATATATCAAGTAGTTTCGGGGTGTTTCACTGTTAAAAATAGTGGTAAACATACGAATTTATGCACTAATATTCCATTTTTTTTTTTTTTCAGATTTTTTTGAATTACCTTCCTAAATCCACCACTGTCTCTAAAATTTGACAACTGTAATGCCCTGTCATTTATTATTTTAAACCATTTATCTAAAATAATTAAAATATTGATTTTGTAATAATCACAATAATTGATTTAAACAGTGAATAATTATCACATATATTTTATTAATTAATAATAACTTAATTGTTAAATTTATTTGAAAATAACTATTTTGTTTCATTAGTTAGTATGCTTCCGATAAATTCTGATTCTAAATACAGTCATTAAAACAATTACATGTACTATATTTTCTGGCGTGTCCATGACCGGAATTGTGGGTATTTTGATATATTTCTGTTATTTACAATAAAATTTTGATTAATATTGGGAAATGAGACTATGAGAATAGTTAAATATTATTGATATATTAATATAATACTGGAAAAACTGGAATATAAAAATTATAGGTATTAATTATAGTTTTAAAGAAATTCCTTAAGGGCGTCCATTACTCATCTACCCTATATGACGTATAAAACATATATAAGACCTACACATGATATATATATATATATATATATATATATATACGTATATAAGTTAAACTATGACTTTGGCTAAATCGCAACTGAAACCTTGGCGTAATCGTACATGCACAGACCACTATAATAAGGAAGTACCAAAGCGTAATGGCAGAAGTAGTTGCTTCGTCTTCATTTATACTCAAGATTTTCAACTGAAATCTGTATGTTGGAAATATTGCGCAAATAATACACGTAGTGTTATCAAAAGATATTTCTGTATTAACTTTAACAGGATGATTCTAATTGGTAAATTAATCAACAAAGATTTAATATCTCTAACTGAGTGAAAAAGTGTTCAAGTCAGGATTCCAACCAGAGACCTTTGACGTATGCTGCCAATGCTCTGCTAACTGAGCCATTCTGGACAAATTTCATCCAGAGAAGTATTATTATGTACTTATATGAGTAGTATGTGTTATTCATACGGGTAGTATGTAAAATAATTAAAGTATTATTATATAAGTTTGTGTAATAATAATAAGTACATATTCATATTCACTGGGTGAATTGTGTGCATTAAATTTATCCAGAATAGCTCAGTTGACAGTTGATAGAACATTGGCAACTTACGCCATTGGGCCCTAGTTCGAATCCTGACCTGGATGCTTTTTCACTCAACTGGAAAAATTACAATAAATGATAATTTTGCTTGAACATCAGCGTTATTGGTCAGAAATATTGGCAAGCTGTGCAGTTTTACATATGTGCTGATACCTTTGGGTGTTAACGTGAGTAAAAGCTTTTAAAGAGAGTGCAAAAATACTTAATGGCAAAAAAGTTTGCAATAACCTTCTACAAAATGAGAGAAACAAAAACTTTTCTTTTTTTTTTTTTACTTTTCGCCTTGCCCAACACAGCAACAGAAAATAGACACTGCGTGTATGTTATAAATACAATTAAAGCTGTGGTGTTTTTAGCATGTGTGTGTGAGGGGAATGCATAAATATTTTTCAAAGGCAACATTCATCAAATATTGAAAACAGTACAATCTGTTACAATTGTAAGGCAAGTGAGGGAAATTAAATTTTTAACTTTAATTTAGAAGAAAGTCTGTATATTGTATATGACTATTTATACATGTTATACAGTATTTATTCATAAATTGTGAGTATACGATTTTAGGATTCCAAACCAATTCTAACAGAAAGATCGCGTGCAGTAATAATAATTTCAAACGATCCTGTTCTTTTAAATTGTTAGAAAATCTTCAAAAGAAGTTAAATCGAAACAGAATTATCCAGTGTTAACCCTAGATCTACCGGGAATTTTATTCAAGTTTTAATAAAACGTTCTACACCAGAATTTTTATTTAAAACTATTTAACTTATTTATTTACCTTATTTTTGTCTGGTTTATATACTTAGTTTATTTTAAAGAAATTTCTGGTTTGAATGAATATTTTGTATGTACCTGTCGGGTCCAATGGACCCGTCTGGTAGACGGAGGGTTAATAACAATTTCGTCACAAATGGCACATATTTCACAAATTGGTCACAATGCGACTTCAAAGCAATGCCGCTTTCGTCACAAGTTCGTCACAGAGTTATAGCCAAAATAGTCACAAATGACACATTTTTCACAAATTTGTCACATCGTGACTTTACAAAGTGGTCACAATGGGACGTCACAAACGAGCTCTAAAACGGCCATAACGACTTCACATTGTAGTCACCATGACTTCACATCGACGTCACGTGACGTCACATCGACGGTCACAAAGTCACAGTGTGACTTCTCAGCGACGTCGCTGTGACGTCACCATGCCTTACGGGTATATGCAGGATGTCTCAATAGGTCGTTTACAAATTTAACATGCTGGTCTGCCATATCATGAGAAACAAGATTTACATAGGAACTTGAGTTCGAAAATGCGAACTGCGACCGTTAGAGGTCGATGAACGCAGGTGTGGGGTGAAGAAAGAAAGAATATCGAAAGAGGTTATTAATATAACTTTTATTAAAGAACATGGTTTAATTTACAGAAAGAGTTCAAAATTCCTTCCATTCGCCGCAATGCATGCTTCACAATGTCGGCGCATGGATTCACGGGCCCGTTCAAAATGGGCAGGTGTGTCACTGACACGTGCCGCCGCTTCCATGATCCTGGAGACGAGATACATGTCTGATGTTATGGGCGTCTCGTACACCATGGACTTCATGTGTCCCCACAGATAGACATCTAGGGGAGTCAGGTCGGGCGATCGCGGTTGCCATGCGACAGGTCCGCCTCTGATAATCCAGCGATTAGGATAAGTCCTATCGAGGTATTCTCGCACAGTGTAGCTAAAATTAGTAGACGCTCCATCATGCTGAAACCAGATGGCGTGTAGCGGCTGGAACGTCTTCTCTCAGATCCGGCAAGACTCTTTCTAAGAAAATGCGATAGATATTCCCATCGAGGCACTGTGGTAGAAGGTTAGGGCTAATTAAAATGTAACCGATAATACCAACCCAAACGTTTACGGCGAAACGTTGCTGACGTGCATGGACACGTGTAGACCTTGGGTTTTCATGCGCTCATATGTGTATGTTGTGCACGTTCAGGACCCGTTCTGTGTAAAACAGGATTCATCCGAAAACAAAATCCACGATGGAAAATCCGGCTGTGTGGCCCGTTGTTGCAAATACCCGCGTGCGAATGTAACGCGTTGGGGATAATCGTCAACGCACAATGGGTTTAATTTTACCACTTACAAATTTTACCACTTACTCTTTGTAAGTGGTAGGGGTGTTGCGTGTCCTCATGCAGTATGAGCATAATGCTAGAACGATGTACACCCAAGAAGCGTTTGCTTGCTCGGATATTTGTTTGCGGGTTTCTGTCAAATTCCCGGAACACGGTTTTCTCTACGACAGGCGTGCGTGTAGTGTGTTCTCGACTGATGTGGCTACGTACTTGGAAAGCTTTTGCTTCACACAATCTGCAGTGCATGTCCAAACAAAACATGACTTGGCTGACGTCTGCTTGGGAAGAGCTCAATGTACATCCGTACAGCGGCTGGTGCATTTCCATCCGCAGCACGATATACGTAATGCATATCGGCCATTTCTGGGTTGGTTACTAAACCGATTCATCCTTCTGCAACGTCCTCGCCTGAAATGATTACGCTTCCCACTCTCCCGTAAACCTGCACTCATCGCCCTCTAGCGGCCACAGTTTGCATTTTCGAACACAAGTTCCTATGTAAATCTTGTTTATCATAATATGACAGACCAGCATGTTAAATGTGTAAACGACCTTTTGAGACACCCTGTATAATATATACCACCGCCACTTAAGTGGTTGAGTACACACCAAACTTAAACAACAAATAGAAGCGCTATCATCCTCTCCGCAATTTTATTGGGTCGTTCGGGAAGTCGTTTCAGTTTGGGAAATTTAAGTCGCACCGGAAAATTTTACCATTTAATTGTCAGACATTAATTCCAATATCTAATGTCTAATAATTCATGGCCGAAATTTCCAGTACAAATTGATTTTCATAAACGGAAACTACTTTCGGAACGACCTAGTAGCATAAAACAAGAGGCGTGTTACCGCAATTCTCACAATTTTAGTGTATAACAAGTGGAGCGCTATCGTGTTTCTCCGAACTCAAACAGTTAATTATTACAACACAAATTTTGTAACCGGCCCGTTTATTCACACAAATTTGGATATGTTTTTGCAGTTAAATAAGCCGAAAAAAAACTGTTAAAAATTTGTGGTAGAAATGTGTGGACTCTGCAGTATATTTTTCATTTTTCAAACCCCACGGAAAAACAGGATAACCATTTATTCAATCAAAATAATAAGAATCCTCAGTCGATGCGGAACTCGTATTTCATTCTGTCGCGCAAATCAATTGTATGGTTATGTGTAGTTATAATGGTTATGTGTCATTTTCCAATAACAATCTCTTTTATCGCTGAGAGTTGTAACAAATGATAACGGCAAGTTGCTACTTAGAAATGGAGATATATAAAATTTAAGACATATTGCATTAAATGTAATTACTCATTACAGCTGCTAAAAACGCTGACGTCGTCTTCTTCGGCAAGATCATTTGTATTAGGGAGTGCGAAGTACGTGTTAAATTTTTTCGTCCGCACAAGCGCCAGTTTTTCACTATAAAACCGGTTCACAGAAGGCGAGCATTGCATTAAATAAAATATCAGGAAGAAATAATGGTAAAAAAAAGTTGCAATTGGAGTTATACTATTGTCTTTGTTCCCTGGTAATATAAAACTGCATAATGACCATATCATTTTCAAGCCGGAAAATATATAAAGTAACTTTCAAATAACAGAATTACAGAAGTTATACGGTACTTTCTCCATAAGGCAAATCGCTGTTCAAGTAATAGTTGTCATCTCTGGTAGTTGATAGCTCGTTCAAAGGAACGTATGTAGTCCTCGGAGAGGTCTCTTTTTTTAGAGACGAAATAAAATGTATTACCGTCTGTTTTTCCTCACGAATCTTTTAGTTTTATCTTGAAAAAATGTCTTAGGAACCCGCTTCTTGGTGAGCTTTAACCCTCCGTCTACCAGACGGGTCCATTGGACCCGACAGGTACATACAAAATATTCATTCAAACCAGAAATTTCTTTAAAATAAACTAAGTATATAAACCAGACAAAAATAAGGTAAATAAATAAGTTAAATAGTTTTAAATAAAAATTCTGGTGTAGAACGTTTTATTAAAACTTGAATAAAATTCCCGGTAGATCTAGGGTTAAGTTGCATCTATCTTAGTAATCCGTGTGTGCCATGTTGAACATCTCTGTTGTAAGGAGTTACGTACGTGCTAATCTCCTTCGTTTTAAGTGCCACTGTTTTGCGAATTGAAAATTACTCTTTATTTAACACCAGAACTACAGGAAATTTGAGTCAAGTTTTATAAAAGTATTCCATGCCAGAATTTTGATTTAAAACAGTTTAAATTTACTCAGCAAAGAAAGAAACAGTGGGCCATCAGTTGGAAAAAAGATGGCAGCCAGCAGTGCTATCAGCGGTAAAGTGCAAGGGTGACATTACTTAACCTTCCGTCTACCAGACGGGTCCATTGGACCCGACAGCAATATTTAATGTAAATTTTTCTCATGAAAAATAGCATTCAAAGTTTCGCGATTACATGACTTTTCCTGCAATTGTCTCCTCTATGTATATGCAATTGCGATTAAAATTTTGTTCGAAATTTTTTACCTATTTTTAATTTGTTTCATTGTTTACCACGCGGGTCCATTGGACCCAACATTAAAACAAACGTAATATACTGTTGCTTTCTTTTTCTAGGGTTGCCATAATTCATGAGGAGGAACAGGGTTACCATAATTGGCTGTTTATCGCCCATTTGGCGATGGATTTTTAGCGCCAATCTCGCCAAATTTGGCGACTTTATAATGAAGTTTTGAGAACATTCTAGACTGATATAGTAAACTTCGTGCTCTATATATAAAAGGTTACTTCTGGTTCAGAGAGTCATTTATCAACAGACACAGTTAGTGAGCGAATGGTGTCTATTGATGTTTTTGAGTCTTTTCATTGAAAATAGGACTTGATATTTGAAGACAAGTAATAAGTGTAGTTTGTACGTGCTTTGTTATTTTACAAATATTCATCATTTTCTTATTTCCTAACTTATTTTTTGTTAAAAACTGAATTGAAGATGAACAGAAAAAAAGTATTGACTCAAGAGGAAATTCAAAAAATTATGGAAAATCCGGACGATATAGAATTCGACACCGATGATGAAAATCTGTCGTCTGATGAAGGTGAAGTAGATTATGTTGAAATACATAATGAAATTTCTGATTCCTACTCAGAATCTGATAATGATTCCAATGTAGTAAATGTAGCAACCACAAGTACTTCAAATTCTACTTTTGTTTCCAAAAATAATTCACAGATCTGGTATAAGAATGAAGTTGCCAGACCACGAGGAAGACGTACTGAAATCAATATTTTACGTGAAAAATCTGGACCTTCAAGATTTGCAAATCGTGAAGTGGATTCCATATCATCCTCATTTCTTATCTATTTCCGAAAAAGACTTTTGGAAATTATAGTAAAATGGACAAACGCGGAAGGCAATAGAGTATTCGATAAAGAGTGGAAACCTATAGATATTATAGAACTTAAAAAATTCATCGGACTTTTATTACTTATTGGAGTATATAAATCGAAAAATGAAACAGTAAGCGAACTTTGGAGCATAAAAAATGGAAGACAAATATTTCGGGACATTATGAGTCGCAATAGATTCACAAGTATATTACGTGTCATAAGATTTGATGATGCTGCTGAGAGGCGTAAAAGAAGATCAACTGATAAATTAGAGCCAATAAGAGAATGCTTTGAATTGTGGAATAGCTATTTACAAGACCCTTATATTCCTAATTGGTCTATGACTGTCGATGAGCAATTAGTTTCTTTTCGTGGAAAATGTCCTTTCCGTCAGTATATGCCATCTAAACCTGGAAAGTATGGATTGAAGTTCTGGGTTATTTGTGACAGCGTAACATCGTATGCTTGGAAACTGGAACTATATACAGGCAAAAATGAAGTAAGAGAATCTCATCAGGGAGAAAATGTAGTTAAAAGATTGACGAAGGAAATTGAAAATTCTGGTCGTAATATTACATGTGATAACTTTTTTACGTCATATGCATTAGCAACACATCTTACTTCAAAAAAATTATCTCTTATTGGAACAATTCGAAAAAATAAACCTGAATTACCCGCTGTGTTCACAAATCCAAAACATCGTTCTGTATATTCTACTTTATTTGGGTTTCAAGAGAAGGCGACCATCATCTCTTACTGTCCCAGAAAAGGTAGAATTGTTACTTTGCTAAGCACAATGCAGGGCTCGCAGTGTTCCTAAAATTTTCGCCCTTTGCTACCACTATTTTAAAACTATAATCTGTATTGTTTAATTCTATTATAGATGTTCAAGGAATCTACCACGAAGAATGTGCGAAAATTTTAGGAACGCTGCGAACCCTGACAATGCATAACACTTATGATATTGACAACAGCTTAGAAAAAAAGCCACAAATAATCCTAGATTATAATAAAACCAAAGGCGGAGTAGATACGATGGACAAAATGGTAAGAGCATATAGTGTGAAACGCATGACACGTCGGTGGCCTTTGATTGTATTTTATAATATGATCGATATAAGTGCGATGAATGCATACATAATATGGTAGTCGCTGAATGTGATCCGAAAATGAAAAAAAGGCGGAATTTCATTATTCAACTTGCAGAAGAATTAGTAGGTGAAGGAGGTATCGCCGTCTCAACATCTACTTCAGAACAACTTTACGCAAATAGTTTTGAACCTCCACGAAAAAAATCAAGATGTCATATTTGTCCCTCTAAAAAAGATCGAAAAACACGAACATTATGCAAGAAGTGTACGAAAAATGTTTGCGGAGAACATTCCGTCGTTATTTGTACTTCATGTACAGAATAATTTTATTATGATGAAAAACGTTTTGTAGTCATTATAATATACTATATATATTACTTTCTTACTGTATGTGTTACTTTCTTACTCTATTACTATATATATCACTTTTATATATTGTATAAGGTGCATTAATAACAAATATATTCATTGTAGATAAATGGGTGTTTTGTATATTTTGAAATCCTATATATTTTACATATGGGTTCAATGGACCCGAATGGTAGTTCTTGCATATACTTTTTTTTGGTAGTCTGAAGGTTAAACCTGTCGAAAAGTGTCCAAGCCGAATGCAGCTGGCCCATTAGTGATGGCCAACAGCAGACCAGCATTGACATGCCATCACATTACTTCAATCCGACACTTTTCCTGCAGTGCTAGCACATATCCCACTGCTATTCCTTTGCTGGCCCAGCACTTTCCCTTACAAAATTTTCTTATAGAATTCTATAAAAAAACAAAGTATTATATAATTATGGCTCTTTATTCTATAAGCTAGTTTCACCAAGAGCTATAGAAACATTTGTAGAAGTGTCTATAAATGTCTATAGCAATATTTGAACTGCATGTGGTCACCCTTCCAAGTACTGACCGCGCTCGATGCTGCTTGGTTTTCGTGATCGGACCTGAACAAGTGCTTTCCGCGTACGCTACGATTCCTCGTAGTTGTCACGCTCTCCTTACACTATTTCAAGTTTGTTTCTTTTGTGATTTACGTTCCCAACCATTAAACTGGTATAGAAATTATTCTATTGTATAGAAATCCTACGTATTTTATGCGCTTTTTTTTATTATTGATTCTGAACTGCGTAAATTATGAAAACCGAAATCCTTTTTAACCTAGTAAAACCAGATTTAAGGAGAAAAAAAAAGTGGTTTGAAATAAAGAATTTATTTATTTATTCATTTACTTATTTATTTTGTTGTTGACAGTGATACTATATTTTTTACAGTTTCAAAAAAATTAGTTTCACAGCTTAAATTGTGTTAAGATATTCATTTCAAGTTTGTGGTCAAATACTCAATGTCTTCAATATTCGCAGCGCCACCTAGCGTAAAGGTTCCCAGCAATAATACTACAAAAGCGCGTGCACTTCCATGTAGTGGTGGGCCAGCGCATGAGATAAAATGGATGCCCACCAGAATTTTATCTGATGATTTCCAACAGCAAACTTGACTGAAGCTGTCCAGCAGTGGTCATGCAGTGGTAGATTATCAGCCAGCACTTCTCCATCATTGCCAACACCTATGTTGCTGCTGGCCAGCAATTTCCTCTTTGCTGGCTATTATTTAACGTTTTTCCGGTTTGTATCTTTTTAACTTATTTCGTAATCAAATTTCTTGCTTGAATAGAAACGTATTCATATGATAGTATAGCTGCCAACTCTTACGCTTTTTTGTACCACAAAAAGTTTATAGTAAATTTTGTCTTTTTTAATCACTGTAATCTGCCGATTAACTAAGGTAAAAAATTCTATTAAAATTTTGTGGTACAAAACATTGGAAGTGTTGGCAGCTGTCTGGTAGCTGTAAAAATGATGACTCACGGTAGTTCTAGTGCAGGGGTGTCCAACTGTGGCCGGATATCACTAAACTTTTACAGAAAAAATCGACTTCTTGAATCACAGATATTCGATGATTAGATAAGGCAATGGTTACTATAAAATTTTAGAGGAATTGAGCATGCCAGAGTTGGCCACCTATGTTCTAGTGTTAATTATGTTAATTTAAGAAGAAGTAAAATAAAGATTTCTATTGGTATAATAATGGTACTCTGCATAAGAACTTCTGCGATAAAAACCGATTTATTTAACCGAACATTTATACCATCACAGCTTATTTATATTTTCTTATTCTGCATTTTATGTTTTACTGCTGAAATATTGCTATCGAAATAACTTGTTGTACAGGGCGGTACATCTGTTGGCTCCTTTTTATATTAAGAAATAAAACGCATTTTTTATGAGTGAAAATCGAAATTATTTATTCATTATATAGAAGAAGGGTCTATACCATTTATATATGGAATACAATATCGCAGATATGGCCAGCGTGTGTCCGCTTACTGGCCATTATCCCACCATCAACATTTTCGATGACTTCACCCAGAATGAACGTATCCATGTCCCAAATTTCAGCCCGGATGTTACATTTGGGGTCTTGAATTGTACAGGGGGCATTGCCGTACAGTTTACTTTTCAGAAACCCCCCCAAAAAATAATCCATTGTGATTAAATCGCACTATCTTGGCGGCCAGTTCACATCAGAATTACTTGAAATTACGCGATCTGGAAATTTTTCGCTCAATTACTAGTTTATTGTTTGGCGAGCAGTGTGTGCCTTTGCACCGTTGTTGTGTTGTCAACGAGTCCATAATTACAAATAGCATACATTTGAATGTTCATACATGCATGACACACGACAGTTGACACAAATAATCTGTGAAATATTCATAGCAAAAAAAACCCCAATAGATGGACCACCCCGTATAGTTCACACGGCATGCCAGAGGTATCGAGTGAAGCAGAACCCCTACTCCACCCAGGGGCTGATTACCAACTGGGAAATCTTCCACTAGTGAAAAAAAATAGAAATTTTTGCTTTATTAAGGACAGAAATTCTGCATAAATAAGACGTTATTTAGAAAACGAAAATTCGAAAGGCCTAGCTCATTTAAAAATTTTTATGGTGTTTTAAACCCTTAACGGTCGCATTAAATTACGCTTTAAAAATTCAAGTTGTTTATTCGCACCACTTTTTAGAAAAAGAAATATTCACCTTATTTAATGACAGGTAAAAGGATACCATAATAAAGCCAATTACACTGTTTTTATAAAATTGGTGGGAATCAAAAAATCTGAATAAAAAGCACAGCCCGTGAATATCACGGGCACAGAATTAAGGGGTTAAGAAGATCTTTTAATACTTATTGATTCACACCAGTTTCAACTTATTTTCTTTGTTTGTGCTTCTTCTGGCATTTCGTTTAGTTTTTTAAGATTTTTTTACCCCCCCCCCCCTTTTTTTGTATGTGAGTACTTTTTTGTCTTAATTTTACCTTGATTGTCTTCTTTTTTTATCATATTGGACTAATTACATGAAAACTTGTCATGTCTGTCACACAGCTTAAAATCGCTATGCTTGTCGGCCACCGTTATTTTCGAAAAGTTTGCTTTGCGTTATTCAATTAATGAGATATCTCCGATAAAATAAGTCACATTTTTTCGTTCTAAAATACTGGTAGCCAACAAGCATAGCGATTTTCAGCTGTGTGACAGACATGGCAAGTTTCGTGGAATTAGCCATTGATTAATTTATTTGCTAATTTATTTTTATGTCTTATTTATAGTTTAGTATTCTATATTTGTTTTTTGTTTATTTTTTATTTTTCTTACTGATTAATTTATTTGCTTATTTCTTTTTATGTCTTACTTATAGTTTAATATTCTATATTTGATTTTTATTTATTTTTGTGTTGCTATTACGTATGCTGCTCAATTTAACAGATTTACTGAAGTAAGACATAAGCGTGTGAAATTTCTTAACAAGTTAAATTTTCTTCAAAATTGCAAGAAAAATAATGTAATTCCCAATTTTATTCAACTTAAGTATTCTGTTTATAGCTCTGTGAGAATTTCAAAAGCTATGATTCGTTCATATTTTATTATATTAAGACCTTGTGTTTAAGATGTGCGGCATACTCACTCGAAAATTGAAGAAGGGCTTTATGACCTTCATTTGTTCCTTAGTAAAAATCTTGACCACTTCTGTGATATTGAAAATAAAGGCCTGTGATCTCTGCTTACTTTCAAAACTGCTCATCAAAATAAGCTTGATAAAAAGTCTTCTTCATTGTGCAATAAGCAAAAAATCTCTCCATTTTCAAATAAAGTTCTATGAAATGAGAACGGCATTGTTAATCTCTCCTCTCATTTCTTAACTTCTGAGCAGAAAAGTATTTTAGATCTCGGTTTAAATTTTTCTCAGTCTTGCAAACCTTCTCTCCCCAAAACGATTGCTCGTATTGAGTCTTCCTTTAAACATAGTAAAGTCACTCCTTTTCAAAAAGAAACTGTTCGTAACATCTTTGCTGATACTATTTCTTCTAATAATTCAAAATATAAACCTAAACTTTCACGTTCTCAACATATCGCTCTGAATGATCTTAAGTCCAATGATAATCTTATTATTATTAAAGCTGATAAGGGTGGTCAAATTGTTCTTATGGATAAAAATGATTATTCTGATAAAGTTTATGCTTTCTTATCTGAAGGACCTATGCTAGAGTTAAAAAAGTTCCTACTATTTTGCATCTTTCCACTCTCAAAAAAGCTCTTTAGAATTCTGTTGTTTTAAATGACAACATTAAACATGGTGTTATTCATTCTTCAGCCATGCGTGTCGTTTTTATGCTTTGCCTAAAGTTCATAAAACGATGTCCCTTTAAGACCTATTGTCTCTAATATTGGTACTGTCACTTATTCTGTTGCCACATTTTTAACTTGCATTTTTTTCCTTTATGCATTTCTAATTCCCATACGAAAAAAAATTCTTATGATTTTGTTAGTAAATTAAAAAATATTAACCAATACAATTGTTCTATACTTTCTTTTGATTTCAAATCTTTATTTACTAATGTTCCGATTGAAGTTGCTCTTTCTTGCTTGGAAAAAAGATTACATGAATTTCATTTCTCTGATACTGAAGTCAAAGATGTTGTTAATTTAACTAAAATTTGCATCACTCAAACTACTTTTGAATTTGACAATAAATTTGTCAAAAAATCAGACGGCTTATGTATGGGTAATACTTTATCTCCAATTCTTTGTGATATTTATATGCATTATTTTGAGGAAAAAATATTAAATCTGGTTAACTTTAAATGTTAGATGCGTTATTTCGACGATACTTTTGTTTTAGTTGATAATCTTTTTGATATTTTTACCATTCTTTAACCTTTTGCACTCGAGGGCTCCGGAGCGGAGATACAATCTTTCTTTGCAAAATTTGTTTTTGACACCGGTAATAAAGCAAAATAAAATGTACCTTATTTAATCAGAGCATTTTTCAAATTGTGTACATGAACGAAACTTCTTTTTAAAAAGTGGTTCGATAGAATAAAATTTGTGTAAGAGACGCCGAGCGCAGAGGGTTAGACTGTCAATTCTATAGACCCACATGTTCAGTTTACTTTTGCATAGCTGCCAACATTTACGCTTTTTTGTTATCAATAAAATTAACCCCTTACGTGCCGAGAAAACTTACGAGATTCACTCCCCAGTGCCACAGTTAGAACTTGGTGGCCTTACAAAATGGGGCGTGGCTTAAGAGCGTGCGAACTCTGTAAATAATCATTGAGAGATAGAAGATGTTCCATTCAATTTTTAATTTTTGTGGATTCACTAATAACTGAAAGCTGTGCCCTTAACCCTAGAACTACCGGAAATTTCGCTCAAGTTTTATAAAAACATTCTACACCAGAATTTTTACTTAAAACTATTTAATTTGTTTATTTAACTTATTATTGTCTGATTTATACATTTAGTTTGTTTTGACGAAATTTTCTGGTTTGAATAGATATTTTGAATATACATGTCGGGTCCATTGGACCCTTCTGGTAGACAGAGGGTTAAGCTACCGATAGGAAACGATTGTATATATCTCGAACAAAAGAGTCAGGAGTGAGTTTTACGTGAACAAAACCATATTTCCGAAAAAAAATCTTTTTATGTAAAAATTCATCTAGGTAAATAATTCATATTTTTCAAATATGATTTATTGATTCTCTTCCGATAAATAAGAACGCTTTAGAACCAACAATTTGTTGGTAACAATATTGGTTCTATTCGTTTCATTATACGAAAAAAGCTTTCTTGCGTTCATTTTAGTCGGACTCTTTATGTCATGTCTTTATGCATTATTTGATTTCTTTTTCAAAAAAAAAATGATATGTGATTTAATGGAAGGTTTATTGCACTGCAAAAATAATGATAAAATCAAAGATGTGTTTTTCGTATAACGTCAACTTTTTTTCTTGTACTGCACATCTGCAACACGAGCAAAAATTACTGTCATAAGTAAAATATTAATTTACAAAAATTATGTACAAAAATTATACCAAAAATGTAAGATTATATTGTAACAATATGATAAAAAAGATGTTAGAACTTAGTGGCCGTGTGATATATCCTGAAACATGGTTGGACACATAAACCAACATCACATACAGTGCATTGATAGCGGGATTCAAGGCGAATTTTTTTCATTGGACAAACCGCACATTTTCTCGATGCATTTTTCTTTGAAGACATTGAAGTTACTAAGTCCGGGAAATGTCTAGAAGAAAGTCGTAAAGGACAGCTACTTTCTAATTTGTGTCGTTTGGCACGTTGTGGGGGAGTAATATGAAATTTCTCAAATATACGTTTCACCAAATTCATGCGGAAGTTGTAATTATCAACGTTACGGAGTTGTTTCTTTTGTGATGTGAAGGCATTCCAAATAGCCATATCTAACAGATAGCGAAATATTGTTAAATAATACCTCTTCTGTCTTTTTCGTGTTGTTGAATAACAAACTAATGCCTGATCCGCTCTATCAACCCCACCCATCTTCAAGTTCTAATCTATAACAATAGTTCGTGACATTTTTTTCAGTTTCAGAACAATTTGCTGTATGGATAGAACTAAGAAGCGAAACATGTTTTTTGTCACGCCATCTCAACACGGTAATTTTGCCTCTTTGGAAAGCGGCTATTTCGCCTTTCTTCAAATTAAGTTTGTTGAAATTTTCCGGCAAATCACGTCGATTAGGTCGAAGAGTTCCATATACGTCAGTTGGATTTTGAATAAGAAGGTCTGCTAATTCTGGTGAGAGATAAAAATTGTCCGCAATTACACAATAACCTTTTCCCAAAAAGGTTCAATAAACGTCATCACTGCTTTTGTTGCGACTCCATAGTTCTCTTACTTTTTATCAAAGATTGTACTCTGCCCTGTGTACACGACAGTATTGTGAATACATCCTGTCTCTGCTTCAGCAAGTACAAAGTGTTTTACTCCAAAGCGAGCTCTTTTCATTGGTATGTATTGTACCCATGATAGCCTGCCTTTGAAAAACATTAAGCTCTCATCAATGGTCATGTCCCTTTCAGGTGTATAGACACTTGAAAATTTCTTCATCATGTCAGAAAAAACAGGCCATATTTTACTTAGTTTTGGATTTGGGTGTGAATTTTTATCGAAAGTACTGTTATCTGAAAAGTGCAGAAATTTCATGATAAGTTGAAAGCGATTTCTGCTCATAAATTTCCTAAAAATTGGAGTATTGATCAATTTGTTTTTGGACCAGTAAAGCGCAACGTGAGGTTTTACAAGTATTACTTGCAGAATAAGCATACCTAAAAAAACATATATTTCTTCTAAAGTTGTTGGACGCCACAACTTCGTCCTTGATTTCTCTTTTCCAGGATGCTGGTTGTTATACTGGTCCCCAAAACGGTTAGTTTCTGTAACAATATGAAGCAACAGCTTCTGGTCAAAAAATAATTCAAAAAATAAAAGTTTGTTCGTAACATCTGTTACATTTTTATTTATTCCTGTTTGTCCCGAAAATGGAAACCGTGAAGGTGGCATAGATAAATTTTTTGTGTCCAATCGTACCCAGTTTCTGGCATATCTCATAGAATAGTCGTTATCTGAATTCCCTTCATCTGACATATCATATTCTGACGTCCCTGACCCAGAAGATGACGAAAAGTTGTCATCCAACTCACTGTCATCAGTATCGAACATACTCCTACGAAATTCGAGAAACTGCACGGCTAAAACTATGAGACTGAAGTAGTGACATCAAAATAGCAATGCGACAGAAAGGCGTAATGTGAACGGCAAACCAAACAATATTTTCTCTAAAATAATAGTGGTGTACAAAAAGGGCGGAGCCTTGTCAAATATGGAAAAAAATTGACTTATATTTTCACGTCATTAGCTCAGTGCGATAGCCTTTATGAAGGCAGTTCCTTCTGCCCCTTCTCCTCTGAAAAAGGCCAGTCTTTCAAAAACACCTTCAAAGTCTTTTTTCTTTTTCTTTTTTTTTTTAAATTCCAAAGCCATGGTCGTGGTTTTACTGGTACAGAGAAGTATAAAGGACAATATTTTGGACTGACGTATATATACGCCAGTGGCACTTAACGCATCGACTATGCGCGACGGATATATACGTCTGTGGCACTTAAGGGGTTAAGATAAACTCTTAACTTGCTAATTCGGAAATTTCGTATATTAAATAAAGAAAAAATTACTTTTAAATTTTAATGGTATTTAAAAAGCGTAAAAGTTGGCAGCTATGCTTTTGAGTTAGAAAATTGTAATAAACCCCCTTTCCTTGATGTTTTAGTTACCAAATGTGATTCTTCTTTCCAAACTTGTGCTTATAGAAAACCTTTTTCTGTCTCTAATCTACCTCACCCTCTCTCAAATCATCCTGTCAACCAAAAAGTCAGTGTTTTTTACACGTATGTAAATCGTGCTCTCAAAATTTGTTCCGACTCTGCATCCCTTAATGATGAACTTAATTTTTTAAAAACTGTTACTGTCAAAAGAGCTTTCAATCCTTCTGTTATAAATAATGCTAGGAAGAAATTCAATATACCGTCTAATAAATTTACTATTTCCTATTCTGTCAAAAGTAAACCTGATAATTTGGTTGTACCCCCCCCCCCCTTTATCCTCCTTTATGTTTCAAATTAGCTAAAGTTTTACGACGTTTCATTTTTAACATTATTATTAATCCTGCTAATAAATTCAAATTTCCCTCCACTAAATCTCCTGTTCCTGATCTTCGTAAATGTGGAATTTATAATGTTCCTTGTAACGGCTGTAATTTATTTTATAGTGGTCAAACTAAGAGAACTCTTGAAATCCGTTTAAAAGAACACTCTTGTTATGTAATTAATCAAGAAATTTCTAAATCTTCTATTGCCATGCACTCTTGGGATTCCGGCAATAGTTTTAATTTTGAAAATGCTAAAATTATCTTTAATGCAAAAAGTATATCTGAATTGGACTTAGCTATTTATCCTAATCGTGAAGTTTTTGTTAATGATAAATCTAATTACACTATGCTGTCTGCAGCTTGGAAAAACCATTTCAGTACTACTATATAATTTATTTTTTGTATTATTAATATTAGTCTTCTTTATATCTTATTCATTTATTATTTTTTATTTCATGTGTTCCCATACTTTAATAAATGTGTGTGTTTTCCCTTTATCATAATTTATTTTTTATTTTATTTTCATGTACTTTTTTTTTCCAATTTGCTTCCTTATTCCCCTTCTGTGTTCTTTTGTTTTGATTACACTGTTCTGCGATTGGATGTTGTCTTCTGCTTTTCTATTTGCTGTTTCTTCAGCTTGTTTCCATTCCCTTTCCTCTCATTACAGTCTTTCTGTTGCTTTCATAGTAGAAGCACGTCGTCTTTGCGCCTGATGAAGAAAGATTCAGATCTTTTGAAAGGCCTAGCGCACTTAAAAGTTTTTGATGGTGTTTTAAGAACATATTTTAACCCCTTAATTCTCACTCCCGTGATATTCACGGGCTGTGACTTTTATTCATTTTATTCTTTCTTGTTTTATTCCCACCAGTTTTATAAAATAGCGTAATTGGCTTTATCATGGTATCATTTTACCTATCATTAAATTAGGTGAATATTTTTTTTGTAAAAAGTGAGTGCCAATAAACAATTTGAATTTTTAAACCGTAATTTAACGCGACCATAAAGGGGTTAATACTTACAAAAATTCTACATAAATTTACTGGTGGAAGTTTGCCCAGTTGGTAATCAGGCCCTGCCCCCATTTCGTTAGTATATAGAAGTCTTTCACTTTTTGATATTGTATATGATAATAGTATTTCCGATTTTTATTACCCACTATCGGTTCCATGTCGCTCTCTGCGTGACTTCGGAACTTAGTCGTATCGGTTTTATGGTACGTATATGGTAACAAGGGTAACTCGTTCGGGACCAGCATATCATACACGAATTTTATCCGGTTGACACCGGTTTTTTAAGCATCACTTTCACTTGTACTTTGACCATTTTTTGCAAGAAAAATATACTACAGAATTTATTTTTAGAATATAGTGGTGCGAATATAATATAAAAATAGTTGTTGGCGGCAGACCAGCAAATATTCACTAAATAAAATTACATCCTACTGGAGAATCATGCATAAAAAAGCTGGCGTCTGATAAGCGTTAATTTAGTCTTGAATTTATTCATGGATTATATTTGTTAATACTATTAAAATACTTTCAAGAGTTTATAGCTTAACCCATCCTTATTTAAAATTTAAAATTAATTCTAAATGAATTTTTAATAAATAGAGAGGATATTAGCTTTCAGAAATAGGGGTAATTCGATAGCAGCAGGTTGTCATCATTGAAATAAACTAATAATGCAATGCTATTTTAATCAATATTTTAAAATGTATATTTTAAATTTCAATTCACTAAAAAATATTTCAGCCCAAGAAATAATTTTTGGACAGATTCTGCAAACTGTATGAAATGAAAGAAACACTAAAATTTCTTTTTCTTTATGTCGTACAATAGTTCCTTAGCAATGATAACTTTTTTTTAAATGTAAATGAGTACATGAAAGTTTTATAAGGAAGTAATCAAGCTAGCTCTTTGTTAAAAATAAGTATTTCAACAAGGAATAAAACCTTAGGTTAATATGAACTAGGAGACTGACTATATTATTTCTTTTTCAAAAAGAAAATGAAGCTCTGAGAAAATTATTTTACTACAGACTTTTTTAATTTTCATGTTTTATCTGTGGCTTTGCTATTTACAAGAAACTCGTTTTAATTATGAACTTTCCTCAGTAATGATTCATTATGTTCTATGTAAAGTTATTCATTATCATGTTTTTGGAATTCTTGATCCTTTAAAATATTTTATTAATAGAAGATTCTTAATTTCTTTAGAAAGTTTAAAGAATTAATTCTAAAAAGACTTAATAAAGTGTATTTTATTAGAATTTAATTTAAAATTAGGAGCATCCAATATAAAAAATCCAGTGACTATTGTAAATTAGGAATTTCACGCAAAATACTCTGTGAAGTAAGTCTAAAGCTGGGATAAAAGTGTCTATATATATTATCAAGCAAAACATATCGATGAGTGCTGACGCCATATTGACGGCGTAAACACCCGGTTAATAAATTTCGCTTTTACTGTAATTTATTTTATCTCTAAACATCGCACAATTTCAATTTTTTCACAGTCGTATCAGGGTTGAAGGTTTGGCCTTCTTCTTTTATTCCGAATTTCAGAATTCATGCAAGAATTTCCGAAAGAAGATTTTTAACTTGAAATAAATACAAAATGCTTGTCTTGAAATGAAACAAAAAATACTGTTCAACTTTCTTGCACAAATTTGGAATTTCTGAATGAAAAAGGACGCAAAATTGGCGAATCTGGAATAGGAAAAAAATCTTCTAACAAATTAAACTTGTTGGAAAACTGTATCTCATTTTTCTGCTTTTGCATGGTTTTAAAATAATGTTCAAGTATGATTTTTCAAAAATCCATCTCTGTTGCGTGCAGAACGATTACGAAAGTTCAACACGTTTACACTTAAAACAATATATAAGTAGTTCAGATTTGTTTCCGGGTAATATACTGTAAGGAAGTTAAAAATTCATCAATAAATAAATAAAATAATAAAAATGAAACACAGATTTAACAGGCATGTAATCGAATTACGCGCTTAAATCATGGGAATTTTTAGTTTCAAAAAGGCTGTAAGTTGCGATCTTTGGGAAATTTCTTCAGCTACTAACAACTGTCATGCGCTAATATGAAAATATTGATTTTAATAAATATAAATTTTTATTTGTATACAGTAGCCTTCCTCTTAATCGGCCTACACTTAACTGGAACTCCGCTTTAACCGGTCGACTTTTTTTTTTCCCAACATCAGACAAAATTCAGAAAGGAAAATTTCAGTTCGCATTTTTTTTATGGTTAATTAACACACATTTACGTAATGCAGAATAATTTCAACTTCTTATAAATGTATGTGACAAGATTCTCATAAATTTAATTCGCATTAAATTTTTTTCATTATTTGTTATTAGTGATGATTTTTACTTCAGTTCAGTTAATTAGTACTGGTATTCATTTCACAAAATATGGAAAATATGTAATTTTTTTAAAACTACATAAATTAAAAAACTAAATTCATCCTACGCATTTTATTAATTAAATATGGAGTTAATTATTTATTTATTTTTTTACTTTTCCGGTTTAACCGGCTTAATCGGCTAACCTTTGGTACCTTATAGGACGGTTAAGAGGGAGGCTATCGTATATTAATGATATTTTCCATATAAAAATTATTTTTCGTGCCAGCAGTTAATTAAAAAATATGTATATTAAATGTAAAAAAAATATATATTAGAGTTCTTAACACTAGAACTACCGGAAATTTGAGTCAAGTTTTATAATAATATTTCACACCAGAATTTTGCTTAAAATCAAATTAAAAATATTCGAGAAAAATTATTTAAATAAAATTTAAAAACTCCGAATATATTTGAACTCAGCAATTTCAAAATTTAGCGCAGGTATAAATAAAATAAAAAAATAAAGCAAAAAATCGTTTAAAATATATATAAAATGCTCTAATAATTCAGATAATAATCCATAAAAAAATCCAAAAAATCCGTATTAATTGTTTGATTTTGAACCAAGGTCTCACCAGATGGCGCCAAAAAGTATGTTAACATTTATTAAAATTCGAAAGAAAAAAGAAAAAAAAATCCTTTCAATTCCTGAATAATTCTTCTAATGATAAGATGAAAAAAGTTGCCCTATTATTTCAAAAAAATGCAGCAGTAAACAAAAAAATATTTAACTTAAAATTACACTATGTGCAAAATACATAAAAGATGACAAAAAAATTAAAAAAAAATTGTTAAATTTCTTTTATACTTCTCAGTACTTTCAGGTACAAACACAGCCTTCGTCTCAGAATACAAAAATACTGTTATTAACGTCTTATTTTTCAAATTTCAAGTAGTTAGTGTCGAAAAAAGTGAAACTCAATTTTTAGTTCCAGAAAACATTGGGAAAATAAAATCTAAATATAGGGACCTAAAAACTGATCTTCAATTTCACTCCTTTCGACCCCAACTACGTAAAATTGGATAAATAAGACGTTAATAACAGAATTTTTTTATTCTCTGGCGAAGGCTGTGTTTATGGCTGAAAGTACTAAGAAGTATTAAAGTATTTTAACATCTTTTTAAATATCTTTTATATATTTTCCACACAGTGTAATTTTGAGTTTAACTTTTTAAAGATGAATTTAGCATTTTAGTTATTTATTTGCTAAAAAAATATTGGTTCTAGATTGAAATTCCAGATGTTCTGTGTCTAAAAAAAGATATTTTAAAAATTACCGCTGCGCAAAAAATTAAAATAAGCCTTTAAAATGGCCAAAAAATGTATTTTCTTTTAATTAAATCCATCTGAAAAAAGTGTACTAATAATAAAAATCAAAATATTACAGTTCCACCTGAAAGATACGATCCCACGATCTACTGTGTGGGAAACGTTTGCTTAACCAAGGTGCCATCGGTTCTTTTCGATATTTGCTGATTTGAAGATTATGTTTCGAAATCGAAAATGAACGAATTCGCTTAGTAAAATATATATATATATATATATATGGTAAAAGCACCAATAGTCGGCCACTTAAGCGCTTTCTTTAAGTATATAGCTCAAAGAGTAATTTTAAAAATCAATACAACATTTTTAACAGTGGCACATGTTAATGTACACTTTTCTGTTACTGTTTCAGCAATTGTTTAAAAAAAAACTGATTATAGTTTTTATTTATAAAAAGTTAAACTTAAAAGTAGCAAAGAACTAGTAGTCGGCCACTCAATTCTAGTGTTCGGCCATCACTGGACCAGTAGTCGGCCACTTAAATGTTTTGTTATTTAAATAACTTAAAGTATAACTTTTATAAACAGAACAAAATTTTAATGATAAAATGTGTTAATTTATTCTTTTCTTATAATATTGCTGTAATAATTTAAAATATTATAATAGTATTTAACACTTTCCAACATAGTTTAAAAGTGTTTGTGAATTTGGATAGTGTTCAGTCTGTCCGAGTTCTAACACTCGCAAATATACTCGAATCTCCTTGAAATTTTTGTATGTTTTTGACGTTAACAATAGCACGATCGATATTGAAAATAAAGTGTGTAGAATTTATAGTTCATCGACAGGGACAGTCAAAAATATCCCGATGCATTACGCTCAATGAGAAAAATTGCTCCAAGTTTATTTTAATGATGTTGGACATTTCAAATATAATGAAAGTGATATGCATTTATGAAGTGCATTTAACTATGCATTCTAGACAAGATGGAGTCCAAAGAACTTATTATTCATTTATAGGACCCCACAAAAGAATTCCTTTACAAAATAGTGTCAGGGGATAAGCAATTTGCAGAGTATTTTAGTTCTCTTATACTACATCAAATAGAATGAAATTGATATACAACATTACTGAGGATTACTACAAAATACTCGTTGTATAGCATGATATGCATAGCATTTATCGTTCATTTACAGGGAAACACAAAAAATTCGAATACAGTACTGTATCTTTCTATTAGCGATAATTGCTGTAAGTGTGATTTTGTTTATGACATGCGTTTTTAAGTTTAATTAAACCTTTGCTTACAATGCGGTGTGTATAACTGATATAGATCATATACAAGGCTACACAAAAGAGTTTGTAAGCTTTGTGGAGTATCAGCGTGAATGGCTTAAAAGAGGCTTTTATGCTCCTTCAAGCTGAACTATATTTAGTATACTAAGATATGTTTGTATAATATAAATAAAACCATATACTGGGCCATGCAGAAAACTGAATACATGACCTCCCAGGGATAATACTGTGTGGAAGTATTACTTCAGTAGTTTTAACCACGTTTTAGCTTTAATTAAATTTTGGCTTAATATGTGCGGCATATAAAAATCTATTGGTAATATACATTGCTGTACAAAATAATTCAAATATGTTTCCGTATAGAGGTAGAATTTGCTGAAGGTTAATTTTCAACCTGTTATGCAGTTTCTTACTATACTAAGTTTTATCATACTATGTATAGAATGATATACAAATCTTTAGATTAAATACAGGACTGCGCAAAAGAATTGAACTACTTTTTCGGTTTGGGGACCATAATCTGGTTTTCAAAAGTATTATGCCTTTTCTAAAATGTTTACTTTTTTACGGTATTAAGCAGCTCAATTTCGTTGAAGAATTCTTCAAATCATGGGAAATGCTTTTATAATCTATTCTTCATGCAAGATTTTCCATTCTTGTTTCATATGGAAGGTAAAGTTAAAAGTACCAAATTATCTAGTAGTGGGACTTTCAAATATTTTGTTTAACCATCGTAGACTAGGCTGCGGGCAGAGAAAAAATTATTACGTCATCCTGTTTCAAAATGAAATTATGATGTAGGACAAGATTATTAACAGAACATGAATGACTGATCTGTCGATGCATATCTTATTGTGATATCAGCAGTAGGGAGCTCCAAATCGTCATTTTAGCGTTACTATCATGTCGTCGAGTTTCGGGATGAAATTTTAATATGTTGCATGTCTTGACTAGTACAATGCAAATATTTTAGTTTATCTTGGGATTTCGTGATTAGATATTTGCAGAACGTGGCGCCAATTCTTCATTTTCGCGTTACTATCTCCTAATCGAGTTTCGAAATGTAATTTTAATAAGTTGCATATCTCGAATAGTACATTACAAATATTACAGTCTGTCTCGTAGTATCTTTGAACAATATGAGCAGAATGAGGCGCCAATTCTTATTTAAGGGAAAATATGGTTTCTTGTTCAGTTGTTTTCCCCTATTCGATATTTTAAATACATGTGATAAAGCAATCGTTTGTTATCATTGTTATTTTAGTAGTTATCTTATTATAGATTTGTGATTTTATAGTAACAGTCGTTTTGATATAATTATGCGATTTTATAAAAAAAAAATCTCGTATTTTGCTATTTTTTTTGTGATGAACGCATGGGCGCATAGCGTTCATCAACACTAAAACTAATCACTGGATGCAGCAACTTCATCGTGCAGCAATCTCAAAAACGCCCTAAATTCGCGAAATCCGCGATCATAAACGAACGAAATTCGTTAGCGCCGCAATCAGTAACGAACGTATGAACGCATAACGCTCATGAAGACCGAAGGAAAACATCACTAGATGCAGCAAACTTGTGCAGCAGTTTCTAAAACGCAGTAATTCGCGAAAGCCACGATCACGAACGAACGAAATTCGTTAACGCCGCAATCAGTAAAAAACGTATGAGCTAATAGCGCTCATGAAAACAAAAAAAATCACTGGGTGCAGCAACCTCGTCGTGTAGCAATCTCTAAAACGCAGTAATTCGCAAAAGCCACGATCACGAAGAACGAAATTCGTTAACGCCGCAATCAGTAATGAACGTATAAACGAACAGCGCTCATGAAAACAGAAAAAAACATCACTGGATGCAGAAACCTCGTCGTGCAGCAGTCTCTAAAACGCAGTAATTCGCGAAAGCCGCAATCACAAACGAACAAAGTTCGTTAACGCCGTAATCAGTAACGCACGTATGAGATAATAGCGCTCATGAAAACCGAAAAAAAAATCACTGGGTGCAGCAACCTCGTCGTGCAGCAGTCTCTAAAACGCAGTAATTCGCGAAAGCCACGATCAAGAACGAGCGAAATTCGTTAACGCCGCAATCCGTAACAACGTATGAATCCACACTGTTCATGAAAACCGAAAAAAATACGTCATTGGGTGCAAAAACCTCGTCGTGCAGCAGTCTCTAAAACGCAGTAATTCGCGAAAGCCGCAATCACAAACGAACGAAATTCGTTAACGCCGTAATCATTAACGAACGTATGAGCTAATAGCGCTCATGAAATCAGAAAAAAACATCACTGGGTGCACAACCTCGTCGGGCAGCAGTCTCTAAAACGCTGTAATTCGCGAAAGTCATGATCACGAACGAACAAAATTCGTTAACGTCGAGATCAATAACAAACGTATGAACGCATCATGAACGTATGAACGCACGTTCATGAAAACCGAAAAAAAACATCACTGGGTGCAGCAACCTCGTCGTGCAGCAGCATTTAAAACGCAGTAATTCGCGAAAGCCACGATCACGAACGAACGAAATTCGTTAATGCCGCAATCATTAACGAACGGCTGAGCGCATGTCGCTCATGAAAACCGAAAAAAACATCACTGGATGCAGCAAACTCGTCGTGCAGCAGTCTCGAAAACGCACTAAATTCGCGAAAGCCGCAATCAGAAACGAATGAAATTCGTTATCGCCACAATCAGTTACGAGCGTATGAGCACATAGCGCTCTTGAAAACCGAAAAAAAAAACATCTCTGGGCGCAACAACCTCGTCGTGCAGCTCTCTCAAAAAAGCAGTAATTCGCGAAAGCCGCGATCTCAAACGAACGAAATTCTTTAAAGCCGCAAACACTAATGAACGAATGAGCGCATAGCACTCATAAAAATAAATAATAATAATAATAAAATCACTGGATGCAGCAGTCTCAAAAACGTACTAAATTCGCGAAATCCGCGATCACAAACAAACGAAGTTCATGAACGTTGCAGTCACTGACGAACGTATGAGTGCAAATCAATTTCATTTAACTTGTGCATGAATGATATTTATAAGTGTTTTTACCCGACTGCCAAGAAGGGTTATGCGTTTCACGCATATCTGGGCTTGTGGATTTCTTTATACCCTCGAAATATCCCAACGGCTGGATGGATTTTAATGAATGAGGTCTCTATCGATTCGTCTTAACCGTCCGATGGTTATAGGCTAGGTATTGTTTTTATCGATTCAAAATAGCGGCCGTAAAAATAAAAAATGGCGGCAGAGACGAAATTTTTTTTTTTGCACCCTATTGAGTGGCATACCATTGGATAGGTCTTTCAAAATGAAGACGATGTTTCATTGACTATTTTACAGTCAGAAACTCCGTTTAAATATGACACAACCTGGAAGTCGTGTAGGTAGGATCTCTAGCTTGACTGCAACTCTAACCATCATAGACATCTATAGACCTCATCAAAACAGTGTTTATAGATAGGAACTAACAATTAAACTCAACTTAAAAGTCATCCATACAAGTAAATAAAAAAAATAGGTAAGTAATATAAAAATAGTTTCACATAGATGGGAAATAATTAATTAGTTCGCTTTTTACGCAGTCGGGTTTTTTGATTTTTTAAATTAAATTTTTACTTGTTCTCATTTCTTATTTGTAAACAATATGAAGTCTAAAAATACAACACTAAAGTAAATAGTAATGACATCGTATGAGCCAGGGCAAAGTGCAAGGGAAGTTATTGGGCGCATTTGTGATAAGAGCCGTTTTGAGGGCCGCGATTTAGACGCTATTTTATTACCCAACAGGTGGGTAATAACGCTTAATAGCATTGGTCAAGAAATCATGCCACTATATTTTATGAATAGCTATCTGCTAAAATAGACTTTCTTGTATACATAATCAATAAGTTACTGTATCAAATCCTATATTTGTTTGGGGAAAAAAAATCTAAAACTAAGCCGTAAAAATTGGTAGAATCTTAACGTAGCGTTATTACCCCAGAACACCTTATATATAGTGTACGTAAAATAAAATGCAAGTAAAAGGTTATATAAATCTCAAATTGCGATACTAAAATTACGAAAAAAATCAATTTATTAAAAGTAGACTCAAAAAAGTGAAATAGCCTTTTAGCCGGTAGTCAACCGTGGTGGCCGATTACTGAACATGTAAGTAAATATAATACCCAATAATCGGCCACATTAAAATTAATTAATACAAACACACTTATTGAATTTTGATACTGAAAAACATTAGTTTATTAAACTTTTTAACAGTAGAGTCTTCTAATTTTAGAAAATAATAAAAAATAAACTAATACTAGTCTTTTAAAAATTTTGTCATCGGTTAACAAAAAAATAGCAAAAACGGTTGTTTGACCGCAACCAAATAAAAAATGGCTGATTACTAACGCTAAACAATACCCACAATTCTTTGCTGATGACTTGTGACGTATAAAGGATGGCTACATATAGGGGGATTGTGATATTTCATTTGAAATCAAAAATAAGCAATTCATAACGTATTTTATCTCAAAGTGGCCGACTACTGGGGGGGTGGGGTGGCCAACTACTGGTGCATTTACCATATATAAGAATTTTTCTAAAAATTATGACTTTGGAAAGGACAGGGGGTACTCAGCTGTATGTAAATTTTTTTTAAAGCCTGTAACTTAAATAGTTTACGAGTACGAGCGTGTGACGGACAGACAGACAGAGAAGCGATACTATAAAGGTTTTGTGAGATTAACGAAACCATAAAAATGCACCAGATGGAAGTATTTTTATTAGCCTTTTCTACTAATGTATATTTTCAGTTATGTGCTATTTTGATCCCAAAAAGTAGTTTTTGCTTTTCATTTCTCATTCGCAACCTCCTATGATAGTTTATAACAATAAAACCATGCTATGTTGTGTTTGCATATTTGTGTGCAGTTTCTTAAAGAAAACGCTGAGGCAGAGCTACAATATTTGTGCAGAAATGTATCAGAATGTCAAAAATTATTCGCTGGAAGGCAGTTTCAAGTGTTTTAATTAGTTTTACTAATTAAATAAAAAATCAGTTTAAAATTCCAATTTCTTTTATTTTGTGCTTTCAATCAAGCCGATAATTGAGAAATAACACAAATTGTAAAAAGCATTCTTGAAGAGTCAATCTTTGAACAAATGAACATAGGAATTATTATTGTTAAAAAAAAAAAAAAAACTTACATAATCAGATAGACCTTTAAGCCATCATAATGCATTAGTTTAAGATTAATTTATTAATAGATTTTCAAGGATGAAAGCGCTGTGCCACATTCGACCAACTGTCACCACTAAACTGCAATAGTACTAATTGTACAACAGGGATTCCCGGGAACTCAGCTTTCGCTTGAGAGATTTGGTGAAATCCTAGAGGCAATACAAATTGGATAAAAAAGTAACAATAATTATTTATTAAGGTATTTAATCGCATATTTTTTATAAATATATTTTATTTATGAATCTTAATACAATATTTTTATTGATACTGAATACAAAAATACCTGTTAATAAATGATGTGAAATACATTTTCAAACAAAAGTATTTTACGATTCGGAAGAAATTTTTCAGGATACAGATATATAAATATTAAATATTTATATCGTATGAATATGATAGGTTATCCTAAATATATTAGCTTAGTTTCTTTTGAGTGATTTGTTAAGCTATCATCACCAATAGTGTTTCAGAAAAATAACATTAAAAATGTGTTTTTACTTCATTAATTTGTAAATTTGTGAATGTCAAATTTTAACTCATTGAGGATCATAAGATTATTAGATTGATAATAAAGATACAAATTGATAATAAGACAATAATATGATTGATAAATATAATATCTGTTAATTGTAACTGTTAATAAATTGAGGTTTGATAATAAGGGCAGTATGAGGTTAAAGCCGAATACTGCTCCCAATCCCCTCGAAGTCCCCTGGCGATTATACGAGATGATACCCAGCAGTAGTAGCAAGGTCAAGTAAATACGTTTACTAAAAAAAAGTATGTAGTAAAAGAAAAAAAAAATCAAATACCGTTTTTAAAACCGAACAATTCGGAAAATTCTTAAAGTTAGCAGTACTGTAAATTGGCTCGTATTGGTTGTCAAAGAATATAATTCTTACTGTTTAACTTGCTAGAGCATGGATGAAGTTTTTAAGTGCATAACTTGTAGAACTTGGGACAATATAAAATTCGAATTTCGAAAATTTTTTAAAAACTATTTTGGCTAAAATTGATTTTTATATAATGAAGAAGGGCATTGTAACTTTTTGCAGTAAAAACTATCAGGGCTGTACTTATGCATTCTAGAGCCTTATGACAAGACTTATTCTGGGGCCACCGCTAAATCTGTTCTTAAAAATTTTTAGTGAATTATCCTGAAGTGCTAAGTTCTAAACTTCATACCTACTGATGTAAACATAAATTTTGTGCCTGGTACTATGCATATCTCTATACAGAAAATCACAAGCAATATGGAAATAACTTTAAGAAATGACAGAATACACCTTTTTTATATATGTATATAAGGCCTCATGTTAGCTGTTGCGATATAGATATAGGTCTTTCAGCCATTCTTGGTTATTAGTCGTAGCATGAAAACATTTTCTGCAACATTGTAGAATTTAATCTTTGTGTTGCATCAACATCCATTAGGATTATTTAATAAATTTTAATCATTAGTTTTCTGACGATTTAGTTGTAGGTTTGGGGGGGAAGGGGGAGGACACTAGGTACGGAAGCAAAGGAGATGAATAGAATCCCCATAACTCACCGAAAAAATAAGAATTTTGTTCACTTTTGGCCAATTCTTATCATTTGGCTCCTCCGTATGTAACATCCTACGTACGACCACCAAATGGGGTGCTCAGGCAGCTTCTCCGCATGCCCCTGCAATACTCATGCGTTGGTAACTATACCTTAAAAATTAACTCTTTAGGAATTGGGTATTAGTCAACGATAAGTATAGACACTCTAGTTATAAAACTATAGGTATTACAATTTTTCATCTCGAGAATCAAGGGCGCTACATCCATAGGGCTCTCATGAGAATGATGACAGTTACATAATTCAGAAAAATTCAAATGGTAACGCCTACATCTTACCAGGGCGGAATGATCGACACAATGAAAACAGAAGCATGACGCTTGAAACACAGGTAAGGGAGGGTGGTGAGTACTCAACTTTTACCGCAAGAGAACTTTAATAACTATTCTATCTATCACCTTTTCGCATTTTCTTGACCGCAATGGGCACCTAACACATATAGGGATATTGAAAATCAATGGATAACAAGGGTGTCAAACTGTGGCGCGTAAAATACCATTAATTTTTAGGATTCCACACTTAAAAATTAAAAACGAAACCATTATGTGATCACTCCTGTGTTTGTCTGTCTGTCATAACTATTTTACTCATAAACTATGGAACGTAGAAAGTTCAAAATGGGGGAAATAATAAAAATTATTAACCCCCCATATTTACATATTATTAAACATTCACAAATATATTTAGGAACAATGTAGAAGGGCAAATTAAGTTACTTGAAAAAAATATATATTTTCTTTGTATATAGTGTGGGGAATCCTGCGAAAGCTTTCGTAACGACGGACTCAGAAATACATTTCTTTTAATTTTTGGTATTATATTTTCAGAGATGTCGTCGAAAATGTAATGCAAAAATACCCCCCCCCCCCAATCTATTCCCGAATCTACTGAAAATAAAATTATAAAAAAAGGAGAAGTAGTAGAAGTTAATTTAGGCCTTGCAGGAAAACTATGGCGCTCACTATAAGCATAGCTGCCAACTTTTACGCTTTTTTCATACCATTAAAATTTAAAAGTAATTTTTTCTTTATTTAATATACGAAATTTCCGATTTATCAAGTTAAGAGTTTATCTTAATTTTTATTGGTAACAAAGAAGCGTAAATGTTGGCAGCTATGCTATACGTCAGATAGTTCTACAGAAAATCGAATATTTCCATTACAAAAATATTTCGATTTATGGGCATTTAGAAATACATTTGAGGAGCGTTGGAGGTATCTATCGTTGCAGAAGTAGAAAAGGATTGTTGATAATAATTTTCGAAAAAAATGTCGGAAATTAGCCGAGATATTGAGAATTAAAATCGCGGGTGGTTTGGACATACAAAACGACACGGGCGGCTTACTCTATGCCCCATCGGCTTTAAAAGCCTAGATAACAGCTTTTGATGATATATTTGCGTAATGCAATGCCCAGTAATAGTATAAAATCAATACACATCAAACTATTAAAAACAGATTAATTTTATTAGAATTAATCACGTAATTACTATGGGATTTGCGACAAGTTTGCATTGAGTGGCTCTCTCAATACGTCACCCGCATCTTTAAAGATTAATTAAATACCTATCTCGTAAAACACGACACGGCCAAAGCGGCGGCGTTGCAACTTTGAGACCTCCTTTCGAAGCGCGTTCAGCACAGTGCCAAGTTTATCTTAGCCTGTATCAATACAGGTCTGATATACACTTATACTGCTATCAGCAGAGGAACTGTAAATGTGCTGTGGAAGATACCTGTTACAAAACTGTGTGTTGAATCCATAGAAAAGTCAGATATTGTTGACGACAGTTCTTTATTTAAATTATATTTCATTCAATGTATACTTTATAAAAATACAGCTTTAAGTTGAAAATATTCAGAGCCAACTTTGTTTAAAATAGCTAAGTGAATCATTGAAAATAACTTTGGTTAAAACGGAATTAAACTTCAATACACCTGGAGCTTTCACAAAACAGCTTAAATTTAAATCATGACTAAAACCGTTTTCTAAAAACATCGTAAAACTCAAACTAAATATCTTACTGTAACTTGAACTCAAACATATTAAAATCATAATGATAACTTTAAAGAAACAAACAGAAAAGAGAGAGCGCCGCAATTGATCAGCGAAACGCAATTTATACCTTTGAACTCGAGACGATTCCACTTTACAAAAAGGGTAGGCCTGAAAATAGTCGATTACGGAGCGGCTAACGCCATCTATGAACCACTTAAATTTAATGTCAGTTCTTTTAAATTAATTTACGTTATAGGAAACAATCAACATTATATTCCAGGTAATGAAGATATTTCTTTTAAAATAAAGAAGTTCTATAAGCACTAAAATGTAGAAAGGAAAGCTATTAAATCAATATAAGTTTACGTAAAGTTTTAAACCCATATTAGCCATAAGTGACAAGTAAAATCGGTTGACTAGATAACAAAGCCCCCCACTTGTCACTCATGGGAAAGAAAAATTAAACAGTTAACAAATCCCTAGAATTTCCAAAATTCGCTCTGAATCTACAAAGGTCAAACAAAATTCAATCTGAACTTTTACCATTACATCTTCAATCTTCTCATAAAATCCAACACTTTTATCTAAATATAACTTGTCGCGTTTTAAACAGTAACATAAAATTACTAAACATTATAAACATTAACAAAATTTATAACAATATATAACAAGAAACAAATTACCCTCATGCATCTAAAATGCAATATTTCCAACTACAATATCTAAAATTTAACTCTGGTTTAAACTTCAACAGTCCATCAGCTTCAATTAATATTCCTAATACATTACTAGATAAATTTAAATCTTTCTGAAAAGCAAATCGTTTTAATACAACATCTAACGTGACTTCATTTTAAAACAGTTTCAATATAGTTCTAATACATTTTCAATCAATATATTTCAATATAAATTTCTGAAAAATTATACATATTCAAAACTTTATTAATTATCACATTCATCCATCATCTTTCATCCTTCATCATACATGGGCCCATGATTCCATTCTCTTTCATAACACATAATATACTCTATAAATGTTTAACTCATAATTTCATATTTCCACTGTATATAATAAATGCAGATTTTTTTACATGTTAATAATTCAAATTACGCATTCAGATTTCTATTTCAATAACTGAAACAAGATTAAACTTTCATTTCAAATTTAGCTCAAAAAAATCTTAAACTAATAAAGTTCAAGGTTAATCTCATTAAACTTACAACAATGTCAACGTAATGAAGTCGACTTCATATATAATTAAACTCTTATATTTAAGTTTCACCAAGTGAACCGGGATACTAAAGTGGCATTTCCAATATTAAAATGAAGGACTTACTGAATTAAACTTTAACATGCCCGAAAAAAGGGCCTTCCTGCAACAGTTACACCTTCGTCCGACACTATCCCCTGTAGACTCTCTGGCCGGATTACATTTTCACCTTTCACGAGATGTTACGAAAGGCCGCTCGAATCCCGGAGAATGGAAGGGCAAAGGGCACTTATTGCATTCCAGCGGGATTTTAAATTGGTTCACAAGGCTAAACTAAATTCAATTTTTACACAAAAAAAAATGATCTTATACATAACCTTATATAGTCAAAACTTTAAAATACATCTTTTATACAGACGCTGGACTATCTAGTACAATAAATATTATATAAATACACTTTAATGCAATGAGGGGTATTTAACAAAATTTAACAACAAATTTAACAATTCAAGAAAACTTTCAATTTAAACCCTGATAATTCAAATTTACTAAAGGGCTTGGTGAATATGTCCGCGTAATTCTCTTTACTTTTAACATACTTTACTTCAAAAATATTTTTATATACCAAATCTCTAATAAAAAATAACTTTACATCTATGTGCTTCGTTCTGTGGTTTTCAATGGGGGATTTGACAAAACTAATGGTGGCCTGATTATCAACCAATAATAAAGATTTTTCCTTTCTATCACAAATTATCCTTCGACCAATGCATTCGTCCGTTATTCTATCGAACCATAAGAGCTCTCTTGCAGCTTCTGTCATCGCAATAAATTCCGATTCCATGGTCGATAAACTTATACATTTTTCCTTAAAGGACCTCCACATTATTGGTGATTTATCTAAAAGTAATAACTGACCTCACATTGAAGTTCTGCCATCCCTGTTTGTGGCAAAATCGGCGTCTGAATATGCAATTACATGTACATTTTTACAATTCAAATTCAATTTTAAAGATTTAGTAAAACAAACATATCCCAACAGCTTTAATAATCCATGCCAATGTACTAATCCAGGGTTATTTTGAAATTGGCTAAATATATTTACTGCATAAGCAATATCGGGCCTGGTTCTATTAGATAGGAACGACAAACATCCTGAAACACTTCTGTATGGAATTTTAGACATTTCAAATATTTCGTTATCGGATTGAGGGGATTGGGTTTTTGAATAAACTACACCTTTGCTTATTGGGAGTGAAGTGATAGGGAACTTAAACTTTTTAAATTTTTGACAAATCTCATCAATATATGGAATTTGATGTATTGCTAGATAGTCATTACCCTCCTCGAATTCTACACCCAATAGCTTTTTGGTTTTACCTAGTATCTTAAGATCAAAATAACCAGTCAAATGTTTAACAACCTTTTCCAACACTCTTTCAATTTTACTTAAAATTACTATGTCGTCTACATAAAGAAGCAGGATAATGTTATCATCAAAACTATACACGCAATTGCACCATTCAAACTTTACAAACCCTATATCATGCAAAATTTTATTTATTTCAAATTACCACATTCTACCAGACTGATGTAAACCATATAAAGCTTTTTTCTAATTTACACACTAAATTTTCGTTTTCCACAAATCCTGGAGGTTGGGACATACATATTGTTTCGGCCAAAGGTGCATATAAATAAGCACATTTTACGTCGCATTGTAGGTGTGTCCATTTTTTACAGGAGACTAAAAGGGAAAAGAAAAATCTAATAATAGCAAAATTAACAACCGGTGAAAAAGTTTCATCATAGGTTTCCCCCTTTATTTGTTTGAAACCTTGTGCCACTAGGCGGGCCTTATACCTTACAATTTTGTCCTTGTCATCCTTTTTTAATGTGAAAACCCACCTACAACCTAAGGGTTTAGCATCACTTGGTAACTTAACTAGTTTCCAAACTCCCCTTTCTCTCATAGTTTTCAATTCTTCTCTCATGGCCTGTTCCCAAAACTTCCTTTGTGGGGATTTTAAAACTTGTTTATAGGTAGTTGGTATTTTGATGTCATCTAGTCATATATCTTTATTAATATCAGAAGTCTCCGTATTTGAACAAGAACTATCCTCTTGACCTGAAACCACTCCTTTAAATTCATTTGATCCTTTAAAACAGAAAATATGAGGTTCAAATTTAACATGATGCTTTTTACAATACTTTTCTACATCGTTTAAGGATCTCAACCTTTCAGATTTTCCCTGTTCGTAATAGTAAATGTAGTTACGATTACCATAAGTACACGGGACAACTTTTCTTAACCAAACAGTATCCGAGAGTGGAACCCCCCTCAAAACATCTTTACTTGATTTTATTTCCTCTGTGAAATTCTCCTCCTCCTCTGAAGAGGATAAATCTGGAGGTTTATAAGAAGGGAAATAATTTATATTTGGGGTATCATTATTTTCAACCTCACCTTCAAACTCTTCATCAGATTCCTTATCAAAAATAGAAGATCCTATTTCTTTTGAACCCATCACGACTCCACTGCGCCGGACACTATCTGGGAGTTCCTCATTGAAAGAAACATTAATTGTTTCAATAATTTTGTTTTCTTCAGGTAGCCATACCCGGTAACCTTTAGTACTAAAGGTGTAACCAACCATTACCCTCTTTTTGCTTTTCATCAAGTTTCGATCTAAGTTGCTTGGGAACACCTATATATGCCATAGCTCCAAAGGGTTTTAAGTGTCTAACGGATGGTTTAGAGCCACTATAAAGTTCAAAAGGAGTCTTCGACTGAGATTTGTGACAAATGCGATTCCAAGTATACGTAAAATACAACGCTGCCTCCGGCCAGAAACTTCGTTTTAAACCACTTTCGCTTAAAATTGATCTGATGCCGTTAGCAATCGTTTGATTGTATCTCTCAATAGTCCCATTCTGTTCAGGGGAATACACGTCCGTAAATTCGTGTTTAATGCCTCTCCCTTCACAGAAAATACTAAAATTATCATTTTTAAACTCCCCGCCATTATCAGATCGGATGTACTTTACTTTACGTTCGAGAAATCTCTCCGCTCGCATCACATGATTATGAACAATTCCAAACACGTCGGATTTTTCCTTTATGGGAAAAACTGTGGCCTTACGCGAAAATCGTCAATAATTGAGAGAAAATATCTCTCTCCGTTTCTTCCTTTCTCTCTTACAGGCCCCCAGACATCCATAAACAACAACTCGATGGGATGTTTAGATCTAATCCTGTTAATTGATTTAAATGATGTACGTCTATGTTTAATAAGTTTACATATTTCGCAAAAATATTTTCCTGATTTAACCCGGGGAAGACCTCTAACACTTTCATTTTTGGCCGTATTTTATATCAAATCTGGACTTACATGCGCAAATGTGCGATGCCAAATTCTGAAATCATCTTTAGATATATGGGACGTTTCAAATTTAACCTTTTTAGGAACTAAACTTGGAATTTTAGGATACAAATGATAAGCACCATCCCTAAGAAAAGCAGTAAATAAATATTGACCATCTTTGGACACCTCCACCTTATCGCCTTCACCAGTAAATTTTACACCTTTTACATCCAATTTTGGACCTGAAATAAGATTTTTCCTTAGTTTAGGGGAATACATTACATCAGAAAAGAAAAACAGCCTTTGGCCAAACTTTAACTTTACATTTCCCTTTCCTTCTATCGGAAAAGTAACACCATTTACAGGAACAAACATTTTTTCAACTGTCAAAGGCTTAAATTTATAAAACAAACTCTTATCACGGCAAAAGTGGTGTGAAGCTGCGGTATCAAATAACCAGCTATTTTCGCTTTCACTACCACTCAAATTTGCCTGAATATAAAACAAGAAAGGATTGTTTTACCTTTTTGTTTACGCTGTTAGAGTTTGATGGTGGTTCCTTCGCTTTGCCTCTGCGATTCCTGTTTTTCTTAACTGGAGACTGGGCACGTTCGGAACTGGATTCGGAGGCATCAGACACACTAGAAACAGATGGAACACGACTATTATAACTTCTAGAGTCTCTTCGGCGTTGTCGACAATCCCTTTGTAGATGGTTTGTGCTCCCACATCGAATGCATCGAAGTCTACTTTTCTGTATATGTTGAGTCTCAACGAAAAGTACTTTACGTTTGTCTAAATCTCGCAGGGCTAATCTTGATTCTTCGGCGATTAATTCCATTAGAATATCGTTGAAAATAAACTTTTCCTCCTTCCAACGTAATATAACTTGCACTATGCTGTCGAAATGGCTTCGGAGATGACGCAGGAGTTGAAATGATTTATACACCTCTTCAACAGGATGATCAAGGTCGTTCAGTTGATCGGCAATTCTATTTAACCTGGCAGCAAATAAATCTATCTTTTCATCTGGCTTTACTTTACAGGACATGAACTCGGAAAACAGGAACATATACCGTGATCTATTATCAAGCTCGAAATGTTTCTTTAATACATCCCATGCATCTTTGGGATTATCTTTGTTCCCTATGATTTTTCTAAAGTCCTTTCCCATATTTAAATAGATTGTGGATAAAGCAATCCTAGTATGAAAATCTTTCACATCCTTTGCTGTAATTCCCTTATCGGCATCAATTTCAGGTTCCTTCTCAATTCCAGCGACAATATCCCATGCGTTCTTCTCCAACAAAAGGTATTTCATATCCATTTGCCAAGTTGAGTAGTTTAAAGCTCCAAGCTTATCGATCTGTACTTGCATACTCGCCATCTTCAAAAAAATATCAGCCCTCCTTCTTAACAAACACAAATGTCTTTGAAATGGGGCTAAGATTTATGACTCTTCTCATTTAAATTCCACACGTTTCCATTATCCAGGTATGGCATTGGTTGCCCATAACCTCTTCTCTTAGCCTGTATCAATGCAGGTCTGATATACACTTATACTGCTATCAGCAGAGGAACTGTAAATGTGCTGTGGAAGATACCTGTTACAAAACTGTGTGTTGAATCCATAGAAAAGTCAGATATTGTTGACGACAGTTCTTTATTTAAATTATATTTCATTCAATGTATACTTTATAAAAATACAGCTTTAATTTGAAAATATTCAGAGCCAACTTTGTTTAAAATAGCTAAGTGAATCATTAAAAATAACTTTGGTTAAAACGGAATTAAACTTCAATACACCTGGAGCTTTCACAAAACAGCTTAAATTTAAATCATGACTAAAACCGTTTTCTAAAAACATCGTAAAACTCAAACTAAATATCTTACTGTAACTTGAACTCAAACATATTAAAATCATAATGATAACTTTAAAGAAACAAACAGAAAAGAGAGAGCGCCGCAATTGATCAGCGAAACGCAATTTATACCTTTGAACTCGAGACGATTCCACTTTACAAAAAGGGTAGGCCTGAAAATAGTCGATTACGGAGCGGCTAACGCCATCTATGAACCACTTAAATTTAATGTCAGTTCTTTTAAATTAATTTACGTTATAGGAAACAATTAACATTATATTCCAGGTAATGAAGATATTGCTTTTAAAATAAAGAAGTTCTATAAGCATTAAAATCTAGAAAGGAAAGCTATTAAATCAATATAAGTTTACGTAAAGTTTTAAACTCATATTAGCCATAAGTGACAAGTAAAATCGGTTGACTAGATAACAGTTTAAACTTTGAACAAGGGTTTTGTTTTAGGTACTCTTCAAAAAGAAAAGGTTAATACAACGCTGAATTTGGGTTTATGAAATGCCAAATGAAGTTTATATATGCACTACATTTATTATCTGCACCGAATTAAGTTAATCATAAACAGATAAGTATAAGATTAAAAAAGGAGTTTTACAGCAATATTTGATACTATTTAGGCTTCATATGTCTCTGATTTTACATGTTATCTCCATATATACTTTTCTACTATATACAGCTATACCCAAACCTACGTTGTTTATTTTTTTACAAAGTCTTATTATTCCTTTAGCAGCGAATTTTTAAGTCTCCAACATAGTTGAAGTGTTCTTATGAATTTGGTTTCTCTGTCCGTCTCTCCGTGCTCTAACTCGCGTAAATATAGTCCGATTGCTATGAAAGTCATAAAGGTTACAGGGCATCAGTATGGAATGTACGTTATTGAAGATGAAGTGTGTAGCATTATCGGTTCATTTACAGGGCCACTCAAAAGTATTCCGCTAGATTACGGTCTATGGGGAAAAATCATTTGCCGTGTATTTTAATGATATTACAGTATTTTAATCATATTCAAATTGATATACATCACTGAGGTGTACTACAAGGTTCTTACTACAGAATATGGTGTGCATAGAACACATCGTTCAATTACAGCGACAAACAAAAGAATTTGGCTATCGAAGAAAATACGCAATAATTGAACTATTGAATTACACGGACAATAATTGCTGGAAGTGCGTTTTCAGATGTAGTATGCGTTTTTAAAATTAATTAGTTTTTAAATATTACTTGGTGTGTTTAATTTTTTTTTAAACAGGAAAAATTTTAACAGGAAATTTAAAACAGGATAAATATGTTTCGAACGAGATTTTTTTTTAACCCGCCGTCTACCAGACGGGTCCATTGGACCCGACAGGTACATACAAAATATTCATTCAAACCAGAAATTTCTTTAAAATAAACTAAGTATATAAACCAGACAAAAATAAGGTAAATAAATAAGTTAAATAGTTTTAAATAAAAATTCTGGTGTAGAACGTTTTATTAAAACTTGAATAAAATTCCCGGTAGATCTAGGGTTAAAGAAATGATATCAAACAAGTTCTACGTAGAAACAGGAAAATAAAATAGCTAATGATACATCTAAAATATTTTCCGATTAGAAACCTGTTTAACCTGATTTAAATTAACTCATATTTTGTGGAAGTTAAGCCAGAAGTTGCCAAGTATGGGCTAATCAAATCAACAAAGCCTGCTCCTCTCACTGACAAGCCGTGTTAATACGTTCACAAAGCTCCGGGTTTCACTGTAATATAAGCAATATTTATAGCAATAGAAATCTATTTATTTAATGCATTTTTAAGACATTGGACAATGATTAACCCCTTAATTCTCGCTCCCGTGATATTCACGGGCTGTGTCGCTGCCATCGAAACACTCAAAGTCCGAGAACACGAACTGTGACGTCATTACTAATCGAACAACTTCTCTCTAGTATTGGAATTCACACCGGAAAATTTTGAATAGCAATTTTATTTTATTTGTGGAATATCTATCATTTTATAAAACAATAATAACTATTTAAACTTACTGGTGAGAATTCGGAATCCCTAAATAAAAATTCAGCCAGATGCGGAGTGCCACAGTGTTGCCGCATCTGGCTGATTTTTTATTGGGGGATTCCAAATTCTCACCAGTAAGTTTAAATAGTTATTATTTTTTATAAGGTGATAGATATTCCGCAAATAGAATATAAGAAATTGCTATTCAAAAATTTCCGTTGTGGATTCCAACACTAGTGAGAAGCCGACCGATTATTGATGACGTCACAACTCTAGTCCTCTCGTCTTGAGTATTTCGATGACAGCGGCTTTGTCTTTTATTCAGATTGTTTGAGTATTAACAGCTTTATAAAATAGTGTGATTGGCTTTATTCTGGTATCATTTTACCTGTCACTGTATAAGATGAATATTTCTTTTTCAAAAAAGTGATCCCAATAAGCAAATAGAATTTTTAAGCCGTAATTTAATGCAACCGTTAAGCGGTTAAATATGACGGATATTATTATTCATATTCGTAATCAAGTATTTTATATAATGTTTAAAGAATATTTTTTTTTTCCATTTAAAACAAAATATATAGAAAAATTCATTGCAATTTCTCCCTTTTGTAAGATTGTCAGAGGGAAAGAAACGAAGATTTTAAACAGTTTGAAACAGGGGCCGGGTAAATTTTTAGCACAAACTAGAAATTTAGATACATTCAATAGAAATGATTATAAAAATAAAATAAAAAATTATATTAAAGTTATGGATTGTGAAGAAATTTAAAAATATCCAATTAACATAATCAACCGTAAAATCATTGTCATAAATTAAAATGGAAGATAGCCCATATTTATGGAGAAACCGAGTGTTATAAAAAATCTAAGGCATAAAGATTTCTAAATTGAAATGGTGGTGCAATACACCGTGCAAATTTTAAGGAGCGACATACCTTGGTAAGTGTTTTCGTTTTATATAAAAATTATGCTTACTACTATTTTTAAACGGAAATTTATCAATTAAAACTATTTTTAAACCGAGTGTTACAGCATGCTAAAAATCATATATATATAAATGATATATAGATATAGTCATGTATAGATAGATTGATAAATATAAATATATCATCGTTTGAAAGATGGGTGGTTTTGGGTCTAGGAGTCAGGATCATGGAAAATATAACGAAAATTTTCCAGAAGTGTTTTCTTCCGGACCGTTGCAATAAGTAGCTTCTTAATTTTGGTATTGGAAGCTACCTGAAATCTGTAACTAAAATTAAAAAAAATAAAATAAGCACCGGTTAAACATCGTCCTCAGCTGTTATGTACAAGAAAAAAAAATCACAAAAAAAATTGAAATCCAATCTGAAAACGTGAAAAAAAGGTCCTTTTGGTTTAACATTAGATTGCGAGCATTGTCGCGTGACTAGTGTAGGCTTATAAGCATTATCTAAGGCTACTGACTTAACCCGTTGGGGACGAGCGACACGTATACGTGCCGCATGAAGCGCTCAGAATCCTTGTTTTTCCTCACCAGTAAAATTTTACTGTAAAATTTTCTTTATTTAATCAGCGCATTATCTCGATTCAAAATGACACAAATTTCTGTTTTTAAAAAACGGTGACAAAAGATTAAAAATTTCGTAAAAGGCTCCCGTCCCGAAGGGGTTAAGTAATAAAAATAGTGTATTGAAAAAGTATTCCAAATAACTTTCACTTTCAATGACATCGCAAAAAATTCTAAGTTTCAGGTGTGGCTTTATTTTATTTTTATTTTTTTAGCCATTACCCGCTGGTGTTGCATTCCCGCAACGGTAAAAATAAATGCACATTCTTAAATTAACTATATAGCTACCACTATTTTTAATAAAAAATTTTGCCTTTTTCAATAACAGAAACTTTGATCATAAAATAAAGCAAATATTATTTTTCAAAATTTGTGGTGGCAAACGTTTTTCTGCAAAAACATTGAAGAACCCTATGTTATAGTTTCAGCGGCTAATGGGTTAAGAAACCTATTTTTTTAAGCTGAAAATTTTTACTCCATGTCATTTAACAGCAGGAAAGCTAAACGGTTATAAGTGAAAAATATATTATCTATTTTTTAAAATATTTTTACTTGGTACAACATGTAATGCTTTGAAACCTGTTAAAACCTAGCGTTCATTTTCTAACATTTCTTATTAGATAATTTATCTTTGGAAGCTGAGTTAATTTAATAATCTATATCTTTCGTAAGAAAAATATCTATTTTTAGAAAATTGGTGTCTTTGAAGTACTTTAAAGAAAAGATCAATGTAAAAACCACTGGAAGAAAATACTTTTAGCGTGAACTAAAATTGCATTCTAAATTAAATTATCTCATTAGAGAAAATACATATATTTCTGTTTTTTTTATTCTCTGAATCGATGTCATCTCTTGAAGTTTTCTCTAATCACGTTTATCATTATTATATTTATGATAAATAAGAAAATTATTCCTGCAATGCGTAATAATTAATTTGTTATTTTTTTTTATTGCAATTCATGAAATACGATTTTATAAATTTGTGAAAGATGAAATTTTAATACTTTCGATCATCGTCCTTATCATTAGATTTTTATTTTTTGCAATGATGGTGAATTTGTTACTAGTAACTAAACTATGAAGTACTATATTAATTTTCTTTCTTATCCGACTCTGAAGCCTGACAGTTCTACCACAATTTTTGAACAGATTTTTTTCGCAATGACTGAAAGATATTACATTAATATTCTCATGTTAATCGTAAAAATGATTTTAATAAAAAAAAGTCTAAAACATAAAGATTTCTAAATTAAAATGGTGGTGGAATACATCGTGTAAATTTTAAGGAGCGTTCATACCTTGGTAAGTGTTTTCGTTTTATTTAAAAATTATGCTTACTACTATTTTTTAACCCTTACGTGGGCAAATCTGTTTTAATGCTGAAATATTAAAATGACTGACTGCCACAAGAATCTACAAACAAGGGTTTTTGAGTGGGAAAAAGGCTTTAAGTACATTATAAAAACAAAATATTTTTCAAAAATTCTGGTGAGAGTTCGGCATATGGGAATAAATTAAGTGTGAGGTATGTTCCCATCGCTTGAGTAAGGGTTAAAGCTGGGGTGTCAAACTGTGGCCCGCCAAATACCACTAAAATTTTAAAGAAATTGTCTACAAGTTTAATTGCAGAAATTCGACGATTAGATAAGCCAAAGATAACTATAAAATTTTAGTGATATCCGGCGGGCCACAGTTTGACACCCCTGGGTTAAAGGATAAATGCTTTATTTCTATTGTAATAATATTTTAAATACTATTTCTGTTTACAGAATTCCTTATTGAAAAATAGTTTATTGAATCAAAGTCATTGCTTTTTGTTTACGTATTTCATAGCTGCCAACTTAGGCTTCTTTGCACCACATAAATTTAACATTAAATTTAACACTTTTTATTTCGGTTTAAAAAATCCGCTTTCTGCCGATTAACTAAGGAAAAAAATGCATTACATTTTTGTGGTACACAAAACCGTAAGAGTTGGCAGCCATGGTCTTTCGTGCTAGAAAATAAAGTTTTTATTTATTTTTTCTTAATCACTTTTTAAATTAACTCAATACGTATTGACGATTTATACGTTTAGAAATCAAATTTCTAATTGAAATTTGAAAACTATCTAATTGATATATGTTGTGGAGACTGATAAATAATGTTCATGGTCTGTCAAAATCCTACATTTTACCACTTACTGCATCGATAAAGTTTATTTATAACTTTTCTTGAAGATGAATTTGTTTTTATTTAGTGTTTTGTAAAGCTAATGTCACATCCAGTTTCATACAGAAATCTTGTTTACTGTTCATTTTCGAAAGCCGAGCCTAGCACTCTGAGACGATTCTACTATCCAAAGGGTTGTTAAGGCTGAAATGGGTATTTGGCGAAGTTCCACTTGTACGTTGTCACTAAGATTGACACTCAGTCAAACGCAGCTAAACAGCCTCCGATCAGCACTATTTTGATAAAATCAAAATAGACCTGACGCGCGGAGAGTTTCGATTTCTTAAAACAAACAGTACCCAAAGTTTTATTTTGTAAATAAGTGTTTTCACAACAGACTTATACCATAGCTGCCAACTTTTACGCTTTTTTGCTACCACTAAAATTTATAAGAGATTTTCGCCTTCTTTAATTGTGAGATTTTGATGATTAAATAAGGTAATATTTACTATAAAATTTTAGTGGTAAGAAAAAAAGCTTAAAAGTTGGCACCTATGCGTATACAGACAACTAATTGTTTCTAAACAGCTTATCAGTCGGCAGCAAAAAATCGTTTAATATTAAACCGTTGAAGAAAGGTGATATATTATATACCCCACTCAATTTTTATTCCAAATTGCACCATGGCACCAGAATTTGATAACAAAATTCTTTTCTTATAATGTGCACGAAGAAAAGCTTTCACTTATTTCCCAGTAAATATGTGCGTACTTCCTGGTACATTTCAATCATTTGAAAATTTTAGTAACAGAAGTACTATGACCCAGAAAGCGTAAATCATTTAAAGCGCAGTGATCCCACAGCTGAACCACCTAATTTTAATTCCAAACTTACAAAAAGCACCAAGAATATTTTGATAAAATTTTGTTTTTATAACGAAAGCTTGAAAAAACAAGTTTCTGCTTTCTAAGAAGTTCGTTTTTAAATTCTGGTGGCAGTCAATCATTTCATCATTTTACGAACAGACTTTTTCTGTGCCGGAGGTTATAGAGTAGCTTGTTAGACATTTGGAGCAACTTTTAATCCTTTCAGGGGCAAAGTACATCTTTTCGTTAAATGCATAAAATGATTGACCAGAATTTACAAACAAATTTGCTTGAAAATAAGTAAAAGCGTTTCTGAACGTGCTTAAAAAAAGGAAAATTTTCATTCCAAATTTCTGGGGCCATTGTCATATTTAGTGATTAAAACTAAGTGATCCAAAAATGAAACGCCACCCTTCAAGGGGTTAAATGTAGTAATTTGTTTGTTGCAAATGTTACCTATGCAAAATATCTATTTTTTTTTAAACATCTGTGAACAATTTAAGAAAATAGAAATCACATCATACGTTCTTTTGGAAAGAAAAAAAATCACATACAGATTAAATAAAAAGTTAAATAGAATAACATAGGTGACTACATTTATACCTTTTTCTTACCAATTTAATTTAATTATTATTTTTGCGTTATTTATTGGCGAAATTCTGAGATTAAATGGGGCACAAATTATTTTTAATAGTTACTAATAACAAAAAAGAATGAAAAGTTGGCAAGTATGGAAATATTAGATATATATAATTTAATTTGGCTGCACCATTCAATACAGTCTAATATTTCGTATTTTGTAAATAATATAATGATTACGAACATATCATCTACATGATGTAAAAATGCATTTTTAACCCTTTCAGGGGCAAAGCTCTTCTGTTGCTAAAATTTTAAAATGATTGGTTGACACCGGTGTTTACGAACAACTTTATATGAAACTTAGTAAAGGCTTTTCTTCGCGTACATTATATGAAACAAAATTGAATTCCCAAATTCTGGCTTGAATGAGACATATGGGAATTAAATTTAAGTGGTATGTAAAATATACCGGTGCCCTTCAATGGGTTAATAATATATTTATACTCTTCTTGGAAAATACCGACATGATGTTATATAAATCCAAAGCAATATACACACTTCTAATTTTACTCTTATTTCGAAATGTTTTCAGAAAATTTAGCACTGAAAATGTACGTTTCTGGGTGATCGACCCAAGTATAGGAAATTGCGCATGAGGTATTTCACAAAACTTACTGCCGTATCTCCAAGCGGCAATGTAAGAAGTTTGCATCATATATCATAAACTAAATGAAATACAGAGAAATAATCAGATGCAATGTTGGATAACAGAATCTTATTAACCCTTAAATATATGATTTTTATTTTGTTTCGAAAAATTTATATACTATTCTTTGAAAGTTGCAAAGGAAAAATATTGAAAACAATCAGATACATTTTTCGTATAATACGTCAACATTTTCTTTATGTTCCACATCTGCAATACAAGTAAAAACTAAAATATTGCAAATTAGTAAATATTTAAATAAGTATGAATCCAAATACCTTATTTTATATAATTTTTGTTTATTTGGTAAAACTTAACCCTTAAATGCATAGTTTTTTTTTTTTTTTTAGAATTATGTGTTTTGCTCTTATATTAAAGATTAGACGCCAGAAATTTTAAGACAGATTTCTAACTTTATATTTTTGTAATTTTTACAGGATTAATATTTCTATATAAATATACTGGTTGCTAAGAATTAAATAAAAAGTTATGTAGCATCACTATGCATTTAAGGGCTAAACCATTACCTGCTAATGGTGCGTTTTCGCACCGTCAAAAATAAATTTTAATTAACTATCTAGATACCAATATTTTTTAGTTTAAAAAATTGCCTTGATTAATTACAGAAAGTTAGAGCATTAAATAAAGCGAAGATTATCTTTTAATATTTGTGGTGGCAAACGCCAAAAAGTTAAAAACTCCTTCTTACAGCACCCAGAGAAAAGTTTTATTGAATCAACAAAAATTTGGTTGGCCTAACAAAACTTTTCGTTTAAATATAGGTCAGTGAAAATTTTGTTTGAATCAACAATAACAAAAAAAAATTCTTGAATTTTTTATGAATTTATAGCAAAAAAATTTTGTATCGTCAGCAAAAAATGTTTTATTAATTCAAGTAAAATGGTCCAATTTTGTTTAATTTAACAAAATTCTTTTGTTGAAAGTATTTTTAAAATCAAAATAATTATGTGTAGTTTTGGCAGCAAAAACATTTGTTTAAATGAGAAACAACATTCCTGTTTTGATGGCGTCATCTATGTGCGATCTTGGCATGTATCGTTTGTGAATAATTTAAGCGACCACATTTCGTTGCTGGAAGAGACGGCGTTCGACCTGGGGAACTCAAGTACAGAAGGTAAATGTTCTAACCGCTCAACCACCGAGTCTTGCTTTGGAGTGCGTTTAGATAAGTGATGCTTTGGTAGATGCGGAATTTGGAATTTTGAAGTGTTTTTAAAGATTTTTTGGTACTTGTCTTATGCGCGTGTATTTAAAAGATAATTTATTATTTAAATTTATGAAATAAGTATCGTAGCAAAAACGTTTAATGCTAAAAAGATGGGCAGATTTTTTGATATTTTTATAGCTGGTAAAATAATTTAAAAAACTTTTTAATAATTTGATTTTTAAATGAAATAAGAAACTTAGCTATTGCTTTTAAATTGAATATAGAATTAGAAAATAAGTTGCATTAACATATGAAGTATTTTCCCCCTTTCTATGATTAAGTTTATAATGAATAATAATTTTAAGGAGCGATTTAAAACATTCTTTTGATGTTTCAAACAAGTGTAGGTATTTTTTTAAAAGAATTCAAAAACAGTTTTTTTAAATAAATAAATAAATGTAGGCCATTTTTGACAATTTTTCTGTTTATCACTGTTAGTTTAATATTAAATATAAACATATATTTTTAAAATCATATTACTTCCCTAATAACATCTTTTATTTATCACACACACATATATAATACATAAGAAAATATAAAAGAAACAGTTTAATTTCATGTTGTTTGAATGATTTCTTGAAGAAAAGTAAGAAAATATATAAAACCCATTAATTAACAAATATATTTAATATTCCCAAATTAACTCAAAATTGTAAAAAGAATACGTGCTCCAAATACGGATGGATATCGATTTTTTCCCGGTTTTCCTTAAATACTTTATATACCCTCCACAATTTTCATCCGAAATGCACGGTGTTGACGTCATAATAGAGAGATTGTTTTCGGCTTATCTAATGATAGGATTTCTGAGTTTTTATGAAGGTGAAGAATACTTCAAAATATTAGTGGTGTCAATAGGCTCTTCCTCTGCGCCAATTTTCCACCACTGACTATAGCAGGCTATTCGCTGACTAAGGAAAATTATGCTCATGCTATAGAATTATTGAAAAATCGTTTTGGTCGTAATGACCTGGTAATAAATAGTCACATGACTAAACTACTAAATTTGAAACCTGTACGAAATTCTAGTAACATTAAAGCTCTTCGAGATTTATATGATGAATGCGAAATTCAAATAAGAAATCTTAATTCTTTAGGTGTTGACTCAGGTTCATATGGGCACTTGTTATGCCCGATTCTTCTGAAACTTATTCCATCAGATATTGCGCTGGAATTTAATAGAAAACGAATTAAACATAGTGACTGGGATGTTAATGAGCTGATAAATTTCATTAAAGACGAAATTGAATCTCGCGAAGCCACTGTCCAATTAAACTGTTTTGAAAAAATCCCTGAGAAGCAGGAAAATTATAAGAAAAATTATAAAAAAATCATTCCATCAGCTTCTGTCTTAACCACAAATATTAAAAATAACTGCATATTTTGTAACCAGACTGATCACAATACTGAAAAGTGTAAGTCTTTCACCATTCCGGAAATGCGAGAAAAATTGAAAAGGGAAGGAAGGTGCTTTAAATGCTTCCGTAAATTTCACATCGCGACTTTTTGTAAAATTTCGAATGAAAATTGCAAAGTGTGTGGCAAAACATATCATAATACTATACTTTGTAATTCTAATAAAAAAACAGAAGTATAAAGAAATTCAGATAGTATTATTTCCCCCGTATCTCATTGTAAAAGCAATATAAATAATATCAGTAGAGAAGTAATATTGCAAACAATTCATGTAAAAGGGGAAGAGGGTGAAAATTCAGAAACTGCTCTTTGTTTATTTGACTCTGCTAGTCATCGAACTTTTATTACAGAAAATTTAGTTTCAAAATTAAAACCTGAGGTCATTAGCAAGGAAAAATTAATTGTGTATACTTTCGGTTTGAGAAAATCTGAAGAACGATGTTATGATGTCGTTAAGCTAAAGCTAATTCACTTGGCGGACAGAAAACGTAGTATAATAATTGAAGCATTAGTCATACCGCTAATAACCAATTCTTTGATACAAATTCCTGCTCTTCCAATCAAAATTAAGAGAAAACTTTCCAAATTTCGTCTTGACAGAGAGGAACATTTGGAAAATAGTGATGTTGATATATTAATAGGAGCTGACTATTTATATCAAATTAATGGAAGAACATATCCCATAAATAAATCATTATTCGTCTGTGAAAATTTATTTGGGCATTCCCTCTGCGGGACAAATGACGTAAATAAAAATAGTGAGAGTAAACAAGCTGGGGTCTTATCTACTCAGGTTATGAAACCTATTCAAAATCATTTGAAAATATTGTGGGAATTAGAAACTTTAGGGATGAATACAGAAGAAAATATTTCTGAATTAGATAAAGAGATAATCGAAAAATTCGAAAACAATTTGCATTTTCTTGAGCACCGTTACGAAGTAAAATTATTATGGAAAGATGATAAAAGTGATTTAGGAAGTAATTATAGCAATGCTAGAAACCGATTTATTAACTTAAACTGAAAATTGCTTAAAGATAAGGAATTATTGCAGAAATATAAAGAAATTTTGATTGAACAGGAATTCAATAACATAGTGGAAGAATGTTCTAATGAAACTGTAAATAGCGGTTATTTTATGCCCCACCGACCTGTCTTGCGAGATGATAAACCCACAACTAAAGTTAGAATGGTATTTGATGCTTCCTCAAAAGAAAACAGCAAATCATTAAATGATTGTTTGTACGGTGGCCCAAATTTGAACCCAGATTTATTAGAAATTATTATTAATTTCAGAAAATTCAATACTGCGTTTTGTGCAGATATTGAAAAGGCCTTTCTTCAAATTTCTGTAGCTGAAGAAGACCGAGATTACCTTAAATTTCTTTGGTTCGATAATGACGCAAACAACTTTTTCAAAATTTTAAGATTTAGACGTGTACCATTTGGCGTTACGTGCTCACCATTTATTTTGGCTGCCACAATTAAACATCATATAAAGAAATATAGAGATCAACATCCAAGTATTGTAGATGTGTTAGATAATTCCCTATACGTCGATGATTTAATTCCCTAATCAGATTTAGATAACGAAACTTATTATTTATCAGCTACAGCTTCTGAAATTCTTAAAGAAGCTGGGATGAATTTCAGAAAATTTAAAACAAATTCTATTAAACTTAGGGAAATGTGGGAATCAGGTAACTTAGGTATAAGTGAGGAAAACACAGGTAGTATCTTAAAAGTGCTTGGACTGATATGGAATACTGAATGTGATATTTTGATGTTAGATGCGCAGCCCTTTGAAGAGTGTTATATCGATGATCCCACGAAGAGAACAGTTCTTAAAATGTTACTGAAAATTTATTACCCATTAGGATTTGTGAATCCATTTGTAATACGTATTAAAGCCTTGTTGCAAGAAACATGGCAAAGAGGTTTAGAGTGGGACAATAAATTACCCGAAGATTTGAAATGTGAGTGGAACACTTGGTGTTCAGAAATTGTACATTTACGCACATTTGAAATACCCCGAAAATATTTTCCTAATATGATAAACATTTCTGAAAATTCACAAATTCACATATTCTGTGATGCTAGTCCCAAAGGGTATGAAGCAGTTGCTTATTTGCGTTCAATTTCATTAACTGGCGAAATTCAAACACGTTTTGTTTGGAGTAAATGTAGAATAGCCCCCCTCAAGAGATTAACTATTTCACGGCTGGAATTGATCGTTGCAGTAGTTGTCGCTAGAATGTGGAAATATTTTAAACGAAAATTACATATTTCGAATTTAAATATAAAGTTATGGTCGGACTCAGAAATAACTCTTTGTTGGATTAGGGGTTCTACTACAGACTGAAAACCTTTATTTCCAATCATGTAACCGAAATTCAGTCATTGACAGATCCAAAGGACTGGATTTATTGTCCCGGAAAAGAAAACCTTGCAGATCTGCTTACGCGTGGGGAAAACTTATCGAAATTACTGGGTAATAAAGTATGGTGGTGCAGCCCACCTTGGTTATCACTACCAGAAGATATGTGGCCTTCAAAAAGGGCTACAGAAATGGATTCCAAAGCTTTTAATGAAATGAAAGCAAAACGAACTTTAACATTATTGTGTAACGAATTAATCTCTACTCCTAAGCCAGTATTTGATATGGCAAAGTTCAGTAGTTTAAATCGCGTGTATAATATTACTGCTTGAATAATGCGCTTTATTCATAATGCCAATTCGAAAAACCCTAAAATTTTAGGACCTTTAACTACCTCAGAAATAGAAATAGCAGAAAAATACTGGATTAAACAAACTAAGGAAACTTCATTTAAAGTTGAAATAGAAACCGTTAAACAAAAAAAAAACACTTAATAAAGATTCTTCTTTATACAACCTTAATCCACAATTAGATGAAAATAAATTACTTGTTTTATCCGGAAGACTTCAATTTTCTGATGTTACAGAGCAGGAACAACATCCGTGGATACTTCCTAATAAATCTTATTTTGTAAAATTACTAATTAAGGATACTCAAGAAAGAATGTACCATTTTGGTATAGCTGTCACCTTAGCTCACATTCGTGAAAGGTATTTTACATTAATGGGAAGAAGATTTGTAAAATCCGTCTTAAGATCGTGTATGATATGTCGAAAACTTAATGCTATTCCTGGAAAGGTGGAAATAGCACCTTTACCGAAAGATAGAATCATCAAAACACCAGTTTTTTAAACCTCTGGTGTCGATTTTGCCGGTCCGATTTATTATAAAACTTCTTAAGGTACTGGGAAGACTTATATTGTCGTATTCACATGTGCTGTAACTAGGGCGATACATCTGGTGTTAGTCACCAATTTGAGTACTGAAACCTTTATCTTAGCACTACGAAGATTTTTCTCTAGACGAGGTTTCTGCAAAATAATATACAGTGACAATGCCAAGACGTTTTCTAAGGCTGATTTGGTGTTAAAAGATGCTTGGAAAAGAATTTCTAAGCAAGAAATTTTAGATTATTTGAGAAAGAATAAGATAATATGGAAGTTTATAATTCCCAGGGCTTCCTGGTGGGGCGGCTTCTGGGAAAGAATGGTCAGATCAGTTAAAACAACTTTAAAAAAGGTTCTAGGCAAAACTTGTCTCAGTTATGAAGATCTAGAAACAATACTTACATAAATTGAAGCTGTGATTAATTCACGTCCTTTATGTTATCTCTACGAAGAAAATGCTGAACCATCACCTTTAACGCCATCTCATTTTTTAGTTGGTAAACGATTAATGTCCTTGCCTTCATATGGATTACAAGTTTGTACGCAAGAGAAATCCAATAATATTTTGTTGACGAGAAAATATAAATATAAGCAAGAAATTACTGACCACTTTTGGAAAAGGTGGAGAAATGAATATTTGTTAGAACTTAGATCTGCTTTTCAAGTGAAAAACATAAATTCATCGCCTCAGTTCAAAGTTAACGATATAGTGATAATTCATGATGAAAAGATCCCAAAACATATGTGGAAGTGTGGTCGTGTTAAAGAACTCATATTTGGTCGTGACTCGAAAATGATATCATGTGTATTACAGACTGCACAATGCGACCTTAAACGACCTGTGCAGCTATTATACAATCTCGAACTGGACTTAGTGGACTAAAAGACACTAAAAAATCTTACACTAAAAATAAAAAACTATTATCGAACATTTAATTTCTTTTCTTACTCTTATTTACCCTTATTATTGTTTAATTTTCATACAATTCATGTATTTTCTTTTCTTTTGTAGATTGCAGCATTCTTATTATTTTTTCTTTTATATCTGTAGCTATGTAAGTATGTATCTGAAAATTTGTCATGTATGTAAGTATATTCTTATGTTTATTAAATTGTTTGATGTAGATTCTGAAGTGAGTGTTCAGCCGAGGGCAGGATGTTGAGAATGCCAACTTGGCGATGCTTGCCATTTTCTGTCAGTCGGCTTCTGTGGTAACCCCTTTTATTGTTTTCCGATTTTCTTTTCAGTGTAGATGTAAAGTTTGTTTTGAACCATGTGACGGTAAAAATGGAACTCTCAAATGAGAGTAATAATAACTAGTATTAAAAAATGCTCTGACGAGCAGCAAAAAAGGCTAATATGTTTTTAAGTATGGAAAAGGGTTTGACAAGTGCTTCTAATTGAGCATGAAAAAGGACAAGGGGTCCCTTCTTGGCTGCAGCTCACTGTCAATGTGCCAACTTTGAAAAAATAATATTTGCGCTTTTTCCATATAAAATAAATTCGCAGTACTTTAGTAAAACTTTCCGTCGTGCTTTACATGTTAACTGCACTGTTGCAGTGTTGTACTGCGCATGCGTCTGGAATGCAACTTTGTACAGTGCACTGTGTACCATTATTTCTCTATAAATTACACTACACTGTACATTCCTATTATGCTTTTGATTTTTGAACCTCAGCGCACACTCGCACTGTGCTTTTGTACTTCCGTATTAAAGGTGTATGCGTCTAATGTTCCTTTATAATTTACACGCATTGCTGCACTGCATAGTACATTGTACAGCCACAGCCACTTGCATATAATTTCAACAATCAATGAATGCATTATACTGTTATGCGTGCACATGTGGAATTGTTCCTGTGCAGAGTGCTGTTACAGTCTGCACTGCATTACAAATTAGTTTTCGGTACAATTCTAAACTGCGGGCGTGCTTGGTGGTCCTGCATGAGTGTGATACGCTGCAGGAACTAAGGTTTTTGGTACTATGTCTGTCGCCTTACATTCATGTTTAATCAGGCGGCGTCTTTACTGGCTGTGTCTTTATACTACACATTTTTATCGTAACTGTGGCTGATTTTTTTAATATGAAAAAGCGCAAATATGATTATTTCAAAGTTGGCATATTGACAGTGAGCTGCAGCCAAGAAGGGACCCCTTGTCCTTTTTCATGCTCAATTAGAAGCACTTGTCAAACCCTTTTTCATACTTAAAAACATATTAGCCTTTTTTGCTGCTCGTCAGAGCATTTTTTAATACTAGTCATTTAAATTTTTTGGTAATTATATATTGAATATAAATAAACCTGAGTTGCTTTTAAATATTCCCAATACTTTTTCTTATTTCGCACAACTTGGGCTCCCTTAAATATAATTAATATAATTCCTTAAACTGGTATTAGTTTTTGTTGTATTGAAATATCTCAATTTGTTGATTCTCTCTAAACAAGTAAACCCTATTGGTTTACAATGGAAGTCTATAGGAATTTGGCGATATATCGCCAAGTTGGTGACACACTTGGCAGTATTTGGCGGCAGAACACATTCCCGCCTATGGTTACCCCCCCCCCCCTTATAGGTATGGAGATGCATTAAATGCTGTTCTATAACCAATGAGATGCGTTTCGTTCGAGCGTTGCCATTAAACAATTAACAAATAATCGCGATTTCTGTGACACATACGATAGCGTAATATATACATATATAGATTATCGTGGAAATCGAAGGTTTAGGCCACATCGTATTGTTTAGCTAGACCGGTTATACTAACATCGTTCTCATGTTTTGCTACAACAGTAATTCGATTAAGCTTCTTACTACTGCTATCACTAAGCACTTTGCCATTCTTAGAAGCCATAATGAGAGCTAAAATTAGCGCAAACATGAGTAAAAGTAAAACGAAAAGTTAATTTTTTTATAGTAATAAAGGTACACAAAGCACTCTGATATGCGCACCTTCCTCCAAACTTGACTAATAACAAGAGTTATGTGAGGGTTGAAAACTGAACTATTTGGATGCTTTGGTCGTGAACCGAGATATTGCACGCCAACCGAGTCAAATTTTGATCACCGAAGTTGGACATAAACCGAACTGGTCGTGGTCATAAACAGAAGCGGTCGTTAACCGAGGTTCCACTTATATTTTGACCTATAAGTTTGCAAATATGGCATTATTTATGTATTCAATGGCGATAATCATTAAGGATCTTAGCGATTTCGGCGATGAAACTCACCGATTTCAAAGTAACGTTCCGAAGTGTACTTGAACCGCCACAGATGTCATATACGCATCACGTTGACGCGATTTTTTTCTGACGCCAATGTCATATACGCACCGGGGTACTTAACTGGCGCCAAAGTTTTGTTATTTTGCTTGATATGGTAACCCGGATATTGTTGTTTATTTATTAATAAATTATTTATTTACTTTTATTTTCTTTTTTAAAATTATATAAATTGTTTAGTTCTATTGTTATTAATTAATTTTTTTTAATTTATTGTTAATCCCTTTTTAAAAATATATATGTAACTGGTATTCAAAAACGAGGTTTTCGCCAAATTGGCGTCAGAAAAAATATCGTGCCAACGTGGTGCGTATATGACATCTGTACCATACTTGGTGCAACTTGATTATCCTGTCGACCAAAAAATTATCGCCAAACTATAAGATTAAATGACAATAATAGATTATAGTAAATGTTACATTCATTTGACATTAAACACGATACACGTGTTTGTTACGTCATCAAGAGATTTTCAATTCAAGTTTTGGCACAGGTGTCATATACGCCCCATATTGGCGCGATTTTTATGACGCCAATGTAATATACGCACCGGTTATTTAACTGGCGCCAAAGTGTCGTTATTTTGCTTGATATGGTAACCCGGATATAGATGATATATTAAAAGGATCGGCACAGATGTCATATACTATTGGTGCAATTTGTTTCTGACGCCAATGTCATATACGCAACAGGTACTTAACTGACGCCAAAGTGTCGTTATTTTGCTTGATATGGTAACCCGGATATTGTTGTTTATGCTGTTGATGTTTTCGCAAATTGGCGTCAGAAAAAAATCGCGCCAATATGTGGCGTATATGACATCTGTGCCCCGAGGTTTTCGCCAAGTTGGCGTCGGAAAAAATCGCGCCAATATGGAGCGTTTATGACATCTGTGCCCAAGTTTTTATTAGTATTTTTATTAATGTTTTACTAATTTATTTATTCAGTCAGTTTGTATCATTTGGCGAATAGTTTGGCGAAATCGGTCGACGGGATAATCAGGTAGTACCATATATTTTTGCTGTACATTTTCGACAATATCTCAAGCAAAAGTACCTAAAGTTAAACGAAACCCTAATTATTTAAGGCACAGATGACAGATACACAACGGGTTTGGCGCGGGTTTTTTTTCTGACGCCAATTTGACGAAAACCTCGTTTTCGAATAGCAGTTACATATATATTTTTAAATTACTTTCTATTATTTTAAAAAGGAAATAACAATAAATAATGAAAAGTTTAATTAATAACTATAGAACCAAACAATTTATATAATTTTAAAAAATAAAATAAAAGTAAATAAAAAAATAATTAATAAATAAACAACAATAGCTCAGTTACCGTATCAGGCAAAATAACGCCATTATCGCCCAGTTATGTACTCTGGTGCGTATATGACATCTCTTCCTTATTTAAAATAGATGGAATACTATTTTTTAAGGTATGCTTAGTATGTGAAGTATTTATATTACTTCATACCTATCGCTTGTGTAAGTCAGGATGTTATGATGATAATTAAAACTTACGGCACAGATGTCATATACGCCCTATATTGGCGCGTTTTTTTCTGACGCCAATGTCATATACGCAACGGTTACTTAACTGGCGTCAAAGTGTCGTTATTTTGCTTGATATGGTAACCCGGATGTTGTTGTTTATACTGTTGATGTTTTCGCCAAATTGGCGTTGGAAAAAAAATCGCGCCAATATGACATCTGTGCCAAACTTACATTTAACTCCTAAGAAGAAGTTTGGGATTTACCCTGTTTTTTTTTTTCCTATCAACTCGGGCACAGATGTCATATTCGCCCCATATTGGCGCGATTTTTTTTCAGTTGCCAATTTGGCGAAAACATCAACAGCATAAACAACATAATCCGGGTTACCACATCAAGCAAAATAACGACACTTTGGCGCCAGTTAAGTACCCGTTGCGTATATGACATTGGCGTCAGAAAAAAATCGCGCCAATATGGGGCGAATATGACATCTGTGCCTCAACTCGTTTGTGCTCCATTGTGTCTATTACTCCAGTTCAAAATATTAATCAAGAAAGTTTATATATATATTTACGAAAATTATGCATTATCTGCTTAGGTTGACGTCTGTTTCAAAAATACAAAAATCTATCAGTTGAATTTCAATTTTTATTGACTTATAAAAACAAAAGTACTCGCGTTATCCCTTTTTTTAAAATTATTGTACTGCTTTTTAGGGAATGGCAACACGAAAGAAATTATTGAATTAGAAAATGAAAAGGAGAGATTGCTATAATTTTATGGAGACATTATAAAAGACAAATTCGATTTTCTCAGCGACCGCCATACATACAAAGATGAAAAAAAATCTATTTTAAGTTTGAACCGGAGGATCAAAATAAAACAAAAACGAAGTTAATCCACCCACTGGAACGTTAGCTACACTTTGTTGAATTTTGTGTCTTCTTTTTTTCGTTTAAGGTTAAATAAAAAACTACTGAAAGCTACAGTAATTTTTTTAATGCTATCAGTTTATTCGTCTCGTCGAGTTCTATCTTTCAAAAGAAAAATCATTGTCGTATGTCAACTAGTTCGCCAGAAATTTAGGAAAGTCGTTTGCATTTTCTATTTCTTAATCATATCATAGCTTAACGCTGCCGCGTTTGCTATGATATTAATATATCTCTATATCTGTAAATAAATGTAAATATAAGTTTTTTTTTAAGAAGGAAGTTGTTTAATTCGAGCTGTAGAGTGTGTTTATTTATTGAAGTCACGAATTTGATATATTAGAACTAATTTATGAATACGTTCTTATTCTTCGACGCACTATGGAACAATTAGAATTTACCGAACCTGCAATCTGATGACAAGTATCAAGGGGTAGGTACGGGGGCTAATCCTAACTTAGATAAATTGATTTTTCATGCAGAATTATCAGATTTCAATCAATTTTGGTATACTGGTTAAATCTGATAAGGCGCTTCCTTGATTAAATTTGGAGATTCATTGTTTAAGTATAAAGGGGGATCGGAGGGAGACCCCCTTAATTTAGATAAATATTTTTTCTTATCCGATTTGCTTCAAATTTGGTATACAGGTTTATTATGATAAGGCAGTTCTCTGATGAGATTTGGAGGTTCATTGGTTAAGTATAAAGGAAGGAACGGGGGCTAATACAATCCTTAATTTAGATAAATTGGTTTTTTTAACCGATTTGCCTTCAAATTTGTATACCGGTTTATTCTGATAAGGCGCTTCCCTGATGAGATTTGGAGGCTCATTGGTTAAGTATAAAGATGTGAAACAGGGGCGGTTAATCTCTTCTTAATTAATTTATTTTTTATTTTTCTCTTTTCCGAGGACATTTCGTAATTTTTTGCGATTTTTTTTTTTTTTTTTTTTTTTTTTTTTTTTTTTTTTTTTTTTGAGAATTACTTTACCGAATGGGAAGGAAATTTTTGAGGAGTTTATAAATATGAAGTGATTTCTTTGAAGGCGCCCGGGAAACACACAGCTGAAAGCAGCAGGGACTCCAGTTTAGACGGGGGAAGCCCGGCTAGAATATATATAAAATCCGTACAGTAATAAAATATTTCAGACTATAACTTATTTTTTTTAATACGACAAATACTTTATTTCCTAAAAAAATTTCTTTGTCTTGTATTATCTTTTCTTATTTTTAAAATTAAGTCCTCAACAAAGAATTAACTAAGTACTGAACAGTACACATTATTTTGGTGTAATTTACCTGCTAAATATTCTGAACTATTTAAAATCTAAATGCTTAATTGCAAATAAAAAATCAAGAAAAATAAATGGGAGAAGGGGATTTTTAAAACTACCTTGGTCCATCAAAATTTAAAAAGTTTTAATTAACCAAAAATTACGTTAATCATTTAATTATATAACTATATAAGTCAAATAGATCAAATTACGTGAGAGAGTTATGACTACTACGCAACAATTTAAATTTTGCAAAAACAAAAAAATTTTGCTGGAATTACAAATTAAAATTACAAGATTATTGTAAAATTAAAAAACAGATTTTGTTAATTCAAGAAAATTGATGAAATTTTGTTAAAACTTTGTGAGAGTGTCAACAATATTTTTTTTTGTCCAAGCAACAGAACCGAGTTTTGTTTCAACTGGAAATTTTGTTTAAAAGAACAAATATGTACTCAACAAAACATGTTTTGTAGTTTTAATCAATTACTTTTTCTGGGTGAGTTTTGACAGTTAATGGGTTAATAAGAAAATATATAATGCTCGTTTTTTTGTTTGCGTTTTCCAACAATGTGACGTCACAAAACGTATATGAAATAAACTATCTGTCACTGGGCTCAAGCGTTCAAATAATCTAAATTCGCGACATGCATACCAGTCAAATTTCGCGTGTTTTGCTAAATATCGTCTTTTTTAACACATTAAAGATTGACGTTGTTTTTCGCAATATTATGTTCATGATGTTTTTTATTTATTCTTAATATTTTTCGAAATATTAAAAATTAAATATTGAACGTAGAATAAAGTTTTATGCATAATTTTATTCGTTATACAATCAGTTATCAAAATAAAATTGCTACTTAAGTGTAATATATAAGAAATTTGAAAAATTACTAATTTTAATCATGAGAAAATAATGGGTCAAGGCTCCCCATATATGGGAGGTTTGACCCACTTTGTTTTATATATTGAAATATTTGTGAAGAGAAATAAAATCAGTTTAAAAAAGCTAAATAACTGTATGCAACATGTTTAATTATCATAAAAAAAAATATTTTTGAAAATATGATGCTTAAACAAACCTGTTTAGACGCAATCGCAAGTCAGAGGAGAAAATTTTTGTTTAAAACTGGATTTTGTCTGAGCAGGTATAAATGTAAAGCAGGGAAAATGAAACTTTGACATTTAAGACAGTATTCCTCTAGAGACAGGTTCCTTTTTCATAGGGTTTCATGCATTGTTATGTTTACTGATTTAGTAGCCACTGTCCCACTTTTTTTTGTCTCCTTGTCCTACTTTTTGTGACACTCGATCTGACAACTCTAGTTGTCACAGAGTTTCTCTTCATCTCACTGTATTCATACTGGTGAAATTTGTCTACATACCTTCCTAAAGTTTTTCGATGAATGTTATGTTGTTTTCCAGCCGCATGAGTTCATAACTTATCATTAACATCTTCTAACCCTTTCAGGGGCAAAGTACTTTCAGAACTAAAATGTTGAAATAAATGAATGGCACAGGAATATACGAACAAATTTATTTGGAAATATGAAAAAAGGCTGTGTTTAACATACGCCGTAATTTCCGGCGTATAATCCGCGGATCAAAATATAATTTTTCGACCCAGAAATTTCTAAACATAAAATGTAACTTCTTAAATCGTGGTAAATGTTTTGCTTCAGTAGCTAAATAAAATTTCTGGGTCCAAACACAATTGTTTGATCCGCGGACAGTACGCCGTAAATTACGGTATATCGAATGGAAAAGATTTTAGCAAAATTTCGGTGCCATTGTGGCGTTTGGGAATTAAAATTAAGTGGTTTCATAAACATACCACTAACCCTGAAATGGTTAAGACTGCTGCTTTTATACTATCTTGCCTTTTCAACTGTTTCTATTTACCTATTGTAAGTAATATTTAAATGGGAAAAAAATCCTATCAACTTACCCATTTATATTTCATTATTTTTTTTTCTGGCAGTGGATACAATAGCAATTTTTCATATCTTTCTTTAATCAGTTTTAAACGTTTTCCTTTCCATCACGCTATTTTATTGTAGCTTTACAGAATAAATTTATATTAATTTTGATATATAACCATTAATCTTTCATTACGCACAGCGTATAATAAAAAGATTTCCAAAAAGTCTTAAATTAACACATTGCTGACGGGCAATTTTAATCAAATCTGAATTTTAAAACAGTGGAAGCTCCTCCCTGTTCTGAAAGTCTTTTTTAATTCGGTGTTCTAGATAGGTTCCCCAAGTTTATGCATTGGTAAATATCTTTCAATGTACGAATTTAATATAAAGTCTTAAAATCTAAGAAAATATGGACAGCATGATATAAATACATTTTCTGTAGTTCAGAAGCCACCCTTAGTCATTGATGTTTTTTGAATGAAAACGAGAATTCTAGTTTCCCGTCGTGAACGTGTTACGGGAGCTTTGATCATCTGGTCAACCCACCCTCACTTTGACTGGGTCAAGCCTCTTCACATATTCATTTTCTAAAGAATAATACATTGTTATGTTAAGTCTAACTTACTGTATAATCTTTATGCCTGGAATGAAAGCTCGATATTTCTGCATTACTTAAAACCTACTTACTTAAATTTCTATGATATATTTTATCTGAAAAAAGCTTACAAAATATTTCTAAAAAACACAACTTTTAGGTTGAAAACTTTTCACAATTGATTTTTTCCACCACTATTTTCATTATCAGTATGAAACAGACTTTGTTGTTTGAGCATTCCAGTAGCTTTGGTTGACACCTGTTGATAAAACTCTGAAATTCTTTAAATATGAAAACTGATGGGTGGGTCAAGCCTCCCGTATGATCAACCCTCCCTAGTCTCCCCTACTACATTTCAGAGATTTTATGACACGTTTTACAATGTGATAGCGTTTAAGGGTGTTTCTAGTAATCGTCGACGTAACAGTTTCCTGAGGACACGATTATAGTAGCCGTTTGCTTCACGTACCGTAATTTCCGGCGTATAATCAGCGGATCAAACAATCATTTTTAGACCCAGAAATTTTTAAAAATAAAATGTATCTTTTTAGATTGCGGTAAATATTTGGCTTCAATTACTAAATAAAATTTCTGGGTCCAAACAGAATTGTTTGATCCGCGGATTATACGCCGGAAATTACGATAAGTTGGACAGTAACTTGCATCTAGGAATTTTAGATTTAGCGGAGTCTTAAGTTGATCATAATAGTTTGTTTTGCCCGCTCCACTTCAGCCAGTTTTCTTATTTGAATTTAATAACCAGTTGTTACTGTTATTCATAATGTAATTGCTACTTTTTTAGAGACGTGGAAAGCACACACGTTACAATATAACCATAACTCCCGACGTATAATCTTCGGATTAAACAATTGCGTTAATTTTTATGAATTTCATTTAATGTAATGTAACTTATTCGTAGGTGGTACCTATCCATAGCTGTCAACTTTTATGCTTATTTCTCACCACTAAAATTTAACAGTAAATGTTGTCTTATTTAATCAACGGAATGTAGCGATTAAATAATATAAAAATTTCTGTTAAATTTTAGTGGTAAGAAAAAGGCGTAAAAGATGTTTTTGTGAATTATTCGCATAGCTGCCGTCTGTTACCACTATTTTATAATTGTGCCTTTCTCTATTCTCTCTATTACTCTCCTCAATTGATAATATAAATACTGTGATGAAACACGTTGATAATTACGAATAAAAATAGAGATAAGAGACTTGGCATATATGCAACAATGGTAAATAATCGTATATAAATTTTCGTGATGTATAACATGTACTTCCGTTTCAACCTCATAACTTTCTATTATTTATCTTCGCAGTACTTAATCGCAGAATTCATAATAGATTATTCCGATTAAATATGAAGATTACTATACGGAAATACTAGTATTCAAACGGAGAGACATGTAACTTTTTCGAATATTGGTGTTGATTGATATGCGAGTAACATCTTCACGTGTGTACCACGTATTTTAAATGCAAGCGGTTAAACACAATTTTTTTTTTACTTATAAATTATTATGTTGTCTATTCTACGAAATAGAAATACAAAAATTCCTATGAGGTAGTTGTAAAATAATTATATAGATCTTAAATGATATTAAATCTTTGAAAATGAATTATTTATTTAATGAGATATATTCAAAACAGCAAAATGCTATAATTATATCCCAAGAAAAGATGGCAAACAAAGAAAAAACCTTCTGCAGAAAAAGTATTTTTTCTTTTAGTTTAAATAATGAATGTGTAAAAATTCGCTTAATAATACCTTTTGTCATCAATACGATATTTCCTTTCTCATTTACATATTCAAAATCAAACACATTATTGCTTATGAAAAAAAATTATTTTTATGTTTATCATGAATAATATATGAAAGGATATATTCGTGCCTCATATTTCGTCTCTAATTAGCAATGAAGAAAACATTATAAATCTCGATTACAAAGACGACATATATCTTTTTTCTAAAAGGATTATTTCTTCTTTTAGCTAGAAGAAGTGAATATGTATATTTGACGTCTCTTTGATTTATTTATTAATCATTTTTAACTTTAAAAAGGAAACATTTCATAACATTATTATTAGTGATCGAACGTGAATTATCATTTTCTTTTAAAATGAACTTATACAGGCTTACATTACTACATATGTTTTTCAGTAGTTTAAAAATGACACTTTAAATCAGGGGTGTTAAACTGTAACCCGCCGGATACATTCGAATTTTTAAAGAATTAATCGACTTCTTGATTCGATGATTAGATACGGCAATGATTGCTATAAAATTTTAGTGGTATCCTTCGGGGCCACAGTTTGACACATTTGCTTTAACACTAGAACCGCCGTAAATTTGACTGAAGTGTTATAAAAATATTTTACACCGGAAATTTTAATTGAAACTATTTAAGATATTTATTTAACTTATTTCTCCGTGGTACATTCTAAACTTATTTTAGAAAGAAATTTCTGGTGATAATCAAAATATTTTTATTTGGTAGCGGTCAAAATGCCCGCTACGGCGGTTCTAGTGTTAAATCAATTGTTTTCAAATTTATATTTCGGAGTTTTTAACAATTCAGTTTTTTCCCTTCAATTTTTAGTATGCTATGTTGCTAAACCCACAGATATTTGAATACTGCAATTTACCAGTGAATTTTTTCGATTTATATAATATGGAAATTCAGCGATTAACATTTTTAGACCAGACAACCAACATTGCCAGTTGCACTACTTTTTTCTTTAAATGCATATTGCTTTATCAGTAAAATTTTGTTTAAAAAATACAATTTGCCAATTTTCTCGTTCTTAATCTCGCATTGTATAAAGTGCACATTACTATTCGCAAAAAATAGTAGTGATCATGAAATCAGAATGAAAATGTAGAAAATTGGCAACACTGTATACGACGCACTGATCGTCGCACGTATTTCTGTATGAATGCACGTATTTCTATACGATGCACAGTTAAATGTTTAAATGAGGAGATAGTCTCTGTCATCGAAATACTCAAGGCCAGAAGACACGAGTGTGATGTCATGGCTGATCAACCGACTTCTCAGTAGTGTTGGAATTCAAACCGAAAAATTTTGAATAGCAATTTTCTTTTATTATATTTGTGGAATATCTATCACATTATAAAACAATAATAACTACAGGGTTAGCGAAATTAAACTTCCGCTACTCGAAGGGCCCTGTAGGCCGTTCTACTACTCCGAAGAAAAAAATATTTCGACAACAGACATTTCGGAGGATGCGCTCGAGATTTCCGAAATAAAAAAATACTTTAAAAAATCGCTACCAGGTGGCGCAGCGAGCCACCACATTGTGAAAACATATGCAAATGTCACGTACGATAAAAGGAAGAAGTTCGTGCCCCAATCAGATGAGCGTTCCAAAATGCCAACGCTGCTGGAGAGAGCACTGCCAGTCAAACTGCACTACTGCAAGGGTGAGAATGCAGATGCAGTTGTGAGAGAGTTCCGCCATCTCAAGAAATATCGACGTGGACCGATATGGGAGCGTGCTCTTAAAGACATGATAATGAAGGTCTAGCGAACAGGAGAGTTAGGCGATTTGCCTGGAAGTGGAAGTAAAATGGTACCACCCCCGTCGTAGAGGATACTGATACAACAGTCGTGGAAGCAAGAACTGAATCGCCTCATGGAACTCTCAGTGTATCGACGATTTCACATACCCTTAATATGCCCTACTCCACTGTCCGACAATGCGTAGAATTCTGAACTTCTAACCGTATCAGATTCAAGCGGTTCAGCAGTTGGAAAAGCAAGACCCGGAGACTCGCAAAACATTCGCGCAAGAATGGTGATTTATGATTCTTGGCCATGGAAATTCCGTGCCCACTTATTGTCCTTATTGTGTTCCTTTTGTGTAAGACTCCTGGTCCTTCAGTTTTTCGGGATCTCAGTTTGCCCTCTCTTCACACGATAACTCGCAGCGCCATCTAGTGGCGATTTTTATAACTTTTTTTATTTTGGAAATCTCGAGCGCATCCTCCGAAGTGTCTGTTGTCCAAATATTTTGCTCTTCGGACTGGTAGAACGGCCTCCAGAGCCCTTTGAGTAGCGGAAGTTTAATTTCGCTAACCCTGTACTTAAACTTACTGATGACAATTTGGAATACCTAAAAAAAATTCAGCCAGATCCGGAATTCCACAGTGTTGTAACTCACAAATGTAAATCCTATTGTATAAAAGTATAACAACATTGCGTGAATATATATATATTATTTTTGTATAAGAATATATCCTTATTTATTATGTTATTTCATAAAAATATAAAGATTGATCATTTTTTTCGTAATTCAAAAGATTTTTCCCGTCTTAAAAAAATATTTACATATTATATTATCTCTGTAATGCATTAAATATTACTGCATACTTGTTCACTCAGAAATGTTTTCATTTTTTTAGAAAATAAAGTTAAAAATAAGATTATGGCAACAAAATATGCAGTCAGCAAAAGACAAAAATATACTTTGATGTCAGACTGAATTATCTTTCCTCTCTTGCATGTTTTTGTGCATAACATTTATAAAATACACTCTCTCCTGGAGGAACTTTATTTTTTTTTCTTATTGTAGTTTCTTTTCAAAAGGTCTAAAAATAGTTACAATGTTGTCGAATTTACTATTTTAAGAATCACAGCAAATTTGATTTTGCGAGTCTTTGCAGAGGTCATTCTTTTTGTTAATTTTCTTTAGTGATTTTATTGAAGCTGTTTTGTTTTTTAATTCCCATTTATTGTGCTTTCGTTAACTTTTACCAAGCAAAATATTGCTTTATATTATAAAGCCTTTTATAAATGGAAAATAAATTCACTTTTTTTTTTTCATTAGCACTAGAAAGGACTGAAATGTTACTCAAGTTTTATAAAAATATTTTACACCAGAATATTTATTTTAAAATGTTTAACTTATTTGTTTGACTTTTTTTTACTTCCTTTATATCTTTTAACCCTTATGTCAATGACCGGGTACCTGGGTAAATTTTTTCCCTTTTCATACCGATTTCAGGGTGTTAATACCAAAAGAAACTAAAATGAATTTAGATCCACATTATTTACAGTATGCTCTGCCCATTAGTATAATCAATTTAAAATTTAAAAAAATATATATTATTATTTTGCGGCATTAAACGCTTTTATGTCTTTTATGAATGACCAAGGTACCCGGGTGCCCATGCAAATTTTCTGCGATAAAGAACAGAAATTAATAGATTATTTCGATTTAGATCAATCAAATATTAAAAATTATTTGAAAATAAGAGTTATACATATATTTATTACACATTATTTATTAATAGATTATTTAGATTTAAATCAATCAAGCATTAAAAATTATTTGAAAATTAAATGTATACATATTTTTTAAAGTGTACGAATGTATATCACAGTGGCTTTCTGCATTATTTACTTGACATTACTTTTTGACATTATTTTCTACACTATTTTCTGGTTTTTCGGTACCATTTTTGATCCTCTGACAAAAACATCTGACAAACACCAACTACTTTTCTCCTTCATGTTTCATTTCGCTTTAACCCCTTGAAGGGCGGTAATGCCGTCACGGCATCACATAATTTTAATTCCAAATTCCCATATTGGCACCGGAATTTTATGATGAATATGTCACCTTTATTAAGTAAGCGAAAATTTACTTTTACATGTTTACCAATAAAATCACTTGTTAATACTGGTATTATTGAATTATTTGAACATTTAACAAATACAAGTGCCTTGCCCCCGAAAGGGTTAAGCTCTTTGGACCGTGTTCTTTACGTGTGACAGCTTCAAATATTGACGAGATTCTTTTTCAGTATACTTTCAATTCCCGATTTTGTCGAAAAATGTCTCATAGCCTAAATAGTTTGCGATCGATCGCAAATTGCTGTCAGGCTTAAGGTCTCATCTAATTCCCGCAAAAACAGGCGACGATGGTCTGTTTTATAGCCAACCATATCATTATTTGCAGTAGGTAGTGGAGCTAGGGGATGAATGGGACAAGGGATGGATAGGACAGTCTCAGTATTTCAGGCAATAAACATTTATTTTAATTGCTTCCTATCCCCATATAAGACTCTGCCACAGTGTGCTTAAGAACTAAAAGTAGGACCACATTGCTGTTTTCATTTTCCTTCAAAGTTGAATTTTCTGAAATCTCTGCTTAAAAGTAAGTTTTCTTCACATTTGAAGATGTGAAATATCTTATTCAATATAAAAAATTAAGCTATGTTGTAGTTATTTATTTTATCGTTCAATACCAATAATTCAAATGAATGAATAGTAACCATTGTGACAAAATAATTTTTGAAGCAAAATGGCTTAGAAGGGAATATATGCATCATGGGGACGATTGGGACATTCTCATTCAACCACAGAGATGTTGAAAATTTTATTTATTGACTAAATAGTGTTATATAGGTTGATAAATTAATAATTTACGTTAATTAATAGTATTAAATAGTATTATTTGAGTTGTTATTCTTTAAAATTTCTGAGTGCTATTTATTGTATTGTAATAATTATTAATGGATTATTAAAAAAATTGGTACTAAAACTTAATTAAAATAGATAAAATTGTTAAAAATAATATATGTTTATTGATCAAATGGGGGAAATTATATTGAATTTTGAAATGTTGCACAAATAAATCCCCACCCCTAACATATTGTGTCAATCGGAAAGTCGTGTCGTGTTGGGAAAATCAATTCGCACCGGGATATTCTATCATTCAATTATTAGACTTTGATTCCGATATCTAATGTCTGATAATTACCGGGCAGAATGTTCCGGTACGAATTGATTTTCGCAACACGACACTACTTTCCGATCGACCCAATAATTTCCGTTCTGCATGTTTCTAAGATACATTTAATTAATATTAATTAATAAATTATGATTGAAAATTATTAGCTATGCCATATTTAAAAGACATTTTGTACTTTATTTTCAAATCTAAAATGCCTCATAAGTGGGAAAAAAGAACAAATTGATATCCGAAGTCTGCATTAAAAGTTAAAACTGCAATAAACGAAGTTATTGAAAAAAAAAACATATCGATTCGTGCTGTAAAATCATATATTACAAATATAATTACATATAAGTTTATAGTTATAAATTTTAATTTGGTAAAATTGAACACAGGGAGGAAAATCTTTGTGTCCCATCCATTCCTATTAGTGTCCCATTCATCCCTGCTGTGGGGATGATTGGGACAGGGAGGAACTTTTTTTTATTTCATAATAGTTTTCTGAATAAATCATAATCTAGAATAAATATTATCCATATATGTTGTCAAATACCTAATGTATGAAATGTGATATATAATATTGATAATAACTTAAATAAAAAAAATAAAAATATATATTTTTGTGAAAATGTCCATCTCCCCTATAATGTAAGCAGTAAGTGCTGCTATATCCCTAATATTGGAAAACAATACGAGTGGCCTTGCACGCCTATGTGTTGCATATCGCCGCAATAATTTATCCTTAATATCCACTCCAGATTTCATTTCATTATAAAACTGAATTTCGGGTTTCCCTTTTGATTCCATGATGGTTTTATCATGATAGCATACATTATAATGACAGCTTTGTTCATTTTTGGAACAGATGAAGAAATACTTACGTCATCATGAAATCCAAATTCTGTGGATAAAACTTGACGCGAGTTACATAGCCTCATTTCATGGGGAACATAAGGTTTGTTTCTTTTCAAAGTGCTAAACATTGTGAGTTTCCAGGATAGTAAAAGCTTCGTCAAGAAATGTTAAGGAAAAAAGTTGTCCATGATGATATTTCGTCCAGTATAATTAAAAGAAGCGTCTAAGCAGAGCTGCCAAGTCTCCGGCTTTTTGTATACCAGTATTTTAATACAGAAAATGCTGTTTTATTTAACTGGAACATTTGGGCGATTTAAGAGAATAACATTTTCTTTGAGATAATAGTGGTGTGCAAAAAGCCGGAGACTTGGCAACTCTGGTCTAAGGCTTTCATAATGCTTTCACATTGGTTTGTTTCTTGTTGTGTACTTGTTTTTTGTATGTAGTTGGCCGTTGAGAGGATAATAATTTTTCGCACCACATACTCACCATATTTTGATCTCATATTTAGCCGGTTTAGGCGGAATATATTGTGTGAATATTGTTCTTCCTCGATAAAGAAATAACTGTAAGATAACATTTAAGTTTTCCATCGGTTGGTATTTTTTCAATATATCATGGTTTAGAATAGTCCGTAAATCACGCATTGTTGTAGGTTTACAATTTTGAAGACGTTCCACGACACTTCTGTTCTGGTTGTCAAACCGAATAAATTTAAGAATGTTCCAGAATAAGTTTACACTCATACTTGCTCTATGTAACATATATGAGTTTGGTAAAGACTTTTCTAATGTATGATCTTTGTTTGAATTGTTGTCACTCGAAGTAATTAATATTTCTAAAAATGAGTCGAATTCCTTTGCTGTTAGCTTAGTCCAAATAAGTTATTATTTGCTTGGATTGTCATGGTTAAATTTGTCATAAAGACTTGTGGCTTTTTGATTCGTACATCGAACAATTATATCAAGCATTTCATCTATAAAGGTTGATTTGAATGTGGTCGAATAAGCAAAAAATATGTGAATACTTATTTTTGTATAAAATAAGAAAATATATTGATGATTAAATATGGACATGATAACGTAAACACCTGCCTTGCTGATAATTCTCCCACTGTTTTTATTGCTTCATAAAACTGTAGAACAAATAGCGAAATATTATAGAACCTTTATGTATGTACGAGTGACAAAGAAATGAAGGTTTTGTTCTAAAAGATAAACGTTGTTTGCATTTAAAAATATATCCGGAAATGAAATCAAGTGCAGTAAATCACTCACTTTCCCAACCTGCTTTTCGCCAATGGTGTAAGATATGTTTGTTTTATGGCACGGGAATATTAAAATCACAGCAGTTACCCAGGTCATTGGATGGAAGAGCAAATTTTGGTCATTGACATAAGGGTTAAACTTATTTTATAAAGATATTTATGGTTCGAACCGAAATATGTTCAAATGTTAGGGGTCAAAATGACCCCTTACGAACCTTCTAGTACTGACTAGGGGACCACCAAACATCGTGCACACCGATTTTGATGAATTTAAGGTATGTTGTAGAGTCCTTATCCCCAATTATTCCTTTGAAGGGATTTCTTCCAATGGGCTTTAGATTTTGAGAAATTAGCGGTAAAAGTTCAGCATACGTTTCAAATAACCATTAGTTTAAACGTTTCAACGATTCGTGGCGTTGACGCAGAGTGCTCTCTTGCCAACCGTACGGCCCGTGTTCGATGCGATCTCTTGACTTTTTTAAAATTAATTTTATATTTTGATTCTTTACAACTTTTAACCCTCCGTCTACCAGACGGGTCCATTGGACCCGACAGGTACATACAAAATATTCATTCAAACCAGAAATTTCTTTAAAATAAACTAAGTATATAAACCAGACAAAAATAAGGTAAATAAATAAGTTAAATAGTTTTAAATAAAAATTCTGGTGTAGAACGTTTTATTAAAACTTGAATAAAATTCCCGGTAGATCTAGGGTTAAGTATGGTTATGATTTGCTGCAACTTTGAATTTTTTTTTATATTTTCCTAAAAAATATACTATTACGCTTTTTTTTCATGAAAAATTATATTTTATATATATTTATCTCTAGTGACGAAAATCCAAACTACTTTATGTCAAGAATTTTTTTTAAATTATTATTTACCTTTATATATTTTTATATTTTAAGCAAAGTTTAGAAATAATACATTATATTTATTAACTTTATGGAATTTTAAGTGAAATTTATCATTTCGTGTAAATTATAATAATAATTTTGATGTTAAATCTCCAAATGCGTTTATTTTTAGATGAATAAAAATGAATGAATTATTTTTCAAAATATTTTTTATTCTAACAAATAATGATAATAAAGCAAAAATTGTCAACTGTAAATGTAAAAACGTCTGCGTATCCCACATCAGATATAATTTATGAAACATATATTTTAAGAAATCGTCAGCTAGATTTTCATAATAAAATCTAAATAAATCATTTTTCAATTGATATATTTTATCTTCTTTTGAAGACAAGTACTAGGTAAGAAATTATGTTCTCAATAGGAAAATTTTCCGTATGCATATACTGTTTTGAATGTTTTTAGGGTAAATGTCACCCGATTAAATATATATTTACTAAACATAAATATAAACGTCAGTAATATAAAAAACATTATATTTTATCATTTAGCATATTTCAATATATTTAAAACAAACCAAATATTAAAAATATATTTGTTTTTTTTTCTAATAAAATACTATGCATTATTTGAGGCCTGTATTTAAAATATAAAAAGGTAAATAATAATAATTTTATGAAAAGTAATTTTCTGCACAAATTAAACGCAAATCAATTTGTAATTCTGCCAACAAAAATGTTAGTTTAAAAATTAGAGAAAAATAGATGTTTCCATGAAAAATCAAAAACGTAATCGATTTTTTTAGGAAAATGTCAAAATTTCAAAGCTGAAGAAATTTGTAACTTTGGTTAAAATTTATAAAGTGTCAAAAGTATGAAATTAATTTAAACAAAATAAAAAGTTGGGAGCCAGCATCGAACTCGGGCCCTGCGGCTGGCGGGCGAGAACTCTGTCATCACGCCACGCAATACTCGTCGGAAATTACAAACTATGTACACGAATAAATGCATTTACTTCATAACTGCCAATTCTTATGCTTTTTTGAACTACAAAAATTTAATAGAAATTTATTCTTATTTAATCGGCAGATTGTGGAAATTAAAAAAGACAGCATTATGAAAGTATGAGTATTTGAAACTTATGCTGAACTTTGACCTCCAATTTCGAAAAATCTAAGGCTCATTTGAAGAAATCCTTTCACCAGAGTAATTAGGGATAAAAACTCTACAGTATACATTAAACACTTCAAAATCGGTGAGCACCATGTTTGGTGGTACCCTTGTAAGATAAAAGATTTTAATAATTTACTTTACGCTTAACGGTCGAAGTACTCCTGCCAGGCACAGGCGAGGGTTTTTTTTTTTTTTTTTACTCCTCGGATGTCACAATGGTACCGGAATTTAAGGTCAAATTTATTCGTAAATAAGAAAATCATAACTGCCAACACTTCCGCTTTTTCGTATCACAAAAAATTAATAGTAAATTTTGTCTTTTTTAATCTTCACAATCTGGCGACTAAATAAGAATAAATTTCTATTAAATTTTTGTAGTTCAAAAAAGCGTAAGATTTGGTAGTTATGAAGTAAATTCGTGTACATAAGAAACAGAAAGTTTTGGTTGAAAATACTGTGTTGATCTAACATTTGTGGATTAAAGTTAAATACCCCCACTGTGATGGCATCGACTGAAAAGGGTTAGCATGCATGAATAAAAAATGCATGAATAAAACTGCATAAATAAAGAACAGAGATATTTTTGCCAGATAGAATACGTTTTAGAATATCATAATATATGACAGAATTCTTTCAGTTTTTCATTTAATATTTAGTTTAATCTAAAATATAATAATTCATTGTTGAATATTTTCATTCCTCATCAATTAAAAATTATTCTTTTATTTACCACTTCTTTCATCATGATAGTTTTAAAAAATACTTTCATTTATTAGCCCTATTCATTTAACTTAATATGGGTTCCCACTATGTTCTTTTTTTAACACTACCTTTTCTTAACCACCGTGCTAAGAAAAATTCATTTTATAATTTTCGACGAAATATACCACGATAGACGTTTTAGTTGGAAAAACGTGACATGATTTTTTCTCTTAAACAGTACTGGTTTTGGAAAAACGGACCAGTGTGAGTTCTGCTCATGTTGCCAGTTTCGCCTCCATTTTAATTCAGAAAATCCGAATTTGTGTCAGAAATCTAAAATAGAACCTTTTGCTTTATTTAATGGCACGAAATTTGTGATTACATAATGTAAAGGCTTTTCTTTCAAAATTCCCGGTGTGAATTTGAAATTTCGAAATAAAAGTGGAGGCCAAAGTCGCAACCCCGGCCCTGCTTAACTCTTAAATGCCGATGGTATCATTTATGATACCATCAGAGTTCTCGATTCAGTGAAATTTTATATTTACATATTCCGTATTCACATCAGAAATTAAAAATGTTTCAATTATTTAATAACAGACATTTCATTTTTAAAATAACCGAAATTTACTATTTAGATTTTTCTGTTATGAATTCCTATTCTCTGAATTACGCAATTTCTGGAACGCTTTCTACCATGGACATTTAACCATTTTAGGGGTAAGTAATCGCGTTTCTATAATGCTGAATTCTCACCGGAATATTCGATAAATTTTGTTTCAAAATAGGGAAAGCATTTTTTCAACTTTTCTTCAACAAAGTTAGAAAGGTAAAATTTGGTTTGAAGTTTCTGGTGCAAAATCTTGGATAAAATTATGTGGGACCCGCCCCTCAAGTGGTTAAGGGTTAATAAATATTTCATAAGATTGTAGGGATTTGAAATCTGATCATTTCAATGCATAATATCTTGATCAAATAATTGATAAAGCATAATGCCTTTAACAATTTATTTATTTTTACGCTTTATTATGTACTACCATTAAAATAACTTCTTCTAAAATTCCTTAAATACATCGATTAACACTAGAACCGCCAGAGATTTTACTCAAGTGATATAAAAATATGTTACACCAGAATTTTTCTTAAAACCTATCTAACTTATATATTTAACTTATTTCTCCGTGGTACATATTTAACTTATTTTAGAAAGACATTTCTGGTTCGAATAGAAGTATTTTTGTTTGGTACCGGTCAAAATGACCGCTATGGCGGTTCTAAAGTTCATAGCAATACAGATTAGAATGATTTATAGATGCATTACATTATCTTGTTCCAAAAGAATTATTAGATTTTCAATTCGGAAATATTTCTATATTTTAATTGTAAGATAATTCTATTTTTACATTTTCTAATTCTACGAACTACTATGAAAAATATCTGAAATAAAAGATTTGTGTGGGGTTATATATATATTGCACAAAATCCTTATATATTCAAATTCAATTAATCCTTCTAAATCCTCCAATTCTTCTAAAATCCTTCTAAAATTTATTAAATGATTATGCAAATCTTCTATTTTAGTTTCGAAAATTCCCGAAAATTTAGAAGATAATATTTTTATGAATTCATAATTCAGTACATAGAGGGTTAATATTAGAAGCGCCAGAAATTTTCATTAAGATTCATCAAAAAAATGTACACCAGAATTTTTATTTAAAGCAAGCGACCACCTCCCTGAACGACCATTCTTTCGCGGAACGAAATTTATTCCAATAGGCTCAATACTAATTTTACCTCCGTTCAGGGACGACCCATTTCTTTAAAGAAAATGAAACAAATTCGTCATTTCCTGGTCGCTTGAAGAAGGTTTTATTAGAATAATAATTCCAGAGAGCAGTGTTGCCAGTAGGCTGCTTTTTTTAAATTCAGATTTCTTGATTGACACCACTTTTTTGAAACGGTAAATTTCACTTTGTTTTGCCAAAATTAATATGTCATTAAATAAGGCGTATTTTACCATTTCAAAAAAGTGGTGCCAATCAAGAATCTGATTTTTAAAAAAGCAGCCCATCTGGCAACACTGCCGAGGAGCGCATTATTCATCAAACTTCTAAGCTAAGTTTATTTATTCCGGTAACTTTTGAGTGTTTATACCCCTTTCTACCTTTTTAGGCAATGAATTTAACGCTGATGACAAATTAAGAATGGCAGTCAATAAACTCCCGTGCCCTATACTGTTAGGAAACTCTCAATGAAATAGATAAATAAATGAAATCGTGATTATTTGTTCCCGTTCAAAAAAATTGCATTTATTTACTGAATTTCGAAAGGACTTGGAAATAAAATTTATAAAAGGAAAAACTGTAGAATCAAAGCAAATGTCAAAGTATTCATTTTTTAAACTCTGAATTAATTAACTTATGTAATTAAATTTTGTTTTGATACTTAAATTTTAATATTTTTTCCTAATGTGAAAAATAAATTTTAGTAATATTAATTTTTACCTTTTTTCAACAGTTAAAATCTAGATTTAAACATGTCCTCCAATAAGAGACCACCTCTCGAAGCGACCCATTTTTATTGGAACAGAACGCAGTCGGTTTAGGGAGGTTTTACTGTACATCATAAAACATGAGAAACAAATAACACTCAAAATCACGTTAGTATAAGCAAAATACTAACTTATACTTTCAGTAGAAAATTTATAAGCATTCTAATCATATTTTATTCACTACAAAGCTAGACGGCAAGGATGACGGTCAATGAACTCCCCTGTCCTATTCTGTCAGGAAACTGTCAAATAAATAGATAAGTTTTTGAAATCGTCATAATTTGTTCCTGTAAAAAAAAAAAAAAAAAAAAAAAAAAAAAAAAAAAAAAAAAAATGCACATATTTACTGAATTTCGGAAGGATTTGGAAATAAAAGTTATAGAAGATAAAACAGTAAAATCAAAGCAAATGTGAATGTCTTCATTTTTTAAACTCTGCGCTAATTAAATTATATAATTAATTTTTGTTTTGATACTTAAATTTTCGTATTTTTCCCTAATGTGAAAAACAAATTTTAGTAACATTAATTGTTATTTTTTTCAACAATTAAAATCTAGATTTAAACATAATCTCCATTAACACTAGAACGCCCAGAAGGAGTCGATCCGATTCCGACCATATGATTAAATGTCAACTGGAACCAGAAATTCTTTCATAAAATAAGTTAAATTTAAACTACTCAGATTTGTGTTAAATAAATCAATCAAATAATTTTAAATAAAAATTCGAGTGTCAAATATTTTTATGAAAATTGAGTAAAATTTCTGGGCGTTCTAGTGTTACGAGACCACCTCTCAGAACGACCAATTTTTAATGGAACGGAACGTGGCCGCTTTAGGGAGGTTTTACTGTATATATTTGGTAGCAGTCAAATTGACTGCTTTGGCGCTTCTAGTGTTAAAAATACATTACGCGACTCCCGTTGCAATGAATCGAGCTATATTAAAAAATAAATAAAATACAAGAGGAGACTAATATTGTAGTGCCTTTACAGATAGGAGTGAAATAACTGAGGATTAACACAAGATAACAGCTGTTTTTTTTTTTGTTTTTTTTCATTGGAATAGGGCCTGACTAACAACCAGGTTAAATTTATACCAGTAAATATCATATAAGAATTTTCTCCTTATTTAAGACAGAAATTCCGTATAAATAAGGCGAAACCTTCTATTCAAATTTACTGGTGGAAGCCACGGCTGTAAGAGCATTCCCTGACATTGACAGGCGGATTGTTTGTGTCAGTGTTGCCAGTTTGGCCTCCATTTTCATTCAGTAATTTCAAGTTCACACCAGAAATAAAAAATAGTATTTTATGCTGTACTTAATGAGAGACCCTTAGCGATACCACAGTACAAAAATTATTCTTTCGAAATTTCCGGTGTGACTTCGAATTTCTGATTAAAATTGGATATCTAACAGGCAACATTGGATTTTGTAGTATTAAAGTACCTGAATTGCTGGCCCTGGGTATAGCTGGCGCAAACTTCCATTAATAAAATTTGAATAGATTCTTTTTCTTAATTATGGCAGAAATTGTGCATGAATAAGATGTTTAAATATAATGACAATTTCTATTGAAATTTACTGGTGGAAATTTGTCTGGGCGATAGTCAGCCTCAGGAGAGATCTTTCAGAAAATGCAGTCAAAATGTGCGTTTTGAACCGAATTTCCGATAGTGACACAGCGGGAAAGGAGAAAACCGCTCCTAACGTTACAAATTAGCTTATAACTCAATAAGTAATTTGTTTGTCAAAAACTGGAAAACACCATTTGATTTCAAGTACCTTTATTAACTCTCCGCCTACAGGACGGTACAATAGAACCGAGAGGTACATTCAAAATTTTTATTCAAACCTGACAAAAATAAGCTAAATAAATAAGTTAACTTGTTTTAAATAAAAATTCAGGTGTAGAATATTTTTTATAATAATTTAGTAAAATTTCCGGTAATTGCAGGTTTAATCAGGCCTGCAAAATTTGCTCCTATATGTTTAAAGATGAGTCAGAAAATGGATCACAAAGTTCCACTTTTGTTGAGCTGGGAATTTGATAATTACTTTAAAGGTTTGGTAAAAACATATTATGAAGATTAGTGATTTAACCTTTTCAAGGGCGGTGGTACATTTTTGAACCACTTAATTTTAATACTATAACGCCACATTGGCATGTTGGGATGGAATATTTCATTTGATTAAGTAAATGAACAAAAGCTTTTGCTTACTTTGAAATAAATTTGCTTATGAATTCTGGTGTCATCTGTCATTCACTAATTTCAGGATTTTACGAATAGAAGTACTTTGCCCCTGAAAGGGTTAAAACAGTTGTAGACAAAATAGCAAAAAAAAAAAAAAAAAAAACAGCGTCTGGGACAAACTGTACCAATTGATAATTAAACCTTAAATGGGCGATTTTTATTTTGTTTCCAGAAAATATATATGTATACATCTCTGAAATGTTTATTACATAGGGGAAAAAAATCAGAGATACATTTTTCATATAAGGCTAATTCCATGAAAACTTGTCATGTCTGTTACACAACTGAAAATTGCTATTTTCGAAAAGTTTGCTTCGCGTTAATCATTTGATGAGATATCTCCTATAAAATAAGTCACATTTTCCATGCTAAATTACTGGTAGCCAAAATTCGTAGTATGTGACAGACATGACAAGTCTTCTGGAAATTGGCCATAATAGGCCAATCTTTTCTTCTGTTGCACATCTGCAATACAAGTAAAAACTACTGTCGTGTGGCTGTTTTACGCTAAAATATTGCAAATTAGTAAATATTTTAATAAGTATGTCTCCAAATACCTTGTTTTATATGATTATTTATTTTATAAATCTTAACCTTTAATCCTATTTAATTACCATGATATACTTGTGGAAATTGATTTATGAAAACTCGGTTTTTTATAAAAACTTCTACAATTTTCTGTAAAAATGGATGAAATTACATGGGATATACATAGCATGTATAACAAATGAGTCACAATAATAAAAATCCATATATAATATCAAACAAGAAAAAAAAGTTAAAAATTAGATTTTCGTAATATGCAAACATGGAAATTGATTTATGAAATATCATATTTCCTTGGCTATTCCGATGTAATGTGACAAAATTTGCATGAAACAAAGTAACGTGGCATGCACAGTAGACATAAAAAATTTTATATATTGGAAGCAATTCGTTTCAGTCATACTTTTCACTATGGGTAATCGAAAGATATTGTCTGAGGAAAAAAGAGTTAAAATCGATGCACATCTAGAACTTGGAAAGTCTGTTCCGAAAATTAGGAAATCAATTAAAAGATCAGTTGGCGTGATATATAACTATAGAAAAGAGCCAGCAAATTATGGCAAAAATTTTAACAAAAAATGTAATTCACGTTTAACCTTTCCACCCTGAATGGGTCTAATAGAACCATTTCTATAATTCGTTTCAATCGATTCGAACCTGAAATATTTTCGTAAAGTAAGATAAATAAAAGGCACCGAAAAATAACATAAATAAATACATTAAAAAGATTTAAAGAAAATTCTGGTGTGAAATATTTTTATTAAGGTTGAGTAAAATTTCAACAGGGTACGAAGTTTAAGTAAGAGAGAGAAAAAATGGATTTTTCAACTTGCGTTTAAAGCACGTCACAGTTCAAAGCAGATATGTGCAGATCTATCCCTTTCTGTTACTCCTAGAAGGGTTAAGCAAATTTTACATCTTTCAGGGAGCTTGAAATGGTCCAAAATGAAGTCTGGTCCAACGTTACTTCTACGTCACAAGCAGATGCGTTTGCAGTATTGCGAGAAGTACAAGACAATGGGTGACAATTGAAAGAAAATCATATTCTACGACGAAAAAAAAGACTTAATTTGGATGGCACAGATGGTTTGAAGCATTATTCGAGGGATCTCCATAAAAAACCAAAATCTACATTCAGTAGAAATTTTGCTGATGGAGGTTTGATGATTTGGGCAGCGATCGCTTATGATGGCAAAAGTGAAATTGTATTTTTAAACGGTCACCAGAATTCTTTTAATTGCAGTTTAGTTTGAGAAAATTCACTTCTTCAATTTGTATGGCAATGTTATGGTTTAGATTACATTTTCACGGAAGATTATGCAAGTAAGTTCATATATTAAATGCAATGAAAGGCTGGTTTGACGGAGAGAATATTGGACTTTTAGATCATCCACCTATTAGTCATGATATGAACTCCATCGAAAACGTTTGGGAACAGCTTGTTCAAATGGTTTATGCAATTGAGATGCAGTACACATAACTTGCAGAATTGAAAGCTTCAATCTATCAAAACTGGGAATGAATCGATTAGAAATACATTAACCCTAGAACTACCGGAAATTTTACTCAAGTTTTATAAAAACATTCTACACCAGAATTTTTACTTAAAACTATTTAATTTGTTTATTTAACTTATTATTGTCTGATTTATAAATTTAGTTTGTTTTGAAGAAATTTTCTGGTTTGAATAGATATTTTGAATATACATGTCGGGTCCATTGGACCCTTCTGGTAGACAGAGGGTTAAAATTCTTGTTTTATCAATGCCATCTAGAATAAAAGAAACTCTAATGAATAAAGGCAATTCTACAAACTATTATTTTCAATGAAATGTGATATTTCATAAATCAATTTCCATGTTTTTATGTTACGAAAATCTAATTTTCGACATTATGCCTTAGTTTATTAATATGTATGAAATTCTATTTTTCTAAATGATTTGTTGCACATAGCATGTATGATGTATGAAATTTCATTCATTTTTAATGAATATTGCAGAAGTTTTTGTTAAAAAACCGTGTTTTCATAATTTAATTTCCACCAGTGTAGAATACGTTCTAGAAATTACGTAGTTCGGAAAATCTGACTTTACATCAGAAAGTTTCTTAGATTAATTTCGCTTTATTTAAACACGGAATGTCTGTTATAAGGAGATATTGCTATTTTAATTTTCTGGTGTGAATTAGCTATATACGAATAAAAAAAATATACTAAATTCAAAACACTGTTGTTTACATATATGCAAAGCTGCTCACTAAAGGGTAAATACTTGGTTCTCTAAAGTTTATCTCAATAAACAAAAAATATATGATAAAATTTATGCATAATATTGCAATATTTAAAACTGTCTTTGAAATATACATATTTTGTAACATATTAGCGAGCCGTTATAACAAAAGAACATAGTACAGATCGCTGATATTTCTTAAAATTCTCATCAATATTTTATGATCTCCATATAGCATTTCATCGTAAAATAAACATGCATTATTTGTGCTATATTTATTCTGACATGACATGCAAATATCAGTGAATATTATTCAAAGAATTTTATTTATTCTAAATGTAGAATTTTCATAAATATAACGCCTAAGAGTAGACATATGTAAATAATATTGATTTCAAGCGCAATATTACGGAAAAATTTATTCGATTTCTCTATCTTCAGCTTTGATAGACTCATTTCTAGTTAAGGCCTGTTTACCTCGAATCCCTTCTATCCACATATATTTCTCGAATTTTGAACTTCCTACTTGAGATATTTATTTACACTTTCTTCGAATTAAATTTTCTGATTTTTTTCCGAAGAAAATTTGTGAAAACTTCATGTATATATTTTTTTAATAATTCGAATATACATATTGTGTCAAAATAGAATAATTTATAAAATTTTAATTTGTAAGTATTCTGGAAGATGTGACACTCAGATTTTCAAATGTAAGTTTCTGGAAAAAAAATCTCGACTCTTTGTCATAATTCTGATGCAAACAATTAATCCAAAAGATATAGTTATGAGCTGTAAATTCTGATAGCTATAGTTTTGACGATGCTAATTTTTTTTCTCGTGCTCAATTTAATGTAGGTCAGAACTAAAAAATTGATTAATTTAAATTTATCCAACATTTTCATAATTAAGACTACATTTTCTTATTTAAAGAATATTTCAAAATTATATTTTGCTGCATTCAACGCGTTTCATTAAAATAATTCAAACGAATATATATATATATATTTAGAATCTAAATTCAAATTTGTGATATGGATTTTCTGTAATTTTTTTTTAACTGCAATCATGAACCAGTTGATTTCACCAGCCAACAAAAACTACTTACATAGAAAGCCTGCTCTGAATGGCGCGAGTTTGCAGCGACGGAAATCATTAGTGTTTCCTGTGCGAAATTCAAGAGCATACCAGTGGCATAAATCTTAAAGGGGGGAAATTAGCAAACTTTTGACACTTATATTAATTGTTCTTGTCGCAATTGATCATACTGAATAAATACAACAATTTTGTTTTTTTTTTTCAAATTTATCGTAGAAGCAGGACTTACACATGTTCCGCCAACTGAATACCAATATTTTTAATACAAAATTTTATGGCAGGGTTGCAGTTTGGCCTCCGGTTTTATATTGAAATTTTGAAATCACACCGGTATATCGTTAAAAAGAATTTGCACTTTATGTAATAACAAAATCTTTGTCAATAAATAAATCAGAAAAGCAGTATGTATTATACAAAATTTGCACTTGATTTGACAATGGAGCTATTAATAAAGAGGAGGTGACATATAGTGTATTGTCTACCAGTTGTGAGTGAAGTAACTCAGGTGGTTGTCAGAAGATGGCGGCTGATTTTTTTAAAATCGGATAAACAGTTTCTGATTACCGCCGGGCCAAACATCCACTAGTAAATTTGAATAGAAAATTTCGCCTGATTTTAGCGGCTTATTCATGTAATATATCTCTCACAATTTTGTTAAAAATTTCTATTCGTTTTTATTGGTGGAAGTTTGCCTTATTATTTCAATTTCCTTCACCTACACTGGCACGTAATTATTTAGATTGTCACAATATTGTGGAAACGCAAGGCCTGACTACCACCGAAGTAAGCTTCTACTAGTAAAAATGAATATCTGTTTTAGCCATAATTTACGATTGAAAATGCTGCAATAAAAAGGTGTTTAAATAAGGAAAAATATTCTATTTAAATATACTGGTGGAAGTTTGGCCCCTTGGTAATCAAGCCCTACGAAGGCGGTTACAGTTGAAGCTTCTCTATTTTAAGCATTTGTCAGTTCCTATTCCAAAGGGGATAAGCATTGGAAACATGCCTTTGAATCACATTTCCTGATTTTTTACCCAGATGTGGCTACTTATCTGAAAATATATTTCCCCTATTATCACCCTATAAATATTGATATATAATGAGATAAAAATGTTTTTTCGATTTTTAAAAAAACCAATTTTCTCAAAAACTGCTGCACGGAATTTCATGCCATTAACTAGGTATATATAGATACCAAAGATGCATAACTGGTAATTTTTGTATAATTTTCTATTTATAAAAATTGTCTGAAACAGCGAAATAAAAATTAAAAAATAATAAAAATCATATCTTATGGTTATTCGAAAATTACCATTTTCTTGTAAAAAATTCCCCATATGTACCCGTATATCTATATAAATGCCGAAAGTTTTCGCTGGGTACTACATATAAATATTTACAAAAATGTATATTAAAATTATTGAAATTCATTTTAAGGCGTTATTTGGGGCGGAGCTAGTCAACTTCGACACCCGAAAAATTTTTGGAATAAACAGTTACAGAATTGCTCTATTTTAAATTTTAATGAACACAGCAACATTTTCAACGCTGTCGATATCAAAATGAACACGAAGTTAAAAAACACGGCTTATATGCTTAATGGAATCTAAAATACATCAGTTGTCTGCTGACTTTGTTCCAAAAATTCTTCGGATGTCCAAGTTGAGTAGCTTCGCCTCAAACAACGCCTTAAAATGAATTTCAATAATTTTACTATACATTTTTGTAAATGTTTCATAGCTGCCAACTTGTAAGGATTTTTGCTACCACTAAAATATAACAGAAATTTCTGCCTTATTTAATTACCAATATTCATTGCAATTCGGCGATTGAATTAGGCAAATTTTTCGATTAAATTTTAGTGGTAGGAAAAATCCGTACAAGTTGGCAGCTATGATGTTTATATGCAGTACCAAACGCAGACTTTCGGCATTTATCCAGAATATACGGGAACATATGGGGGAATTTTTACAAGAAAATGGTAATTTTCGGATAACCATAAGATATGATTTTTTTTCGCTGTTTCACACAGATTTTATAAACAGAAAATTATACAAAAATTACAAGTTATGCATCTTAGGTATCTATATGTACTCGGTTAATCGCATGAAATTCCGTGCAGCAGTTTTTGAGAAAATCCGTTTTTTAAAAAATCGAAAAACATTTTTATCTCATTAAATATCAATATTTATAGGTTGATAATAGGAGAAATATATTGTCAGATATGTAGCCACATGTGAGAAAAAATCAGGAAATTTGATTGAAAGGCCCGGCTACGCCCTTTGGAACAATAATCTATAAAGAAAATCTTTCCGGAAAAATGTAGAAGCGTAACTGATTGCTAATTTCGCAAGAGTAAAGTTGGCGAATGTGATTCGGTGTACCATCGTAGTGCACAACAAAGCATACTCAATAGAGCAGATATTTTCACCGTCAATATTTAACCCTTTGATTACGGGCGAGGATTGTTGAACAAATTTAAATTCAATCTTACCACAATTTGCATAATCTTTCTTTTGGGGTTGGATTGTAACAATATCCTGTTATAAGTATATGTTTCAGATTATTTTTGAAAATGGGGCGCGGATAGTATACAAAAATAGTCAATAGGGACGTATGTGTTCCAACCTCAGTGCTCCCATTTGTCCGCTTTTAGGAAACTAGTTTTTTTTAACTACCCTTAAAGGTTTGTTCTTTTGACACAATAAACTAAAAATAGTGACAAGAACACCACTTTTAACAAACAAAACCGAAACACCGAACAAAAATATTTGCGTTATATAATCGAAAAACGTCTGTCATTTAAAAAATAAAAGATTACAGTTAAAAATTAGTTATATACAACAGCTTTCAGTAAGTATCAAGCAAACTCTTTTTCCCGAGGGCATGAGGGCACAACTCTTATGTGGTTAGGAAACAAGTTCGTAGTAGGTTTCATTAGTCATTGCATCAAAAACCACCGCTCACTGAATAATAAGCCTGAGCGCTGACATAAAAATGACGGCTGTGTGAGGCGAATTTTTTATTCGCATTTGTACTGTCCCTTGAATTTGAACACAAATATTTTTTTTTATGTTTTTCCGCTTTCTGAGATATTCTTATATTATTTAATTCTAGGAACACTTTTGGAAAATACTGGTGTCTAAATTTATTGGGCGTAAAAGCGCTTAAAAAAATCTGCCTATGACCGCTGCCATTTCTGTATCAGCGCTCAGCCCTAGTATTCACGGGACAGTGCAAAAACGTCCTTCGAGATCAGCTTCTACGAAATTTATAAACACGATTTTTCTTCGAAAAAAGTGTTGTTCATAAAACGGACCTAGTGGTAGCCCTGGAAACTGTAATCATATATTTAGCACGCTTTCCTCCAAAAAAAGTTATGTTCCCCAGAATTTTGGATTTTTTCAGGTGGTATAAACATATCTGGACCATAAATTTTATTTAATGAATAATATAAAGCCTAAATGGAATAACAGCCTTAAATCCACTCGGTCCCGTGTTTTCGGAACAAGTTTTGTTCTTCTATTTTAGATTTTCTGGAAAATTCTGAATAAACTATGGAACAATTAATAAAGAGGAACTTACATAGCTTTAAAACTAGACCTACCAAAAATTTGTGTCAAGTTTTATAAAAATATTTCACATCAGAAATTTCATTTAAAACAGCTTCACTTTATTATTTAACGTTTTTCTTCTTTGTATCTTTTAAATTTATTTCAGAATCAAATTTCTGGTTTGAACTGAAACATATTCATATGGTAGCCGTCAAACTGACGGCTCACGATAGTTCTAGTGTTAATATAATGCAACTTCAACTGTAACCGCTTTTGCAGTGGATGATTACCGCCGGAGAAAACTTTAACCAGTAAATTTAAATAGAATTTTCTCGTTATTTAAACGCCTTATTAATTAAACATTTTAGTGATAAATAATGGCAGAAACATACATTCATTTTTACTGGTGGAAATTTACTCTGGAGGTAGTGAGGCGTTTCCACCATATTGGGACCTAGGCAAACTCCTGTCAGTGTCAGTGAAAAATATTATAATGCATGGCATAGCCGCCAACTTTTACGCCTTTTTGCTACCACTAAAATTTAATAGAGATCTTCTCCTTGCTTAACCCTAGAACTACCGAAAATTTTACTCAAGTTTTATAAAAACATTCTACACCAGAATTTTTACTTAAAACTATTTAATTTGTTTATTTAACTTATTATTGTCTGATTTATAAATTTAGTTTGTTTTGAAGAAATTTCTGGTTTGAATAAATATTTTGAATGTACATGTCGGGTCCATTGGACCCTTCTGGTAGACAGAGGGTTAATCATGAGATTTCGACTATTAAATAAGACAATATTTACTGTAAAATTTTAGTGGTAGGAAGAAAGCATAAAAGTTGGCAGCTATGACATGGACAAAATGACACTAGAAAAAAAAATTGCATATTTGTGTGAAAACATTTCTATGAATAAGGTGCTTAACCCCTTAATTCTCGCTCCCGTCATATTCTCGGGCTGCGTCTTTCACTCAGATTGTTTGGTTCCCACCAGTTTTATAAAATAGTAAAATTGGCTATATCTTAGTATCGTTTTTCCTGTCATTAAATAAGGTGAATATTTCTTTTTCATAAAAGTGGTGCCAATAAGCAATTTCAATTTTTTAACCGTAATTTTATTCGAGCGTGAAGGGGTTAAATGAGACAGAATTTCCTATTAAAATTTACTGGGGGAAATTTTCCCGGGCGGTTATCAGAAAATGTTGATCCGATTTAAAAAACAGTTGCCATCTTGTAACAACCTCTTCAGTTACTTCACTCACAACTGGTATACAGGACACTATATGTCTCCTCCTCCTAATTCGTAACTCCATTGTACAAACTATCACCGAGTTTTATTTTCGTTGAAAAATACTAAAGCGAATTTTTTTCTTTAGAAATTCTGTTTTTCGAAAAACATACCATTGGGAAACCCTGCACATAGAATGGAAGACACATATAAAAAGTAATACCGCGGTTTAAAGTAAAACATAATTGTAAAACATAAGAGTGAAACATAATATTTTAACCCCTTGAGGGGCGATATATTATATCCCCCCTGATTTTAATCAAGATTTGCACCTGAATCTTTTAACTAAAACTTAACTTTCTAGCTTTGGTGGGAAAAAGTTGAAAAATTCCTTTTCCTTATTTTGAGGCAGTTTTTTTCAAATATTCCGATATACATTTAACATTACAGAAACGCAATTACTTGCCCCTGAAAGGGTTAAAAAAACTACGACTATTAGCGGATATTAGTGGTGCTAGTTGGGAGGGGGAGTGGGGTATTCAGATCGCTTGATTGTCATCACACTTTTGAAATAATAACATTCATCCTATTTAACATATTAAATAAGACGAATATTTGTTTCGAAAGTCAACTTAAAATATGTAATTATCGAAATTAATTTTTTGAAACAAAATGAATTGTCGTGACAGATGATTATTTAAACAGACGTAAATTTCTAGAAACTTTAAAAAACAAATACAAAATTACAACGAATAGAAAGTTTTACCATATTTGTGGGAGAAATATTACACGAATAAGCCGCTAAAATAAGCGAAATTTTTTACTCAAATGCACTGGTGGATGTTTCTCCCGGTGTTAATCAGAGACTCTTTATCCGATGTAAAAAAAAAATATATATCAGTCGCCTCTTTTGACAACTTCCTTAATTACTTCACTCGCAACTGGAAGACACTTCACTGCACATTGTTGGAAAAAAGTTTAGGACAATTAACAATAACGGTAAATCTCTTACTTTAATGAAAAACCAATATCATTGCAAAATTGTACACATAAAGTTATACAAGTTTTATTGTTTGTTTTAAATTTGAATAATATGTTTGATTTAAGAAATGAGAAAAATTAATTTCTAGATAATAAAATTTGATGGAAAAATGTTTAGTACCAGTGTATTTAAAATTAATATTACATATATAAATGGTTTGTACATTCATTTTTAGTACTTTGATTTCCTTCCCTTAACTCAGATGACCTCCAAAAGACCCTTTGAGAAGTATTTGGCCAGATTATTAAATCTGGAAATGGGTATTTGTTTCAGTATTTCCAAAATGCCTACTTTCAGTTCAACAATCGAATAAAACCATGGAATTATTAATAAGGTAGAACTAACATATCCTTAAAATAGTGAAGCTTTAACTGTAACCGCTTTTGCAGGGGTTGATTACATCCAGTGTAAACTTCCACCAGTAAATTTATATAGAAATATTCTCCTTATTTAAACACCTTATTTCAGTCATAAGTTTCAGTCAAAGTTTCAGTCATAAATAATCGCAGAAACGGATTTTAATTTGTACTGGTAGCGGTTTACATTGGCGGTTGTCAGACCTAGCATTTCCGCCATATTGTGACAACCAGTGAAACAACCTGACGGTTTTATCAGCAAACTGACACCAGTAAATAAAAATAGAAACTTTTACCAAATTTGTGAGAAAATATTCCCACGAATAAGACGCTTAACCCCTCGAGGGGCACCGGTATATATTATATACCACCTACGATTAATGAAGTTTTACACCAGAAAATTTTTATTAAATTTTACTTTTCTTACATTGGTGGAAAAAAAAAAAAACGTAAAATTGCTTTTACTTATTTTGAAATAGAATTTTTCAAAGATTCCGGTGGAATTCAGCATTTCACAAACGTAATTGCTTGCCCCTCAAGGAGTTAAATAAGACGAAATTTTCTATTCAATTTTACCGGTTGGAATTTTGCCCCTGCGATTATCAGAAACTGTAGAACCCATTTAAAAAAGACAACCCCCATCTTGTGACAACCTCCTCAGTGCACACTCAGAAATGAATACTCACATTTCACGAAATTTCCGTTGTTTTTTACGAAACAGTTTCCTGGAAAATGCTCCGAGCGTATATTTCATCAAATTGATGAAATTACGTTTTTCATTTGCTTGACGATATGAATTTCGTCATAAGAGGGCTGGCGATGCCATCTATCGAACAGTTTTGAAGCTCTTGTATTTATTGACATGGGGAAGAAAAGATTCACTTCGCGTTTTCCTCGGGGTGATTCGAACCCGCGGCCTTTGGCGTGAGAGACCGTTGCTCTTCCGACCTGGCTATTGGGGACTCGTATAGATGTGCTTTTAGATTGGTGTAATGAATCCTGCTGCGGGTTTATATTTTTATAAGGTAGATTGTAATTTTATCGATGCCGCTATAATTTCTGAAAGTTTTAAGTAAGGCTAATTTATTAATATGTTTTTCTCATGGTCAATGAATAATTATGGCTTTATTAAATAATTTATTAGTGAAATTTTCTTTTCTCAATGAAGGATTAGAATATGGTCTGGCTAATTTGTTGCTCAAAAATAACGAATTGTTAAGTGCATATTGCGTGAGATTGTATCACTTTGAGTCGGTGGATAAGATTTTAACATTTTATTGTTTATAAAGGGGAGAGGTCACTTTATGTTTATTTTTAATTTGATTGAAATCAGAATATACTTCTTAAATAATTTTTTTTTAAAAAGATATCCTGGAAGCTTGAAATTTTATTGACCAAATTTTCTTTTTGAATGGTTTTGAAGAACACAGGAAATTTATTCTTTACGAAATAAAACATAACGAACAACAACATATATCTAAATAAATAAAAATAATAATAAGCATTCCTAAAATTTTTAACTGCTAAAAAAATAACTAATGAAGAAACAATAACTGCCTATATTTCAGTATTTTCTGAAAAGCATTAAAAAGTACTGTTTTAAAATAAATTATTACAGGACTAACATAAACATGCAAATATCTGCTTGCTAAAATCGCAGGATTTGTGTAGGTGCTGCAACTGTTTCCTTAAAATGCATTAAGTTTGACCGTGATTGAGGCAAAAATTTCGTCAAATATTTGAGAGTTTACGTTTCGTTAAAAGTTACGTGCTGTTGATAGGAAATTATCGTCAAAAACGACGAAATACAGCTCAAGGTTTGCTGAATCGTCAGAAGTGAGAGTTTTATGTCTGAGAGTGTTACTTCACTCACAACTCGTAGACAGTTATTTATATGCCTCCTCCTCATTGATAAATCTTCTTTCTATTGGCATAAACCCGACAAACCAAGGTTCACCATCATTTTTGTATGGGATTCATGTCATGACTTTTAGTTGAAATGTCTAAAGGTTTGATATTGCTTGCAGATAACCAATCTGAAGTTGACACAGACTTGCGAATAGAAGTGCTATAATGAAGCAATGCCAAATTCTGATCCATAAGTTACTGGAACAAGGTTATTACCAAGAATATCTTGATAGTCAAAGAAGTTCATCTTTGTCTGAATGAAAACCAAACTTGTTTTTTATTTTTCCTTAACCCCTTAATTCTTGCTCTCGTGATAGTCAGGGGCTGTGGTTTTAATTGCTTTTATTGTTAATTGTTTGATTCCAACCAGTTTTATAATATAGTGTAATTAGCTTTATTCTGGTACTATTTTACCTATCATTAAATAAGCCGAATATTTATTTTTCAAAAAATGGTGGCAATAGGCAATCTGAATTTTAAAACCGTAATTTAATGTAACCATTAATGGGTTAAATCCTGTCCAAATCACGACTGAGTCACCACCTTTTATAGGTTTTGAAAGCAGATATGGCTCACTTATTAAATCATACCAGTAATATCTCAAACCATCATTATCATCAAGGGTAAGTATTTTTTCATTATGAAAAACCAATTTGCGCCATATATTGAATTTTAAGACATTGGAAGTTGAGGATTTCAGTCTTGCATCATTGTGATGTTTTTGTCGTTTTGGCTTGTCTTTTAATTTAGCTTAATTCGGCCCTTTTTAACCCCTTCGCGACTGGAGCCTTTTACGAAATGCTTATTACCTTGCTACCGGTTTTAAAAAACAGAAGTTTGTGCCTATTCAAATCGGGAAAATGCTCGGATTAAATAAGGCAAATTTTACAATAAAATTTTACTGGTGAGGGTAAACGAGGATCCTTAGGCCTATTTCCGGCACGTATACGTGTCGCTCGTCCCCAAGGGGTTAACACTTTTCTAACATTTCTGGACGTTACTAAGAGTTCTAGTGTAGATTTTATAGTAGAAAAATAAGCACAATCTTGAAAGACCATGCTAATAACGTTTTGTTTATACACTGCTGAGAGTTTTGATAGCCTTCCGCTTCTTTTATCTCTAACATAATTCATTGGATCGAAAAGAAAAATATGCGCAACTGTTTCAAATTTATTTATTTTTAGGGCAATTTGTCTTTTAGTCACCTCACAATCCAAAAAAGCCCTTATTTTAACCTTTTCTTCTTCAGTCAATGATTTCCCGAGAACCACGCTCAAAGCAGCATTTGTATATTCCAAAACATCAAATCTATCGACCACTAACCTATAATCATCCTCGCAGATGAGTCCCTCATAAAATACTACAGTCATGACGTCATCTCATTATGCTACGAGGGTAACGAAAAAGAGAGGCAACGGTGGTGCATTCCTGATATCTTTTATTACAGACCGCTTGAGTGACGTCATGCTCTTTTCATACACCTGCATTGGTGCACTCGGGCATCACATGATTCCAGCGGTCTGTAAAAAAAGATAAGCGTAAAGCACCGCGGTAACCTTTCTTTTTCGTTAGCCTCGATTATGCTAGATTTAAAAGATGATACTTGGTCCTAAGCTTAATTTCATTGTTTAATATTACTAGATTTTAACGTAGAAAAATATGCTTTTTAACTTTTACAATTGAATAGAATTCACATATTATATCAAATATTTGTTTCTAAATTCAAGATATATAACTCTTTTCGAAATTTTATTATAAACAACAAAATTAGCCTGTCTTCTCCACTTTATTCTTAACTCCATTGGTCCAATGGACTCGACATATATTTATTAGAAATATTTTTTCAAACCAGAACAAAAAAACAAAAAAACAACAAAAAAAAAACTAAATATATGAACCTGACACTAGTATGTTAAATAAATATAATTAGATCTAAATAAAAATTCTAGTAACTCTTTTTTATAAAACTTGAGTAAAATTTCCTATAGTCCTAGGGTTATCATAAAGTAAAAGAAGACATTATGTTTTGACGAATGGCTGTTTGTTTGTGCGACAGATTTGGGATTAAATTGTGTGATATTTTCGCTTTGTTTTGACCGACTGTACATTACAAGAGTGCTTTCATGCTAGAGTGCCTGAAAGAGAGCTACGAACGGAAACAGGCATTATTCTTACTGTAGATGAAGAACGATCATTAGTAGATTTGCTAAAAGGTCTAGTAAAAGTGTATTTCCTAGAAAAATCGATAATTTATTAAATACTGTGCAAATTATTGTTATCTCAGATAACAGGAAATTCCTGTTAGAAGACTGGGGCCAATAGCAAAGCTGGTATAGTTCATTTTTGAAACAGAAAAAACGCGATCTTTTTTTAAAAAACTGCAAGCTGTTTCAAAAGGGTGAGATGCTACCTATTATTGAATTCATTTACTCTTTAATTCTATTTAGCATACTTTTGAATAAAATTATGTAGTTTAAATTTATTCAAGTTTTGTTATTAACCCGATAATAGCCAGTAAATGCGATAGGAATGAAGTGACTTAGAACTAGGGCAAAACAGCACCGAAAACTGGCGATATGAAGCAATTAAAATAATAAAACTTTGTAAAAAATCACCATAAAATTAAAACAAAACACAGGACGCGTTTCGAGCTAAAAACATAACAGCTCGTCATCAGCTAAGCATACACGTGTCCGTAAACGAACAAGTTCAAAAATGAACTGAAGATAAAGAATGTTGAAACGAATGATGAACACATTCTTTATCTTCAGTTCATTTTTGAACTTGTTCGTTTACGGACACGTGTATGCTTAGCTGATGACGAGCTGTTATGTTTTTAGCTCGAAACGCGTCCTGTGTTTTGTTTTAATTTTATGGTGATTTTTTACAAAGTTTTATTATTTTAAATGACTTAGAACTACTTAAGTGATTACTGAAACCTACATTAGAAAAGCTGACTACTAGAGGATTTGATACTTTTAAATTCAACTTTCAAAATTGAAATTTTTTTTTCGAATAACCACTCAGTCATTATAATAAAAGTATGAATTAATAAAAATTACTTTTTAAAATGTTATGCTACTTTTTTTCAATTTTAATTTAACCATATATTTCCCATGGTTTCACAGAAGCTGTGATCAGTGTTCCCAATTTAATAGATTTTGTTATTCAGATGTTACGCATTCATACCAGAAATTTAAATCAATAATATTTGCTTTGTTTAATAACAGACATTTCGTCATTAATTAAAGCAAAATTTATTATTTAGACTGTCTGACTGAAGTCGGATTTCCTGAATTATGGTCGCCCAGTGGCGTGGTCGGTAGCGACAGCTACTGCCACGGCGTGGGACCGGGTTCGAATCCTCGGGTAAGACATGGATGTATTTGTGAATATCCCATTGTAGTGATATATATGTAATGGAAAAATAAAAAATTGTTGTGACTTGTTCTTGTGTCTGTATAATAAGGATCATTCGAGGCGACAGCCATAGTAGCTATAGCCCCCAAAGCATTTCACTTCGGTGGATTTCAAATTTCAAAATGTTCCTGAATTATGGAATTTCTAAAGCGCATTCTACCATGGGCATTAGAGGGTAGTTAAGTTATTTACAGCAACAAACATTGCCCTCTGAATACTAGGCCTGGGCGCTGACACAAAAATGGCGGCTGCCGAAGTCGGTTTTTTTTTTTTTTTTTTTTTTTTTTTTTTTTTTTTCTTTTACGTAGGTACGGTCCCCTTAATGGTAGACAGCAGTATTTTGTAAAAGATTTCATTGATTTGTTAAATCTCCGAAAAATAAAGCGAAAAAACTTTAAAAAAAATTATTGGTGGAATATTTATAGGACCGTACACACGCTGAAAAAAATCCGCCTTCGGCAGCCGCCATTTTTGTGTCAGCACTCAGGCCTAGTATTCAAGGGGCGGTAGCAACAAATCACTTAATCCTTTGAGGGGCAAGCAATAATGTCTCTGCAATATTGAAATCTCACCGGAATAATCGAAAACTTTATTTTAAAATAAGGAAAAGCAATTTTTCATCATTTTACACTCAAATTTAAAAATCTAAAATTTAGTTGAACGTTTCTGGAGCGAATCTTATTTAAATTAGGTGGGTTAAAATATATCCCACCGCCCCTCAAGGGTTAAGTGTCAGAGAGCTTGTTCAAGATGATTCAACACTATACTTGAAAACCCGACTAGTAGGGAATTTGGTATTTTTTAATTCAACTTTCCTTAAAAATTACTATTATCCGTTTTTTTTTAATAATTAGTAAAACAGTACAACAAAAGTGTACACTAACTTACTAACTTATGTTACTGATAAAAAATTTTAGCAGTTTTAAAAATTCTACTTTAAGTTATATAGCATAACAAAGCACTCACCACTTAGAAGAGCAAGTAATTTTGTTTCTGTAAAGTTGAATTCCAACCAGCATTTCCGAAAGTTTTCATTTAATGTTATGGAAATATAATTTAACAGTCATTCCCCAAAGTTATAAAAGTATAATTTTGTCCAAAAATTGTGGTACAAATGTTGATTAAAATGAAATGCTATATAATTATCATACCTCTCTTTAAGATGTTAAGTATATGGCTGCCAGCGTTTCAGCTTTTTTTTTTCTTTTCACTAAAATTCAGTAGCAATTTTTACCTTATGTAATCCCCGAAATCAGCTATTAAGTAAGGCAAAGATTTCAATAAAATTTTAGTGGAAACGAAAATGCCGAAATGTTTGCTAGTATGGTTAAATGGCTTATTACTAATACTATTAACCCTTTGAGTTCTGATGGGTGAAATTCTTCCCACTTAATTTTAATCTCCAAAAGTCACATCGGCACCGGAATATTCCACCAAACATATTTGAAAATAGATTAATGCATTTTTTCTTGTATATTATAAGTCGAACTTTTTTTTAACAAAGTAATGGTGCCAATGTGACATTTGGGCATTTTGAAGAAATTCACCCCCAGAGCTCAAAGGGTCAACCCCTTAACCTACGATTTAGTCTCAACAGCTCCACGGTTTGGCAAATCCATAGCTACCACTAAAATTTAATAGAGATTTTCGCCTTGTTTAATCGTGGAATTTCGACGATTAAATTAAACTGTATTTACTGGGAAATTTTAGTGGTAAGAAAAATTTACATTTGGCTCGATCATCGTACGCGGGCTAAGCCCGTCATTGTAGGTTAAGGGGTTAACTATATATTGTTTATGTACTATCTCTTTTAATAGCATACATTTTAAACCCATTGAAGGTCTATGGGATATATTTTATACTACTTAATTTCTGTTAAGATCTTAAAGAGAATTTATTTTTTTTTATTAAAATTTCAGTTTTAAAACGTTGATGAAAATAATCAGTGCATTTACGTATTTTCAATTGAAGTTTTTAGAAATATATGTTGACAGTTTAACTTTACAGAAATACAATTACTGGCCCCTTAAGTAGTTAACAGAGTGCTGCTAATTTCATTTATAAATTTAGAACATCAAATGTGCGTTGAAACTGCGGCTTCCATCCAATTACTATTTTTTTTTTCAAAAATTATTACGTTTTATTTATTGCAGAATTTCTCTGACTTTACACGACAGTGTTGCCAGATTGATGATTTTTTGTCCCCAGATTGTTGATTGTCACCGCCTTTTTGAAATAGAAATATACGATCTATTTAAAAATAGATTAAAAATGCTGAAAAATAAGCAAATTATACTATTTAAAAAAAGTGGTGACTGTCAAATAATCAGAATTAAAAATGTCCCCAATCTGGCAACACTGTTACACGATCAGGATAATTGATAAATCTGTCTCATAGGACAGGGGCGTCAAACCTGGCGCTTAAGATATACCAGAAATTTCTTACAGGAACCTCCGCTTTATTAAATCGGAGGTATTTTGAGATTAAATAATGCAAAAATTTCTGTAAGAATTTTCTGGTGTTCCACGGGCAACAGGTTGCCTTGCCATAGTGTTTAGCTCTCTTGTGCACAAATCCTATAACAGTGGCTGTAAAACTACCGTCCCCTGAATACTAGGTCTGAACGCTGACAGAAAAATGGCGGCTGTCGTCTACGGATTTTTATCAATGTTTGTACGGTCTCTTCAGTTTGAGCACCAATAATTTTAAAAAAATTACGCTTTATTTTCTGAGAATAAATAAGTAAATGAAAAGTTTTGAAAAATGCTGGTGCCTAAATACAGTGGATCATACAAACGCTGAAAAAAATCCACATACGACAGCCTCCATTTTTGTGTCAGCGCTGAGGCATAGCATTCAGGGAGCGTTGGAAAAACGATACATTGTTATTCTGCTGTTGAATAACTCAGATTTTTCGATAAAGCCCTGATTGTTGATTGTCATCGCTTTTTTGAAATAGAAATATTCGACCCATTTAAAAGTAGATTAAAAATGCTGAAAAATAAGCGAATTATGCTATTTAAAAAAAAAAAAAAAGTGGTGACAGTCAAATAATCTGAATTAAAAATGTCCCCAATCTGGCAACACTGTTACACGATCAGAATAATGGATAAACCTGTCTTTAAAGAATAATCTTCATGTATTCCACGAAATTTCACGTTATCACAATTCAAGATATTTTTATTGGGAGTGCATAGTTGTAGAATTTACGATTCGTTTTAAATCATATTTGGGACAGCTTATTAGATGAAAACTTCTCGATTCATGTAAAATCACATTAAAATAATTAAGCATATTTCACAAGAAAGTGGCGCAGGTGTTGTTCAGTATAAGTAATCACAGGAAGATTAAAAAACTTTGATTATTCTATTTACACTTTTAAATATATACAGTATATACAACGAAAACATTTGAATATAATTTGTTATTCCTTACTGTGGAATCCAAGATGGTCATATTAAAATATCAGCAATTATGTTCTTCTAAAAAAAAGCCAAGCATGATTTCATATTCGGAAATAAATTTCCCCTTTTTTTAAATTAAACATCATTTCTTCTAATAAGACCATGACAAAAAACCTATACGCAGCTTATTACTTGCTGCGTTCAAGATTCTCATTCACAATAAAACTAAACTAAAAAAGAAAGAGTAAAAAATGTTTTCAAATATCAATTCTCTCGAAGGTCACGTGATCCTTCGCGGCGCCTAAGCAGTCTGGCCGACTGCTCGAAAGAGGGTTGCAAAATATTCCACAGTCTCATAGGACAGGGGCGTCAAACCTGGCGACTAAGCTACACCAGAAATTTCTTACAGGAACCTCCGCTTTATTAAATCGGAGGTATTTTAAGATTAAATAAGGCAAAAATGTCTGTAAGAATTTTCTGGTGTGTCACGGGCAACAGGTTGGACAGCCTTGCCATAGTGTTTGGCTCTCTTGTTCACAAATCGTACAATAATGGCTGAAAAACAACCGTTCCCTGAATACTAGGCCTGAACGCTGACAGAAAAATGACGGTTGTGGTCTACGGATTTTTCTCAATGTCTGTACGATCTCTTCAGTTCAAACACCAATATATTTTTTTAAAAAATTCCGCTTTATTTTCTGAGATTAAATAAGTCAAAGAAAACTTTTGAAAAATGCTGGTTCCTAAGTACAGGGACCATATAAACGCTGAAATAAAATCTGCTTACCACAGCCGTCATTTTTGTGTCAACGCTCAGGACTGGTATTCGGAGAGCGTTAGAAAACAATAAATCGTTATCCTGCTGTTGAATAACTCAACTTATTCAATAAAATAATATAAATCTTACTACCATTTTAGTAATTCACGAAAAAAGAAACACAAAATGAAACTTAAACTATATCATTGAAATCTATTTTAATATTCGTTAATACATTTCTTAGTTTCCTCAATACATATAAAAGTCGGAGGTCAATATTTTAGATTACAGGTATAAAATTAATTCCTCTATTTTTATGTCAAAAAGTTTATCAATCTTTAATCGAATATTAACGCTACGATTTTCCAAACAAGTTATTTTTATAGGGATCGTAAAGCTCGACCACTTTCTTTTTATTATACAAATAAAATTATTTTCGATTCATTTGCATTTTACGAGAGTACTATCACCTTACATAGATTCGATTTTCTCAATCTGATTTCGTATTGACTGCTAAGATGGCTTGCTATAAAAATAAAAATTTATGAATACTAAGTGTCCTTTATTGATTAAAAGAAGATTAGAGAAAAATGCATGATAAAAGATGATATTATGACACCGTTTCTTAAAACAATCAAGTTTCAGTATATTTATAATGTAGGGGAGGTGGGGGATGAATGGGACATTTTCACAAAAACATTTTTTTATATATTTTTTATTTAAGTTACTATCAATATTATATATCACATTTCATACATTAGGTATTTGCCAACATATATGAACAATATTTATTCTAGATTATGATTTATTCATAAAAATATTATGAAATAAAAAAAAAAACGTTCTTCCCTGTCCCAATCATCCCCACAGCAGGGATGAATGGGACACAACTAGGGATGGATGGGACACAAAGATTTTCCTCCCTGTATTCAATTTTACCAAATTAAAATTTATAATTATAAACTTATATGAAAATTATATTCGTAATATATGATTTTACAGCACGAATCGATATGTTTTTTTTTTTCAATAACTTCTTTTATTGCAGTTTTAACTTTTAATGAGGCTTCGGCTATCAATCTGTTCTTTTTTTCCACTTATGAGGCATTTTAGATTTGAAATAAAAGTGCAAAATGTCTTTTAAATATAGCATAGCTAATAATTTTGAATCATAACTTATTAATTAATATTAATTAAATGTATCGTAGAAACATGCAGAACGGAAATTATTGTGTCGATCGGAAAGTCATGTCGTGTTAGGAAAACCAATTCGTACCGGCAAATTCTGCCCGATAATTATTAGACATTAGATATCAGAATCAATGTCTAATAATTAAATGATTGAATTTTCCGGTACGAATTGATTTTCCAACAGGATCCGACTTTCGGATTGACCCAATATGTTAGGGGTGGGGATTTATTTGTGCAACATTTCAAAATTCAATATAATTTCCCCCATTTGATCCATACACATATACTATTTTTATCAATTTTATCTATTTTGATTAAGTTTTAGTACCAATTTTTTGATAATCCATTAATAATTATTACAATACAATAAGTAACACTCAGAAATTTTAAACAATAATAACTCATATAATACTATTTAATACTATTAATTGACGTATATTATTGATTTATTATCCTATATATCTCTATTTAATTATTAAATAAAATTTTCAACATCTCTAGGGAGGAGTGAGAATGTCCCATTCATCCCCATTTTAAATGTCCCAATCATCCCCATGACACATAATATCCCTTCTCAGCCATTTTACCTCAAGAAGTATTTTGTCACAACGGTTACTATTCATTCATTTTAATTATTGATATTGAACCTTAAAATAAATAACTACAACATAGCTTAATTTTTAATATTGTATAAGATATTTCACATCTTCAAATGTAAAAAAAAAACTTAGTTTTAAGCAGATATTTCAGAAAATGTAACTTTGAAGGGAAATGGAAACAGCAATGTGGTCCTACTTTTAGTTCTGAAGCACACTGTGGTAGAGGTATATGTGGTTAGGAAGCAATTTAAAATAAATGTTTACTGCCTGAAATATTGAGAATGTCCCATCCATGCCTTGTCCCATACATCCCCTAGCTCCCCTACTTCGAAACCCCACATACAAACTTACAGGATATGTAGAGCACACAAAACAAAACATTTGCATGGGAAACTTGGGTCGCAGTTCCTTTAAACACAGGAAAATAGACAGGGTTTGTCTCACTCCAATCCTAACCAGAATACTTGTTTATAAACTATTTTTTTTATTATAATGGCTTTTTTAGCAGACTTACTTTATTTTTTGAAAACTATAACGCTGACGCAAGAAGTGATGGAATTGGCCCGCAATTCACACCAAAGATTTCTCAACTGACGCATTATTTTTACAAGTTGTAATTTGCGGATGAATCCATCATGTTTAGACACAGAATTTGTATATAACTATTTGCACTCGAGTGGTGTCTCTCACTCACCACTAGTGTTGTCAGGTATACCTCATAAATCGGGACTCCAAATGCTATGGACAGCACTAATACCTTACAGTTTATTTACGGCCATATTTACCACAGACTATTCGGCCATTAGATAAGGCGAAGAAAATTAGTTTAAAATACTGGTGTTCAGAGCATTTGGAGCACCCATTTACGCGGGACACTATTGGTCAGTGAGAATCACTTCTCGAGTGCAAAGGGTTAATAAATGAAGTCAACTATTTACTGTGATATAAGAATTTACATTTTATCAAATAAAATTTCTAGGAGCATCCAAACATAATTGTTTGTTCCGCAGATCATATGCCGGAAATTACGATAATTTGAATTCCAACTTATACGTAGTACCGTAATTTCCGGTGTATAGACCGCAGATCAAACAATTCAGTTTGGACCCAGAAATTTTATTCAGTATTTGAATACGAATATTTACCGTGATCTAAAAATTTACATTTTATTTTTAAAAATTTCTGGGTCGACACACGATTGTTTGATCCGCGGGCTATACACAGGAAATTACGGTACTTTTGTAAGTTACACAAAGTTTCTGGGCTGTCCATTAAATGTACACAATTTTATTATTTTATCTATCACCGTTTTATGATTTTACTATTTCAAATTCAACAAATTATTTCTTAAACCGTTATCGATCCATTATATTAAAATATGCCTGTCTGTTTTTCTTTATGACTCATTGTATTCTACCGAAAGTTGAATTATTTCATGAACACAAATTATCTCCATGCATGACATGATGTCAGAAAAGTCTCAGAATTGCAAAATTATAATTAGATTCCGATATATATATATATATTTGTAATTTCTATTGAAAAAATTTTATAATTTACAACTAAATTACTTCATTTTGCGTATTAAACAGAGGAAGAGGAAATAATATGCCAGGCTGCCAGTGGAGATTATTTTTATATTATATTGATACCACCATCATTACTTTTAGCTTATGGAAGCATGTCAATTTTTTTAAGTGGACCAATTTGATTTGATAGTTTTTTTGTAATTTCACAATTTCCACATTTGAAATACACTGCTGGCCATCCGAAATGCAACACCATGAAGGGATCAACCAAACAGCGTAAAATTTACCTCGGTAGGATATATAAATGATTACAAATTCAGGGCTCGCGCAAATCGTGGTCGACTGCAGCGCCCCTTACAATCTGTATATAAAGGGAAGAAAGATTGTCGTTTTGAAGAATTTGAATTGTTTTCTCCTGCAATTTTTTGTATGTACAGATTCAGTATGCCTTGCAGAAAAACACGAGCACCATTGGAGCACGTTTCGGATTTCGATCGCGGAAGAATCCTTGCATACAGAGATTGCGGATTATCCTTCCGAGAAACTGGTCATCGTATAGGACGTAGCCAAGCAACAGTCATGAGAATGTGGAATCGCTGGATGCAGGAGGGAACAACAGACCGACAAGAGCGATTGCAACCGCCTCGTCACACCACTCCACTGGAAGACAGGGATATTGTGCGCATGGCACTGATGGAACGCACTGCCACATACGTAACCATAAAACAAAGAATACAGTCTGTAACACAAAATTGGGTGCCCGCACGAACTGTTCGAAGCCGTTTGCAGTACAGTGGATTGTCCGCTAGGCGTCCATTGCTTCGAATACATTTGGCATTAAACCGCAGGCATTCGCTTTTACAATGGTCCGCTAAACGGCAGAGATGGAGATCCGAATGGCATAGCATTGTGTTTTCGGATGAATCACGCTCCTGCCTGCAGTATCAGGATGGTCGAATTAGAGTTTGGAGTCACCGTGGGGAGAGGCTGCTCAATTGCTCTATTATGCATGATCACACTGGTCCTGCACCAGGTGTTATTGTGTGAGGCGGTATTGGAATAATCTCCCGCACCCCCTTAGTACGCATTAACAGTACACTTACCAGCTACCGCTATATCTCTGAGGTTTTTCAGCCTGTTCTCCTCCATTATCTTCAGGGCTTGCCTGCAGCCACATTTCAACAGGACAATGCACGACCACATGTTCCATGTAACGTTTAAGCTTTCTTCTTAGCTCACCATATTCCATTGTTACCCTGTCCTGCCTGTTCTCCAGATCTATCACCCATCGAGCATGTCTAGTCAATGATTGGCGAACGCCTTGCCCGGAATGCCGCACCCGCGAGTACACAAGATGAACTTTGGCTACGTGTGGAGGCAGCGTGAGATGAGAATCCCCAACAACACATCCAATGCCTCTTTCACTCTATGCCGCAGCGTGTAACAGCGGTTATTGACAGACGTGGATGTAACAGTTCTTACTGATTTTCCCGTCTACCTCACTTCAAAGAAGGTTGTCTTTGGAATCAATTAACACTGATAATATTTGTAATCTCTAAAATAAATTTGGCTTTGATATCTCTTGTCTTTCTTGGTGTTGCATTTTGGAAGGCCAGCAGTGTAGTTTAAAATTTCTTCGGACATAATATATCATATTATAAATATATTACAATAGTTCAAACAGCATTAGTTCACGCCTATTTAACACTATAACAACGATGACGATTAGCACGATTAACCTCTGAAGCTATGGGAAGCACAGTGCGATCCCCCCCCCCCTTTCATTGGAGAAGAGCTTTCTAAATGCGACATACCCGGAAACTCACCAATGCTTCACAAATATTTTTTTCAAAGAGTGGCACAGTTGAGTTCACATATATTTCATTAAACAACTCTTCTATGTTCCTCTTACTCAAAAATTGGACACAATCAAGAAAAATATGCAAAAATGATTTTGCATAATATTTAGCATAAAAATGTAAGTTAGGTAAAAGGTCTGCACAACATAAAAATCCATATTTCAATTTTGGCAGTAGTTTCAATTATTAATATTTTATGCTGTGCATACAAGCCAAATTCAATATGTAAAATAAACATAAATTTAACATAACAATTACACGTCAATAAAGTCAATATAAAATTTGGGGACCCCTGTTTTCTCAATTTAGGGCGCCTTTAAAATTTTCTATGGAAAGCACGTGCTTCTTGTGCCTATTCGGTAATCATGGCCTGATGAGGAGTCATTTTGGCCCTTGCCAAATGAATAATAGTCCATTCGAACCAGACACTTCTTTAACGCCTTAACGGTTGCATTAAATTACGGTTTAAAAATTCAAATTGCTTATTGGCACCACTTTTTTGAAAAAGAAATTTTCATCTTATTTAAATACAGGTAAAATGATACAATGATAAAGCCAATTACACTATTTTATAAAACTGATGAGAATCAAATAATCTGAATAAAAGACACAACCTGTGAATATCACGGGAGCGAGTATTAAGGGGTCAAAAAATAAGTTAAATATTTTCCGCTTGTAAATAAGTTAAATAAATAAGCTAAGTGGTTTAAATAAAAATTCTGGTGTAAAAGATTTTTAATAAATCTTTAGTAAAATTTTCCGCTGTACTAGTGTTAATAAGCAAAAATTCCAATATAAAATGAATCGTACCCATGCAAATAGGAATATACTTTTTTCACATTTATGAATATCCTAAACAAAGGACGACGAACGCGCGTTCCAGAAGTCCAACTGTCACCACACTTCAGAAAAATTTTCTTTGATCTATTTAATGAACTGGGGTACTCTACCCCCGCTCAGACACCGCAAACTCTAAAAGTACGCTATTTTGATCGGCTTTAAAAAAATTTCGGAAGAATGAATTATAATTATTGGGTTGGCAACTAAGTTCCCGCAGTTTGTTTAAATACACTTTTTCTACCAGAATCTACATTCTGTTTTTTTTTTTTTTGATGGAGTAAATTTATGTTAAATTTCAGGTTATTAAAATGTAATGTAAACTATAGAATTTAGAGTGGGTTGTTAAGTGTATTCGCGCCGTTATTCTCCGTACATTTTTGTTACAGGAATCTGTATTATGTTTTTTTGATCGGGTTAAATTTTATATCATTAAAATGGAATGTTAACTATAGAATGACAACTGGATTGGCAATTACGTTCCCGCATTTTTAAAAATACATTTTTCCTGTCGTAATCTGTATTTTGTTTTTTGATCGAGTTAATTTATGCTGAATTTCAGATCATTAACTCTTTTCACTGGTATGTCCAGCCTGACTGGACATCATCTTTCTTTGCAAAATTTGATATTAGCACCAGTGATAAAGGAAAATAAAATTTGCCTTATTCAATTAGAGCATTTTTGAAATTGTGTACTTGAAAGAAACTTCTTTTTAACAAGTGGTGTCAACCGAATAAAATTTGTATAAGAGACTCCCGAGTCGAAAAGTTTAAAATGGAATGTCAACTATGGAATGCCAACAGGGTTGGTAACTAAGTTCTCGCCCTTTTTTAAATTTTTTAAAAGTTTATCTTTCAATAAAATTTAACAACTAATTAATCAACAATGTATTCTTCATTGTTGTTTGTAACTTCTTCTCAACGTTCAGTAAGATTTTCAATACCTCGTTGGTAGAAATCCCCCAGTTTCCCCCAATTCCCCAGCTATGCGTTTGATTGGCTTCCTTGGTCATATTGGCGACATGAGGGCGGGCATTGTCGTGCAGCAAAAAACTCCATGTTGCGATTAGGTCTTTCGTCTTGAATAGCCGTGGTGAGTCGTTCCATCTGTTGAACACAGAGTTCTACGTTAACCGTTTGTTTCCGTTCAAGAAATTCGTAATTGATAATCTCTTCCCAGTCCCACCATACACACAACATCGTTTTACGTGGATGAATATCTTGTTTCACGCGCGTGTTGGTAATTTACCGGGGCTAAGCCATTCCTTGCGCTGCTTTATATTAATGTGTAGGCACCATTTTTCGTCGCCAGTAACGATTCGGTAAAGAAATCGTTGCTTATTTCCATGAGTTGAGCGGTGAGGAGCAAGCAAACAAGCGGAGATTAAGGCTCGCTGATTTTTGTTGTTGTCACTTAACCCCTTGAGGGGTGGAGATGCCGTCACGACATCACATAATTTTAATCCCTTATTGCAACATTGGCACCAGATTATTTGAATGAAAACTTCTTTTTTTTAAATAAGCGAAAATATACCTTTTCTTCTTTACAAATAAATTTTCTTGTAAATACTGGTGTTATTCAATTATTTCATCAGTTTACAAATACAATTACCTTGCCCCTGAAAGGGTTAAATCATGCGGAACACATGCTCCACACTTCTGAACATTTCTCATTGAGTGAAGATGCTTCTCTATATCAGTGTTGGAGAATTTCATTTTCTCTGCGAGTTCCCTTGACGTTTGATGCGAATTTTCGTGCAAAAGTTGGTATAATCGCTCTTCATCGAACTCAACTGGTCCGCCAGAACGTGGTGAGTCGTTGATGTCAAAGTTTCCATTTTTGAACTTGACATACCATTCATGAGCGGTTCTTTCAGCTATAGCCATACACAGCACAAATGTCGCGAACAGCTTTTGCGGCCAGCAACCTTTATTAAAAGCAAAGAGGAGGAGGTGTCGAAAATGCTCCTTTTTCCCAACTGGACACTATATTTTACGATCAGAATTATAACACAAATTAACGCTATCCAAAAAACAAAATATAGATTCCGGTAGAAAACTTCTATTTAAAAAAACTGCGGGAACTTAGTTGCCAACCTAATAAAATAATAAAAAATTAACCCTAGATCTACCGGGAATTTTATTCAAGTTTTAATAAAACGTTCTACACCAGAATTTTTATTTAAAACTATTTAACTTATTTATTTACCTTATTTTTGTCTGGTTTATATACTTAGTTTATTTTAAAGAAATTTCTGGTTTGAATGAATATTTTGTATGTACCTGTCGGGTCCAATGGACCCGTCTGGTAGACGGAGGGTTAAAGTGCCAAGTTAAACTGATGGCATTGAGCGCACAAGCTATTCACAATAACTGTATATTAAACTCTTATTTCAAAGAATAATGCCCCTCGAAAAATAAAGTAAGGGGGATTTACATCCTCCGTTCCTCCTTTTATCCTTAACCAATGAGACTCCAAATGTCATCTCGGAAGCGTCTTATCGAAATAAACCGGTATGCCAAATTTGAAACAAACCGGATAGAAAAACCCATTTATCAAAATTTAGGATTTATTACCCCCCCCCCCAAGTTCCCCTCTTTATACTTAGCCAATGAACCCCAATACTAATCAGGGAAGCACCTTATCAGAATAAACCTAGAAAACAAATTGAAGCAAATCGGATATTTCTATCAAGATTTATCGCGTTATGTACGTTCATACATACATATAGGAACGGCGGACACAATAGCTCTCACGCTTTGATAGCCAGTGAGCTAAAAACAGTGTCGAACTCCCAGTTAACGGGTTGTTTTCGCCTTCGATTAAATCAGATCAGTGAAACATGTGAAAATAAGCTAATATAAAATGAAGTAAGCAAACAGTCTTTGCATAGCTGCCAACATCTTACGCTTTTTTGTACCACAAAAATTTTACAGTATATTTTACCTTTCTAAATCGCCGTAATCTGCCGATTAAATAAGGCAAATATTTATATTAAATTTTTCTGGTACAAAAAATTGGCAGAGTTAGCAGCTATGTCTTTGTCTCCAGGTATTTTTTAATAATGCTATAACAAAGTTCTTTTTTTTTTAACCATTTGGAAAAATGGTTATTGTCCTCGTCAGGGTAGGGAATCAAAAGCATATCTGAAGGTTTTTATTGGTTTAATCTGCAATTTATTCGTTTTCTGATTGGTCTATACAGTAATATGCATTTCCCTTTACTTTCAACAAAGTTGGACAACAGAGTGTTGCCATTATGACAAAAAAGTAATAAAAACTAAAAAAAAAAAAATTAATAACTCAGAAACAAATTGAGATACAGCTTTCAAACAAATTGCATTTAAAAATACATTTTTTTTCTCTATACGACGATATAAAAAGTAATATTGTCGGATGTTTAGAAGTTTAAGAATGAAATTTCATTTAAAACTGGCCGTCAGATTTCTTGGAAATCTGACGATGGAAAAGCCTTTTCCCGAACAGCCAATGAAATGCTTGGATAATACTTAAGTTTCAGGTAGATAATACGTACGAGTCACAGGCGATTTCTGTCGCTTGCAATTTTTACGTGTAATAACACTATTAATGTTTAATTCATGGCGTATGTAATGTAAGATCAACTCCGTGCTATTTTTTATGTCTTAAATTTTAGTCTTTGAAAAAATCATTTTCCAAATGGTCGTTGTAATTTGTTAAATTGGATTTTATTTATTATTATTATTATTTTTTTTTTTTAAGTAAGACATTTTAAATGTATCGTTTTAAATCTGACGTAATTTTCACTAAAGTTTTCGTTCTCTTTCTAATATTCATGTGAAAATACACTTGTTGTTAGAAAGGAAATATTATTTGCGCTGTCTTAGAATTCTCGACAATTGTTTAAAAAGATTATCCAAAATATGAAATAAATGTCTCGTAAAATATATATTTAAATCGAAACTGGCTATATTATGGTTTGGCAATTTTAAATATGTCACAATTTCCTCCATTTACGACTTTTAACGCATATTAAACACTTCAAGGGCAGTGGTTTCTTTTTGGCATTGAGCACCTAATTTTAACCCTAGAACTACCAGAAATTTTACTCAAGTTTTATAAAAACATTCTACACCAGAATTTTTACTTAAAACTATTTAATTTGTTTATTTAACTTATTATTGTCTGATTTATACATTTAGTTTGTTTTGAAGAAATTTCTGGTTTGAATAAATATTTTGAATGTACATGTCGGGTCCAATGGACCCGTCTGGTAGACGGAAGGTTAATCCCGAATTTTACCACCAATTTTAATTCCGAAGTCGGACATTGACACCAGAAATTTGAAATGAAAATTTTCCTTCTATTAAGTACGTGAAGAAAAGATTTTATTTATTTCCAAATAAATTTCTTTTTAAATTACGGTGTCATTCCTTCATTTCAGTATTTTACAAATAGAAGTTATTTGCCCCTCACTCTCAGAAATGAATACTCAGATTTCACGAAATTTTCTTTGTTTTTGATGAAATAGTTTCCTGGAAAATGCTCCGAGCGAACATTTTGTCAAATTGATGAAATTAGTTTTTTCACTTGCTTGACGATATAAATTTCGTCAATAGTTTCGTCAAAAGAGGGCTGGTGGCGCCATCTCTCAAACAGGTTGGAAGCTCCAGTATTTGACACGGGGAAAGAAAAAATATCACATCTCTCTTTCCCCGGCGTGATTCGAACTCACGACCTTTCGTGTGGGAGGTCGCTGTTCTACCAACCTGGCTGCTGGGTACTTGAAAGTGTCTGCTTTTAGACTGATGTAATGAATTTTACTTCGTGTTTTATTTTTATAACGTAGATTGCAATTTTATCGGGCTGCTATATTTTCTGAAAGTTTTAAGGAAAGCTAATTTATTTTTACGGTTTTCTTGTATCAATGAATAATTATAATATGGCTTGATTAAATAATTTACAACTGAAACTTTCTTTGATCAATGGATGATTAGAATATGGTCTGGTTAATTTGTTGCTCACAAATAGTGAATTGTGAAGTGCATATTGCGTGAGATTTTATCATTTTGAGTAGGAGGATAAGATTTTAACACTTTACTGTTTATAAAGAGGAGAGGGATCAATTATGTTTATTTTTAATTTGATTGAAAATATAATATACTTCTTAAAAGAAAAAGATATCCTAGAAGTTTTAAATTTTATTGACCTAATTTTCTTATTGAATGGTTTTGAAAAACACAGGAAATTTATTCTTTTCGAATTAAAACATAACGAACGATAACATATAAATAAAATTATAATAATATTAATAAGCATTCCTAAAAATTCTAACAGCTAACAAAATAACTAATGAAGAAACAATAACTACCTATATTTCAGTATTTTCTGAAAAGCACTAAGTGTTGTTTTAAAATAAATTATTACAGGACTAACATAAATAAGCAAATATCTGTTTGCTAAAATCGCAGGATTTGAGGACGATTTGAGAAAATGTTTCCTTAAAATGCATTGAGTCTGACCGTGATTGAGGCAACATTTTCGTCAAATATTTGACGGTTTACGTTTCGTTAAAAGTCACGTGAGGTTAATAGGAAATGATCGTCAAGAAGGACGAAATACAGCTCGAGGATTTCTGAATCGTCAAAAGGGAGAGTTTTATTTCTGAGAGTGCTCAAAGGGTTAATGGATTTATTATTTAACAATTTTCTTTCTCTTTTAAAATTCACGTCTAAATATAATTTTTATGACGTATACGTCAATATTTTCCTGCTTTTAATACATAATCATTTAATTCTCATTTGAAAGTTTTTTTTTTTTTCTGTTTATAATAGTCACGCGTAAATACATTTTTAATTTGTTGGAAATATTATTCTTTGCGCTGATTTTAAATTTGGCCACAATTTAAAATAATTTTTTTTCTAAAAGTTGTAAAAAATATGTCTCGAAATGCTGAAAATTTAAATTTAAAATAGAATTAAAACCTCAAAAATGAGTCAAATTAAAAAAATAAATGCAGTCTGCACACCGGCAACTTTTAATGTATAAAATGATCTAAAAATGATTAAATTCCCATGTATAGTTTTTGCTACTATAAAACTTTTGTAATGGAACGACTTTTACCAACTTTATCATTAAATATTTCCTGAAATAATTCTTCGATTTGAAAACTGCCTGCATCAGCATGTTTATCAAGCATTGCTCTATATTGCTTTTTATATTTTTGTATGCAATATTTTTCTTAATATTAACGAAGACAGTCCTCCAGTCACGAAAATTTCAAAACCGGTGGCGGTGACAGCGTCAGTTACTTTTTTTTGGAATAGAGAGGTGAAAATATGAGATTAATGAAGTCGAAGAAAATTAGTCTAGAAAAATGGTGCCAATTTCCCTTGTGGTAAGCGCATTCGCTGACCCTTTCAAAAACCAAAGTTTTAACAATACTAAACCCGAAAGCGTGCCAAGTGAGAACACGCTAAATGTGTTTTAAGTAGGATTAGAAAGATATGCTCATAAATCACGTGCGGAGAAGTGTTTATTTATAACTGCACAATTTTCGAAAAGTAATTTGCGCTAATTTTATTGCAGAAGTATGCGATTAACTAAGAAAAGTATCACTAATTGTAATTAATTGTAGCCACCAAATGTAAGCCCCCTGTCTATATGAAAAAATGAATATTACAAATTTACAAATCCTCGTGATTATCGTAGAACAGTGTTGTTAGTCCACTATTTCCTTTTATATAGATGTTGCTGAGAGGTTTTGCACTCGAAGCTGGTAGACAGGAGGTGCAGGGTTCGATCCCAAGCGTACCCGTCGACCTACTCGTTCGACGTTTTTGTGGTTTTCTTCGGACCTTGAATTTCCAAGCGTAAATACGGGTTAGGTTCCCTTAGAAAGACCCCCACGCGGGCACTCCCCCCTTAGGGCCTATATCCCTCGTGTTGATAATTGGCCGTCAAAAATCAATTAATCATTTTATATAGATATCTGGGTTGTAAGCATGTTTTTGAAATAGAAATATTCTCAGTGTTTAATTACAGATTAAATTTTTCAAAACAATGATAGTATTACTACTTTAAAATGTGTTGCCAATGAAGCAATCTCAATTTAAAAAGTATTGGATTGGCAAGGCTATCGCAGAATACTCACCTAGAAAAATCCTAATGACGTTGTGCAACTTTTAAATTATCCATTATTTGCGCAAATAGAATTTCTGAGTGGAAGATTGTTGGGTAAAAAAAGGTTAATGTATTAAAAGCAAAAGTTATTTGGAATAAATATTTTAAATAAATGAGCAATAATTTTTATGGTGTAAGTGCGTTTAATTTTCATTACTGTCCCCCATTTGAGGAATCGATTTAGTTCTAAACGTGGGATCTTTAACCCTTTCAGGGGCAAAGTGCGTCTACTCGTAAAATTCTAAAATCATTGGTTCACACCAAAATTTACAAACAAATTTATTTGAATATCAAATAAAAGCTTTTATCAGTCCTAAAATCTGGTGTCGATATGGCATTTAGCCATTAAAATAATGCGAACCAAGAATGAAACACCGCTCCTGAAAACGTGAACCCGGGAGGACGCGCACCAGGCCTGATGGACACAGGGTGCGCATGGTTTTTACAATTGACACCGCTATCTTTTTAAAAGTAATATTCAACTTATTTTATCACAAAAGTTTTAACAATCATCTCTCAATAAATAAGGTGACGATTATTATTTGTATTTATTGGTGACAAAGTAAAATCCATTCATAACCTGGGTATGTGCGCGTTTTCCCAGGTTAAACTTTTTTGCCAGAAAGTCATTAGCATCCAACCCAAATAGCACTCCTTCACGCATATTTGATCATCTAAAGTTTCAACATAGAATGAATCACAATCAAGCAAATATCAATATGCCTCTTTATTATTTACCAATATTTTAAACTTGCAATGGCGATCTCGCTTGCCAGAGGACCATATGTCACCAATTTTTTGGACATGTATTCTTTGAAGTATTTTATGAATGAAAATAAATAAGTCGAAAAAGGTATTCGAAAAATGGTGTCAATTGTCTTTCTGGCACGGTATTCACTGTCCCTGTCCTAAAGGAATTATAATATGAACAATACTAAACCGGATAGCGTATTGAGAGTGGTGTTTTACTCTGAGTGCGTTTAAGTGGGGATCAGAAACACGTTCTTATATATAAGGGTGTGGAGAGGTGTTTATATGTAACTACCGCTATTTTCGAATAGCAACGGTTTATTTTATTGCAGAATTCTACGATTAAGTAAAAGAAACATTACTATTCAGAAATAGTTGAAGTCAAATATAAGTATTCTGTCTACATCAAACATTCTGCATTACAAATTTACAAAGCCTTATGCTCATCGCAGAACACTCAATGTGAAATTCAATTATTTTAGTCATGACACTATGATTAACACTAGAACCACCGGAACTGTTACTCAAGTGTTATAAAAAATATTTTACACCATAATTTGTATTTAAAATTATTTAACTTTTTATTTAATTTATTTCTTAGTGGTACATATTTAACTTATTTTAGAAATAAAATTCTGATTCGAATCTAGGTATTTTCATTTGGTACCGGTCAAAATGACCGCTATGGCGGTTCTATTGTTAACCCTTTCAGGGGCAAAGTACTTATATTCGCAAAATGCTGAAATGAGTGATTGACACCAAAATTTACAAGCAAATTTATTTCAAAATAAGCAAAAGCTTTTGTTCACGTACTTAGTAAACAGAAATTTTTCATTATAATATTCTGGAGCCAATGTGGCATTTAGGGATTAAAATTAGATGGTCCAAAAATGAACCACCACCCTTGAAGGGCTTATATAGGAATTGACATAACTCCGACGTCTTAGTGTTGTAGATTTACTCACATAAACACCTTTTTTTTTCACTTTCGATGCAAATATCTTACACTTCTAAGACAAATTTTTTAGCAAAACTCTTTAGCTATCTATCACATCTCTGAGTAGTTTTTTGGCGTTCGGCCGCTATTCAGATGCTTGCTTTCAAAATGTCCGTCGTTAAAATACAGCTTTATTGCTCTTCTAATACTTGATTGGGAACAGTTTAAGTAACTGGCGATATATTTCTGATGACAACCTTTTTTATGTAAACTCCATTATGTGAGGAACGATCCATGCTTCACACAAAATGAAAACAATGATGATGCAAAGCGTTTTTATAACTTAAGAAGAAGTTCCACAGAAGCTAATTTTATGCTTAATTTATGCAACTGTCTGAACCAATCGGGAGAATTCATAAGTATTCTTATTTTTTGAACCACCTATTTCAGTATTTTAATATTTTGAATAATGAAATTAAATTTACATATATACAATATTCGACAAAAGTTTAATATTTTCTTGTTTTAATTTTCTTTAAGGGGGTAGGATACCTTTGAACACGGCGAAAAAGGAAAAAATACCACTATGTTCCAAGCTTCAAAACTTGTGTAATAAGTCAAAAATAAAAATCAAACTTCATTGAAATATAAAAACTCATATTTATATTTATATTTAAAAATATATATATACTTGTAAATTCATTAATAAATATTAAAATGATAAGTTTAAAAATATATGATAATAAGAGAAAAAAATGTTGCGCGCATGATAAAATCTGAAAATATGCATATAAAGAGGAAATTTTGGTGAATTTAGTAACACTGCACGCAGTATCAAAATTCATCGTTTTGAATAAACGCAATGCAAAGTTTAATTATCCTATGTAGTCTTAATATATAGTCTTAATAAAACTGCCATAATTAGTAAACTAATGGGAATTTTTTAATGCGGTTTTTTTAGCATATTGTTCAGAAATGATTACAGAATCAAAATATGTATTAAAATTTTTCAAAAATTTTGCCCTCTTAATAAAATGCAATTTTTTAAAAACATCAACCGCTATTCTTTTTAAATTGTGCTACGCTGCAGTAGAGCTAAATGCAATTCCAAATACAAATGAAATGAATTGTTCTAATTTTTTGAATTGAAGATCTATATTATACGGGCACAAATGGGCAGGGATAAAAGTGCTGCGCCAGAAATGGCTACATTTTACCACTAATTTAAAATAGTTTTCTTCTCTTATTAAATCTCAGAAATTATGTGCTTATGTAAGCCTAAGTAACATTATACAGCTGAACATTTACAGCCGAGGCTGTAACATTTAGTGACAGGAATCAGCCGTTTGTGGCGCAGCGCTTGAATCCCTGTCTGGGGAATTTTTGATTAAAAATATGGTGATTCTCGTATAAATATGTTATTTTTATTTTTCAAAATATTGCTATCGTTATTTCACACAGTTTTCAAAAACAGAAATTTATTAAAAAAATTCCGAGTTATGCGTCTTTAGTAATTATAAGTCCTATGTTAATGACATAAAATTCGGTGCAGTAGCTTTTTAGAAAATTGATTTTTATTAAAAAAGAAAGTATTTTGATCTCATTAAATATTAATATTAGTAAGCTGAAAAAACGGTAAATTTACTGAACGACAGTTTGACCCATCTGGAAAAAAGATCAGGAAATTTGGTTGAAAGGTATGTTGTACATTCTTATCGGGCTATTCCCTTCAATCCTCTATGTTATTGGTCTTCAACCTTTTGGCCTGATAGTCATTTGCCACTGGCAAATGTAACCATACTTTATTAAAATGCAAAGTTACTGTCATTAACTAATTTAAGGCCGGGGGCATATTATTTATTAATACACATAATTTCAATTCCAAACTGTCCACACAGAATAAATTTAACAAAATTTTGCTTTTTTAACATTAGAACCACCTTCCGTAGTCCATTTAAACTAGAACTTTCTTCGTAAAATAATTCCTGTGAGAAGTAGGAAAACGACAGTACGGGCTCAGACGCAGATGTACGGGTGCACCGTGCACCCTCCGACACCCCCTCACGTCCCCCCTCCTACACCACCTCCTTTCCCCCCTCTAGTCCCGCCCCCCCTCAGCCACTGCCCCATAGCGGGAAAAATGGCATTTTAGAGTATTTTTCTCCTATAACATGAGAGTTGAACGTTAGATCGACTAGGTTATCATACTATAAGAGGAAGATTAAATTTATATTTGAATTATGAACAACCTTTACCTTAATGAGTATTATTAATTAAACAAAATAATGGAAAATAATAATTTTTGTTGAAAATAGTCGATTTCTGTAGGTTTTATTCAACTACAAGATCAGAATATCAACTTAAATGGGGAAAGTTATACATATATTTAAATTTTGAACAATCTTTGCCTTAATGAGTATTGTTAATTAAGCAAAACAGTGGAAAATATCAATTTCTTCGGAAACAGGCTGATTTCTGTAGATTTTATTCAACTGCAAGCTCAGAATATCAACTTCAATGGAGAAAGTTAAACATATATTTGAATTTTCATCGATCTTTATCTTAACACTAGAACGCACGGAAATTTTACTCAAGTTTCATAAATATATTTGACACCAGAAGTTTTATTTAAAAGTATTTGACTGATTTACTTAACGTAAATCTGTGTGGTGTAAATTTAACTTATTTTATAAAAGAATTTCTGGTTGCAGTTGACATTTAATCATATGGATGGAGTCGAATCGACTCTTTCCGGGCGTTCTAGTGTTAATGAGTATTATTAATTAAGTAAAACAATGAAAAATATCAATTTTTAATGAAAAAAGCTGAATTTGATCAAGTACAAGATCAGAATATGCTCTTAAATGGGGAAAGTTAAACGCGTACATTTGAATTTTGAAGAGTCTTTACCTTAATGAGTATTATTAATTAAGCAAAACAATGAAAAATAACAACATTAAAGGAAAAAAGCCGATTTCTGTAGATTATTTTCAACTACAAGATCAGAATATCAACTTAAATGGAGAAAGTTAAACATATATTTGAATTTTGAATTATCAATATCTTAATGAGTTCTATTAATTATGCAAAATAACACAAAATATAAATTTTAATGGAAAAAGCAGATTTTTTTTTTTTTTTTTTCAACCATAAAATGAGAATATCATCTTAAAATGGAAATTTAAACATACATTTCAGTTTGAGAACAACCCTCACCTCGATTAATTTTGATTAAGTGAACAAATAACAAAATTTAATATGGATTAAAAAGATGAATTTTATTAACTTTTATACAAGTTTGAGATTTTAACAGACATTTAAACACTAGTTATGTAAGATTTAAAACCTTAGACAACTACGTCCTAAGATATATATTAATTAATCAAAATAAATTCAATTTTCAGCTTAATCAATAACTGGAAATTTATCATTTAATATATATATATATATATATATATATATTCATTATTGTACATATAAAAATAAGAGTTTACAAGCTAATTTCCTTAATTTTTAGAAGATTCAACAGAATACTTTCAACAAGTCTGGTATAAGAAAATAAATACTAAATAAATACTTCCATTCCCTTCCAACCCGCACATTCCCTAAACTTGGGGGACCGCAACAATAGAGTTTTGACGTCACAAAAGCATATCAGAAAATGTCTACATCCAAGAAAAATATCAATTTTTATACTTCTTTTCAACTGTTACATGAAAAATATAAACTTGTATTTTAGTTTTGAACAAGCATTACCTTAATGATTATTAATAATTAAGCAGAACAATGGAAAATATTGCTTTTTTAATGAAAAAGACGCATTTAAACGAATCCGGTTAACTTTTACACTACTTTGAGATTTTATCGTGCTTTTTAGACGTTAGTTATGTAATATTTAATTCGTTAGATGATTATACCCCAAGATATATTCAATCTAATTTCCTTAATTTTAGCAGATTCAACAGAATTTTTTCGATAGGGCTAGTGAAAATAATTTCAGATCCCACTCACTGCACGTTACCCTTAGCATTCTTCAAACTTGGGAAGGAATCACAAACCTTCTCTGACGTCATATTCGAACATATTTTTAGTTCGTGTTTACTGCACCTGGTAAACTACAAAGCATAACAGAAAATGTTTACGTTCAAGAAAAATATCAAATTTTAGGTAAAACGAGACTGAATTCTTTACAACTGTTATATGAAAGATATAAACATTTATTTTAGTTTTGAACAACCATAACCTTAATGAATTTTAATAAGTGAAAAATTAACAAAGGAAAATATTATATTTTAATGAAAAAAGACAAATTTAAACGAATTTGATTAACTCTTACACTAGTTGGAAAGAAGTAAATGACTAAAATTGTTTTATGAGTTCATTTGATAATTGATACATTCGAGATTTTGTACATATATCCGAATTTTGAATGAACAGCATCTTAATGAATATTAACCCATTAGTGCCTGAATTTTTTTTCAACCCAATATTGTGCTTAATTATAGCAAATGGTGTAAAATGAACGTAAAAAATAATAAAAAAATTCTCTTTGAAAAAATATTTATTTAACATATAAAAATCTAAACGTCCCAATTTTGGGACACTACGCACGAAAGGGTAGGGGTTTTTCCGTTACTGTCTAAGCATTATATCTATTTTTTATGCCATTTAATGTGTTTCAAAAAGGTTATGTATCATTCGGGTTATTATTTGACTATAAAATTTTCTTTATTATAACTATAAAGAGGGGGGGGGGAGTGTTGGGATCGGCTCAAGAACAAGACTCCCTTCCTCCTCACCATTAGCCATTGGCATAGTAAAAATTTATATAGTAAAAATTTATAATAACCAATAATTACTAATAGAGTATATATACCGTATATACGAAGATCCATTAACTTTTGAATGCAAAAACTCGCGTATGTCGACCAACTAAGTTCTTACTTCAATTTCGCACAAAATCAAACCAAAGATTTCACTTACTACTGCGAAAAATTAGTAAGTAAACAAAAACAAATCATTGAAATTTTATTAATAATAAATTATTATTATATGTATACTTTATATATTATTTTATTATTTATATACATAAAAATTCAGACTTTTGCAGTATTCGAAGATTTTCTTTCTTTTTTTTTTTTTTTTTTTTTTTTTTTGGTTTATGTAATTGACTCGCGTATAAGTTTACCCCCCCCCCCCAATTTACTTGCAGAAAATTGTCAAAAATTCTTCGTTTTACACACGAGTACATATGGTACAGTAGAACTTCGATTATCCGACCCTCGTGTAACACCGGAACTCTCTGTAAACCGATGTCGATAACCTGAATTTTTTCCAACTTTTTTTTTTTTTTTTTTACTTTCACATTCCTTGTGTATGCAAGTGTTCCCTTCCAAACCACGAGTAGAGATAAGCATTTTGGTTCCCCTTTCTTCGAATTCCATTGAATTTAGCTTGAGCTCCACAAGATCCGATCCCGTGAAGATTATCCCCCCCCCCCCCCGTGTATAGAACCCTGTTCTAAACAAATGAAATTATTTTCATGTATAATTTAAATTTAGATGTTTATTAAGCAGTTTAAATAGTCCTAATAGCAGTTCGATGGCGATGTTGCATATTAAACTAGATGATTATTGATAAATTCTCGATTATCTGGAAATTTGATTATCCGCTATCGGTTCGGACACAATTAAGTCGGATAATCGAGGTTCTGTTGTATATATTTTAGTAACCTCAAGATGTCAAATACTAAACTAAGTACAAAACATAACGGTATTATATAAATTTTTACTAAGCCAATAGCTAAGGGTAGGAAGTGGTGGGTGTCTTGTTCTTGAACAGAGCCCAGCCCCTATTCCCCCTATAGTAATAACAAAGAATACCAAATAATAATCCGAATAATAATTTTATAAGCAAATAATAATCCGAGTGGTATGTAACCATTTTGTAACAAAATAAATGGCATAAAACATACATTTAATGCGCAGAATGTAACGAAGAAAACCCCTACCCATTCGTGCTTAGCGTCCCAAAATTGGGACGATATATGAAGGTTCAAATTCGAGCAAAAAAATAGAAATCTGAAAAAATGCAAAAATACGTATTCTAAATTAATGTTTCCTCTTATAAATAATACCACTTATAAAATGATTGATAAAAAAATAAAAGAAATATCTTACCTTTTCTTACGCGCCATTTTATTTCAAGAAAATCCAACTTTGCGCTACAACAAACCTTTATTTCACATTTTTATTCTTAAAAATGCACTGCCATTTATGGATAAATTTTGAAAACAAAAACTAAGGATATATTTTACTAAGTTTTGAAAGTATATCATAATTCAATTTGTAATGGGGATTTTTTTAAGAAAGCGTCCCAAAATTAGGACGCCAGGCGCAAATGGGTTAATAATTAAGTAAAACAATGGAAAATATCAATTTTTAAGGAAAAAAAGATCAGAATATCAGCATAAAAGAGGAAATATACGAGGATTTCAAATTAAAAGGGAAATTAAAACATTTATTTCAGTTTTTGAAAAACCATTACCTTAATGAATTTTAATAATTGAACAAATAACTAAGAAAAATATTATTTTTTAATGATAAAAGACAAATTTAAACGAATTTGATTAACTTTTACACTAGTTTGAGATTTTATCCTCCTTTTACATGTTACCTATGCAGAATTTTAACATTTCAACGAGACACACTTCAAGAAATACTCATTACTAAACAAAATAAATTAATTTTAATCTAATCAATAACTGAAAATTTCACATTTTAAAAATATTTTCATGAATGTGCATAAAAATACGAGTTTACAAACTAATATCCTTATTTTTAATACATTTAACTGAATTTTTCTACATTCAAGCTTAATTTTTATACACAAAGCATTATTTAATCAAATCCAGTACTTTCAGACTTAACAAAATTCACCGATTTTCACTTTTTTAAACCAATCCTATCAGTTAAAAAACGAGAGCACCTCCTATAATTTTATAGCTTTAGGTGAAACGAGACGAATTAATAGCACATTAAAACTTAAACATAATCAAAAAAAAAGTTATTAAATAATTGCTTAGTTCGTAACTTTCCCTCAAAATGAAAAACAAATGAATTCTTGAAACCTCCAATCTTACTCAGTAAAAAAAAAAAAAATAATAATAATTTGCCCTTGGACGGATTCGAACCGACAACCCCATGGTTAACAGCCATATACGCTATCCAATTGCGCTACAAGGGCATCGAAGATTTTTGAAGTATTGCAATACTTATCTACATCAAACTCGATTCTTGCTCCTATATATTTTATCATTACATAATTTTAAAAACGGTTTTTTTCATTTATCAGATAATTATTAAATCATAGAACGATCACACATCAAAATGTTTACAGTATGAATGCTATCTTTAGAGTTTTCTAATGATACAGGGCATACATGAATACAAACTTTAATTTTCAAATATTTCATATTTCAAATATTCTATATTTCAAACCAAACTATTTGAAATTTTCACACGTAAGAGCAAATATTACTTAGATCTTTTCACTATTACCTTTTAAAAAATAGCAGATAACTACTTTTGAATTAATTTTCCAAGAACTGTAACTGAAATTACATCAACTCCTTATAGAAAAACCTGTTTAAACACAATTTCTTGAAATTCAACAACGAATTGACATTTACAGCAATATTTATCTACATCAAACTCGATTCTTGCTTCTATATATTTTAACATTACATAATTTTAACAAATTTACATCGAATTTGTAAGATTTTAACACTTTGATGACATACACCTCAAGAAATATTCATAATTAAAAAAAAAATAATAATAATCTTATCAATAATTAAAAATTTCACATAAAAAACATATTTTCGTGATTGTACACATAAAAATAACAGTTTACAAACCAATTTCCATAATTTATCACATTCGAACTTAATTTTTACACACAAAACATTATTTAATCATATTCTGATCCAGTGAAATTCGAACTAGTCTAGGTTATTCTGCTCATATTATTAATCAAATTGTCTTATGTTTCACCTTGCATTTCGAAGATTTCCGAATTATCATCCATCATGTTGCGTAAAACATAAATACTGTCTTTATAGTTTAATGATACATAGCATACATGACTAGTCTGAGTTATTCTATCCATATTATTAATCAAATTATCATATGTTTCATCTTACACATCGATGATTTCTGAATTTTCAGACATCAAGTTGCTTAAAATATTAATACTACGTTTATAGTTCTAATGATGCATAGCATACATGAATGCAATCTTTAATTTTAACATTTCATATTTCAAATAACCTATTTCAAAGCCAAACTATATGAATTTTTACTACAACGCTTATCAACATCACAGAACAATTTACTCTTCACACTTTTCTAATAATTATTGGATATGTATTCCTTAGAAATATTACTACCATGTTAATAAGTAAAGAAAATATAATATATATATACTAAATAACCTCATACACGAAAAGTATCACACAAGGAAAATACTAATAATCAATTAAAATAATTAACTATCGCATAAAATTCCATGTATTACATATAAAACTTCAACTGACTGATGAATGAAAAATATGTAAATTAGCAAAAAAAAACAAAAAAACAAAAAAAAAGTTAGTGAAAATTTAATTAAAAAAATAACTTTTAAAAATTGCAAGTTTAACTCCTACTTTAAAAAATTGAAAATTTTTTAGTTCTTTGAAAATTTTTTATTTTGTAAATATATCTAGAAATCTTTGAAATTATTTTGTAAACTTGTATATTTTTCATTTATCTGTTATTTTTTGTCTCTTCTTATGAATTTTTTTAAGATGAGAAAGCGTTTTTTCGTTTAAAATATCAGGAGATATATTCCAATAATGAAATGGACCGTAGAAAAATAAACATGTTGATATGAGTAGATAAAAGAATATTTATTATGACTGTGTAAGGAATACATTGTGAATAATATCTACAATCATGTTAGAAGAATCACGAATAACAAAAATTTCTTTACGTGCAGTGTGTATGCCTTCCAAATTTTAATTTTGGGATTTTGTAGTAAATCTTATGCAATGAGGTTTGGTACATAGTCTAAATCTCTTCCTTGATTGTTAAATTCTTCAAACGTCTGGTTATATTTTGATTATCTTCACAAAGTTTACTTACAACTGGTGATACACTATATGATGTAGTAGGCATTTCAGATTCTAGTTTTCTTGAAAACGGTTTTTGGCAATCATCGCAAGTATAGGTTTTTTCATCTGGATGGATCTGTATATGTTCTTTTAAATTCCATTTAATTAAAAATTGTTTGTAGCAAATAGAACATATCTGTAAGAGAAATAAATGTAAACAATTAGAATTTTCTTCATCGATATAGATTAAAAAAAAACTTGTTAAAGTATAAACAATAAAATATTTGATTTTAAATTTACTCTAATTACGTTTCATATATGAATTATAGTATTCCACATATAAGTACTCACATATTTATTATTCTTGATCTCTACATGTGCTAAGGGCGAATCATTCAGATCATTCATTTCTGATAAAGAGGATTTCTGCTGTTTTGATTCATCTTGTTGCAACATCTGTACAATAAAAGAAATATATTTATATACTTAGGAAATGTTTAATATATAAATAATCATTTATTTATTGTTTATTTTTATTATTATATATTGCAATGATATACTAAAACTTACTTTATTCACTAACAAAGAAATTGATTCCCCACTTGAATTAAAATCTGGAAATTTATCAGAGTTGTGCACTTAAAGTTACATTCTCCCTCAAGTCTAACAGTTGAAATGAGAAATGCTGCGCTGCTTTTCGAAAATTTATATTATTCTCAAAAGTTTTGATCACGTTGAACTCACGCATGCGTACAAATCAGTAGTTTACTAAATGTTATCAAGAATTTCTGTTATAGCAAACCATAGATTATTATATTCTGAACAGAAAGAGTGGTAATCACATTTAAAGTAGGAGTTAAACTTGCAATTTTTAAAAGTTATTTTTTTAATTAAATTTTCAATAACTTGATTTTTTTTTTTTTTTTTTTTTGCTAATTTACATATTTTTCATTCATCAGTTGAAGTTTTATATGTAATAGATGGAATTTTATGCGATAGTTAATTATTTTAATTGATTATTAGTATTTTCCTTGTGTGATACTTTTCGTGTATGAGGTTATTTAGTATATATATATATATTATATTTTCTTTAGTTATTCATATGGTAGTAGTATTTCTGAGGAATACATATCCAATAATTATTAGAAAAGTGTGAAGCGTAAATTGTTCTGTGATGTTGATAAGCGTTATAGTAAAAATTCATATAGTTTGGCTTTGAAATACGTTATTTGAAATATGAAATGTTAAAATTAAAGATTGCATTAATGTATGCTATGCATCATTAGAACTATAAACGTAGTATTAATATTTTAAGCAACTTGATGGATGATAATTCGGAAATCTTCGAAATGCAAGGTGAAACATAAGACAATTTGATTAATAATATGAGCAGAATAACCTAGACTAGTCCGAATTTCACTGGATCATAAAGTATAGAATATGATTAAATAATGTTTTGTGTGTAAAAATTAAGTTCGAATGTGATAAATTATGGAAATTGGTTTGCAAACTGTTATTTTTATGTGTACAATCACGAAAATATGTTTTTTTTTTTAATGTGAAATTTCTAGTTATTGATAAGATTATTATTTTTTTTTAATTATGAATATTTCTTGAGGTGTATGTCATCAAAGTGTTAAAATCTTACAAATTCGATGTAAATTTGTTAAAATTATGTAATGTTAAAATATATAGGAGCAAGAATCGAGTTTGATGTAGATAAATATTGCTGTAAAGGGCAATTCGTTGTTGAATTTCAAGAAACTGTGTTAAAACAGGGCTTTCTATAAGGAGTTGATGTAATTTCAGTTACAGTTCTTGGAAAATTAATTCAAAAGTAGTTATCTGCTATTTTTTAAAAGGTAATAGTGAAAAGATCTAAAGCTAATTCCATGAAAACTTGTCATGTCTGTCACACAGCTGAAAATCGCTATGCTTGTTGGCCACCGTTATTTTCGAAAAGTTTGCTTCAGGTTATTGAATTGATGAGATATCTCCGAAAAAATAAGTCACATTTTTCCGTTCTAAAATACTGGTAGCCAAAAATCGTAGTATGTGACAGATATGACAAGCTTTCATGGAATCAGCCCTAAGTAATATTTGCTCTTACGTCGAAGGGCGAATTATTATTATTATTATTTTTTTTTTTTTTTTACTTAGTAAGATTGGAGGTTTCAAGAATTCATTTGTTTTTCATTTTCAGGGAAAGTTACGCACTAAGCAATTATTTAATAACTTTTTTATTATTATGTTTAAGTTTTAATGTGCAGCTATTTCGTCTCGTTTCACCTAAAGCTATAAAATTATAGGAGGTGCTCTCGTTTTTTAACTCATAGGATTGGTTTAAAAAGTGAAAATCGGTGATATTCGTTAAATCTGAAAGTACTGGATTTGATTAAATAATGCTTTGTGTATAAAAATTAAGCTTGGATGTAGAAAAATTTAGTTAAATGTAATAAAAATAAGGATATTAGTTTGTAATTTCGTATTTTTATGCACATTCATGAAAATATTTTTAAAATGTGAAATTTTCAGTTATTGATTAGATTAAAATTAATTTATTTTGTTTAGTAATGAGTATTTGTTGAAGTGTGTCTCGTTGAAAGGTTAAAATTCTACATAGGTAGCATGTACAAGGAGGATAAAATCTCAAACTAGTGTAAAAGTTAATCAAATTCGTTTAAATTTGACTTTTATCATTAAAAAATAATATTTTCCTTAGTTATTTGTTCAATTATTAAAATTCGTTAAGGTAATGGTTTTTCAAAAACTGAAATAAATGTTAAAATTTCCCTTTTAAGTTGAAATTCTCGTATATTTCCTCTTTTATGCTGAAATTCTGATCTTTTTCCTTAAAAATTGATACTTTCCATTGTTTTACTTAATTATTAATATTCATTAAGATGCTGTTCATTCAAAATTCGGATATACGTACAAAATCTCGAATGTGTCAATGATCAAATGAACTCATAAAACAATTTTATTCATTTACAGTTTCCAACTAGTGTAAGAGTTAATCAAATTCTTTTAAATTTGTCTTTATTCATTAAAATATAATATTTTCTTTGTTATTTGTTCACTTATTAAAATTCTTTAAGGTTATGTTTATTCAAAACTAAAATAAATTTTTATATCTTTCATGTAACAATTTTAAAGAATTCAGTCTCTTTTTACCTAAAAATTGATATTTTTTTTGAACGGAAACATTTTCTGTTATGCTTTGTAGTCTACCAGGAGCAGTAAACACGAACTAAAAATTGGTTCGAATATAACGTCAGAGAAGGTTTGTGATCCCTTCCCAAGTTTGAAGAATGCTAAGGGTAGCGTGCAGTGAATGGGATCTGAAATCATTTTCACTAGCCCTATCGAAAAAATTCTGTTGAATCTGCTAAAATTAAGGAAATTAGATTGAATATATCTTGGGGTATAGTCATCTAACGAATTAAATATTACATAACTAACGTCTAAAAAGCACTATAAAATCTCAAAGTAGTGTAAAAGTTAACCGGATTCGTTTAAATGCGTCTTTTTCATTAAAAAAGCAATTTTTTCCATTGTTCTGCTTAATTATTAATAATCATTAAGGTAATGATTGTTCAAAACTAAAATACAAGTTTATATTTTTCATGTAACAGTTGAAAAGAAGCATACAAATTGATATTTTTCTTGGATGTAGACATTTTCTGATATGCTTTTGTGACGTCAAAACTCTATTGTTGCGGTCCCCCAAGTTTAGGGAATGTGCGGGTTGGAAGGGAATGGAAGTTGTTATTTAGTATTTATTTTCTTATACCAGACTTGTTGAAAATATTCTGTTGAATCTTCTAAAAATGAAGGAAATTAGCTTGTAAACTCTTATTTTTATATGTACAATCATGAAAAAAAAAATATATATTAAATGATAAATTTCCAGTTATTGATTATGCTGAAAATTGAATTTATTTTGATTAATTAATATATATCTTAGGACGTAGTTGTCTAAGGTTTTAAATCTTACATAACTAGTGTTTAAATGTCTGTTAAACTCTCAAACTTGTATTAAAGTTAATAAAATTCAGCTTTTTATTCCATATTAACTTTTGTTATTTGTTCACTTAATCAAAATTAATCAAGGTGAGTGTTGTTCTCAAACTGAAATGTATGTTTAACCATAGATCTACCGGGAATTTTATTCAAGTTTTAATAAAACGTTCTACACCAGAATTTTTATTTAAAACTATTTAACTTATTTATTTACCTTATTTTTGTCTGGTTTACATACTTAGTTTATTTTAAAGAAATTTCTGGTTTGAATGAATATTTTGTATGTACCTGTCGGGTCCAATGGACCCGTCTGGTAGACGGAGGGTTAAATTTCCCTTTAAAGATGATATTCTCATTTTAAGGTTGAAAAAAAAAATAAATCTGCTTTGGCTGTTGTCTAAGGTTTTAAATCTTACATAACTAGTGTTTAAATGTCTGTTAAAATCTCAAACTTGTATAAAAGTTAATAAAATTCATCTTTATATTCCATATTAACTTTTGTTATTTTTTCACTTAATCAAAATTAATCAAGTTGAGGGTTGTTCTCAAGCTGAAATGTATGTTTAAATTTCCATTTTAAGATGATATTCTCATTTTATGGTTGAAAAAAAAATCTGCTTTTTCCATTACAATTTATATTTTGTGTTATTTTGCATAATTAATAGTACTCATTAAGGTATTGATAATTCAAAATTCAAATATATGTTTAACTTTCTCCATTTAAGTTGATATTCTGATCTTGTAGTTGAAAATAATCTACAGAAATCGGCTTTTTTTCCTTTAAAATTGTTATTTTTCATTGTTTTTCTTAATTAACAATACTCATTAAGGTAAAGATACTTCAAAATTCAAATGTACGCATTTAAATTTCCCCATTTAAGAGTATATTCTGATCTTGTACTTGAAAAAAATCAGCTTTTTTCATTAAAAATTGATATTTTTCATTGTTTTGCTTAATTAAATAATACTCATTAAGGTAAAGATTGATCAAAATTCAAATATATGTTTAACTTTCTCCATTTAAGTTGATATTCTGAGCTTGCAGTTGAATAAAATCTACAGAAATCAGCTTTTTTCCTAAGAAATTGATATTTTCCACTGTTTGGCTTAATTAATAATACTCATTAAGGTAAAGATTGTTCAAAATTCAAATATATGATTAACTTTCCCCATTTAAGTTGATATTCTGATCTTGTAGTTGAATAAAATCTACAGAAATCGACTTTTTTCAACAAAAATTATTAGTTTCCATTATTTTGTTTAAATAATAATACTCATTAAGGTAAAGGTTGTTCAAAATTCAAATATAAATTTAATCTTCCTCTTATAGTATGATAATCTAGTCGATCTAACGTTCAACTCTTATGTTATAGTAGAAAATTACTCTAAAAACACTATTCTTCCCGCTAGGGGGCAGTGGCGGGGGGTGCGGGACTGGAGGGGGAAAGGAGTTGGTGTCGGAAGGGGGAAAGGAGGTGGTGTCGGAGGGGGGACGGGAGGGGGTTTCGGAGGGTGCTCGGTTGACCCGTGCACCCTGCGGCTGAGCCCGTACTGTCGTTTTCTTACTACTCCTGTGCAAAACATTTTTATGAAGATTGAGAATAATTCCCGGGAGTTCTAGCGATTACGTGTTTGAAAAAAATAATTTATTTACTTGAAAATCATTTTGTTCATAAATTCTGGTGCATTCAATCATTTCAGAATTTTCGAAAGAGATTTACTTTGACACCAAACGGTTAACCATTTCAAGGACGGTGATATGTTTATCAAACCACTTACCCCTCCAGCCGCTATTTTCGCGTTCCAGTGGGCTACATTTAAAAAATTCAGATTGCTTGATTGCCACCACTTTCTTAAAAGCACATAGTTCGCCTTATTGTCGCATTATTTTATCTGTAATTAAATAAGGGGACTGTTTCCACTTCAAAAAAGTGGTGGCAATCAAACAATCTTAATTTAAAAAATGTAACCCACTGAAAAAACCGCCCGCGGCTGGAGGGTTTTTTTAAATTCCCAAATACTACAATGGCAGGAGAATTTTGGTATAATTTTTACCCGTTTCTTAAATACTTGTAAAATACCTTTTTTTTTTTAATTTCCAAACAAATTTGTACGTAAATTCCGGTGACAATCATTCATTTCAACATTTTAGTAATGGAAGTGCTTTGCCCTGAAAGCGTTAAATATGGTAGATTTTCTAAATTCTAAAATAATGGTGGGTGAGGGGCTGTGGGGTCACAATTCGAAGACAATTATGCATGAAAACACTCTTTCTCATTCAATCTTCATTTAATAATTTGACGAACAAAAAAACAAAGTGTTCAAATTCATGTTTTTACAAAGAATTACCGCAATTTCTTTGTGAGAAATGTTTTCATAGTTTTGAGCTTCACATCATTGTGAAAAGCCTGCGAAAAGTACAACACGATTTACTCGTAAGAAAAGGAGTAATAAAAAAACAAAACCAATTTATTTGAATGTACATAATCGTAAACTCTCTTTCTTGCGGAAACAAATAATGAAATTTCGTCTGTGAAACATCTTCCTCCTGTCATTGATTTTCCATTAGAAGACTATCTCGTGTATTACGCTCTTTTATTCACTTTATTTAAGCCTGATTGTGCGTTAAGAATCTTATTTGATCTGAATTCTCACGTAAATCAATACACACTTTTGCAAAGTATTCAAATAAAAAGAAGTGTAAAATTGTGTAAGTGGTTTTATATTCATCAGAGATTTGAATTTATCATATTCTTCCATTTGTTTTACTAATGTTTGTTTTCAAATGAATTCACTCTAAGTTGGTTGCATAATTCATGATTGATATTCGTTAACCCCTTAATTCTCGCTCCCGTGATATTCACGGGCTGTGTCTTTTATTAAGATTGTTTGATTCCCACCAGTTTTATAAAATAGTGCAATTGGCATTATTATGGTAACGTTTTACCTGTCATTAAATAAAGTGAATATTCTTTTTTTCAAAAAAGTAGTGCCAATAAGAAATTTGAATTTTTAAACCATAATTTAATGCGACCGTTAACCCTTTACTGCGCAGTTTGCATATGGGTCATTCTCTGAAAAGTGGATGCTTTAACACTAGAACGGCAGTAGCGGTCATTTTGACCGATACCAAATAAAAATACTTCGATTCGAACCAGAAATTTCTTTATAAAATAAGTTAAATATGTACCACGAAGAAATAAATTAAAAAAATAAGTTAGATAGTTTTTAATAAAAATTCTGGTGTAAAATAATTTTATAACACTTGAGTAAAATTTCCGGTGGTTCTAGTGTTTAACCCCTTGAGGGGCACCGGTATATATTATATACCACCTACGATTAATGAAGTTTTACACCAGAAAAATTTTATTAAATTTTACTTTTCTAACTTTGGTAGAAAAAAGGCCGTAAAATTGCCTTTACTTATTTTGAAATAGAATTTTTCAAAGATTCCGGTGGGAATTCAGCATTTCACAAACGTAAGTGCTTGCCCCTCAAGGGGTTTAAAAAAATGCGGCCCAATAAAATTGCCTCAAAAATCTCAAAATTTATCCTACAAATTCCTTATTGCAATATTCAGTGTTGCCAGTGGGCTACTTTTTTAAATTGAGATTTCTTGATTGGCACCACTTTTTTGAAATAGTAAAATTCGCCTTATTTAATGACATATTAATTAAGGCAAAAACAAAGGGAATTTTAACATTTTAGAAAAGTGGTGACAATCGAGAAATCTGAATTTTAAAAAAGTAGACCACTGGCAGCGCTGGCTATATTTATAAAAAAATAATACGAACCAAATTGTATCTCATAGTTCTTCTGATATTTTAATTTCAAAGCACTTCCATTGTTGAAATGTTGAAATAAATGATTGGCACCGGAATTTAAGAGCAAATGTATTTGTAAACAAGCAAATTACTATATTTCACATACATGTTAAATAGATAAAAGTTTATAAAATGTCTGGTGCCAATGTGGCGCTTGGGAATTAAAATTAAGTGGTTTCATAAACATTCCACCGCCCTTGAAACGGTTAAAAAAGAAAAGAAATTATAATTAGAAGTCATATTGTCAATAAATAATATTTTCTTTTACTCTATATCAATTGAAAAAATAAAGATAAAACATTAACATTTAGAAGTGTTAATGTTTATTTGAATTAGTACATTTTTTTTAACTCCTCCCTGTAAAATAATAAAAATTAAAAATGTATTACCTTTACTTACGATAATTAAAAGTCTTATGAGTTTTTTAATGTATATTTTATTGCATTAGATTTCTTATTTTACTGTTTAGTACATATATAAATGGATTCAGATCATTCATTCACAATTCCCTCACATTCCCTCATATTAAAATTATGAGGGAATGATGAAATACTTCTGAAAATCATGTTATACAAAAGCGATTAGTCTTATGTATATTTTCAGTTAGTAAATATCTTTTGAAACACATTTCTAATAATATAATAACATAAAAAGACATTTCATTAGTTTTTATTAAATTTATAATAGATGAGGGAATGACTCGTAATAAAAATACTTACATTGATCTAGTACTTCAAAGCCATATACTAACTATTCAAGAACGTTTTTGAGCAAACAACAAGATGGAAACTTCACTTTAATCTTGTAGAAACGGTCCTAGACATATATAAGGCATGTGCTGCTTTCTACTAAGTAAATAATGACAAATTTATAGTTATGTGAGGGAATGACGACAAATGCTAGGGACATAATTAAAAAGTGCCCTAATTCATTCATTATATAAGATATAAATATTATTAAATGGCGAAATATGTATTTAAGTGTGTTTAATGGATTGCGAAACAAATAATAATAAATTTAGGTGCTTCAATGGCAAAAAGAGCATTTTCTTTCCTACATATGGGAATAGCGACATACTGAGGGAATGATATTTGCGTTAAAAAATACATTAAATGTATCAAATTCAAATTTCAATAAGCAAATAATTGCAGTTTATGTGTATAACTTATTAATATTTATAGTTTAAATCACTTTTTATTTTTGTAATTTTAAAAATATGTCTTCAAGGTCACTGGGACATAAAATTGTCACTTTTCAGAGAATGACTCATATATGCAAACAACGGTGTTCTGACTTTAATAGATTTTTTTATTCGTATATACCTAATTCACACCAGGAAATTAAAATAGCAATATTTGCTTTAATTAATAACAGACATTAATAGACATTTAGTTCCGTATTTAGAGAAAGCGAAATTAACCATTGAAACTTTCTGGTGTGAAGTCAGATTCTCTGTCGTACGTGATAGTCCGAGTGCTGTTAAACATTTTAGGGAAGGTATTTGAGGCACTCTGAAAGTTTGTGCAATACTTCTTTTGTAATGCCTGAATACAAATTAATTCCTTGAGGGGCACCGGTATATATTATATACCACCTACGATTAATGAAGTTTTACACCAGAAAAATTTTATTAAATTTTACCTTTCTAACTTTGGTGGAAAAAAAGCCGTAATATTGCTTTTACTTATTTTGAAACAGAATTTTTCAAAAATTCCGGAGGGGATTCAGCATTTCACAATCGTAATTGCTTGCCCCTCAAGGGGTTAAAGTGTCTGGCTGAAGGCTCGTGGCTCTTACCCGACACGTGAATTTTTAAATTTCCAAAATTTTCGTTGCAAAAAAAAAAAAAAAAAAAATCCTTGAGGCATTTTGAAATTTTAATACCTTCAAATTTAGTATTTAATGAAATAAAATATATAAAAGCCAGACACTTTAGTCGGCCCAAAAACTGTGCCAGACACGTGCCAAGTGACATTTTATGACTACTCAAAAAAGGTGTTTGAGTCATGCTGAAATTCAGACAGAATAATGTTTATTCTTAGAAAAAAAAAAATATTTTGAAAATGACAGACACTTTTGCTGGCACTTTCTACTTGCCAGACTACATAGAATGTTAAACGCAGTAAAGCTGGACTTGCGGTGCCTCGCTGAAGAACCCTTTACTGACTTACGATACAAACAAAGCGTAAACCGCGTTGCTTTTTAACCCCTTCAGGGTAAAAAGCACTTCTGTTGCTAAAATGTCAAAATAATTGATTGACACCGGTATTTATCAGCAACTTCATATGAAACTAGGCAAAAGATTTTCTTCGCGTGCATTTTATGAAAAAAAAATTGATTCCTAAATTCTGGTGTGAATGTGGGATTTGGGAATTAAAAGTAAGTGGTATATCACATATACCGGTGCCCTTCAAGGGGTTAAGATGAATTTCAACTGGATGCGTGCGCAATCGCAACAAATCTAACTGTGATAGTCTCTCGCAAGACCATGTGACTCATAGCAAGCATACAGTTGTTCTGAAAATTTTGGAGTAGTAATCATGGAAAGAAAAAAAAATAATAAAAAAATGTGTTATTTGCGCAAAAAGCGACGAAAAAATCACTGTTTTTAGTGTTAAAATGCTACAAAAATGTTGTGAAGTATTGAACATTCGACCAAAACGTAGGTTAGATGAAAACACACATTGCACGAACTATAGAATATATTTATGTGTACTATTTAAAGCTTTTACCTGTATAGCTCAAGACAATAGCAGTAGCATCAGCTCGTCTACGAATTTATTACCTGCATGAATTTCAATAGTTGCCTCAGTGAATGAAAAGAAACATTTTACACCAAATATTTTTTTAACATCATATAATTTTAGAAACTTTTAACTAGGAAGGTTTGCATAAGTGCATACCCAGAAAATATTGGAAATTTTTATGAAAAATACACTTTAATAAAATACTTTGTCTACACTTTATACGGAACTAGTTTAAGAAAGTTTAACTTAAATAAATATACATTTATAACTATGATTTTGTCATATACATTTATATGTACATGTAACGAAATTTAACGATCGTTTAATGACGGTTAGTACAAAATTTAAACTGATTAAAATTGCTTCAAACTCAAAGTTAAGGGCCGATTCTTAGCACTGTCAATTTGACTTCGATAGTGTTAGCGTCGGAGACAGTGTGAGAAATGTATTGTTGTCATAGAAACAACGACTTATTTATCGGACTCTGTTCCCGGCATGGAATCTTTTTCACATTTATATGTACATGTAATGCAATTTAACGGTCGTTTAATGATGGTTAATACAAAATTTAAACTGATTAAAATTGCTTCAAACCCAATGTTAAGGGCCGATTCTAAGCACTTTTTCACATTTATATGTACATGTAATGCAATTTAACGGTCGTTTAATGATGGTTAATACAAAATTTAAACTGATTAAAATTGCTTCAAACCCAATGTTAAGGGCCGATTCTAAGTACTGTCAATTTGACTTTGATACTGTTAGTGTCGGAGACATCATGAGAAATGTACTGTTGTCATAGAAACAACGACTTATTTATCGGACTTTGTCCCGGCATGGAATCTTTTTCACATTTAAGTTGGCCTTTGCGCCTCTTAAGCAATTACTTTGAAATTTGATTTTCATTTGAAATATTGTATGCAAGGCGAATGTTTCTCTCTGGAACAATATCCATGTATTAGTATAAAATATTTGACACCAGAATTTTTATTTATAATTATTTGACAGACTTATTTAACATAAATCTGCGTGGTTTAAATTTAACTTATTTTATGAAAAAGCTTCTGGTTCCATATGACATTTAATCATATGGTCTGAGTCGGATCGACTACTTCCGCGCGTTCTAGTGTTAAGTACGTGAATAAAAGCTTTTGCTTATTTTGAAATAAATTAGTTTGTAGATTTTGGTGTCATTCCCTCACTTTAGTATTTTACGAATAGAAGTACCGTGCCCCTAAAAGGGTGAACACCTTGAAGGGCACCGGTATATTACATATACCACTTAATTTTAATTCCCAAATGCCACATTGACACCAGCATTTCAAAACTAAATTTTGATTTACACTATAATCTCGACGAAATTCTTTTAGTTTCTTTTATATAAATCAGGGGTGGCCAACTGTGGCACGCCGGACACCACTAAAATTTTACAGAAAAAGTCGACTTTATGAATCCGAGAGATTCGATGATTAGATAAGGCAATGATTACTATAAAATTTTAGTGGTGTGGCGCGTGCCACAGTTGGCCACCCCTGATATAAATTATCTCTTAAATCCTGGTGTCAATCAATCATTTTACAATTTTAGAAACAGAGGTACTTTTCCCCTCAAATGGTTAATTTTTGTGAACATCGGTGTACCTCAATATTTAAACGTTACAATTATTTTGAAAAATTATTGATTTGTAAAATCAATACCAAAAGGCATAATTTTTATTATCTTTAATACTAACTGTGAATACTATTTGCATCTTAAAATGGATGACAAATTTTAAACAAATTCAGATGTAGCATGGCTGCCAACATCTTAAGCTTTTTTGTACCACACAATGTTTATAAAAATTTTGCCTTATTTAATCATTGATTACGACGATTTAACAAGATAAAATTAACTATGAAATATCTTTGGTGCAAAGAAGCGTAAGTGTTGGTCACTATGATGTAGTTGTTATTTTCTGAGTAGAGTGTATACCTTTTAATATGATATCAATATAAAAACAATATATATATATATATATATATATATTACATAATACTGTTTTAAATCTTAGATATATTATAGTATAACTTTCCGGGTGTGCGCATGTGTACTAAAATTTATAATAGAATTTCGTGACTTATTTAACTGCAAAAAAATATTAATTTAGGATTAGCCGAGATGATTATAATAAGCTATTTAAATATTAAATATATATTTCTGATTTTTAGAAGAGGTGAAAGACTTCTTCAAAATTCCAAAGAGTATTCGCACGTTCAATATCTTACTTGTAAATTCAGATTTCGTGTTCGTTTTATCTTCCAATGCTATACTTACTACCAAGCATCTTGGTTTATAGCAGGGGTGTCTATCTGTGGCCCGCCGAATACCACTAAAATTTTATAGTTATCATTACCTTATCTAATCATCGAATCTCTGAGATCAAGAAGTTGACTATTTCTTAAAAAAAATATTAGTATCCAGATGGCCACAGTTTGACACCCATGGTTTATAGAATTGGTATTCTGCTTTATATTTCCCATTATTATTAACAGATATTTTTTGGAAATATTTTGTCTCTAGTACTGTGTACCGTATAATGATTAAATTACACTCTATAAATTTTTATCAGGTGTTTAAGAAGTATTAGGCATCTTTTCTCGTGCATTTGAAATATCAAACTCGATGCATTTCAATCGTACTTTTAACTCTTAAAGCAGGGGTGTCAAACTGTGGCCCGCCGGATACCACTAATTTTTTAAAGAAATTGTCGACAATTTCAATCACAGGTATTTGTTCATTAGATAATGTAAAAATAACTATAAAATTTTAGTGGTATCCGGCGGGCCACAGTTTGACACCCCTGTCTTAAATGATCAATGACGCCATATAAGTGCCATTGATATCCTTAACCAAATTTATTCGCTTGCACAACTTTTTTTAAGAAACACATTTAATTGTACTTTGGCAACATATGCAAGAGAACATTACTAAAATATTTACTTTTAAAATATAGTGGTGCGTATAGAATATAAAACTAGAATTATGTATTTAAGCTACCATCCATTGAGGGTTAAAATGCCATAAACAGCAAAGCTCTGAATAGATCTTCCTGTCTCATAGCTGCTAATTTTTATGTTTATTTCCCACCACTATTTTTCAACAAAAAAAAATTATTAATTAATCGCCAAAAATTTCGTATTAAATAAGGCACATTTTTCTGTCCAGATTAGTGATTGGACAAAAGCGTGAAAGTTGACAACTATGTTCTGTGTTAAAGAATATTTTTTTTAATTTCTCATAGTAATGTTAAGAGTTATTTAAAAACAAATTCTAGAAATTCAGCAAAATATATCGGAAAATGCCAAACATCCTTTTTATTATAGACAATAGATCCATAGTTTTTGTTTTAGATCACTAATTTTTAGTTGTAAAATTTGCGTTATTTAATCGAAAAATCAATGATTAAATGAGATATTATTTTCCTTTCAAAAACAGTCGTGATAGAAAAGAGTAAAAGTTGGAGGCTATGTAATTTTGAAGAGTAAACGAAAAAAACAAGCACGTGAATCCTTGACGAGAATTGCTGATTTGCGGTTTAAAAGCGGCAATTTGAAATATTAAAAAAATGTATTTTTGATGCATTGAAAATACAAAATACTCCGAAAAAGCACCTATAAATACAGCGTGTTCATAAAATAATGTCCTAGTTAAAAATTATAATAGTATCAACTGTAAACGTTGTAGAGTGTTGGTTCAAGGTCACATATAAAGAGTAACTCAAACAGTTTTAGGTAAGCAATTGCGTGAAAACTGCTTTGATATTTACTCGTTTGCAGTGCCGCATACGCAAAATGGCGACTCCTGAGTGCGAAGCATTATTGCCAGCCAGAAATTTTAAAAGCCGTTATAGTCGTGCGATTTTCCCCTTTGGAGCTTTATAAAAGATCGTGTATACGTTCCGTCGCTATCTAATTATTTACCAGAGTTGAGACACAGAACTGAAGATGCTATTGCTTCCATTACTCCCTGGGTTCGTACGGGTCCTGGAATTTCCAGACCAGGAAATTCTTCGGTAACAGCATTTTTTTATAGAAAATCTATCCTTAAATAATGCAAAATTTCGTACGTTTAACATAGATTTTTTTTTCTATTAAAAAAATACTGATATTTCTCTTGGAAAATTCCCTGAAGCGTGCGAATCCTGTCTCCGGACTTGTAAACCGAAGTGTGGGAAGAATTTGACTTTAGGTGCGATGCGTGCCGTATAACTAACGGTGCACATGTTGAACATTTGTTAGGAAAATAGGTTCGTTTACTATCAATTTGATGTATGATTTGTTGTAAATGGTCTAAATTAAACTGTTATAATATACCATTGGAATTGCGACATTCTTTTGGACACCTTGCATATTTCCAAAATACACACTTTTTTTTTTTTTTTTTTTTGAAAATATATTTCAAATTTATGTATATTTCAGCACAGTGTATGTGGGGGAAAGGGAAAATAAGTTTTCTATAGATTGATAGTAGAAATTAACCCTTTATCTACTGCATTATGATCTAATGAATTTTTTTTTCATGTAATATTATTTTTTCAGTTACTACAATAAAAAGTAAGGGATAAACATAAAAAATTTCTCACCCGTGAGAAATTTAATTATTTAGAGGTAATTAATTAAAGTGGTACTTTAAAGCACCGTCAGTACACTATGACTAAAATATCGTAACAGAAAACCCATAATGTATTTCAATTGGCACCAGAAAAAATTTTCGAATTAATAAGTGTGTGAAATATAGGCTTTTTCTTATTTACAAATAAAACTTTTGGCAAATTCCAATGCCAATTATTTATTCCAACACCAGTGGGCTACTTTTTTTAAAATTCAGATTTCTTGCTTGGCGCCGCTTTTTTGAAACGGTAAAATTCACTTTGTTTTTGCCTTAATTAATATGACATTAAATAAGGCACATTTTATCATTTCAAAAAAGTGGTGCCAATCAAGAGTCTGATTTTTAAAAAAGTAGCACATCTGGCAACACTGTTCAACACGTTAGATTTGAAAACATTTTGCACCTGAAAGGGTTAAAAAAGAACATTTTTTTAGGTTTTGATCTTATTAACAGTCCTTTAGTTGTGGGACGTCTATATTCTAGGGACAACATGTTTTCTCGCATCTTCACATATGCAATATATGAATTTATGTATGCCATTTCTAGCCGGCGCCACAACTTTTTCAATTTGCTACAAAAAATAACAATGAAACAGAAGAGAAATATCAGAGAAACCATTACTACACTACATTTTACTAATTACATTTTGAAGCAGATGAAAACGATGGACAACTACACAGACGAAAAGTAAACAAGAAGTTTTTCTCCAACACTCAGTGTACTGACGGTACTTATAAGTACCACCGAGTAATTCAACTGTTAAATCAAATACATGTACTGTTCACCTAAAATTGCTAGTCAAACTGTATTCTAAGATCATAATAAACACATATAAAAATATTCATCGCTTATCTTATATCCTTTACTGTGTTTGCAGGAATAAAAAGACGAGCGTGACAATCTGTATAAGAAGTCGGCACAAAACCTATCGTATGTGTCCAAGATAGCCTCCTTCCTCGCTAAAATGACAAACCTAGAACTACTGCTGCCATGTATCTGGATAAAGTGGCGTTAAAAGATTGTTTTTGCAAAGTACCATTAGAATATTAGCAATATTCACTAAGTATCGTCAGTAGATAAAGGGTTAAAGCCTACACCAGTAATTTACAGTGGGGAAATAATAGAGGTGACATTTTTCAGTAGTTGAAAGAGTAATTCGCGGATTATGCAGAAACTTTCATACGAGCGTAAACACTTTTCAAATGCAATTTTTTCTGAAAACTTGCTCAGTCAGTCTTTTTAGAGGAAACTCAAATTATATCGTCGGTACCTTGTCGCACTATCTAATATAAAAACAGTATTGCCAGCGAGCTACTTTTTTACAAATCAGATTTCTTGATTGGCAGCACTTTTCTGAAATAGCAAAGTTCGCCTTATTTAACGACATATTTTTTAAGGCCAAACGAGAGGAATTCAGAAAAGTGGAGCTTATCAAGAAGTCTGATTTTTAAAAAAGTAGCCCATTGGCAACAATGTTTTCATGTTGGATAGTTTGACATGGTACCGACGCAGTTTTGCCAGTGGGTTACTTTTTTTTAAATCCAGATTTCTTGATTGGCACCACTTTTTTGAAACGGTAAAATTCACTTTGTTTTTGCCTTAATTAATATGTCATTAAATAAGGCACATTTTACCATTTCGAAAAAGTGGTGCCAATCAAGAAACTGATTTTAAAAAAGTAGCCCATCTGGCAACACTGTACCGACGAAATGATTAAAATCTATAAAACAATATATTTATGAATCCCAATATAAAATATTTATATTATCGTTAAATTTAGACAGTTTCACTCTTAATTAATAATAACACTTTTACTAAAAAAATAAGTTCATTGTTATCGATCTGAAAATAAAGATAATTGCAAAATAATAAACAAAAATAACAAAGTGACGTTAGTTAAATAAATCAATCAATTTAATGTATTCGATAAGCGAATGTAAAACAATGCTTTAGTTTTTCAATAGTACAATTTAAACAGTAAATGAAAAAAAAAAATTAACTTTAAAGTTTTAATCGAACTTTAAATTGTAATTACTAAAGAATAAAACGATGAGGTGCAACTTCCTTAAAAAAAAAGGGAACAATTACTTTAAAATATCAATTAACTCAATTTAATTGAATTACGAAAGATATTGTATTCTTAATTAAAGCATTTCTAATTAATGAGCGATAAAAATATACTACGTATAACATTAAGGTAATTTTAATGTACAACAATAATTTTTATCAACTTTTTTCACGATTCATCTGTGTATTTCAATTAATGAAACACTTGCATTGAGTTATAAAGATGTTTTTGAAATGGAAATTAACTTACGGAAAAAGAAAAGTTTCGCAAAATATATAAAGGATTCTCGAGACTCTTAACCACTTCGGGACCAGCGTTTTTTACATAAATTTTATTCGGTTGGCACTACATTTTTTAAAAAGTTACCTTTACTTAAACAATCACGAAAATGCTCTAATTAAAAAAACTAAATATTACTTTTCTTTTTTAATGGCGCCTAAAAGAAATCATGTATGCTCTTTTTGAGGGTACATATATGCACCCATGGTCCCGAACGTGTCAACACCTTAATTATCGCTCCCGTCAATATGACTGTCTGAGGTGTCGTTGTCTGTTTCTCGCTCCCGTGATATTGACGGGCTGAAGATTTAAAACTGGAAAAAACTTCTGAAACCAGAAAAATATAACTGTCATTACCATATGAAGTCTTTGAAATTTTGCGTTGGAGTTCGTTTTCTACGATATATGTTAGACTAAATTATGGATTCTGATGAATCAAACATTTCTCATGGTAATTTGATTTTAATTGATATTTAACATTTTATGTATACAGTAGATTTCTGTTACAACGAACTTCACGGAACCACTAAAATATTTCGCTGTAACGATTTTTTCGTTGTAACGGAATTAATTCTATTTGTCTGATGAATTACATATACACGTAAATTAATTATGTAAGATAAATTTACCTTTAGTTATAGATGATTTTAATGGAAGACTACTTAAATTACCATAGAAAAAATTAGTAAAATAAAATTCAATTTTAAAAATACTAAATTTCGGACTAACCTCTATTTCAGGGGTGTCAAACTGTGGCCCGCCGGATACCACTAAAATTTTACAGTTACCTTTGCTTTTTATAATCGTCGAATTTCTGCGATTCAACTTGTCGGCTATTTCTTTAAAATTTTAGTGGTATCCGTCAGGCTACAGTTTGACACCCCTGCTCTATTTAGTAGCACATTATTGCATGAAATATGTGATTTAGTTTGTGCAAAGGAATGTGTAGTTGATGATAACAAGAACGTGTTCAATGAATGAATGTGAGAAAATGCATCCTCTGGAACATTCTCTTGATGAGAAACAGAAGCACGCATTTTCTCCAAGCATGAAAGAGCTCCTGAAGACCGGTAACTTTTGAATCGTCGGTAATATCAATTCACCATCACTGCATTCGTAATTTTGTCGGTCTAATGTACTTTTAATGGACAAAATGATATCTTCACCAGACACTTTAGAGCATATTTGAATATTGTCATCCACTGATAAGAAATCCTCCAAATTCACCTGATCAGGGACTGATGTTAATTTTTTCACTTCTTTTTGTTAACTTCAAAATTGTGTTTAATTCAGAGGATTCATTCAAATCTAAAATTTCTGATTCATTTTCTTTGGTCTCAGATAACCGGGCATGTTTCCAACAGTTAGAAATTGCTTTCTGGCTAATTTCTTGCCAAGAACCAGAGATCATTTAAAAAAATAGAAAACGTTTTTTTGTTGTAACGAAATTCCTAAAAATTAAATCGGAATTTTTAATACATTAATGTTAATGCAATTTGGAAAGGGGATTGTTCAAATTTCGCTGTAACACAATTTTCGTTGTAATAGAATTTGTTGTAATGGAAATCTACTGTATATATAATTTTAAATATTATATGTAAACATTTGTAAAGAAGTACCGTATATACTCGCGTATAAGTCGACCCCAAATTCGGAAGGAATAACAGACTGAATACCAGTATTTTAAAAAGTTAGCTTCGCCCTATCTAAATGCAGAATATGCTGATATTAAATAAGATGAAGATGGCTACAAGAAAATACTAGTATACAACATATTATTTTCAAGAATTTAGGGGTCGACTTATACGCGAGTATATACGGTAAAAATAAAAATAAAAAGATCTTATACGAATTAATTGTATGGTGCAAAACGAACATTAAGGTGTAAAATTCCCGCATTATGGCTTTTTTTCGACAAATGTGAACTTCTTCTATAACATCTTTTGTTTTCGCCTCAAACATGCAACTAAGTGCATATTTTATTTATAAGTCTTATAATTACCAAATTTTTGCAATATAAAATGGGTACTATTTTGATGATTTTTATAAATTTTAAACGATCCTTAAGGCGATAAGGCTGCGAAATTTTAATTATTTTAGATATTACAGTCATATATTTTCTGAAAATTTCGGTACAATTGATTCTTTAAAATGCCTATAACAACACAAGTTATGGCTTTTAGAATTATACTCGCTCAATAGCTCAAGCGACGTATCCGAAACTTTAAAGTCATTTTTCTCCAAATGACGCTTTTAGGCATAACGCGAAGGATATCTCAAAAACTTCTGAATATTTTTTCATGAAATTTTCAAAACTTAATGTTTCATGTTAGGTTGCTTAAACTGAACCTAAAATTTCTTTTCTATTTTTCAGAAAAATATTTTTTAGGTGATTATACATTAAAAATTTTCAAAATTTTGTATTAGCAAAATACAACTTAGTATTAAAAATATAAAAATGTTTTAAATACAAATGTATTTAATGTCACCGTAATTATTACAATCTGAAGTATAATAAGGCAGAAAATAATAATTCTAGTTACGAAATTTATTTTGCAATCCTGCGCGTAAGCTGCTATACCAATTTTCTGCAAGACAAATGTCTGACAGTTTGGATCCCCTGTAAGTACTAATTCTGCATCTTGTAACTTTTTAAATACATGAAGTGAATGAACATAATTATATCTTTTCTTTTATTCCAATAAATATTCTGTTTTAAATCCTATACATTTTAGGATATTAAATGTTAAAAACGAACTGTTTTTTATTTCATTTTTTCCAATTATGAGAGTCCTGAGCAGTGTTGACAGTGGGCTACTTTTTTTTAATTTCAGATTTCTTGCTTGGCACCACTTTTTTAAAACGGTAAAATTCACTTTGTTTTTGCCTTAATTAATCTGACATTCAATAAGGCACATTTTATCATTTCAAAAAAGTGGTGCCAACTAAGAATCTAATTTTTGAAAAAGTAGCCCATCTGGCAACACTGGTCCTGAGAACCCTTAACACATTCTCTATGGGAAATGAAATTTCTGGTTTTTATTCTTTTTGAATAAAGACGATTTTTGAACAAATTGACAAAAAGCGATACTTCTGCTTTACAGAAAATGCATTTAAATCATGTTGGTCATATTTGTTTAGATTGTAAGACAATTTATATACACGAAAAGATATTTACTGATGCATAAAAACGAGAAACCCATCAAGAAAACTGATTTACAAAAGACATTCAGAAGAGGCTAAAGATTCTGTTGTTTTAAAACCAAGATTTCGCAAAAACATATCGTGGCCAATGTGTTAACACTAGAACGCCCTGAAGGAGTCGATTCGAATCCGACCTAATGCAAGCTGCCAACCTTCCACTAATCTTCCGTAATGTCTGGATTAATTTAACCCAGGTTAACCACATTTCGAGCCAGAAAATTTATTTCATGAATGCTTATTTATTTAATTCCAGGTATCTACGCGGAACATATTTATTTACATTTCTTAAAAAAAATCTTGTTTGAAACGTATTAAACCAGGGTCAAATTAACGCAAGTATTACGGAAGATTAGTTTGAGGTTGGGAGCTATGCAAATAGTTAAATGTCCATTGGAGACAGAAATTTTTTAATAAAATAAGTTAGTCAAATTCGAAAAGAAATGTGTGAAATAAATCAGTTAAATAATTTTAAATAAAATTTTTGGTATGAAAGACGTTCACGAAACTTAAGTAAAATTTCCGGGCGTTCTAGCGTTAAAGTGGTAACAAATATACAGGTAGACAACGGATCACATTTACTGGTGCAATTGTTTAAAAAAAAATACCGACATCTTAGATTTCAAATTATATATTTTTAGAAATTTTTTACCAAAATTATTTTTTGAAATAACGGAAGCCACATAAGGGCCTAGTTTGAGATCTGTAAACATTTAAATAAATCAGTACAGTTAAAAAGAATAAAACGCACCAAATTTATAAAGATATAAAAGAGAAAGAAATACCAAATTTAGTGGATGAAAAATTAATTTAACCCTTTATAAGGCGGTGGGAAGTATACGTCTCACTTAATTTTAATTACCAAATAATTACCAAATTAATTACAACAGAAGTAAAAAAAAATTGCATTTGTAATGTACGCGAAGAAAAAGCTTTTACTTATTTCGAAACAAATTTGTTCGTAAAACATAGTGCCATACAATAATTTCAAAATGTATTAACTGAAGTAATTTGCTCTAGAACTTTCATCCGTTCGAAAACATTATCTGATGTTGCTGGCATACATATTGCTATTATAATACAATTGTATGTATAACAAGGATACCACTAAAATTTTATAGTTATCATTACCTTATCTAGTCATCGAACTTCTTCTATTCAGGAAGCCGAGTATTCCTTTAAAATATCAGTGATATCCGGCGGGCCACAGTTATACACCCCTGATATACAGTCATCACACATGTGACAGAATAGTACCACATTCAGATTCTAAAGTGTTTGAATTTCTAAATGTATCAAATTCAGACACTGAAGTGTTTGAATTCCTAAATGTATCAAATTCAGACATTTCGTTGGTAGCATGTCAATGTCAAACTGTCCAATATGAAAACAAAATTGCCAGTGAGCTACTTTTTTTTTAAATTCAGATTTCTTTATTGCATCACTTTTTTGAAATAGTAAAATATGCCTTATTTAATGACATATTAATTAAGGTGAAACAAGGGGAATTTTACCATTTCAGAAAAGAGGTGCCAATCAAGAAATCTGAATTAAAAAAAAGTAACCCACTGGCAACACTATTTTCATATTGGGTAGTTTGACATTGTACCGTCCATATTTATATATTTCAGACATTTTTATCACTTTATGTACAAAATGATCTTAGTAAGACACTTATGTGTCTTAAATTTATACATCTCTAATGCCTGAAATTTCTGATTCAGATCACACTTTTTCAGTTAGATATGTGTCTGAAGTACTTTTACAGTTATATATGTGTCTGAATTTAAGACTACCATATTTGCAATGCCTGGTGCTCTTATAATATATATTGCATTCCGAAAGTTTGCGGTTGGTTACACATATGCATATTTACGAATATAAGTGCATAAATGTAAAAAATCATTTGAAAGCTATAATTGTGTCGAAGCTGCTCAAATACAAGATTCAAAAATTTTTTATATGGTTGTAGGTATATGGTTTTATGGCGCAAAATCCATTCAGGAACATTCTACACCAACAAAGACTTTTTGGAATAAAGTGCTTTAACTGATGTATTTTTGGTTTAAATAAACATATTGCGCGTTATTCTCAACGCTGTCGATACTACTTTGACATGGAATATTGTCGTTAGTGTCGGACATACCAATGGAGAAGAATAATTTTGCATGTAAACCACTAACACTCTTCGATATCTAAACGTAACGACAGTTACATTCAGTCAAAATAAGCTTTATTAAAACATTTTTAACTCTTTTAACCCTTTCCAGCACAGAAATATTCTGTTCGTAAAATGATGAAATGACTGACTGACACCGTAATTTGCAAACGACTTTTTTAGAAATTAAAAACCTGTTACTTTAAACATTCATTGTAAAAGCAAAATTTTATTAAAATGTTCTTAGTGTCGTTTGTAAGTTTGGAATTAAAATTAGGTGGTGCCGACGTGCGACCACTACGCCAGGAAGGGTTAATGAAGAGTAATTATAATAAGAAGTTTAATTAATTTTCGCGCGAATAAATTAAACCCAATAAGTTCACTAAACAACTCGAATTTACACCAGGGGTGTCAAACTGTGGTCCGCCCAATACCACTAAACTTTTATAATTTTCTTTGCCTTTTTAAAACATCGAATAACTGCGATTTAAGAAGAAGACTATTTCTTTAAAAAAAAAATATAGTAGTATCCGGCGGATCACAGTTTGACACCCCTGGTTTACACTAATTACGCGTTTTTGTTTATGAGGTGTTAAACTAGCCAATTTTGTATTCAGGGTATTGGGTCGTCCGGAAATCTCTGCCGATTTTGAAGGAAATTTGAAACGCAGAATATTTAAATTTTAATATACATTTATTAAATCATATAGGTACCATTCTGTTATAAAACATTCTTCCATCTGCCCAGAAGTCTCATAATGCCTTCATTCCAAAACATTTGTTATTTGACGGCAAAATACCTATCGAGATGTTTTTTATGCATTCAAAGAATCAATTTTTTTGGCGAAGAGAATTTTTGAGAAAAAGAAACAAAGAGTAGTCGGGCGGAGTAATGTCTCGAGTGTATTGAGGGAGAGTCAGAAGGTCTCACATAAATGCAAGGGGTTTGTTTCTGACAGTCAAATTTCGTTTCTCAACTCACGTGATATTTTTAAATTTGTCTCGCACAACTTTTTGAAAACCGAAAAACTGTCACATATGCTTTGACAACATCTGCAAAAGAAACATTCTACAAAATGTATTTTGTTAAATGGTGGTACGAATAGAATGTAAAAACAAGAAAACTGCCCGGTTAAACTAATGGCATTGATCTCAAAGGCTATTCACACTAATTGTATAATATACTCTTATTTCAAAGAATAATGCCACTTTAAAAATAAAAAAATCGACAAAAACCCCATTTAGATAAATTAAGGTGGATTACCCTCATTTCCCCTTTATACTTAACCAATGAACATTCAAATCTAATCAGTGAAGCGCCTTATCAGAATAAACCGGTATACCAAATTTGAAACAAATCGAATAATTCAGCATGAAGAACTCATTTAATGGTTAGATTAAGGGGTAAGTTAACCCCTTGAGGGGCACCGGTATATATTATATACCACCTACGATTCATGAAGTTTTACACCAGAAAAATTTTATTAAATTTTACTTTTCTAAATTTTGTGGAAAAAAGGCCGTAAAATTGCTTTTACTTATTTTGAAATAGAATTTTTAAAGATTCCGATGGGAATTCAGCATTTCACAAACGTAACTGCTTGCCCCTCAAGGGGTTAAGGGGTAGGGGATTAGTCCCCCGTGACACCTTTATGCTTAATCAATGAAACCCTAAAACTTAGCAGGGAAGCACCTGATCAGAAGGAACCTGTATCCAAATGTTTAAGCGAATCGGATGTTTCTATCAAGAGTTATCGCGTTACGTACATGCATACGTACATACAATGGAGTTATGAATAAAAAGGAGGAGATATATAGTGTATTGTCTACCAGTTGCGAGTGAAGTAACTGAGGAGGTTGTCACAATATGGCGGCTGCTTTTTTTAAATCGGTTCTTCAGTTTCTGACTACCGATAGGTCAAGCATCCCACCAGTAAAATTGAATAGAAGATTTCGTCTTAAAGAAGCGTCTTATTCATGGAATTTTTTTTCAAAAATGTCATAAAAATTTCTATTTGTTTTTACCGGTGTCAGTATGCCTTATAAAACTGTCGGTTTGTATCCATGGTTGTCACAATATGGCGGAAACTCAGGGCCTAACTACCACCAAATAAAACTCCTACCAGTAAAAATGAAAAATTGTTTCTTCCACTATTTATGACGGAAATTTTGTAAAAATAAGGCGTTTAAATAAGTATAAAATATCTATATAAACCTACTGGTGGGAGTTTCCACCGTCGATAAACAACCCCTTTGCTAGCGGTTACAGTTGAAGCTTCACTATTTTAAGGATATGTCAGTTCCTCTTTATTAATAGTTCCATGGTACATACAGAACCTGCGGTCACATGAGCTCTCAGGCTTTGATATCCTATGATCTAAAAATATTGTACCAGTGGTCACGAATTTTCAGGGCAGCCCAATAACTGGAAGTCTAATTTTTATTTTATTTTATCGAAGAGTGTCCCGTTAATTAACAGAAAAATTACAATTAGGGAAGATTGGTAGAAATTTTGATTAAAAAAATAGATTAATCTAGCTACACTGGGCGATGCTTTGTAGTTAACAATATATTTCCTCAATTTTAAGAATTTAAATTTTTATTGAGATAAAAATGCTTTTTTTTAAAAAAAAAATTAAGAATTTTTCTCAAAAAACCCTAGAACAAATTTCACGAAATTAAAATATATAGTAGAGAAAAAGCTAAATTTTTACAAGTATATTTTCAAACGTATATGAAAATACATAGCCGGTTCAGGGTGGAGCTACACAGTTTCAGAGTTTGAAGTTTTTTAAAAGTGACTTTTATTGGGGCAATCGGAAAGTCGTGTCGTGTAGGGAAAATAAATTTGTACCGAAAAATTGTGCCCGGTAATTATTAGGCATTATATATCTGAATCGTTTTCCAATAATTAAATGACAGAATTTTCCGGCTTTCCGATCAACCGAATAGAAAATAAAAATTCAGCTGAAAGTGTTTTGATGTATCACTTTATTGTATGCATAAAAAGGCAAAGTGAATCAATATAGTACACTAACTACGAAAAAAAAAAAAAAAAAAAAAAACATAACTATTATCACTTTCATCTTCAGATACAACAGATATACATTTACATTTGACTGAGAGTCCCTTGTGATGAGAGAATTTTGATCGGCTGCACAATTTTTTATAAAAATCAGATTTAAATCTTGTTCATCCAACGTTAATTTTCAAAGAATCTGATAAATATATTTTGTAAGCATTGTTATTATATCTCTTTGTATTTGAATTTTAACATTTGTCAATAGGAATAGTTCCTTTATTTAACCGTCTGGTGTTAAATAAGCGTTCAGTGAACAGCAGAGGTATCACTTTTTTAACCCCTCGACGGGCAAAGTACTTCGGTTTCTAAAATGGTAAAATGATTGATTGACACCAGTATTTACAAGAAAATTTATATGAAAGTAACAAAAAGCGGTTCTTCGAATATATAGTATAAATCATATTTATATTTAACCCATTAACCCTTTCCGGGGCAAGGTACTTCTATTCGTAAAGTGTTGAAATAATTTGATTACGCCATGTTTACAAGATAACTTGTGGACAAGTAAAAGTATATTTTTGCATACTTAATAAACATGAAATTTTCATTATAAAATTCCGGTGCCAATGTGGCAATTACGAATTAAAATTATGTGATGCCGTGAGGGCATCACCGCCCTTCAAGGGGTTAACGGTGCTTATTCTTTACATTTCTTTTATTTCTCCGACACCAGATTTTGCGACTTTGTAATTTTGATTTACTTAATCGCTCAAAATCGGAGATTAGATTATGTGAAAATTTACAAACTAAAATATTGGTATTCAAATTAAAAAATTTTGATCGCCTTACATTGCAAGTTTTCTTAACAATCTCTAAAACCTCTAAAACTACCTAGGCATTAACCTCTAAAACTACAAGGTTGACATTTTAAATTTTTTAGCTGGACGTTGTTTGTCACCACAAATTGTGTAATATAATTTTCGCTTTATATGATCTTAAAATTTTATGTCTTTAAAACTAGAACAGCGGCGAGGTGTCATTTTGACCCTTGCCGAATGAATACATTTCGATTCGAACCAGAATTTTTTTCATAATATAAGATTAATATATGCTGCACAAAAATAACTTAAATACATGGGTTAAATAGTTCTAAATAAAAATTCTGATGTGAAATATTTTTATAAAACTTGAGCAAAATTTCCCGCCGTTCTAGTGTTAAGTAAGGCCAATTTTTTAATTCAAAAAGAGTTTTGGGTATGTATATAACTTAACCCTTTGAGGGGCAAGCAGTTGCGTTCCTGTAATGTTGAATTCACACCGGAAAAATCGAAAAATTTTGCTTCAAAGTAAGGAAAGGCGATTTTGCAACTTTTCTCCACCAAAGTTAGAAAAGCAAAATTTAATAAATTTTTTCCGGTGCAAATCTTCATTAATCGTAGGTGGGATAAAATATATCCCACCGCCCCTCAAGGGGTTAAATAAGTGCATTTATTTCGGCCGTTGCGTGAACGCAACACCAGCGGGTAATAGGTTAATGAGTTACAATGCTGGTACCAATGTGGCATTTGGGAATAAAAATTAAGTTGTATATACAGGGTGTTTCATAAAATATCGACAAAACTTTAAGAGGTGATAGTACTCATCCAAACAAATAACTTTCATCAAAGAACTCATGGCTGGAATTAAAACGCAAATGTGCTAGATAGCACCAAAGGTGATGTTGTTATACCCCCATTTTATACAGAAAATCGGAAGTCGTTAAAAATTAAAAATAGTATTTTTTGCTTTATTTAATGACAGGAATTTTGTGATTACATATAATACAGGTGCTTTTTTTTTTTTAATTTTGTGGTATGAATTCGAAATTTCGAAATAAAAATTGAGATCAATCTGGCAACCCTGTATACAAAGCAAAAACACAAAAAGAACGATTAAGTGGCAAAAGCAAGGTAGGAAACCGTTCTATGTACAATCGTTGAGCCTCTAAGCAGTGGCGTGGCGTGAAAATTTTCGGTGGTCATCGCAATTATTTAAGTTTGTGGTGAAAAATTATTAACTCTAAAATTCAATGGTTGAATGTTCAAAAAAGAAACTTTAAATCTTACCTTCACTTATACATGAACTCCAAATGTTCTGCTAAAACTGGATCGTAGAGTTTTAAAAGCTTATTAAGAGTTTTAAAATATTGCTTGGTCATCGCCGCATCCAGCGATGACCGGACGCCACGCCACTGCCTCTGAGTCATTTTCCATTGTAGATAAAATGTATTTCAGCCTTTTTCCTATTAGTGAAGGGAAACATCTTTCTAAACGTTCCTACCACGAGTACGGTTGCACAGTCGGATCAGCGGCTGTTATGTATTAATTGACACGGAATTTTTCATCATGGTTCGTACGCATCCTTGAATTTTGCAGACCAGAAAAATTTTCGGCACTAGTATTATCTTTTAGAAAATCTAAAAGAAGGAAAAAAATTTTCCGCGTTTAACCTAGATTTATTGTTCTATAAAAATATACTGGTAGAATTCCTGGAGAAATAATGGTATCCGTGCGAGCCATGTTCATACGCGTTCTTCTTCTTCCCCATATCACATTTGCATGCTTTTAGTGTCATTCTTATCCTGATGAGTTGCAACAGAAATGGAGCTTTTACGTTTGCATCGACCAAGTTTCCAAATGCTCTCGAACATATGTGTTTTATTTCCGTCTACAAATGAAAATGGCTCAGTGGGTCAATGATTGTACGAAGAGCGGTTTCCAACCTTGCTTTTGCCACTCAATCGTTCTTTCTGTATTTTCCCCTCATATTACAGGGTTGCCAGTTTGGTCTCCATTTTTATCTCGAAATTTCACATTCATACCAGAAATTTTTTTAAAAAATAATCTGCGCTATATGTAATCACAAAATTTCTGTTATTAAATAAAGCAAAAAATACAATTTTTAATTTCTGTCACGAATTCTTATTTTCTGAATAAAAATGGAGACCAAGCTGGTAATTCTGAAGTATAACAACATCCCCTTTGGTGCCTCTAAAACATTTGCTTTTTATTTCCGACCATACATTCTTTGATAAAAGTTGCTTGTTTGGATGTGTACTATCACTTATTAAAGTTTTGGCCATCTTTTATGAAAAACCCTGCATAATAAACCGGTGCCATTCAAGGGGTTAAGAAAGTAATCATCACAATATTTTACGGCAGAATTTTTTTCAGCAAATAAGGATAATATTGCCTTTTGCAATCGGGATTGGTGTAATTTTTTTCTCAAGACGTATTGAATATACCATTGATTTAACGTATAGCTGCCAAATTTTACGCTTTCTTCATAACACTAAAATGTAATAGTATTTTTTTTCATACTTAAACGGCGAACTCTACAATTCAGTGTCAAAAAATTATTTAAAAAAGTGTAAAATATGGCAGCTTTGTTTAACACCTCTACAAAGGCTATATTAACACTTTGCACTCGTGGGCTCTGTTGCAGAGACATAACCTTTCTTTGCAAAATTTGTTTTTGGCACCAGTAATAAAGGAAAATAAAATGCACCTTATTTAATCAGAGAACTGTGTACTTGAACGAAACTTCTTTTAAAAAAGTGGTGCCGATTGAATAAAATTTCTGTAAGAGAAGCCGAGCGCAAATGGTTAACACTAGAACGCCCGGAAGGAGTCGATCCGACTCCGACCATATGATTAAATGTCAACGGGAACCAGAAATTCTTTTATAAAATAAGTTAGATTTAAAACACATAGATTTACGTTAAATAAATAAATCAAATAAATTTAAATAAAAATTCATGTGTCAAATATTTTTGTGACACTTGAGTAAAATTTACGGGCGTTCTAGTGTTAAATAATATTCCTTTTTAAACACATTCACGTCGACGCCGATATTCGGGTAAAACCAATTTTCTTTGTGCTTTTCAAGATTTTTTTTCGTCATTTTTTATTATCTAGATTTTACTAAATAACGATAATATTGTTTAAATATATATTTAAGCTGCACAAAATTAGCATCCGCACAGGAAAAATCAATTTTACACTTAAAATATAACCTTGCAAAGTCATATCTAGCGTGAAAAATTTAACCTCTGTTACTGGACAGTATTTGCTTAATTTATGATACTAATATTTCAGCAAAAAATATAACTTTTATATATTACTTTAGCAAAAATGTCCTTTAGTTCAAAATAATAGTTTTAGAAAGATGAATAATAAATAATAAAATTTAATTATCATTCATGTGTAATTTTATCTCGTTTAGAAAAAAAAAAAAACTAAGTTAAAGTTCATAATTACCACTTATTTTAGTTTTAAAGAAAATATTTTTTTTAATTGTATATAAAGTACATAACATATTCCTTGTTTTAAATACATTTGGTTTATTATCAGTTTACAATTATTAAAAAGAAATAGAAAAATTCTTCAAGTAACAGATGTTACATTCAGTAACAGAGGCTAAATATAGTAACAGAGGTTACAAAAATTTACAAGATGTAAACAAACTGACTTTTTAGCAACTAACAAAGACACACTGAATAAATCAGGCATAATTTTATTTTCCAAAGAAATTTCCACAAACTTTTAACACAGCAATTATTTTTTCAAATGCGTCAACAAGGTGTAGAAATTTGTAAAATAATCTGCCCCCTTTCTGTACTACAGTTGGCATGGGCAAACATTTTTGGATCTATTCGAACTGTATGTATGCAATATCATTGTCATCTAATTTAAAAATAGATAACGCATCCTCACAAGCTTTCAAAAACATAACTTGCACTTCACCATCTTCTAATAATCTTGTGTAACGGCTATGTAGTAATACTTCATTTTTCTCTTTTTTTCAGTTACAAATTCTACTAATATGTATGTTCCTTTAATTTATTTATCTAGCGTTATTTTTTTTAATTTAATTTTCTTCAGCAGTAGATTCAAGAACTTGAAAACCTGTTTTCTTTGGAGACATTTTTAGATCTGGAAAATACCACAAATAAATAATACATGCTACTGCAAAAATAAGTATAAATAAATAATAAGAATGACAATAAGCACCACAAAAAATGTATATTCTGGGATAAGACCTCTGTTATTTGCATGTAACATCTGTTACCAAAAGTTGTAACAGAGGTGAGGTTACATTTAAGCAAAAACAATATTTTTTCTTAAATAATAATATTCTGAAAAATAACTAAGTTATTTATATAAACTTATTTTACTTAGTGTTTTGAGATTTAAAGAGAAATTTTATTTTTAAAACAATATTTATACCTAAAATTGGAGTAACAGAAGTTACAAAGAGAAAACACACTCACCTTGAAACTTAATAATACTGCTCTATACTCTAAACATGTGGCAGACAAAGTGAAAACGGCACTTGACTTCTATTCTAGAAAGTTCTTTGAGCAATACAGATTAGTAGCGCCATTTGTTGGACAAAATTTTCATTATTTATTCTGCTAAATGTAAATAAAGTAACAGAGGTTTCATTTTCATGGACAAATGTTAAATTAAACTTATGCTGTTCCAAAATACATATCTTAATTCATTAGTACAAATTTATTAAACTACTATATCTGTTATTTAAATATAAACAGATAAATATTGTGTTGTTCATAATATTTAGAATTGTAGTCTGTTTAAAGTTGTATCTCTAGTCATTTGGACAGCTAATTTTCATGTCTAAGGATGGATAAATTGCATAAACTGTGCAATAAATACAATAAAATTGACTAGAACAAACTTTAGACCAGTTAAGAATAGTTTTTTCTAAAAGATGGCATAAAAAATTTGGAATCTCTTTGTATATTAAATGAGAAAGAAAATATTAAAATTTTGGGCATGAAAAGCACAAGTATGTTTGGTTTCACTCATACATGATTTTCGCTGTGGGATGGCGCTCGAATTCATATTTCTCTTGATCTGTCGGCGCAGTAGTGAAGCTTATTCAGACACAGTATGTAATGACACTCCCCTCTCATATTTATTCAATTGAACTCGAACATAACAAGCAGAGTTGATTCTGAAAGCTCGTGAGGACTAAGCAAATTACTTAGAGACATGATATTATTGACTACATATGTACGAATTTAATATAAAATGTCTTACAATTTAAAGAAATATGGACAACATGATATAAATGCATTTCTGTTGGGTAGAAGCCACGCCCTTATTCAATGATATTTTTTGAACTGAAACGAGATTTCTCGTTTCCCGTTGTGAATGTATTAATTTTCTAATAATGAATTGTTTTTACTACTGCATTTTCTAATATTCAAGTGTGACCCACCTATAGTGCACGCCATGTATGTCATAATTGAGTGTGACCCAAATGTAGTACACGCCTTCTATGGAACAGTCAAGTATGAACCAAGGGTGATGCACGCCGCCTGATGGGACAGTCAAGCGTGACCCATCGGTGATGCACACCGGCGTGAACGTGTTAATCTAGTATTCTCTTTGCTCTCTATTTTTAACACAACAATACTCCAAATAAACAAGACAATAATTACGATTATAAAATACTGGTAATTCAAAATAAAACCCGCAAACATCACATATGTAGCGGCTCAGGGCTGGCAGCATTCCTAAAATTTTCTCACTTTGCTACCACTATTTTAAAACGATAATCTTTATTGTAGAAGTCTATTGTAGATGCTAAAGGCATCTTCTACGAACATTTCTGATTTGAAAGAGTGGTTGGAAATGTAGCAAAATTTAGGAACGCTGCGAGCCTTGGTAGCGTATACGTGACGCATACCAGTCAACATCCCGTTTTTTTTAAAACAAAATAGCGTACACTAAGGTTAGTTGGGGTAACTGGACCCACGAGGTAACTGGGCCATAGGCTATTTCATAAAAAACTGCTGATATTTTTTAAGTTTTAGCTTTTGTGAACAATGCACCTTAATCTCTACTGCCTAAAACAACGTGAGTCAACTCAATCATAACTCTCACTTTGCAGTGATAGGTTGTCAATAATTTCGGTTTCTTTTAAAAAAATCGTCAATATGGTTGAAGTTCCTCGGCTTTTTATTAAAATACTATAAGTACTTTTCTTAAACAATATTTATTTTTAAAGATTAGGCATATAACTACATTCATATTATTAGGTATCTATACATATTTACTTCATGTTTCAAATGTAAGCCTGGTGTCCCAGTTACCCCATAATTTTTTCAAGAATGGGGTAACTGGGACATGCATCCGGGGTAAATGGACCACGCTAGATCCAGTTACCACAATAGTTATGAATAATTTTTTTTTTTTTTTTTTTTTTTTAAATTTCTCTTACTACGGGAAATAAATTTCTGCATTGTTTTTTTTTTTGCTTACAATAAAGAAGATTATAGCGTACCTTATTAAAATTACGTAATAAAATTTAAAAAAAAGCATATTGCGTAGTATCAAACCAAACTTCTTGACCCCTTGAGAGGCGGTGATGCCGTTATGGCACCACATAATATTAATCCCTAATTGCCACATTGGCACCTGAATTTTATAATGAAAATTTCACCTTCATGAAGTACGCGAAAATATGCTTTTACTTATTTGCAAATAGATTCTCTTGTAAATACTGGTGTCATTAAATTATTTCAACATTTTACGAGAGCAAGTACCGTAATTTCCGGTGTATAGCCCGCAGATCAAACAATTCTGTTTGGACCTAGAAATTTTATTCAGTATTTGCAGACCAATATTTACCGTGATCTAAAAAGTTACATTTTATTTTTAAAAAATTCTGGGTCGGAACACAATTGTTTGACCCACGGGCTTTACACCGGAAATTACGGTACCTTGAAATTGCACGATAACAGGGGTCGCATTCTATATGAAACTTTTATTGTCCCTACCACTATTTTGAAAATAATATCTTCATCGCATCTTTCTTTAGAATATGTTAAATAAAATGATAATGAAAGTAACTCATTAAGGGTTCTGGTAGGAACAATAAAATTTTCCTATATAATGCGACCGCTGGATACAGATAAAGTACTTAAGTACATACGTAGTCGTTTGTTCATAGATTTACCTTGCTATTTTTTCCCCTTAAAATACCCATGTAACTTTTATACTTATTACGTATACTAAAGCACATAAGTAATTTTTAATTTTTATGTTTTTGGTATAAATAAATCTAATATTTTCACTTTTAGTGTTTTTTTTAGACGCATTGACAACAAAGGTCTCCCTTACAACGCTCTTTAGTTGATATATAATTTACATGATCTGCCTGGTTTAAATTTTTTTCAGTTGTTTACACTTTTTCAGACAGGGCCTTATATCCCATATGAACAAAAATAAACGAGTGTGGAAAATAGACTCTCCTGGTCCACTTACCCCATTTTTATGGGGCAACTGAACCCATGAGGAAAGAAACTTGAAATATGCATATTTTTATATTTTTAAATATTAAAATGTAATTTTGAGCACTTCTGTCTGATAGAGGTAACCTAACTGAACACGTTTACAGACGTTTACAGAAGTTCAGACTTTAATTCAAATGAACATTAGATTTTTGAAGTTGGATTGTCAGGAGCTCCACAAGTCACATTGTAAAATCATGGCCCAGTTACCCCAACTAACCTTAAACCATGAAATTATTTTAAAATGTGGTTTGTTTCTTTGTGATACTTTTCTGATTTTATGTTTAATGAAAAATAATTTTTTCCAAGTGTGTTTATTTAACTCTCAAAAGACGGAAGGTTACTAGACATGCATCTGTCTTAAAGTGGTTAACTATATTACGGACAAAGAATTTTTTTTTGTAATGTCCAAACCTCAAAAGTATTTCGAATAAATTCTTATAAAAATATATAAATGAAATTTTTTTTTCGGACATTAGAAAAGCAAAATTTTATTCAAAATTTTCGTCATTTTTCTAAATTAAAATTAAGTTCCACATATTATGTACCACCACTCTCTAGTAGTGTTAATCGCAGTTTTGCAATTATATCGCTACCAAATGCTAAACACTTCTTTATGACTAAAGATTAATAATTTTTTTGCGCTATTTAATTCCCTATTCCTTTCGGAGGCAAAGCAATTCCATTGCTAAAGTGTCGAAATTAACCCCTTAATTCTAACTCCCGACATATTCACTGGCTGTGTCTTTTACTCAAATTGTTTGATTCACACCAGTTTTATAAAATAGCGAAATTGGCTATATTTTAGTATCGTTTTTCCTGTCATTAAGTAAGGTGAATATTTCTTAAAGTGGTGCCAATAAGCAATTTGAATTTTGCAACCGTAATTTAATTCGAGCGTTAAAGGGTTAATGTACGACAACGGAATTTGAAAAAAAAATATTTTTAAGTAAAAAAAAAAAAAACCCTATATTTCGCATATGTAACAAAGGGAAATTTTTTTAACCAAAATTCTAGTGCCATTGTGGCATTTGGGAGTTAAAATTAAGTGGTTTCATAAAAATACCACCGCCCCTCAAGGGGTTAACAGGTTTGCCCATACATTAGTTTTTTAACACCACTGATTACAAACTGCTGCATTGGCTTTCTTTACTGGCAGACACATTTCGATTGTATAAGGCAGATATTTTACTATGATAAAAGTGGTGTACGGTCCCTATTTTTAGTTTATCTTGTCAAAAAATTGAGCCTCTTTAGGCAGGGATGCCAAAATGTGCCCCGCCAGTATTTTTTAAAAGAAATTGTCGTCTTCTTAAATAGAAAAGAGACGATAATTAGATAATGCAATGTTAACTATAAAATTTTAGTAGTATCAGACGGGCTACAGCTTGATGCAACTGCCTTAACCCCTTCAGGGGCACCGGTATATATTATATACCACCTACGATTAATAAAGTTTTACACCAGAAAAACTATATTAAATTTTACTTTTCTAACTTTGGTGGAAAAACGGCCGTAAAATTGCTTTTACTTATTTTGAAATAGAATTTTTCAAAGATTCCGGTGGGAATTCAGCATTTCACAAACGTAATTGCTTGCCCCTCAAGGGGTTAACCCTTAAATGCCTATCTATACCACTATATTTATATAGAAATTTTAATCCTGTAAAAAGTACAAAAATATGCTACTAAATAAAGTTAAAAATCTATCTTAAAATTTCTGGTGTCAAATCTTTAATATAATAATAAAAAACACAAACCTAAAGGAATAATTTGTGCATTTAAGTGTTAAGTTTAGAAAAAAAAAAAAATACTTAAAATAAGGTATTTAGATTTATACTTATTAAAATATTTACTAATTTACAATAGTATAGTTTTTACTTGTATCGCAGATATGCAACATAAGAATAGGTTGACGTATTATAAGAATAATCTATCTCTTACTTTTTTCTTTCATTATTTTTCCTGCGTATTAAACCTTTCTGAGGATCATATATATTTTTTTCGAAACAAAATAAAAAGTGATGCATTTAAGGGTTAACCCGTTAACCCTTTGAGCTTTGGTGGGTGAATTTCTTCAAAATACCCAAATGTCACATTGGCACCAGTATGTTGCAAACAAAAGATTTTGTTTATAATATACACGGGGGGGGGGGGGGGAATGAATTAACTTATCTTCAAATAAATTGGGTCGAATATTCCGGTGCCAATGTGACATTTGGAGATTAAAATTAAGTGGGAAGAAATTCTCCCATCAGATCTCAAAGGGTTAACGCTGGAATTATTTTCTTCGTTAAAATTTAAATTTTGTATTTCCCACCACTTTTAAAAGAAGAGTAATTTTTATCTTAATTTATCAACGAATATTTGTCGTGAAAGAAAGCGTATATTTCTTTTCGGATTTACAGGTATATAAAACGCTTTCTTGCCACCTAGTCTAGCGATCTAAAAATATGCCACTGGGCGTTAATGGGTTAAAACTTTAAATGGCTTTTCCTCCATGTTCATTTTTTCTTCACTTTCAAGTTTTAAAAATGCTAGGGAAATGTTTTTTTAATTTAATGTTTTTTTTTTGTTTTTTTTTTTTTTTGTATTTGAGATAGAGATTTAAAAAAAAAATTGTACAAGTTCTTTATTAAAAATGTGATAAACCTTCAGGTTTCTGTTTTTTTTCTTAAAACAAAACAAAAATAAATAAACAAAAGTGTATGGCGATGTTTTATATTTCATCATTTTACAGAAAAAAACGCAGTAAATGTATCAGCAAAACAATTGCTTTAAAATGTAATATTAGACGCATCTACAATTCCAAGCGCACTGTTGCGTAGTACATATTTGAAAATCTTTAAAAAAATTGGTAACAATATCAATATTGTAAAAAATAGTAAGAATTTTTAAAAAATTAAACTTTTTAAAACTTTTTAAAAATTGTAATTAAATATGCAGTTTAATTTTCGTTTCTTCAAAATGTACTTTTATTTGAACATTGAAGTTTACTGAATTCACCATTTGAATCATATTTTTTAAAGTAAGGAATAATAAACTGAAAAGGTAAACTGTCCATTTAAAAATGTGCGAACAATGAATACGTTACTTTATTTCTTTATATGTTTCACATTATACAAAAATTATATAGACTATTTTGCTATAAAAATCACTTGCGCTAACATAGTTCTTTTCTTCAGTCGCATTCAAAGGATCATTATCGTTTCTTTTACATAAGAATTTTTTTTTTCTTTAAGAGCTTAAATTTGTAACTTGAATAATTTATATACGCATGAAAATTATTTTTTCAGTCTTTTGCGTTTGATTTAAAAATAATTGAAAGTCATTCCCTATGTCATTATTTTAAAGATAACTTCAAAGTCTTGAAATTAACCAAAATGTTAGAAACGGGAATTAAAAATATAACAAGAAGAAGGTTGGATTATTAAACTGTATAAAGAGCAGGTAGAGAGCTTTTAAAGATTAGGATAAAGAAACGTTATCCATAATTACTACGCAACCATTAGTAGACAGTAATGAATTTTAGCTCGTTATAAAAGTGTATTTCAATGATTAGGAATAAATCCCAGAATTTCGTATTTCACAAATTTTTCCTTCGTTATAAAAAACAATTATCTGTGAACTAACGAATCATTTTAACTATCATTTTTATCATCTCTTAATTTTCAGTTTCAAACATCTATTATATTCAGTGTCAAATCCTATTAGAATATCAGTGTTAGGCGATGGATAAACTGAAAAAATGATAGTATCAATTTTTTTAAATACCATGATCTGAAATTCTAATATTTCGAATAAAAACAATATCGTTACAAAATAAGCATGTTTACGTTATTTTTGGATAAAATTTAGATATTTTTTATAGGAATTCGTATAATTTATAGTAGAACGCGCAGATAAAAGAAATGTAGAAGTAAAAGCTTTAATTTATAAATAAATTATTATAAGTTCGATACAACAATTTCTTGTATATTATTAACAGTTTACCCAAGATGCGTATAGTCCATAAAATTCTCAAGAAACGTGGCACCAATATTCCAGATTAGAAATACGGACCTAATTTTTTTTTAACTTTAGGTTACAAATTCAGGGATGAGATTTCCGCGTTTTTCCACACCAGTATATTCTTAGAGAAAATGCTGTTCTCTTAAATCATGAAAATTTGCCGATTAAATGAAATATCATTTTCTCTAACAAAATACTGGTGTGCAAAAAGGCGGAAATCTCATTCCTGGTTACAAATTATTCTCTGAATAAACGAACTGCTTGTATTAACCCACCGCCCTCTGAATACTAGGCCTGAGCGCTCACACAAAAATGACACAAAAATGGCGGCTGCCGAAGGCGGAATTCTTTTAGCGTATATACGGTCCCTTAAATGTAGACACCAGTATTTTATAAAAGATTTCTCTACCTTGTTTATTCTCAGAAAAACGAAGCGGAAAAAACTTCAAAAAATTATTGGTAGGAATATTTAAGGGACCGTACACACGCTGAAAAAAATCCGCCTTCGGCAGCCGCCATTTTTGGTCCAGCGCTCAGGCCTAGTATTCAGAGGGCGGTGATTAACCCCTTAATCGTCGCGCCCGTGACTGTCACGGGCGGTGTAGGCTTCTTTTCTTTTATACAGATTGTTTTATTCCCACCAGTTTTTTTTTTAAAGAATGCAGTTGGCTTTATTCTCTCCACATTTTATCTGCCATTAAATGAAGACAATATTTTAACTTCAAGAAAGTGGTGGCAATCAAACAATCTGAATTTTAAAAAATGTATTCGACACTTCTCAGGCGCGACGATTAAGGGGTTAATTTTTTGCGATTTAACCCTCTCGATGCGTAAGTAATTCTTCGCGATGAGCGTATTTTATAGAATTTTTAATCTTTTATCACCGGTTCTTTAACCCCTTGAAGGGCACCGATATATTATATATACCACTTAATTTTAATTCCCAAGTGCCACATTGGCACCAGCATTTTAAAACTAAATTTTAATTTCTACTATATACCCGAAGAAACGCCTTTAGTTACTTTCATATAAATTTTCTTACAAATCCTGGTGTCAATCAATCATTTTACCATTTTAGCAACCAAATTGCTTTGCCCCTCAAGGGGTTAAAGCAGAAACTTCTTACTATAGTAACCAGGAAAATGTCCTGATTAAACAAGACAAAGTTTTCGATTCACCAAATTGCGCTTTCGACAATGTGTTCGTCCCTAATTGTGCTGTCGGTGTGAAGCTGAACGGAACTCCTTGCACTATTTTACCGCAGAGCTATTGCGGATAGATATGAGAGATACTGTACGACAAGAAATTTCTTCTTTTAGCCGAATAAAAAACTTAAAATAGGGGCTCACTATATATTAAATGTTGTACCAATGTTAAAGTTGAAAATGGTTATACCCACTTTTGACAGTGATACTTTGGATCAAAACAGCCGTGAAAAAGTATAGTCTATTTACTCATTTTTTAATCTTCACAGAGTTTTAAAAGAAACGTACTATAAATTTGTCCATAAATTTCGAAATATTACAATGGAATAAAAAACACACTAAATCAGTTACCATTAAGATTGTACAGAAATCATATACCTAAAATAAATTCAATTTATGCGAAAGAAATCTGTACTTTTTTTTTTTTTTTAAATTATTGTACGACTCTTATTTTTTTTTCCGCGGACCGTTAGATATTAGAGTGATATTTCATATAAAATTAGTTTATTTAATATTTATAAATATTCTATAATTTTTAACTAAAAAAATTTTGTTACAGATACTTTTCTCTTTAAATCTTGACTATAAAAATCTTGAAAGTGACTCTTATGCTAAAATGTTGAAGTGGTTAATTATCATATAGGGCATAGCCGGATAAGCATCGGAAACATGCCTTTCAATCAAATTTCTCTGATTTTTTTCCCAGATGCGGCTACATATCTGATAATATATTTCCCCTATTATCACCCTATAAATATTGATATTTCATGAGATCAAATTTTTTTTTGAATTTTTTAAAATACGGATTTTCTCAAAAACTGCTGCACAGAATTTCATGCCATTAACTGAGGATATATAGATACCACAGATCCATAACTGGTAATTTTTGTGTAATTTTCTGTTTATAAAAACTGTGTGAAATAGCGTAATAAAAATTAAAAATAATAAAAATCATATCTTATGATTATCCGAAAATTACCATTTTCTCGTAAAAAATTCCCCATATGTGCTCGTACGTTCTGTATAAATGTCGAAAGTTTGCGTTGGATACTACCTATAAATATTTACAAAAATGTATATTAAAATTACTGAAATTCATTTTAAGGCGGAATTTGGGGCGGAACTACTCAACTTCGACATCCGAAGAATTTTTGGAACAAAGTCAGCAGACAATATGTCAACTGATGTATTTTAGATTCCATTAAGCATATAAGCATAAGCATTGATTTTCAACTTCATGTTCAGTTTGATATCGACAGCGTTGAGAATGTTGCTCATGTGTTCATTAAAATTTTAAGTACAGCAATTCTGTAACTGTTTATTCCAAAGATACTTTGGGTGTCGAAGTTGAGTAGCTCCGTCCCAAATAACGCCTTAAAATGAATTTCAATAATTTCAATATAATTTTTTTAAATATTTATATATAGTACCCAACGCAAACTTTCGGCATTTATATAGAATATACGGGCACATATGGGGAATTTTTTACAAGAAACTGATAATTTCCGGATAAGATATAATTTTTATTTTTTTTTAATTTTTATTTCGCTCTTTTAAACAGTTTTCATAAACAGAAAATTATACAAAAATTACCACTTATGCATCTTATTCCAGTTATGCATCAATGCTTATATCCTCAGTTAATTGCATGAAATTCTGTGCAGCAGTTTTTGAGAAAATCCGTTTTTTAAAAAAATCGAAAAAACATTTTTATCTCATTAAATATCAATATTTATAGGGTGATAATAGGGAAATATATTCTCACATATGTAGCCAAATCTGGGAAAAAAATCAGGAAAATTGATTGAAAGGCATGTTTCCAAAGCTTATCCGGCTATGCCCTTTACAGACATGAGCGATAATTAGAAGAAAAGATACAGCCCACAGTATAAACAGGAAATGAACTTTCTGAAACCGGGAGTGACTGTTTAAAGTGCCACAGAAAGGTAAACAATATATTTTAATGCACACATATATATTATATAATATGTACACAAATATATAAACACCCACAAATATGGTGTATTTTAATGTTGTAAATATATACATAAATTTTGGAGCTACTACATGAAAATCTTAATTTGCGTTTTCGGGAAAACTGTGTCTTTCATTCTGTACGTTTATCAGAAACATAATATCCTAAAAAGTTTTTAGGATATTTAAATAAAATTTTGTCAGAAGTTTCTGATCATCTGCTGGTATGTTGTGAAGCGAAATATAGCTTGTAAATGTTATTTTAAGAGCTATTTGTATTGAAAAATACACATAAAAAAATGATGTTTTGTATACAAAATTTGATATATGTTAGTAAATTTAAGAGCTATTGCAATATTTTGCTTCATATCACAGGTACGTGATTTTTTAATATATTTTTGAAAAAAAAAATTGCATTAAAAATTTGTGTGAATTCATAGCTGTATTCCCGTTTTACTAAAAACACATGTGTTTGATAAAAATTTCATATTTTTTAAAAATGTGTCCCAGGTAGGCACATACCTTTTTTTAATAGTAAAATTCTCCATATTTAATGACAGAATAGATAAGGTGAAAATAAGTAGGATTATACAATTTCGAAAAAGTGGTGCCAATCAAAAAATCTGATTTAAAAAAAGTAGCCCACTCCCAACACTGAAATGTCGCACCCGATAAGTGTATTCTACTTTTTTTTTATATTCAGTATGTTTGATTGCCGCCACTTTTTTGAAGTAGTTATATTCATCTTATTTATTGACAGATAAAATGATTCGAGAATAAAGCCAATTAAATTATTTAAAAAAAAAAACTGGTTTGAATCAAACAATATTAATAAAAAAAAGTGGCCTACACTGCAAGTGAAAGTCAAGGGCGCGAGAATTAAGGGGTTAGAATAAAGTTCCACGGTCCTTTCAGTAATTGTAAGACTACTTTAAATTTGAAAATAATGAAATAAATATGAGTTCTAATTTTAATTGAAACAAAATAAGTATGATTTTAGAACTACATCTTACAATTACGTTTGAATAAACTTGAATATTTTGATAAATAAAGATTTTAATAATATATTAGAGATAAATAAAAATTAAATTGTTCAAAATTACAAGATGACTTTTCCAGAAACAAAAATGGTTTGAAATTGAACGTAGTATCAGTTCTCTGTTTTCTTATAACTTCAAACACTGTGTCATTCATTTTACTGACTAGGTTAGTTGGTTTTGTTTCAGAAATATTGCGTCATTCTCTTACGTTTTAAACTTCCACTGATAAAAGCTTTATTTTTGGTATAAACACTGTAAATTAAAACGCCTGAAATTCTTTGCATAGGATTAAAATGTGGACATGGACAGAACCATGACGAACCATCAACTTCTTCTTTTTAAAACTATTCCTGGGTACCTGTATGTGTCAGACAAGAAGCATTGTCTCGTTCAAATATCCACTCAGCCAGTATTGCCAGTGGGCTACTATTTTTTTATTCAAATTTCTTGATTGCCACCACTTTTTTGAAACGGTAAAATTACCTTTGTTTTCGCCTTAATTAATATGTCATTAAATAAGGCGCATTTTACCCTTTCAAAAAAGTGGAGGCAATGAAGAATATGAATTTTAAAAAAGTAGCCCATCTGGCAACACTGCACTCAGCACCCCCTAATAAAAGGCCAAAGGATATCAGAACATTGGTTTATACTTTTCGAAGTAAGGTCCAGGGATGCGATTTCCGCGTTTTTCCGCACCAGTATTTTGTTAGAGAAAATGATATTTCGTATAATCGTAACATTTTTGCAATTTGACAGAACAACATTTTTTCTAAGAATATACTGGTGTGCAAAAACGCGGAAATCTCATCCCTAGTAAAGTCTTTGTGCCTAAATGAGACGCGATTCCCCCCAAGTTTTGTTAGGGTATATTTGGCATTTCGTTAAATAAATATATATTTTACGAACCTGCAAATTATTGAATACTGTGTCTTTAGTTCAAAACTAACTTCTATCGTAAAAATTTAATAGCAATTTTTGCTATAAGCAGGGCTCCTAAATGGTCCGCCAACTAAATTCCAATAAATTTTAACGGAAAACTTTATGGTAGGTTCGCGCTAGAATTAGATTTCAAAGGTGTTTCCGGGGCGGTTTTTAAGAAAAATCTAAAAAGACAATTTTTCTAAAATAATTTTGGTATTCAGTTGGCGGACCCTTTGGGAGCCCTACAAGCCAACAATATACCACTGTCGTATTTAGGTCATTTTTATCGCATTTACGGCAGTTAAACCCTAAATGATACATCCACTGTCCTAAATGAAACAATGTGTTTTATACATGTCAGTGCATCTTAAAATAGTCATTTAATTGTTATATATATATATATATTAATTAATTAATAAAGAGTTAAAATACATAAAATAGAGAGCTGACTAGCTTAATAACAATTAGATAAAGTAATAATTTAAATTAAATATCATACCGATACGTTATCTTGAATACATTATACTTAAATAATGAATACTTCAAAATCCATATTTAACAGACTTTTAACTTTGACCATCGATAAAATAAGAAATAAATTATGAATGACTGATACAACAAATTTGACCATGTCTTTTCCTTTTCAGTTTGCTTTTAACACATTTTTGATTTTCACCTTCCTTCTAGGCCTCAATTTTTCTTTTTGTTTTCTAAATGGTATGGATCTAAATAGATTAAGGTTTAGGTTGTTGCAACTTTACTTCTAGGTTGTTTTAGTAATTGACTTGAGGTTTCTAACGAATTTTGTTTTTGAAAGAATGTTTTTGATTTTTTTTTACGCTTTAATTACTCTTTTTTTCATTTTTTGACGCTGTTTTTGCTTTTTAGTGTCCTATTTTATTTTTTCATATACGCTACAGTTTTTAAACATGTAGAAAAGGTCGTTTCTGCCGCTTTTCGCAGGATTTTAAATTGATTGCGAAACTGTTTTTAACAATTAGCTTCCGCAAAATATGAGAATGCAGGAAAGCAATGTTGCCAGTGGGCTACTTTTTTTAAATTCAGATTTCTTGATTGGCACCACTTTTCTGAAATTGTAAAATTTCCCTTGTTTTCACCTTAATTAATATGTCATGAAATAAGGTTAAATAAGGTGAATTTAACTATTGCAAAATAGCGGTGCCAATCAAGAAATCTGAATTTTAAAAAAGTAGCCCGGTGGCAACACTGCAGGAAAGTCCAATGAAAATAAAATGGAGTTACGAATAAGGAGGAGAAGGCATACAGTGTACTGTTTACCAGTTGCGAGTGAAGTAACTGAAAAGGTTGTCACAAGATGGCGGCTGATTTTTTACTTTGGATCAACAGTTTATGATTACCGCCGGGAAACACTTCCCACCAGTAAATTTGAATAGAAAAAGGCGTTTTATTTAAGGGCCTTATTCATGGAAATATTTTCTCACTTCGATGGTAAAACTTTTTTGTTTGATTTTTCTTGTGTCAAGTTGCCCAAGTATTAAAATAGATTTTTGACTAGACTGACAGGAGGTTGTCTAGGTTGTCACGATATGGCGGAAACGCAGGTCCTGACTATCGTCAAAGTAAACTACCACCGGTAAAAATAAATATCTGATTCTGCCATTATTTAAGACTAAAAATTTATTAATAACGCGTTTAATTAAGAAGAAAAGTTCATTGGAAATTTACTGGGGGAAGTTTCCCCCGGCCGTAATCAACCCCTTGTGAAAGCGGTCACAGTTGAAACTTCACTATTTTAAGGCTATGTCAGTTCCTTTTCATTCATAGTTCCATGGAAATTAACGACCATTTGCGTCATAGGGGTCCATTTCAAACGAGAATCTGGCAATGGCAAACAACTACTTGGGTAAACAACGTTCACAGAACACTCGAGAACCTGGCAAATACAAGTCTGAACATCCACAGTAAATTTATATTTCCACGTTGTTTTTAGTGGAAACTGGTGGTGATGAAGTTTTACATAAGCAGATTAAAAACACCACATCGTAAGCATAGTTTGAAGGTGATAAACATTTTATCCTTTAGACTCGAAAACAAATGATAAAGCTCCACATATTCCAAAGATGTTTGTTCTTTTGTTGCTTTTTTATAAGCATTGCAGCATTTCTTAAATATTCTATTTGTTTTTTTTTCTTTTTAAAATTTTAGTTCCATAATTTCTTTCATTAAATGAATTGCTCTTCAGAAATAATGATGGCAGTTTGTGCACTGCAGCAGGTTTGCCACCGCTGCCTTACAAGAAACAGATTCGTTTTATGAAATTTATAATTTTTAACCCCTTCACGGTCGCTTAATATTTGGAAAAAACATCCAAAAAGTACCTATTTCTTTTATTACAGATATTGAATAATTATAAGGTTTCTAAATAACATATGCAATTAATTTTTTTAAGGCGAGAAAAAAGGTGTTATAGAACAAATTCACATTTGTAGAAAAGCCATCATGCGAGAATTCTGTGTCTTAATGTTTGTTTTACACCATACAAATTAATGCGAATAAGATATTTATTTTTCCCATCTTAGATCTTTATTTAAAATCATCACACAATTTTTAAACATAATATTTGAAATAATATAAATACATTAAATTTTGATTATTTATAATTTTTTGAGTGACATATATTTCGAAACATGCAATATACATCCCAGCATTGCAATAAGCGCCAAAATCCAAACTTGAACGGACATATTCAGAGACTTCACAGGGAAGTGCCAGTTAAATTTTTATGGTTTCAGAAGTTTTTTACAGCAATTAAATCTCCAGCCCGAAAATATGATGGGCACGAGAAATAACGAACGACACCTCAGCGAGAATTAAGGGGTTAAATTGTTTACGATGCAATAATTTTCCCCGGATTGGGCTATCAAATAAAAATTTATATTCCGACCAGTTTACACTAAAAGAATTGTTCAGATACATATTTCTCCCGCGATCTTCACTGCATGTTGGTACGGGTGTAATAAAACCCGTAGTTCGAGGAAACCTTATATTGCAACGCGAATTGTGATTGCGTGGTGCGATATGTTTTTTGGAAAAACGGCTTTATTAAGAAAAGAAATGTTTTTAAACTATCTAAAAATTTTCTAAATTATTCCGGAATTTATACTTAAAAATCTGTAAACTTCCTTTGGGATGAACAGATACATTGGTGGCGAATGCGCGTGCTAGCGAGTTAATTGTCACCATTACATACGTGTAGTAGGAATATTTCAGATAATAAAATTATAACTTCCTGTTATATAAACTTATGAAAAGGGAAAACGATCACGAAATATATGTGGAACGTTACCGTTATTTTTACGGTGCATTCACTCAATTTGAAAATGCCATTTTTTAAATTTAAAGTTTTAAGGGGACCTTTTAATCTACTCTTTCGATTTTGAATAATACTGTAATATACTTAAATATAATGTCACTACAGACATGAGGTACTATAAAGCAAATATAATTTCATATAATTTAAAAAAAATCTTGTAGAACAGCCTATTTAACTAAAATTTAAATTTAAAAAAAAATAAAAACAATATTTTTAAATCCCTACTACTTTTTTAAATATGAATATTTTTGCTTAATTTTTTTTCTATATTCTTTAGATTATACTACATAAAACTGTGCATGGATTTTTCGATGTATGAGATATTACATTTAATATCAATCTTTTTCTCTTTTGTATAGTAAAAAATCAAAGAAAAATAATTTAAATTCTTAAAAAAAAATAACTATAAACTTGAATGTTAAATCCATGCGCAATTTTATGTAGTATGTTTTTAGGATTATGGAAAAAAAATGAAGCAAAAATATTCATATTTAAAAAAGTAGTAGGGATTTAAAAACATTTTTTGAATTTTTTTAAATTTTAAATTTTAGTTAAATAGGCTGTTCTACAAGTTTTTTTGAAATTATATGAAATTATATTTGCTTTATAATACCTAATATCTGAAGTGACATTATATTTAAGTATATTACAGTATTATTCAAAATTGAAAAAGTAGTTTAAAAGGTACTGTGTCCCCTTAAAGACGGGTATTTTTCTATTTTGATCATTTCAAATAGATGTTTAAATACGCATAAAAGAAAACACTATTGGAGGATAATGTTGAAATTCTTAATTTATTGTCTCAACACAGCTTATATAACACAATTTCTGCATTAAGCATAATTTTACTGCGATTTAAAAAAATACCATATAAATTTACCGTAATTAATTTATTAACCCCTAGAGGGGCAAGCAAAAATGTCTCTAAATATTGAATTCTCACCGGGATAATCGAAAAATTTTATTTTTAAATAAGGAAAAGCAATTTCTCAACGATTTTCCCCCAAAGTTAAAAAAAATAAAATTTAGTTAAAATTTTCTGGTGAAAATCATGTTTAAATTTGGTGTTATATATTTTATCCCACCGCCCCTCAAGGGGTTAAAAGTATCCTCGCATTTAGGACATTATCTTTGTCGCTAATAAGCCACTGAAGAAAACAAATTGCCTAAATGCGTGGAAAACTTTAGAACTCAAATTCGAAATCTTTTCGCGTTTTCCCGAAATAGCTTTGCTGGTAAATGAAACACACATGGTAGCTATTTACGTCCGTAATTTTATTTGATCTTCAAAAATAAAAGAAAAAAAATCTTGAACCAATTTCGGGAATTTTTATTGCATTTAGGAAACATTGGGGCGTTATAAAATGAGCGACATCCTTTGGAATGGGAATTTGTTTAATATAAAACGTTTTAAACGTAGATAAATGTTTCGGGTTTTGTTCATTAACACGTTCACGCCGGCGCGGTGGGTCACACTCGACTGTCTCAGAGATGTCAAGTCTCTGGCTTTTTGCACACCACTATTATTTTAGAGAAAATGTTGTTCCTTTAAATAGCCTAATTGTTCTAATTAAAAGAAACAACATTTTCTGTATTAAAATACTGGTATCCAAAAAGCCGGAGTCTTGGCAGCTCTGAGACAGTAGAGTGTGACCCACCGCGCCGGCGTGAACGTGTTAAGATTGGATGCCTAATTATACAGCATTTATTTATAATTCTTGCAGAGCTGCCAAGTCTCCGGCTTTTTGGATACGAGTATTTTAATACAGAAAATGTAGTTTCATTTAACCTCTTCAGACCCCAGGGTTTATTTTCATATATTTTCTTACTTCAGTTATGAATTTATATTCGCAAAGTGATAACTAAGAAAGATTGAAAAGCAAAAAAAATTAAATATAATTTTTGTACATAAAATTTGATATATCATATATAACACATGGGACACAATAAATACATTTTTTGATAATTTTTTAGGATATTTTCTTTTGTTTTGAATGGAAAAAATAATGAAAAATATTAAATAATCATGCATTTAATAAATTTTTATTTTTAATGGGCTCTCCATGTGGTATTTTAACGAATAAAAAAATTATTTACTTTTCGTTTTTGTATATTTCCCTCATTTTTGCTGCAAGTCATTTTTAAATCCCATTTTATGGCAGAAAAAAGCACTATAAGAAACAATTTGCTATTTTGCTTTAGTTTGGCTATCTTTGAAGATTCCATTCACACCATTTTCATTTTATTAATCATTATTTATATACAGGGAAAAAATTGTAAAGATGTGTATCCTATAGGATACTCCAGGTCCGAAGAGGTTAATTACTAAATTTGGGCAATTTAAAAGAACCAGATTTTCTTTAAGATAATAGTGGTGTGAAAAAAGCCGGAGACTTGGCAACTCTGTTCTTGCATTAAGATTAAAAGAAAAAGATCATTAGCGCATTTAGGGGTCATCACATTTAGGCACATCGACCTTACATCCCGAAATTTGTTCTAAATACCACAATACATCATACCCGAATGCTCCCCAAACCAATCCAGAACTTTCTTTCAACTGTCCGATTCTTTCGTCAAGTCATACCAAGTGGTGTAACGATGGAGTTATGTATAAAGAGGAGGACACATACTGTGTATTGTCTACCAGTTCCAAGTGAAGTAACAGACGACATTATCTCAAGATGGCGGCTGTGTTTTTTTACATCTAATCAACTTTTTGTAACTACCTCCAAACAAACTTCCACCAGTAAAGAATAGAATATTTCTCCTTATTTAAGCACCTTATTCATGCAAAAAATTTTCTCAAGTATGGAAAAATTTTCTATTTATTTTTACTGGTTGGAAGGTATTATAGAGTAGACCGGGGCATGTTGGCCCAGTTGCAATATTTTTTTTAACTTTGCGTTGGATAACATTGTCAGTCCAGCCAAGTATGCGTTTCTTCGCTTTCCTCCTCCAACATAAGCACCATTGAAGTCGGAGCGTCCGTTAAAGAATTATTGAGAATTTTCAAAATTTTGCAAATGTGAGTAAATTTACTCTCTTATAAACAATCGTTTTTTATTTGTTTGTAAATTACATTTTAGATTTTGATATATAATAATTCAGAAATATAATTGTTCGTAGTTATTGCAGGGCATGTTTTTTTATTGAAATACTTTCAGAATAATTCGTTACAGTCATGAAAAACAAAAATGGCGATACGGGGTTAGTTGGCCCATTTGGCACGGGGCATGTTGGCCCGCAACGGATTAAGGGAAATGTGATTTTTTTTTCTTATACAATCTCCCTGCCCCCCCCCCCCCCCCACACACACACACACTTTTTTTGTTTTTAATTTATTTTTGCTGTAAGAATTGCTCCTATCAAAAGCTTGTCAATACAAAAATTGTGGATGATATTAAGAGGATTTATGATAAACTCAAGTGAATTTGATATCTTGTGAATTGACAAAATTTTTTATTTTAATTTAGGAGGCTATATTGTGTTTTCGTTCGAAAGAAATAAAAATTAAGATTTGGTAAAATTTCGATCATTTCTTAAACTTTTACACTATCAGAACATTAAAAAGTGACGTGGGCCAACTTACCCCGCAATCGGGGCAGGTTGGCCCAAGCGACTTGGTGTCAATTTGAGCTTCTAAACTAATACTTATAGTTAATATTTTCAAACTTTACTATTGTTACTTCTTCCTGAAAGTACACTGATAGTGGTAACATAAAAAGAAATTTAAAATGTTGAATTGTAATTTTTTAAAAATTATTACAAGAAAAAGCGGGCCAACTAGCCCTGGTCTACCCTAATCTGTCTCACTGACACTGACAGGAAGATATATCCCAGATAGCATTTTTAATTTGCAGAAAATTTTCAGCAGTCTTGGTTTGAAAACCTGCAAAGTTGCAGTAAGCTCAACATGACAAGACTGAAAGTTCATAACAAGACTGCAGCAAGATAATGCAAACGTCGAAGTCACCACACTTTGAACTTGCAGCTAGCTTGTCGTGCAAGTTAAATTCATGCTGTATCAAATTTATTGTAAAATTAAAGGCAAACAAGTAATCAAAAATACTGCAAACTTACAGCAAAGCAGAAATCTTTCCACGCCCCACTATATACTGTAAGTTTAACCCCTTCGGAGGGTTCCTTAGACCTGATCAGGTCTATTGATGCAAACACACCGTCAGAAGGTGCATTTATCGTTTTCATCACTATAAACGAGTTACAGAAACATTTGTACTTTTCAACACGAGACTTTTTTGGTATTTGATAAGTATAGCGTTTAGAAAAAGCGGTGCTAGCCGAATAAAATTTCTGCAATTTCTGCGTATGTGCTGATTGTCTATTCTCTCAAGAGAGGGACTTTGTGATTTCGTCACTTTCATGAATTAAAGACAGTCTTGCCATCAGTTTCACAACAAACTACTCATGCAAGTGGGAAATGGTATACCTTGCGGTAAATTTACTGCGAATTTCTAAATTCAAATTTGTCACGGCAAGATAGTGTCAGAAAAAATCAAACTTGCTGCTAATGTTCATGCTATATGGGATTGGTTGTTGCAATATGGCGGAAACGCAGGGCCTGACTACCGAAGAAATGAACTGCCACCATTAAAAATAAATATGTGTTTTTGCCCTAAATTATGACAGAAATGTTGCGTTAACAATACGTTTAAATAACGAGGAAAATCTCTATTTAACACTAAACCTACCTATTTCTACCGAAAGGGATCAAATGACCTCTATATAAAAAATTATATGTGATGTTTTGCGAAAAATACACCAGTTGATACTTCGGTGTATGAATAAAACATTTTTTTTTCAAATAATTATTACAAATTGTTTCTTTTTTTAAAAAAAAATGTATAATTACCCAAAAAATTAGGAACACAATTATTTCAAGAAATTCGAAAATTTAATAAACAAATATTGTGCAAATTTGATTTATGTTCTCCACATGTTTTTAAGATTATTTAGTTCTCGATATAACCTGAAACGTTCAAACTAATATCTCACCCGGAAAAAGTCAATTTTTAATTGTACCATCACACATTAACCCTTTCAGGGTCGGGGGTATTTTTATGAAACCGCTTAATTGTAATTCCCAAACGCCACAATGGCACCTGAATTTTGGTAAAATATTTTCCATATAACATGTATGTGAAATATAGCCTTTTTCATATCTGCAAATAAATTTGTTGGTCAATTCCGGTGCCAATTATTTACTTCAGCACTTTGACATTGAAAATGCTTTGCCCCTGAAAGGGTTAACAAATATGATGTAATACAGCAGAATAAATGATGTATTAGCAAAAATATGCATGTTACTAATGTTAAAAAATAGACAAAAAATATGAAGTTACAACATTCTTACCTTTATGATTTACCATAAATTTATTCAGGGGTCAAATGACGCCTTGAGGTAGTTAAGCCTAAAATATTTTTTTCTAGGCAAAGAAAATAGTTCGGAGATGAGGCATTTCAAGGAATAATATGATCATATGTTTTAATAAAAGTCATGAAATATAAAGAAATTTCGTAATGTTTTAGTTTGAGAAATTCCCCGAAAAATTCAAAAAGGGTCTTTTGAAGTCTTTTGGGTCCTCGCGGTAATTTTTGTGTTAAAGTTACCGGTGGAAGTTTGCCTCGGAGGTAGCCAGATGCGGGATGCATGGAACTATTAATAAAAAGGAACTGACATATCTTTAAAATAGTGAAGCTTCAACTGTAACCGCTTTCGTAGGGGTCGATTACCTCCGGAAGAAACATCCACTAATAAGTATAAATAGAAATTTTCTTCTTTTTAAACGTCTTATTCATGCAATATTTCAGTCACCAAAAAATGGCAGAAACACATATTCATTTTTACTGGTAAATGTTTACTTTGGCGGTAGGCAGGTCTTGTGTTTCCGCCATATTGTGACAACCTTGACAACCTCCTGTCAGTATTATTAAAAATGATTATAATACCTCGGTAAACTGACACAAAAAATAGCAAATTTTTAGGAACATAGTCCTTGAATAAGGCGCTTTAATAAGACGAAATATTCTATTAAAATTTACTGGTGGTAAGTTTGCCGCGGAGATAATCAGAAACTGCTGATCCGATTTTTAAAAAAAGCCGCCATCTTGTGACTACCTCCTCAGTTACTTCACTCGCAAATGGTAGACAGTACACTATATGTCTCCTCCTCTTTATTCATAACTCCATTGCGGGAATCCACAGTGTTGCCGCATCTGGCTGCATTTTTATAGGGGATTCCAAATTCTCATCTGTAAGTTTAAATAGTTATTATTGTTTTATAAGATGATAGATATTCCACAAATAAAATAAAGTAAAATTGCTATTCAAAAATTTCCCGGTGTGAATACCAACACTAATGAGAAGTCGTTCGATCAGGAATGACGTCACACTCGTGTCCTCCGGCCTTGAGTATTTCGATGGCAGCGTCCAACCTGGCGCCCGCCGGATACCAGAAAATTCTTACACATATCGATACCCAGCTCAATTGAAGATGTTTGGAGATTAAACAAGCTATATATTTCTGTAAGAATTTTCTGGTGTTCGTGGGCGTCAACTTAGACAGACTTCATTTAGGAAATACATAAAAATATAAAAATGCTTTTTATCTTCAAAATTTCTGCAGATAACTTATACGGAAAGTTACAAAGGTTGGCAACTATGATTTTTTTTTTTTTTTTTTTTTTTTTTTTTTTTTTTATGATGTATTATTAAAAATATATACAAAGATTGGCAGCTATGTTTTTGCGCATTCCCGAATTATTCATTTGTTAGTAAAATCATTCATTCTGCCGATCACCAGTTGAAACACACTGGTTTAGTAACTAATATTAATTTGATAATAAGCTTAATCCCTTCGAGACCGGCGGCTTTTACACAAAATTTATTTGGTTGGCACCACTTCTTAACCCGGGGAAGTCGTGCATAAACAATGTATGAACGGTTTTTAGTTTGTCACCAATAAATTCATATAAGGGTCCTCAGGTTATTTAGTGGTAGAAAATTGTCACAAATTATGCGATAAAGTAATTTGAATATTTCTTTTCGAAAAATAGTTGTGGCAGTTGCAAAAACCGTACGAATCCTCCCGGGTTAAAAGAGAGTTTCTTTTTACTTAAATAATCACAACATGCTCTAATTAGAAAGCAAGTATTGTTGTTCTTGATTACTGGTGCCAAAAAGAAACTGTATATGCTCGTTTTGAAAGTACATATATGCACCCATGGTCCCGAATGGGTTAATCTACACATGAATTTCTGTAATGTTCGTGGCTGTAATTTTTTTCATGCAAAATAATATTTTATTTTTTCGTGTAGCAATTACTTTTAAACTATATGTTTTTTTCATAATAATTTAAAATATGTATAATGTAGAAATACAAGAAAAACAAAAATTAATATGGAAAAGTAAATCATTAGGGTAAAGAGAATTTAATATTTATATTAGAAATATATCCTTTTTAAAATACTATTATAAAATGAAATTTTCGCACTTTTCCTCCATTTTCAATTTTAATTTCACGTGCAATTAAGAACTATTATTTTATATGTATAGCTATTCATTTCGAATTTTCAAAGAATGTATTTTATTATTCTAAACATATAGCCTTGTGTGATGTTCATGCATTTGTTTGCTGTTTTGACAAGTTATTTGAAAAGAACTATATTTTAAAGCCGAAAGGATATTTTCGTTTGGATGTATCAAGATGAAAAACGTGAAAGGATTATTTATAATATCATGTTTTTGTATGAAAGAAATGAGATATTTTTTCGAAAAGCATAATATTGACTTGAAACATTCAATGTACTAGCAAGTACGATGGTGAATAAATATGAGTGAATTATACAGAAAATACATAAATTTAAATGTATTCAGAAATTCAATAGTAGAGATTTATATTTATTGATGTGAGACATTCAGAACTATGTAAAGTTTTCCCATTCAACTGCAAACGTCGTATGCTAATTTTAAATGTACTAAAAATAATAGTTACTTTGACCAATAGAATTTCTAAAACATCTTAAATTTGTTTTTCTAAACATAGAAATCTGTAATGTATCTGATTTGAAATGGGTGTTTTAAGAGTATTAGTAAAAGTACATTATTTACTCGAATAATAACCAAAACTTAAACTGTATCTTAAAGTTTTTGATTAAAATGCATTTGTGTTCTTTTTTGTTTATCTGAAAGTTTTCAAAATTGAAACTCGATTTGAAAATAACATCTTCTTTAACTTAATTACACTTTAAAATACTCTACTTTAGGGGTCTTCAACCTATAGCTTGCGAGTCACAGAGCTACAACTATTTTCAAATAGAATATTTTTTCCTGCGTGCCTAAATTTTTATCACAATTTTTAACAGGGATGAGATTTCCGCGTTTTTGCACACCAGTATTTTGTTAGAGAAAATGATATTTCATTTAATCGGCAAATTTTCACGATTTAAGAGAACAGCATTTTCTCTAAGAATATACTGGTGTGGAAAAACGCGGAAATCTCATCCCTGTTTTAATTGAATTTTTCACCCAGTATAATTGCAGAAACATATTAAAAATTCTGAAAAATAACAGGTTGGTTGAAAATTCTCTGATTTAAATATTAAATAGAAATTTTCTAATCAAAAGAGAGATGTAACACATCGTGAAAATTTCAAAATCGTACGCACATTGTATTTTGCTTTATTTTATGACAGAAACTTTCTAACTTAAACCCTAAGTGGATAGTGTAATTTAGGCGTTACATTTTTTTTTCATTTGTATCACTCTGTCTATTGGTGAACAATTATGTGTTACTTACGTGTGATAACCTGCATTTATTGTCGTGAAATCTTTTTGTTATGATTTGTTATCACGAAAAGGTTATAGCATCTTTAGTTTATACGGCTTGCATTGTGGTTGACGGGCGTTTTTTCTCTATATTTGTAAGGTAGTAATTCTTAATTCCGCAAACAATTAAGATCATTATAATTTTTTTTATATCGTTGGATAGTTGTTATTGTGCAGTGTAAAACATTAAAGTAAGTATATAACTAGAAAATATAATTTTTTGAGCAATTTTTGTTATGTAACTCAGAAGTGGCATTATGACATTATGTCCAACTGAAATATAAATTTTTTTTTGCACTTTTTTCTAGTAGATAATTAACAGAAGTAGACTGAAATATAAAGTTTTCCTAACAAAAACAAAATTCATGCATTAAACGGTTAAATCTTTGAGTGGCAAGTAATTGTGTTTCTGTAGTGTCGAATTCACACCGGAATCTTCAAAACATTTATGGCAAAATAAGGAAAAGCAATTTTACTACTTTTTTAGACCAAAGTTAGAAAAGTAAAATTCAACAAATTTTTTTTGTGCAAATCTTCATTAATCCCTTGAGGGGCAGTAGGATATATTTCATCCCACCTACGATTAATGAAGTTTCGCACCAGAAAAAATTTATTAAATTCTACTTTTCTAACTTTGATGGAAAAATGTCGTAACATTGCATTACATTATTTTGCAATAAATCTTTTTGCAGATTTTGACGATTCGACACTACAGAAACACAATTACTTGTCCCTCAAAGGGTTAATCATAGGTGGGATATAATTTATCCCACTGCCCCTCAACCGGTTAATTAGTATTGTTAAGATTGTTAAATGTAAACTGTCGTGATAAACGATTTTCAGGTAAATCGGTAGAAGACATGTACTCTATTATTTACAGCTTGAAATTACGTTACACAGTTACTAAATTTCTTATTACAAATAGAATTTTCTAAATCATCTGTAATTTGCCTTTAACATCTCCAGGGGAAAAGTACTTCAGAGGCAAAAATGTTTAAGTGATTGAAAGACACCAGGATTTACGAATAAATTTATCTCATTAAAAGTAAAAGATTTTTTTCAAGTATTAGGCATTTTATTATAAAAAAAAAAGTTTTATTCTGAAATTCTGGTGATATTGTTGTATTTGGGGATTAAAATTAAATAGGATAAATAATATTCTGCTGCTTTTCAAAGCGTTAACTTATGAATGAAACCTAGGCGAAGATTTTAGGTGGAAATTGTCATAAGAAACTAATTTTAGGTTAAAAGTTTTCAGACTCATAGACTATTGTTTTCAACAATATTTCAATTTATATTGAGAATATATAAAAATTTGAATATATAATTTACATGACAATATTTGAATATATAAAAACTTGAAATTATATTTCACTAAAATTCTTATTACAACTTTGTTTCGTTTTTAGTACATTTCTAATCTATGGGGGTCTTCCGCTGCCATCGAAATACTCAAAGCCAGAGGACACGAGTTGTGACGTCATTACTAATCGACCAACTTCTCACTTGTGTTAGAATTCTCACCGGAAACATTTGCATAGCAATTTTCTTTTATTTTATTTGTGGAATATCAATTGTCTTATAAAACAATAATAACTATTTAAACTTACTGGTGAGAATTCGGAATCCGTAAATAAAAATTTATTCAGATGCGGAATGCCACAGTGCTGTCTCACAGTGCACTCAAAAGGTGACTCTCGCTCACCACTAGTCTTGCCACGTGTCCGAGTAAATGAGGGCCCCAAATGCTCTGAACACCACTAATTTCTTATAGTTTATTTCAGTATCTTTAATGGTAGATATTTCTGTTATTAGATAAGGCGAACAAAATTACTTTAACCCCTTAACGCTCGAATTAAATTACAGTTTAAATATTCAAATTGCTTATTGCCACCACTTTTATGAAAAAGAAATATTCATCTTATTTAATGACAGGTAAAACGATACTAAAATATAGCCAATTTCACTATTTCATAAAACTGGTGGGAATCAAACAATCTGAGTAAGAGACACAGCCCGTGAATATGAAGAGAGCGAGAATTAAGGGGTTAAAACACTGCTGACTAAAGCAATTGGAGTCCCGATGTATGCAGGACACCTGGGAATGACATATCCTTAAAACAGTGAAGCTTCAACTGTAACCGTTTTCGTAGAGGTTTATTACCGCTAGAAGAACCGCCCACCAGTAAATAGAAATTTTCTTCTTACTTAAACACCTTAATAAAGCAAAATTTCAGTCACAAATAATGGCAGAAACACATATTCATTTTTTCTGGTGGAAGTTTACTTTGGCGGTAGTCAGGTCTTGTGCTTCCGCCATATTGTGACAACCTAGACAACCTCTTGTCAGTTTCTTCGAAAATGATTATAATACCTCGGTAAACTGACACCAGTAAAAACAAATAGAAACTTTTACCATATTTCTAAGAATATATATCCTTGAATAAGGCTCTTTAATAAGACGAAATATTTTATTAAAATTTAGTGGTGGGATGTTTGTCGTGGAGGTAATCAGAAACTGCTGATCCGATTAAAAAAAAACAGCCGTCATCTTGTGACAACCTTTTCCGTTTCTACACTTTCAACTGGTAGACAGTACTCTACATGTCTCATCCTCTTTATTGATAACTCCATTGCGAGCACTAGTAGCGAGTGAGAGTTACTTCTCGATTGCAAAGGGTTAAAACAAACCGCTTAAAAGAGTTCGTATAATCAATGTAGTTCCAAATAAAATCATGAGATACGATTCATATGAAAAGCAATACTTAAAAGAATACTATAACCTTTCAGGGGCAAGGTACTTGTATTCGTAAAATGTTCAATTAATTTAATGACACCAGTATTAACAAGAGATTATATTTGTAAACAAGTAAAATTAAATTTCCCTTACTTAATAAAGATTACATTTTTATCATAAAATTCCGGTGCAATGTGGCAATTTGGGATTAACATTATGTGATGCCGTGACGGTATCACCGCACTTCAAGGGGTTAACCCTTAAATGCATAGCGATGTAAATTTCCATCACCCTTTTATGTAACACTAGAATGGCGGCGAGGGGTCATTTTGACCCATACCAAATGAATGCATGTCGATTCGAACAAGAAATGTTTTTATAATATAAGATTAGTAAAGCTGCACAAAAATAACTTAAATAAATAAGATAAATAGTTTTAAGTAAAAATTCTTATGTGAAATATTTTTATAAAACACGACTAAAATTTCCCACCGTTCTAGTGTTAATGTTTATTACATAAATTAAGTTCTTACAACCACTATATTTATATAAAATATTAATCCTCTGAAAATTACAAAAATATGCTACTAAATAAAGTTAAAAATCTATCTTAAGAATTCTGGTGTTTAATCCTTAATGTAAAAAAAAAAAAAAAAATACAATTCTAAAAGAATAATTCATACAGTTAAGTGTTCAAAATGCTTTTCCTTAACACTAGAACAGGGGTCGAATTATATAGAAAAAATGTTATTGTTCTTACCACTAACTTTTATCAGTGATCTCCGTAACATTTGACTTCGGTAGAAATGCCTCTTGAAGATTATTGATTAAAAATACTGGTATGAACAACATAAAATTAGTTCTATTTGCTCCGACCGCTGCACTAGAAGTGCAGAAAATTTCCCCAAAGTTTTTTAAAAAAAAAAACAATGCACACCAGAATTTTTCTTTCAAGCTGTTTAAATATCTATTTAACTTATGTTTGCGTGGTATATATACCACCGCCCCCTGAATACTAGGCCTGAGCGCTGGACTAAGAATGGCGGCTGCCGAAGGCGATTTTTTTTCAGCGTGTGTACGGTCCCTTCAATATTCCTACCAATAATTTTTTGAAGTTTTTTCCGTTTCATTTTTCTTACAATAAACAAGGTAGAAAAATCTTTTATAAAATACTGGTGTCTACGTTTAAGGGACCGTACCTACCCTGAAAAAAATCCGCCTTCGGCAGCCGCCATTTTTGTGTGAGCGCTCAGGCCTAGTATTCAGAGGGCGGTGTATATACAGTGAAATACGTCTAACACGAAAACGCTTAACCCTTAAATCCCCGGTGATGCTTTTCAGCAACATACCCAATTTAGGCCCTAAAATACTATTGGAATAATGTTGAAGCTATAATGCCTAATGTTGCCAATAAAATACATTCTGAAAATATTATTAAATCAGTTTTCAACATGTAGATGGCAACACTTGTGCTGTTTAACCCTAGAACTACCGGAAATTTTTCTCAAGTTTTATAAAAACATTCTACACCAGAATTTTTACTTAAAACTATTTAATTTGTTTATTTAACTTATTATTGTCTGGTTTATACATTTAGTTTGTTTTGAAGAAATTTCTGGTTTGAATAAATATTTTGAATGTACATGTCGGGTCCAATGGACCCGTCTGGTAGACGGAAGGTTAAGAATAATGATAGATTTATTTTTTTCAGTTGTTGCTACTTGTTCTTTTTGATTTATTTGGGAGCTTGCGAAATACCCTATTTTGACCTGCAGTGAGCAAGTAAAATTTATTTCTTATTATAGTTCCTAAAAATCTTGTGTGTTTAATATTATAGAATTTTATCAAGGGAAATTATTTTTTCAATTAAACACCAGTATTGCTGATTAGTAACAAGCTGCTTTTAGCCGTAAACTATACTTAAAACAAAATATGATTTTTTTAAGTATTTTTCCCATGATTTATTTAAAAAATGAAAGCCGAAAAACATTATTACAATGATTTTTGAAAAATCAGGCATTTCAGTGTTAATATAAAAAATCGGTTAACGCGAAATGATATAGCCGTCCGGACAGTATACCGTGCAAGTTAATACATTTTGTTTCTTGTAACAGGAAACGAAAATTGTTTAACACGAAAAAAATTCGCTTTCGATCTAGTTAGTTTAAGTTGAAATTATCACTACTTATAATTTCAACACTATGTTTTACTACACTATACTTTTTATCCTAATGGATACAGCCTACTAGTAGTTTAACAGGAAATCGAAGTAAAATGACAATGAAAATATTTGTGATTTTTGTTCTTTTTTTTTCAGGAATCTTTTAACGCGAAATTCTTTTAACGCAAAAAAAAAAAAAAAAAAAAAAAATCGGTCCCCTCAATTTCGTGTTAAACGTATTTCACTGTACATATTTATTGAACTCTTTTTCTAAAAAAATTCTGGTTGAAATTGAATTAATATATTTGGTAGCAGTCAAATTGAATGCTCTTGGCGCTTCTAGTGTTAAAATGGCGTGTAAGATTTTTCTTGAACCATTTAATGTTTTTGCATGCAATCTTCACAGATTTTGAGACTATATCTTAAAACTTAAACTCATCATGTGTATATTTTATAAAAAATTATATATTTTTAATAAACTTGAAACAGTTATAGAGGGTGTTCCGTTAAAGGGGTCCAATATTAATAGGGGTAATAGAGGAGATCACACGGAGCATAAATCAGTATATAATGCCTGGCCGGATCTCAATAATTTTCAAGTTACAGCAAATAGAATGAAAAATCGGAAATTTGTAAAACAACCCTCATTGCTAAACTATCGATAATGCTACATAAAAACGAAGCACATATTTAGAAAGAGCAGAAAAAATCCTATGAAATTACATAAGTTGTTTTAGAATATTGAGAATTAATGGCGAGTTACAAGCTCTGAAACAGTGAAAAAATACAAAATCAAATATTTAGCAAAATAGTTAATCGTTAATTCCAAAAATGCAACTCTACCTACATCAAGGAAAATGTTATAAAATTTGGTCCATTCCGAAAGCTTTCGAAGAAGCTGACAATAAACCATATCAGTTTAATTGTATGGGAGAAATCAAGCAGTTCCCTAGTTACAACTCTGTACTGTTGCACGCTCGGAAAGGGCGAAACTCCGCCCATGACGATTGTAAACACCCCGTTTTAATATCTTTCAATTATACATTTCTGATCAACCTCTATCAATACCCTTTCATTATTCAGTCTGGTCAAGTGAATGACATATTGTGCAGCTCTCGCCTTGTCTTAAAGCAAACTCCGTGACTGCTGCTTTTCCTCCATGAACTTTCAGGATGATGAAGAAGAAGTACTTTTTATGCAAATTTTCTATGTGTATAGGAAGAAAAGTGTAATAAAACAGCAGTCATCAGTGGGCGTTATGTTAAAGGGAGGCTGTTGTAAGTGGGATTGTAGTAAGTTGATGTATAATAATTATGCCGGAATATTCTAACGAAGAATATGCGGACATGCATCTGATGTACGGGCAAGCTCATGGAAATGCATGTCTAGCACAGCGCATGTACCGTGAGCAATTTCCAAGGAGACGTTGCCCAAGTTCGAAACTCTTCATAAAAATCGATAGACGATTACGGGAGACTGGATCGTTTAATACAGCAAGCATTGATGCAGGGAAACCTCGACATGTACGAACACCTGCAATGGAAGAAGATGTACTGAATATTTTTAAAGATAACCCCTCCACGAGTACACGAGCTGCTGCGTCTGAAGTCGGTGTTTCTCACCAAAGTGTGTGGCGTGTTCTGCGTGCAGAAAACATGCACCCCTTTCATGTGCAGCGGGTACAACTGTTATCAGTAACAGATCGTACGCTGGTTGCTTAATGTAACAGAAAATAATCCACAATTTCTGGAAAATATTTTATTTACTGATGAAGCAACATTTACGAGAGAGGGCGTGGTAAACACGCACAATATGCACACATGGTCATATACAAATCCGCACACTGTTTTCCCGTCGAACGCACAACAAAAGTTCAGTGTGAACATATGGGCAGGTGTCCTAGGCGATTATCTCATAGGACCATATTTACTCCCAGATGTACTCAATGGCAGTACGTACTTGGTTTTCCTACGGGATATCTTACCGCAGTTACTGCAAAATGTGCCAGCAATATTGCGCCACAATATGTGGTTTATGCACGATGGCGCACCGGCACATTTTTTCATAGGTGTTCGCAATCACCTCAATTCAACATATCCTGGGAAATGGATTGGACGCAGTGGACCTGTTGCTTGGCCTGCACGCTCTCCAGACCTCAATCCGTTAGACTTTTTTGTTTGGGGACACCTTAAATCGCTGGTGTATGAAACGCCTGTGGATACACCGGAGGATTTACTAGCGCGAATCGTTGTCGCTGCAGGAGACATTCCCAACTCCGTCGGAGTTTTTCGGCGTGTTCGCCAATCTTTACGACGTCGCTGTCGGCTGTGCGATTCTGTTAATGGGCGCAACTTCGAACACCTATTATAATAATGTCCGTTCGTCTGCCTTCCGACATTGAACTGTGCAGCGCAGGCCAGAAGACTATGCTTCACATATGTCATAAAGTACGTGGAATGTAATTCTTTATTTGTCATTTTTCTTTTATTTTAAACACTTTTTGGCACAGTATTTTGTAAGTCACAGACTGTGGTGTACTCAAATTGTAAATTACAAAGTTTGTATGAATTAATTTAAAATTTAGTGTCTTTTTTAAATTTATAATTAATAAAATTATTATGCTATTTGTTATTATTATTTCCTATCATAAATTATGATGCACATATACATACAATAATTGTCCATGTAAAACATGTACTGAAACTTCTTGCATAGTTACAAATCGCAATATTTTTAATTATTTCCGAATTTTCACCACCAGTTTAATTTTAAAGAATTTAACTTAAGCTTTATATCAATAAAAGACCACTTTAAAATTTAGACTATTATTGTAAAGTTATTTTGGTTCATTCAACTCTTGAATAATTAAAAATGTTGCTTCTCAGAAGAAGCATGATCGAAAATGTATAGTTGAGAGTAATTAAAAAGGCGGTGTTTCCAATCGTGATGGGCGGAGTTTAACCTTTGCTAGTGTCAAAGAAAGCGGAGTTGTAACTAAGAAACTGATTAATTTCTCTCACACAATTAAACCGATATGGTTCATAGTAAGCTTTTTCGAAAGTTTTCGGAATGGACCAAATTTTACTACATTTTCCTTGTTGTAGCTAGAGTTGTCTTTTTGGAATTAACGATTAACTATTTTGATGTATATTGGATTTCGTACTTTTTTCACTGTTTCAGGGCTTGTAACTCGTCAATAAATATTGCTATTTTAATACAATTGATGTCATTTTGTAGGTTTTTTCTGCTCTTTCTAAATATGTGCTTCGTTTTTATGTGGCATTATCGATAGTTTAGCAATGAGGGTTCTTTTACAATTTTCCGAATTTTCATTCTATTTGCTGTAACTTGAAAACTATTGAGATCCGACCAGGCTTTATATACTGATTTATGCTCCATGTGATCTCCTCTATTACCCCTATTAATATTGGACCCCTTTAACGGAACACCCTGTATACATACCATGGGTGTGAAACTGTGGCCCTCCTGATAAAACTAAAACGTTATATTTATCATTGCCTTTCCTAATCACTGAATATTTGCGATTCAAAAAGTCTTCAATTTCTTTAAAAAAATTAGTCGTATCCTGCAGGGCCACAGTTATACGGTAACACGAAAGTAAAACATTCATCAATCAATAAATAATACAATATAAATAAAACGCAAATTGAAGACATGTAATCGAATTTCACTTTTCGTTTCACTAAAAAGAACAGAATGAAAAGGTTGATATTGACACATTGTATGCGGGACATGTTAAAATACGTTTTTTGTGGGTTGGGGACAGAAATTATTACTGGTACCGGAAATTTTGTACGGATGAAAAGAAGGTGTATTCCAAGCATTGATTCTGAGCAGGGTATAACTTACAGTGGCATTTGTGAACGTAAATTTAGTGCTCATTTTCAAAAAATCGCTCGCTTACGATGTGTTAACCCCTTGAGGGGCAAGCAAAAATGTTTCTAAATATTGAATTCTCACCGGAACAATCGAAAAATTTTATTCTTAAATAAGTAAAAGCAATTTTCAACGATTTTCCTCCAAAGTTAAAAATATAAAATTTAGTTAAAAATTTCTTGTGATAATCTTGTTTATATTAGGTGGGATATATTTTATCCCACCGCCCCTCAAGGGGTTAAAGAACATTTTTTGGAGATTTCTTCGTGTGTTAACTGCTGGCGTAAAAATATCTCCTTTAATACATTTCGAAAATTTATTATGCTATTTAAACTAGTACGCTATTTACCATTATTTAAACGCATTATTGTCATTTTTTACACAAATATGATTTTTAGTATCATTAGTGGACATTCTAAAAAATATATTAAATGTAAAAAACCTATTAGATTTATCAATAAAAAAAAGTAAATCTGTGTGAAGTTTTCTCACCGCAATCTTTGCGTTTATTTGCTGACACATTTTTTCATTAATATTTGACTAACTGAAATTCTTTTTATCAAACAAAGTGTTTTAACGATATGAAAGAATACTGTGTCAAAAGCCGCTTGTAGAGCACTTAAAAAATACCTCTTGCATCACTGTGCCTTTAATATGTGAAGAGAAAAAAGGATGTTAACATAAAAAATAATATATATGGTAGTTTTTACTTATATTCTGTAATCCGTAAAGCCCGGGTTTATCCCCTTGTTATTATAAAATGGCATTTAACACATTGTCGACTGGAAATTTTTATGAAATCAGAATTTTAAAACAGTAGAAGCTCCTCCCTGTTCTGAAAGTCTTTGGCAAATTAGTGTTCTAGATGGGTTTCCTAAGTTTATGCATCGGTAAATATCATTCGATGTACGAATTTAATGTAAAATGTCTCACAATCTAAAAAAAAAATAGGGACCACATGACATAAATGAATTTTCTGTGAGGTAAAAGCCACGCACATAGTAGCTACCATCGAAATACTCAAGGGAAAAGGACACTAGTGTGACATCATCACTAATCAACCGACTTCTCACTAGTGTTGGAATTCACACCGGAAATTTCTCAATAGAAATTTTATTTTATTTGTGGAATATCTATCATCTTATAAAACAATAATAACTATTTAAACTTACTTGTGTGAATTAGAAATCCCTAAATAAAAAATTCAGCCAGATGCGGAACGGCACAGTGTTGCCGCATCTGGCTGATATTTTATTGGGGGATTCCAAATTATCACCAGCAAGTTTAAATAGTCATTATTGTTTTATAAGACAACAGATATTCCACAAACAAAATAAAATAAAATTGCTATTCAAAATTTTCCGGTGTGAATTCCAACACTAGTGAGAAGTTGGTCGATTAGTGATGACGTCACACTCGTGTTCTCTGGCCTTGACAAATTCGATCGCAGCGATTTAGTCAATGATGTTTTTTGAATAAAAACGAGAATTTTCGTTTACCGTCGTGAATGTGTTAAAATATCTTTTAAATATACTTGTTCCACTCCTCAAAATATGCGGGTTTCCACAATCTTTATACACTCATGGGTCATTTTCTGAAAAGTTGCTGTTTAAAAAAAAAAAAAAAAAAAAAAAAAAAAAAAAAAAATGCGGCTCAATAAAATTGCTTCAAAAATCTCAAAATTTAACCTACAAGTACATTATTGCTACATTTATCAAAAAATAATATGAACCAAACTGTATCTCATAGTTCTTCTGGTATTTTAATTTCAAAGCACTTCCATTGCTAAAATGATCAAATAAATGATTGGCATTTAAGAACAAATTTATTTGTAAATAAGAAAACTGCTATATTCCACATACTTGTTAAATAGATAAAAATTTATAAAAAGTCTGGTGCCATTTTGGCGCTTGGGAATTAAAATTAAGTGGTTCCACAAACATACCACCGCCCTTGAAAGGGTTAAAAAAGAAAAGAAATTTTAATTAGAAGTCATACTGTCAACAAATAATATTTTTTTTTTTACTCTTTGTCAATTGAAAAATTAAGATAAAGCATTGACATTTAGATGAGTTAACGTTTATTTGAATTAGTACAATTTTTTTTTTATTTTTTTTTAAATTTCTCCCTGTAAAATAATAAAAATTAAAAATGTAGTATCTTTACTTACGGCATTCAAATGTTTTGTGAGATTTTTAATGTGTATTTTATTGCATTAGATTTTCTTATTTTACTGTTTAGTACATATATAAATGGATTCAGATCATTCCTTCCCAATTTAAATCCTTCCCTCGTATTAAAATTGTGAGGGAATGATTGTGAGGGAACGACGAAATACTTCTGAAAACCATGGTATACAAAAGTGATTAGTGTTAGGTATATTTTTAGTTACTAAATATCTTTTGAAACACATTTCTAATAATATAACAACATAAAAAGACATGTCATTAGTTTTTATCAAATTTTTAATCGATGAGGGAATGACGCGTGATAAAAATACTTACATCATAGCTGCCAACTCTTCCGCTTTTTCAGACCACAAAAATTTACTAGAAATTTTTGCCTTATTTAATCGGCAGCTAACGGCGATTTAAAAAGATAAAATTTACTATAAAATTTTTGTGGTCTGAAAAAGCGTAAGATGTTGGCAGCTATGTTACATTGATCTAGTACAGGGGTGGCCAAATGTGGCACGCCCGATACCACTAAAATTTTACAGAAAACGTCGAATTGTTGAATTGCAGAGATTCGAAGATTAGATAAGGGAATGATTAGTATAAAATTTTAGTGGTGTCGGGCGTGCCACACTTGGCCACCCCTGATCTAGTACTTCAAAGCCATATACTAACTATTCAAGAACGTTTTTGAGCAAACAACAAGATGGATATTTCACTTTACTCTTGTACAAACTGTCCTAGACATATATAAAGCATGTGCTGCTTTCTACTAAGTAAATAATGGCAAATTTATAGTTATATGAGGGAAAGACGATAAATGCTAGGGACATCATTAAAAAGTGCCCTAATTCATTTATTGTATAAAATATAAATATAATTAAATGGCTAAATACGTATTTAAGTGTGTTTAATGAATTTAGAAAAAAATAATTATAAATATACGTGCTGCAATGGCAGAGAAAGCATTTTCTTTCCTACATATGTGAATGGGGACATAGTGAGGGAATGATATTTGCATTGAAAAATACATTCAATTTATCAAATTTCCATTTCATTAATCAAATAATTACAGTTTATATGTATAACTGATTAATTTGGATAGTTTAAATTACTTTTCCCTTTCCTAATTTTAAAAATATGTCTTCAAGACCCCTGAGGCATAAAATTGCCACGTTTTAGAGAATGACTCATATATGCATAACTTTTTTAACACTCTACATGCCGCTGAAGCATTTATGCGTCATCTATAAAACTGTTGAAATTCTAAAATGTGTCCACAAATTTTTAATAGTCATTTTTGGTTATTATAATGATAGATATTTCATGAATAAATTAAAGAAAAATTAGCATTAAATATTTGTTGGTGTGAATTCGATATTTCTGAATAAAAAAATCGCCAGATTTGGCTACACAGTTTGGAGCGGCTATAATGTAAATAAATAATAAAAATTTGCTAGAAATACATATTTTTGTAAATTGCATTATATAATAAAATAATGAAAATTGTGATTTCGAAATAGCCGTTGAAAAAAAAAACATTTGTCTACGGCGGCTGCACCATACATACCCACAATTGGCATCATTGGTGTCAAGGAAATCCTGAATATCAAGTGACCAACAGGAATAAAGTATTAGTCAGTTTGTTTTCTTTTTATTCCTTTCTAACATAGTTCAAGAGCAGAGTTGCGATGTCTCCGGCTTTTCGCACACCACTATTATCTTAGAAAAAAATGTTGTTCTTTTAAATTGCCCAATGTTTCATTCAATGAAATAACATTTTTTCCTGTATTTAAATACTGGTATCCAAAATGCCGGACACTTTGCAGCTCTGCAAGAGTGTTTTTGATCTCGGTTTGCCTTGACTGCCACCTACTGTGTATTTGAGTTCCAACTCTCGTAACTACGTTAGGATTGCCTTGTACGTGATATACGTGTAAGATTTACAGTAGTATGTTCACAATTTAAAATGAAGTGTGTAACATTTATAGTTTGTTTAAAGCTATAATCAAAATAATTTAGATACATTATGGTCTTAAGGGATAATTTTTCAAAGTACATTTTAATGCTGTTACACAACTTTAACTATTACGATTACACAATTTTCATATACACTACAAAATATTTCTTGTGGTAATGCCTGTGGTAATGTAGTGTGCTTAGAATTTTTTTTTTACTTTCAGTAGCGAACAGTTGATTTGATTAAACTCAATAGACAGTAAATGTCTGTGTTGCCCTTTAACTTCATGCAAGGCGGTGGTTCATTTTTGGACCACCTAATTTTAATCCTTAAATGCCACATTGGCACCAGAATATTGGAATGAAAAATTTCCTTTTATTAAGTACGTGAACAACTTGTACTTCAAAATTGGGAAGAGAGCGAACGATAAGTGTAACTGAGGTGAAACTGGAAACGTTATGCATTATGTATTTGGTAACTGTGTTCTGATGAAGAGCTCGTTTAGATTCAACTCTAATCTTACAGTGAGACATAATTTCAAACGGGTTCTTTTTCATGGAAATAATTAAAGTTAAAGGAAAATTGTATCGTTTTGAATAGTCTATATTCATTTATAAAATATAAGTTTTAGAAAGTTATTTTGTATATCATCAGGCTGGTCATGATTGTTTCATACTGTTACCACTGCTTTTGTTATAGGCGGGAGATTTATCCTGCATTTTATCTCAACACCTTAATTCGAGTTTCTTAACCCATTAATCGCCAAAACTATTACGATACAAAATTTTCAAATTTCCTGTTGAAAGTAGCTTCCCACCACAAAATGAGTAAGGTAAATTTCGCTTAAATAAAATAGCAAAATTCCTGCCAATAAATAAGACATTTTTTTTAAATTCTAAAATAGTGGTGCCAATGTAATTAATCCATTGCATGAGCAATTATTTTGACTGTTGCGTGAACGCAACGTCAGCGGTTAATGGGTTAACTCATTTTAAGTATATAATTTTGTGAATAAGCTGACTTAGCATATGCATCCCTATACAGATCTGTTTTGGTTACTCAACTACGTATACATGTACAGATTTATGAGAATCGCTTCTTCATCTGAAGTGATTTGAGTTACATCATTGGATCTTGGCATTTGTTTCCTGATTTAGTAACGATCATTGATGGTATACTGTGACTAGTTGGAGCCCGGTTTTTTAGAAACTATTCTAGTGACTCTCTCTCTCTGAACTTTCTTATAAACGTATTAATAATTATTTTAACTCTGGATTCAATCACATGGCTGGACATGTAGACTAACTTTATTCCTTAGTGTCTGGTTGCTTTCTGACGTTTGCTATTGTTATCTTTGGTGTCTGTTTATCCATGTGGCAAGTAAACATATTGTTATTAAGTGGTTGCTGAGAAACTTTTTAGTGATCTTCTTGAATGACATTTTCAGATAACTTCTTACAAACTATTTTAACCCTTGGTCATACTTGGTGGTTTACTACGCCAACCATTCATTATGTTCTTGCTCATCATGCAGTATTATCATGGCGTTCTTCCTGATATCAGCAATCTTTGCCGCTAAGTATCTCGGATTTGTTGAACTTACTTGCATACTACTTTATTTTATAGAAATTTTCAGAATAGTCATCACAATTTTTGATATCTTGTCTGAGAGGAAGTGATTTCTTGGCTTGAATTATTAATAGAGACTGTTGGAATGATGACAGACTTTTATCTATTTTCTTCTGTTGACTTCTGTTATGTAAATTATTAGTTAATGCTTCTCTTACTATGTGTGATTTGTGCATTTATTCTAGTTTTAATTTAGCTTGGTTTATATAAGAATTAGTTCTATTTTGGCTATTTATTTATTATTATTATTATTATTTTAGTTAAACAGCATGTACTGGGTTAAACCTTTGAGGGGCGGTGGGATATCCCAGCTAGAAAATGTTTGCACTTTTTTTGCAAAATAGTATAGATTGTACACAATTTGTGCATAAAAAGTGACTATTTTTGAACACTTCGAAAAGTATGCACCTTTTGTGCAAACTGTCTGTATTTTTTATACATACAAAAAAGTGTATATCCTATGTTTTCAAAAACTGTGCACCATTTTTGCAGAAAATAAATTAATATTCCGTGTTCTCGAAAAGTGTGCATTTTTTATGCAAAAAAAAAAAAAAAAAAAAAAAACTGTAGATTCCAATTTTCCAAAAATTATATATTTTTTATGGATGTAAAAATTAGTACTTTTATTTTAAATAGTATATTTACCCCGCCCCCCCCCCCCGAAAAAAAAACGAAAATTCTCAATTCCATTTTAATTTTAAGGTAAACGAAATAAATACATTTTACTATGTTTTTCAAAATAAGAAAAAAACAAATTTTAATTATTTAAATTTCAAAATCCAGGAAGAGGCAATGGGGCTCCCCCCCCCCTCTCTTTCTTTAACGGAAATTTCCTGAGCTCCCCCTTTATTTTAAGTCGCTTGAAAAAAATAAATTTTACTATGTTTTTCAAAATAATAAGCAAAAAAGAATTTTAATTAATTAAATTTTAAAATCTGCGGTACAGATAATGGTTCACCTAAACCCTCTAACTTTACAGAAAAATATTTAATTCCTCTTTTATGTTAAGTTACTCGAAAAGAGAAAATTTTACTGTGTTTTTCAAAATCATTGAAAATAAAATTTAGAAATAATTTAGATTAAATCAAATTCGAGGGAGGGGCAATGGCTCTCATATGACCCCTTCTACCCAAGTAAAAGTTCTTAGTTCCTTTTTAATGTACTCGAAATAAATAATTTTGCTGTGCATTTCAAAATTGGTGAAAAAACATTTTAATTAAATAAGTTTCAAAATCCAGGGAGGGGCAAAATGGACCTCTCCCCCCCCCCCTCCTTAACAGAAAATCCACAGTTCCACTTTTATTTTAAGTTACTTGAAAGAATAAATTTTACTTTTTTTTTCAAAATCGGAGAAAAATAAAATTTAGTTAGTTAAATTTTTAAATCGAGGGAGGGGAAATGACCCTCCTAAGCCCCCTTCCCCCAAAGGAAAATTCTTAGTTTATCTTTATTTTAAGTTACACGTAAATAATAAATTTGACTCTGTATTTCAAAATAGGAAAAAAATAAATTTTAATTAATCAAATTTTAAAATGCAGGGAGGGCAATGGCCCTCCCATGCCCTATCAGAAAATTCCTTACTTCCTCTTTTATTTTAAATTCTTCGAAAAGAATACATTTTATGAAGTTTTCAAAATTATCAAAAAAAAAAATTTAGCTAGTTAAATTTTAAAATCGAGGGAAGGGCAGTGGACTCCCCCCCCCCCCACACACACACACACTCACGCAAACTCTCTTCTTTTTGATGATTACTAAATGCATCTCTTATCATCGATCAAGCATAAATTCCAGTTATTATGAAAATTACTTCTGCTTTCAAAAATCAAATGAAAAACGTTTATTTCTTATTAATTTCTTTCAAATTTCTATTTAAACATTTGGGCAGAGATCCAGATACATTTTTCGATATTAGCCAAACGAGATTGACCAATCAGAAGCCTGCATATTTGCAAACAATGAAAAGGTCGCAAAAATACAGGCTTCTGATTAGTGGATCTCGTTTCGCTAACAGCGAAAATCTATCTCGATCACGGCCTTGATTTTTATTTTCGCATGTGTAGCTGCAATTCAACTCAACACTCCTTTCCTGGTGTTTACATGCATCGAGCTGTGTGGCCGGCGTGGCGGGCTTTATTAGTAGTGATAGCGAAATTTGTAAGAAATAAGACTAAAAATTTTACTAGAATATATAAAAAATATCTGTTGCTCAGAATATGTGCTCAACTGGATCGAAACTTCGGACTTCAAAAAGGATAAAGCCTAATACTAGGAAGAAGGGATTGATATCTTCTAAAAATGAAAGTGAAGAAAATGCAATGGATTCAAATGCCCTCACTGAAAATAATGGAGAAATGAACGACATCAAGATGGAGGATGACACCGTAGCAAACGGCGTATCTTCAGTTCAGGAAAACAATGTTTATTATTTGGATATCTCACCAAAGGAAATATTACAAGCAGGGCCCGCTTAACATTTGGAAGTAGGGGAAGCCCGACGTCACACAGGGCCCCCTATTACTCTACAAATTGCTTTTTTATTTACTAAATCCCTTTTTCGTATGCTTAAGTAATTTGAAATTTTACCATCAAAGTTTAGAGTAAATAACACTTAATATTAAACTAACACTAACTACCTATATATATATATACTATGAAAAAGTATTTTATTATATTTTTAATTGTAAATAACCAATTTATTTTGTAAATGACAAATATGGAACTACAGTTGAGGATATTTGAATTTCAAAATATCTTTTGTGATTTACAAATTGCCACATAGTAAGAACAAAAAAATTTCAAAAGAAAAAAAATGCATTTTTTACCCTGATTGAGTTTCTTTTTTCTCATAATTAGTTTTGAAAAGTAAAATTGGGGGCCCTTTCGTATCTCAGTGGGTAAGCACCGGCTTCATGGGCCTATTCCGTAAACAGGGCCTGAATACAAGTGCTGCAGAGTGATATGTACGAGGAAATTAAAATCTGTACTTTTCGGTTAGCCGGGTGCTAGTATTATGTATACATGTATATATACATATGTATAGATATACATATATGTGTATATATGCAATATATGTATATACATACATGTGTATATATATATATATATATGTATACATACATGTGTATATACATATATTTATGTGTACATAACACTGGCGCCTGGCTAACTGAAAAGTACCCTATAATCTTTTTGGAAGCAAATGAGGCTCACCTACTTGCCTAAAGAAATTAACCCTTTGTATCACCGTGTTGCAGATCTGCAACATACCCAAAAAGTCGATGATATTTTGACAGTAAACATCAAAACACTATTTTGTTCAATGTTATTCTACTACACTGCTAGTAGTATAATTATGTCATTAAATCCGCAACAGATAGCGAATATTTATTTTTTTTTTTACGCCAAAGTTTCATTTATCGCTTGATCAGCTAAATGTGATTTTTGCTGAATTAAGCTTTGAAATAGTAGAGTTAAAAAAGTCTGCAGACAAGTATATTGTTTACAAAGGTAAGTTTAAATTCTTTATTTAAAGACCATTTTCGAGCTAAGAAATTTATAATATGTATAAAATAAGCGTAAACTTTTGTTTGTTGCAGATCTGCAACAACGTGCCATGTCTTCTCTTGTAATGGTTGTTGATAATGTGCGGAAAAATCTCAAATTTCTTTGATTCATGGAAAAATAGTGAACTTTGTCAATCAGGAACAGGAAAAAAACGGGAATTTTGTTGAACGGATGTGGGAAAAAAGTGAATTTTGTTGAACGGGTGTAGAAAATCGTGAATTTTGTCGATTAGGAGTGGTAAAATCTCAAATTTCGTTGATTCATGGAAAAATAGCAAACTTCGTTGATCAGGTGCAGAAAAAAAGGAAATTTTGTTGATCAGGTGTCGAAAAATAGCGAATTCTGTCAATTGGGTGTGAAAAAATAGCGAATTTCGCTGGTCGGGTATGAAAAGATTGTGAAACTTGTCAATCCGGCGTAGAAAAATTGCGAATTTGTTTGATCGGGCATAGAAAAAGTGTGAATTTTGTCGATAATGTGTGGAAAAATCTCAAATTTCGTTGATTCATGGAAAAATAGCGAACTTCGTCGATCAGGCGCAGCAGAAAAGGGGAATATTGTTGAACGGGTGTGGAAAAAAAGGGAATTTTCTTGAAAGGGTGTAGAAAATCGTGAATTTTGTCGATTCGGAATGGAAAAAATCGCAAAATTTCATTGAATCACGAAAAAATAGCAAACTTCGTCGATCAGGTGCGGGGAAAATGGAGAATTTTGTTGATCAGGTGTGAAAAAAAGGGAATTTTGTTGATTGAGTGTCGAAAAATAGTGAATTTTGTCAATAAGGTGTGAAAAAATAGCGAATTTCACTGGTCGGGTATGAAAAGATAGCGAAATTTGTCAATCTGGCGTAGAAAAATCGCGAATTTGTTTGATTGGGCATGGAAAAAGTGTGAATTTTGTCGATAATGTACAGAAAAATCTCAAATTTCGTTGATTCACGAAAAAATAGCAAACTTCTTCAATAATGCGCGGGAAAAAGGGGGAATTTTGTTGATCATGTGTAAAAAAGGGAATCTTGTGGATTGAGTGTTGAAAAATAGTGAATTTTGTCAATTGGGTGTGAAAAAATAGCGAATTTCGCTGGTCGGGTATGAAAAGATAGCGAAATTTGTCAATCTGGCGTAGAAAAATCGCGAATTTGTTTGATCGGGCATAGAAAAAGTGCGAGTTTTGTCGATAATATGCGGAAAAATCTCAAATTCCGTTGTTTCACTGAAAAATAGTGAACTACGTTGATCAGACGCAGGAAAAAGGGGAATTTTGTTGAATGGATATGGAAAAAAAGGAAATTTTGTTGAACAGGTGTAGAAAATTATGAATTTTGTCGATTAGGAGTGGAAAAATCTCAAATTTCGTTGATTCACGGAAAAATAGCGAACTTTGTCGATCAGGCACGGAAAAAAGGGAATTTTGTGTTTTATCAGGTGTAGAAAAATAGTAAATTTTGTCAGTCGGGTGTGAAAAAATGGCGAATTTTTTCAATTGGGTGTGGAAAAACTGGAATTTTATCGATTGGCTTTGAAAAAATTGTGAATTTGGTCGATCAGGTGTCTAAATATCGCAAAGTTTTTTTATAGGGCATGGAAATTTACAAAAATTGTCTTCAAAAGGTATACAGTAAATTAAACTTTGAATTGAAGTTAATTAAAAAAAAATTATATGTTCATGACATTGGGTGTCGAAAAATAGCGAATTCTGTCAATTGGGTGTGAAAAAATAGCGAATTTCGCTGGTCAGGTATGAAAAGATTGCTAAACTTGCCAATCCGGCATAGAAAAATCGCGAATTTGTTTGATCGGGCATAGAAAAAGTGTGAATTTTGTCGATAATGTACGGAAAAATCTCAAATTTCGTTGATTCACGAAAAAATAGCAAACTTCTTCAATCAGGTGCGGGAAAAAAGGGGAATTTTGTTGATCATGTGTGTAAAAAAGGGAATTTTGTGGATTGGGTGTCGAAAAATAGTGAATTTTGTCAATTGGGTGTGAAAAAATAGCGAATTTCGCTGGTTGGGTATGAAAAGATTGCGAAACTTGTCAATCCGGCGTAGAAAAATTGCGAATTTGTTTGATCGGGCATAGAAAAAGTGTGAATTTTGTCGATAATGTGCGGAAAAATCTCAAATTTCGTTGATACATGGAAAAATAGTGAACTTCGTCGATCAGGCGCGACAGAAAAGGGGAATATTGTTGAACGGGTGTGGAAAAAAAGGGAATTTTCTTGAAAGGGTGTAGAAAATCGTGAATTTTGTCGATTAGGAATGGGAAAAATGTCAAAATTTCATTGAATCATGAAAAAATAGCAAACTTTGTCGATCAGGTGCGGGGAAAATGGAGAGTTTTGTTGATTGGGTATCGAAAAATAGTGAATTTTGTCAATAAGGTGTGAAAAAATAGCGAATTTCACTGGTCGGGTATGAAAAGATAGCGAAATTTGTCAATCTGGCGTAGAAAAATCGCGAATTTGTTTGATCGGGCATAGAAAAAGTGCGAGTTTTGTCGATAATGTGCAGAAAAATCTCAAATTTCACTGTTTCTCTGAAAAATAGTGAACTACGTTGATCAGGCGCAGGAAAAAGGGGAATTTTCTTGAATGGATATGGAAAAAAAGGAAATTTTGTTGAACAGGTGGAAAAATCTCAAATCTCGTTGATTCACGGAAAAATAGCGAACTTCGTCGATCAGGCGCGGCAGAAAAGGGGAATTTTGTTGAACGGGTGTGGAAAAAAAGGGAATTTTGTTGAAAGGGTGTAGAAAATCATGAATTTTGTCGATTAGGAATGGAAAAAATCTCAAAATTTCATTGAATCACGAAAAAATAGCAAACTTCGTCGAACAGGTGCGGGGAAAATGGAGAGTTTTGTTGATCAGGTGTGAAAAAAAGGGAATTTTGTTGATTGGGTATTGAAAAATAGTGAATTTTGTCAATAAGGTGTGAAAAAATAGCGAATTTCACTGGTCGGGTATGAAACGATAGCGAAATTTGTCAATCTGGCGTAGAAAAATCGCGAATTTGTTTGATCGGGCATGGAAAAAGTGTGAATTTTGTCGATAATGTACAGAAAAATCTCAAATTTCGTTGATTCACGAAAAAATAGCAAACTTCTTCAATAATGCGCGGGAAAATGGGGGAATTTTGTTGATCATGTGTAAAAAAGGGAATCTTGTGGATTGGGTGTTGAAAAATAGTGAATTTTGTCAATTGGGTGTGAAAAAATAGCGAATTTCGCTGGTCGGGTATGAAAAGATAGCGAAATTTGTCAATCTGGCATAGAAAAATCACGAATTTGTTTGATCGGGCATAGAAAAAGTGCGAGTTTTGTCGATAATGTGCGGAAAAATCTCAAATTTCGTTGTTTTACTGAAAAATAGTGAACTATGTTGATCAGACGCAGGAAAAAGGGGAATTTTGTTGAATGGATATGGAAAAAAGGGAAATTTTGTTGAACAGGTGTAGAAAATTATGAATTTTGTCGATTAGGAGTGGAAAAATCTCAAATTTCGTTGATTCACGGAAAAATAGCGAACTTTGTCGATGAGGTGCGACAGAAAAGGGGAATATTGTTGAACGGGTGTGGAAAAAAAGGGAATTTTCTTGAAAGGGTGTAGAAAATCGTGAATTTTGTCGATTAGGAATGGGAAAAATGTCAAAATTTCATTGAATCATGAAAAAATAGCAAACTTTGTCGATCAGGTGCGGGGAAAATGGAGAGTTTTGTTGATTGGGTATCGAAAAATAGTGAATTTTGTCAATAAGGTGTGAAAAAATAGCGAATTTCACTGGTCGGGTATGAAAAGATAGCGAAATTTGTCAATCTGGCATAGAAAAATCGCGAATTTGTTTGATCGGGCATAGAAAAAGTGCGAGTTTTGTCGATAATGTGCGGAAAAATCTCAAATTTCGTTGTTTCACTGAAAAATAGTGAACTATGTTGATCAGACGCAGGAAAAAGGGGAATTTTGTTGAATGGATATGGAAAAAAGGGAAATTTTGTTGAACAGGTGTAGAAAATTATGAATTTTGTCGATTAGGAGTGGAAAAATCTCAAATTTCGTTGATTCACGGGAAAAATAGCGAACTTTGTCGATCAGGCACGGAAAAAAGGGAATTTTGTGTTTTATCAGGTGTAGAAAAATAGTAAATTTTGTCAGTCGGGTGTGAAAAAATGGCGAATTTTGTCAATTGGGTGCGGAAAAACTGGAATTTTATCGATTGGCTTTGAAAAAATTGTGAATTTGGTCGATCAGGTGTCTAAATATCACAAAGTTTTTTATAGGGCATGGAAATTTACAAAAATTGTCTTCAAAAGGTATACAGTAAATTAAACTTTGAATTGAAGTTAATTTAAAAAAAAAATTATATGTTCATGACATTGGGTGTCGAAAAATAGCGAATTCTGTCAATTGGGTGTGAAAAAATAGCGAATTTCGCTGGTCGGGTATGAAAAGATTGCTAAACTTGCCAATCCGGCATAGAAAAATCACGAATTTGTTTGATCGGGCATAGAAAAAGTGTGATTTTTGTCGATAATGTGCGGAAAAATCTCAAATTTCGTTGATACACGGAAAAATAGCGAACTTCGTCGATCAGGTGCGACAGAAAAGGGGAATATTGTTGAACGGGTGTGGAAAAAAAGGGAATTTTCTTGAAAGGGTGTAGAAAATCGTGAATTTTGTCGATTAGGAATGGGAAAAATGTCAAAATTTCATTGAATCATGAAAAAATAGCAAACTTTGTCGATCTGGTGCGCGGAAAATGGAGAGTTTTGTTGATTGGGTATCGAAAAATAGTGAATTTTGTCAATAAGGTGTGAAAAAATAGCGAATTTCACTGGTCGGGTATGAAAAGATAGCGAAATTTGTCAATCTGGCGTAGAAAAATCGCGAATTTGTTTGATCGGGCATAGAAAAAGTGCGAGTTTTGTCGATAATGTGCGGAAAAATCTCAAATTTCACTGTTTCTCTGAAAAATAGTGAACTACGTTGATCAGGCACAGGAAAAAGGGGAATTTTCTTGAATGGATATGGAAAAAAAGGAAATTTTGTTGAACAGGTGGAAAAATCTCAAATCTCGTTGATTCACGGAAAAATAGCGAACTTCGTCGATCAGGCGCGGCAGAAAAGGGGAATTTTGTTGAACGGGTGTGGAAAAAAAGGGAATTTTGTTGAAAGGGTGTAGAAAATCATGAATTTTGTCGATTAGGAATGGAAAAAATCTCAATTTCATTGAATCACGAAAAAATAGCAAACTTCGTCGAACAGGTGCGGGGAAAATGGAGAGTTTTGTTGATCAGGTGTGAAAAAAAGGGAATTTTGTTGATTGGGTATCGAAAAATAGTGAATTTTGTCAATAAGGTGTGAAAAAATAGCGAATTTCACTGGTCGGGTATGAAAAGATAGCGAAATTTGTCAATCTGGCGTAGAAAAATCGCGAATTTGTTTGATCGGGCATGGAAAAAGTGTGAATTTTGTCGATAATGTACAGAAAAATCTCAAATTTCGTTGATTCACGAAAAAATAGCAAACTTCTTCAATAATGCGCGGGAAAAAAGGGGAGTTTTGTTGATCATGTGTAAAAAAGGGAATCTTGAGGATTGGGTGTTGAAAAATAGTGAATTTTGTCAATTGGGTGTGAAAAAATAGCGAATTTCGCTGGTCGGGTATGAAAAGATTGCGAAATTGTTTGATCGGGCATAGAAAAAGCGTGAATTTTGTCGATAATGTGCGGAAAAATCTCAAATTTCGTTGATACACGGAAAAATAGCGAACTTCGTCGAACACGCGCGGCAGAAAAGGGTAATTTTGTTGAACGGGTGTGGAAAAAAAGGGAATTTTGTTGAAAGGGTGTAGAAAATCCTGAATTTTGTCGATTCGGAATGGAAAAAATCTCAAAATTTCATTGAATCACGAAAAAATAGCAAACTTCGTCGATCAGGTGTGTGGAAAAAGGAGAGTTGTTGATCAGGTGTAAAAAAAGGGGAATTTTGTTGATTGGGTGTCGAAAAATAGTGAATTTTGTCAATAAGGTGTGAAAAAATAGCGAATTTCATTGGTCGGGTATGAAAAGATAGCGAAATTTGTCAATCTGGCGTAGAAAAATCGCGAACTTGTTTGATCAAGCATAGAAAAAGTGCGAATTTTGTCGATAATGTGCGGAAAAATCTCAAATTTCATTGATACACGGAAAAATAGCGAACTTCGTCGATCAGGCGCGGCAGAAAAGGGCAATTTTGTTGAACGGGTGTGGAAAAAAGGGAATTTTGTTGAAAGGGTGTAGAAAATCGTGAATTTTGTCGATTCGGAATGGAAAAAATCTCAAAATTTCATTGAATCACGAAAAAATAGCAAACTTTGTCGATCAGGTGTGGGGAAAAAGGAGAGTTTTGTTGATCAGGTGTTAAAAAAAGGGAATTTTGTTGATTGGGTGTCGAAAAATAGTGAATTTTGTCAATAAGGTGTGAACAAATAGCGAATTTCACTGGTCGGGTATGAAAAGATAGCGAAATTTGTCAATCTGGCGTAGAAAAATCGCGAATTTGTTTGATCGGGCATAGAAAAAGTGTGAATTTTGTCGATAATGTGTGGAAAAATCTCAAATTTCGTTGATTCACGGAAAAATAGTGAACTACGTTGATCAGGCGCTGGAAAAAAAGAAAATTTTGTTGAACAGGTGTAGAAAATTATGAATTTTGTCGATTAGGAGTGGAATAATCACAAATTTCATTGATTCACGGAAAAATAGCGAACTTCGTCGATCAGGCACGGAAAAAAGGGAATTTTGTGTTTTATCGGGTGCAGAAAAATAGTAACTTCTGTCAGTCGGGTGTGAAAAAATAGCGAATTTTGTCAATTGGGTGCGGAAATTTGGAATTTTATCGATTGGCTTTGGAAAAATTGTGAATTTTGTCAATCAGGTGTCTAAATATCCCAAAGTTTTTTTTATAGGGCATGGAAATTTACAAAAATTATCTTCAAAAGGTATACAGTAAATTAAACTTTGAATTGAAGTTAATTTAAAAAAAATATTATATGTTCATGACAGAGTTGCCCTCTTTTAGCCAGGCCAAAAAAATCTGGCTGGCTTTTTTTGGTTTTAACCACTTAAAAAAAGCCGGTTTTTATTTTTAAAATTTTGTTTACAGCTAATTTGTTTTAAATTTCGATCAATTAATTTATAATACTTATAAATATTTTCTGCTAAGAAAATTATAAATTTCTATTAAATTTTGTCAAATAACTAAGTGTTTAACTGCTAGAAGGCAACTGTAAAGGCATTATGTCTGAAAAAAAAAAAAAAAAAAAAAATACATGTATATATATATAAATATTGAACAGAATATTAAGTTAGACTCCAAACTGGTGTTTTGAAATTTTATATTACATTATATAGCTCCACATATACTACACATTTTAAAGATCATATTTAATTAAACAATGACAAAATGTAGCACATCAAAATGGAAACATTCTTATGTGTCCATATGGAGAGTTAACTTATAAATGTTAAAAGAAAAATTAGAAAGGATATAATATTTGAGGAGAGTTAGGTACATAAGTGTATAAAAAATAAAGCATTTAAACAAGAAAATAAATAAATAAAATTTCTCTAAATAAATTTTCGACAAGCTTGTTGTTAAGCATATTCATGCATATGCTATTCATAATGTTTTTTTAATAGTGAGAAATGATGTTTTTATTATATGACTATGTATAATTTTAAATGTTTATTAGAAATAAAATAAGACTTGTATATTAATAGCTCTTAAAATTAATTAAGTAATAAAACATGTAACTAAGTAACTATTGCCCTCTTAATTAAAAACACTTTAAAATATGTAGTTTATAATTACAATGCTTTATTGTAAACCCGATTATGGCCAAAAAAGGCCTATTTTGGTCAAAAAAAGCCGTTTAAAACCAATAAAAGCTACTGGCGTGGCTTTTTTTAATTTTAGCTGGCTTTTTTGCAACCCTGATTCAGGATGAATGTTTATGTGTATTTATAAACACATGCACACATAGGAGTATTACCCCTAAGCTCACATCATGTGCACATAAGTGCTTTTTTCTTGCACACAATTACTTGGTACTCACAGGAGAACTTGGTGCACTACTCGTAAAAATATTAGGTAGTTTTAGTTTAGCCGGGCGCCAGTGTTATATATACATACATATATATGTATACACACACACATATGTATATACATATATTGTCTATATCACCTATATACATATATATGTAGTATATATATTTATATAAACATGTATATAGTCTTATATATGTATCTATAACATTGGCGCCCGGCTAACCGAAATAAAGTACCAAATATTACAAGCATTTAACCTTCCTTCAGCTGTAATTAGAAATTAAAAAAATGTGAAGAATTCATCATAATGTTTTAAAATTTAAAATATAGCTTCATCGTATGTTATAAGGTTCAATTTTAGGTTATATTTATAGAAACATCTTTTTTTTTTTTTTTTTCATACTATTATAAGAATATTGCTCAGCTCTCTGTTGTGCCACTGTTCCATTACAGGTACACCAATAAATTTATGCTTGTTTTTTGGTCTTATTATTGATTTTGCAGTGTGAATTATGTATGTGATAGCAATATGTTTAACCCTTAACCGGAAATGTGAAAATCCCGTGCACAAACAGACCACTTAATAATTTATCAAATAGTGAACTTAAACATTTAATCTTTAATAGTAATGCATTAATAGGAGCAATTTTTTAATATAACAGCATAAAAATAAGTTTTGAATGCCGGAGTGCGAAAATATTAAGGGCAGATATATCGACGAAACCATCTCACAGATGGTACGTTTCTGGTTAAGGGAACTGAACTGGGCTTAGATGCTTTATGTTCCCTCAGCCATTGTTTTGAATTGTTTGGCGATTTTTTGTTGGTGTGTTGGCGGTGTTTAAAATATGGCAACCTCGATATGTGGAACCCCGTGTGACATGTGTGTTCTGGCAACCACTGAGAAGTGATGGATTTTGATATTGTGTTGTATCGCTCTGTCTTTTTATTTTTATGTTAAATTTATTGGATGTATTTGACTGACTATATGGTTTCTGTAATCTGTTTAAAAGCTTTTGCTGAAGTAATTAAGAAATATGAGGAAATTTTGAGAAGAAAAGTAGGTTTGTTTATTGTGTCTCGATGCATATTCATAAGCCTATTTTGGAAAATGATGGTGGTGTTATGAGAAAGATTTCGTACTGGAGCTTTCAAGAAAGCAGATATCTGTTAAGGTATGTTGATAATTTTATGTATATTCTGCTGCCTTAAGAGTTTTTATATTTTGAGATTGCTAGAAAGCGAGAACTGCTGAATTTTGAGAATTCTACACCGGAAGAACTGCTGAATGCAGTGATGGTTTTTTTCAGTTAATGTGCACGAAGTGCTCATACAAGATTACTGATTGCCACTTTAGCGAATTTTGTTTATTATTTACATTTTATTTTCGTTAAGCGAAACATGCGTATAAACCGGTGCTTGGCGACATTTACTACTTGGCGGAAAAGGGGTTTTCACGCCAAGAAAATTCCAAGATGGCAGCCGTGGGAACTTATGACATCTGTTCCGGGAACTGCAATAATTAAGCCTTTTTGTGGTAAAATTTAGATAGGCAAAAGAAGTGTAAAAAGAAAGGTGCACAAAATCTGAGCGTATTTGACACCTGTGATTGTGCATAAAAAGTATAAAATTTAGATAGGCAAAAAAAGTATAAAAAAAAAAGTGCACAAAATCTGAGCGTATTTGGCACCACTGATTGTGTATAAAAGGTGCACAACTCAGGTATGCAAAAAATGTGTAAACAAAAAAGTGCACAAAATCCGAGCGTATTTGGCACCACTGATTGTATATAAAAAGTGCACAATTTAGGTATGCAAAAAAAGTGTAAACAAAAAAGTGCACACAATCCGAGCGTATTTGGCACCTATGATTGTGTATAAAAAGTGAACAATTTAGGTATACACTGTTTGTGCACATTTCAGTGTGCACTCATTATGCATAAGCAGAGGTGCCAAATACGCTCGCTTTTTGTTCACTTTTTTTTTTACACTTTTTTTGCAAACTTTTTCTAGCTGGGATACCATATCCCACCTGATTATAATTCAGATTTGCACTATGAAATTTTAATTAAATTTTATTTTTATAACTTTGGTGGAAAAAAGGTGAAAAGTTCCTTTTCGTTATTTTAAAATATTTTTTTTTCAAAATTTCCGGTGAGAATTCAATGTTAAAGAAACACAATTGCTTGCCCTTCAAAGGGTTTAAGAAATTGATATACGTTATTAAGCGGGTTGGGGGGGGGGGCTACACTGTAAAAACATCAATATAAGAAATAAGGCATGTGAAAGTTATTGTTTGTATGAAATATGTGTCACAAATAACCAAATAAGTTATCTCCTACAAGCTGTAACCGAAAGAGGAGAGTGTTTAGTTGTGCAGTGTTGCCAGTGGGCTATTTTTTTTTATTCAGATTTCTTCATTTCCACCACTTTTTGGAAACGGTAAAATTACCTTTGTTTTCGCCTTAATTAATATGTCATTAAATAATGCGCATTTTACCATTTCAAGAAAGTGGTGCCAATCAAGAATCTGAATTTAAAAAAAGTAGCCCATCAAGCAACACTGTAGTTCTGTTATGCGTTTTCAATCTTAAATAACATTTATTATATTATATGGTGATACCCGAATTAATTCGAATTAACTAACATCTATGGACGGGAATTCAAGAAAATGCATTTTCAACTGTGTTATTCATGTTTCATCTGAAGTAAAATTTTCTATACTAAGTGGTGTGACCAGGGGTATAAAAATCTAGCCGCAAGCGGGCAGTCCCTCACCACTAAATTTTATTAGTTATTTTTCGTCTAAATTTTTTGTAAGAATACTAATAAAATTTAAGCGAAGAAAACTATTAAAATTTAGTGGTAAGAGGATGCCTGCTGGCGCCAAAATTTTTATACTCCTGTGTGTCAGTGTAATAAATGAAGATTTCACAACAATTCAATCGGGAGCCGCAGACATACCAGTAAATACGTATAGAAAACATCACCTTAATTAATCAAAAATTTTAACTCTCATCAATTAAAGTAGCTAAATATACAATATTTCAAATCTGTATGCTGGTATTGGTTGCACTTTGGCACTCTCTTGATAGAAATAAATTCATAATGAGATCTGCACAAAGTGATACGGATACATAGCATTTATTGCTGGTAATTACCAGAAAACAGTTTTTAGAATTTGATGTGTTTTTCAGATTAATTAATATATGGTACGCATAAAGAAACTACAGATTATATACAGAGCTTTTCAAGATAATTCGCATGCATTACATTTACCGAGCAATCTTATAATATGCTTTTAATTACCTTACATGTTTTCTAATTTTTTTTACTTTCATATCTCATTTCATTGCATGGGAAAAGGAAACATATTAACATTATTATGATTGTCTAGGAAAGTGTTTCATTATTAATGCCTGTTGCATGATTTTTTGTTTTTGTATTTAAATTAATCTTCATAATTACCTTTAGCGCATGATATATGCCAAATGTTAATAAAACTGGAAATATGTATTAAAAATTTTGATTTTCTTTTACATTCCATTAATACAATCATTATAATTATTATAAAACACCAACTCAGTCCGCGATTTTATAAAGAATAAATAAATAAATTTTCGACGTTAGCTGGTCGGTTAAAGACATCAGTGTATTTCAAAAAATTGATTGTTCGATGTCTCATAACTGAGATTCAACGCTTTTCATGGGAAATATGCAGCGAAAAATTCTTAAAACTATTATTTCAAAATAGTAATTGTGGCAATTTCTACTGCAATTGTTATGAAAATCTATGATGAAGATTTGTTGTTTGAAACAGTGTTCCCAGATGGGCTACTTTTTTAAACAACAGATTCTTGATTGGCGCCACTTTTTTGAAACGGTAAAATGTGCCTTGTTTAATGACATATTAATTAAGGCAAAAACAAAGGGAATTTTACCGTTTCAAAAAAGTGGTTCCAATCAAGAAATCTGAATTTTAAAAAAGTAGCCTACCGGTAACACTGGTTTGAAATAGTAAAGTTAAATTTTTTGGTGCACCTTTTCCGTGACAACCACTCACCACTGCTTACATCATATCGTAAGAGAAACTCAGGGTGCGTACGCTTCAAGGACTTTCAAGCATATGTTACCAGAATATTTGTAAAGTAATATTTGCCTTATTTAACGAAAAAAAAATGTATCTTCAGATACAGCAAACAGTATTTACCATGGAACTATTAATAAAAAGGAAGTGACATATCATTAATTTAGTGAAGCTTCAACTGTAACTGCTCTCGCAAGAGCTGATTGCCTCCGGTCGAAGCTTCCACCAGTAAAATTATATAGAAATTTTCTCCGTATTTAAAAGCGTTACAAATTCAAAGTTTCAGTCACAACTAATGACAGAAGAATATTTTTATTTTAACTGGTGTAACTTTTCTTTTGCGGTAGTCAGGTCCTTCGTTTCTGCAATATTGTGACAACTGGTAATGCAATTAGACTGTTTTACCTGTCAACACTGACACCAGAAATTATTTGTGAGAGAATATTTCCATGAATAAGACAAAACTTTCTATACAATTATACTGGCGGGAAGTTAGCCCCACAGGTATTTTGAAACTGTAGATCCGATTTTAAAAAAGCAGCTGCCATCTTCTGACAGCCTCCGCAGTTCCTTCACTAGCAACTGGTAGACAGTACACTGCATGTCTCCTACTATTTATTCATAGCTCCATTGTATTTATGAAAGTTCTGGTACTAAAACAACTAAAACCATCCGAGTCCCTTGATGCACACGAACCCTTAAACTCAATACAGATATCGTCGGTACCATGTCAAACTATCGAATGTGAAAACAGTGGGGTACTTTTTAAAATTCAGATTTCTTGATTAACCCCACTTTTTTGAAATAGTAAATTTCGTCTTATTTAACCTTATTTAAAGCCATATTAATTAAGGCGAAAACAAGGGGAATTTTACTATTTCAGAAAAGTGGTGCCAATCAAGAAATATGAATTTATAAAAAGTAGCCCACTGTTTTCACATTGGATAGTTTGACATGGTACCGACGATATGTGACATTATTATGTTACTGCTTCTTACTTTTATTACCAGTAGTTTTACTCATTGGCGTAGTGTTTGGGATGGGGGGGGGGGTCAATCATTTTACTACCAGCAATATTATATAGAAAATTTGGCTTTTTTTAATCATTGAACTTTATACGATTAAGCAAAGCAGAATTTAGCAGATAATAATACTGGTAGTAAAATTACTTAAGCCCCCATCCCCAAGGCTATGCCACTGATTTTACTATTCTGATTTTAGTTTTAATTTTTTAACTCCTTAAGCGTCGCTTCCGATAAGTGGCTACTTTTTTTAATTCATGTTTTAACAGTGCTACAACTTTTTTGAAATAGAAATATTAACCTTATTTATTGACAGATAAAATGGTGCGAGAATAAAGGTAATTACACTATTTTAAATAACTGGTGGGAATCAAACAATCTGAAAAAAAGTGGCTTACACAGCCCGTGAAAGTCACGTGCGCGGGAATTAAGATGTAAAACGAAACAGGTTTCAATGCTCCTTTAAATCAAATAAAATCAGAAATTTTATTTAATAAAAAAGTAATTAATAACCACGTAGTAAAAAAGACACATTTTATTAATTCTTTAAGTGTCGCTCCCGTCAATATGATTGACATATATATCGTTCTCTCTTTCTCGAGCCCTTGATACGCATTGCCTTGCTGAAGATTTAACCCTTAAATGCGCGAAATTTAGTTTCAAAAAATTATATGTGATTCTCTAAAAGGTTTATTACACAGGAAAAATAATGAAAAAATCAGAGATTCATTTTTCATATAATACGTCAATATTTTTTACTGTTGCACATCTGCAATACCATTAAAAACTACTGTCATGTGACTGTTTTACGGTAATATATTTCAAATTAGTAAATATTTTAATAATCATGTTACCAAATACCTTATTTTATATAATTATTTATTTTATAAAATTTAACCTTTAACCCTTTAATTCCCATGATAGAATACATTCAAGAAATTACGTAGTTCAGAGAATCTGACTTTGCACCAGAAAGTTTCAATGGTTAATTTTGCTTTATTTAAATACGCAATGTCTGTCATTAATTAAAGAAAATATTATATTTTAATTTTCTGGTGTAAAATAGGTATATACGAATAAAAAAATCTATTAAATTCAAACACTGTTGTTTTTGAACATAATATAATAATAATAGGCTATAGTAATATAGTAATAATAGGCTGGGCGCAGCAGGGCTCGTTCGGTATCTTCGGGGGCCGGAGCCCTCCCTTACTCGCTTTTCGGTGTCTTTAATTTGTGTAATTTCACTCTTAAATTTGTCCGGTACTAATTTTTGAATATTTTATTTTCAACGTTGCTTCCGCTAGAATTTCTTATACTCGGTACGTGTATGGGGACCTATGAACCATGCTTCCAGCAAAAGAGTCGAAATAAGCAGAAGAATAAATGACTTCGGACGAAAAGTGTTATTAATATTAATATAATTAAATTTGTCCAGTTTCAAATTTTGATATTTTTTTCAATCTGGCTTCCGCAAAAGAGTCGGAATAAGAGTAGTAGAATAAAGGGCTGCGGACAGAGGGAAGCTGCTCGCCGTACGGTTGATACACCCACCCACCCCCAATCGCCGACCGAGACTAATACTAGGCTCAGCGTAGCAGTGGTTGGTCGGTAGCTTCAATTTTTGATTTTTTTTTTCAATCTGGCTTCCGCAAAAGATTCGGAATAAAAGTAGTAGAATAAAGGGCTGTGGACAGAGAGAGGCTGCTCGCCGCGGCGGTTGACCCCCACCCCCAATCGCCGACCGAGACTAATACTAGGCTCAGCATAGCAGTGGTTGGTCGGTAGCTTCAATTTTTGATTTTTTTTTTCAATCTGGCTTCCGCAAAAGAGTCGGAATAAAAGTAGTAGAATAAAGGACTGCGGACAGAGAGAGGCTGCTCGCCGCGGCGGTTGACCCCCAATCGCCGACCGAGACTAATACTAGGCTCAGCGTAGCAGTGGTTGGTCGGTAGCTTCAATTTTTGTTTTTTTTTTCAATATGGCTTCCGCAAAAGAGTCGGAATAAAAGTAGTAGAATAAAGGGCTGCGGACAGAGAGAGGCTGCTCAACGCGGCGGTTGACCCCCACCCCCAATCGCCGACCGAGACTAATACTAGGCTCAGCGTAGCAGTGGTTGGTCGGTAGCTTCAATTTTTGATTTTTTTTTTCAATCTGGCTTCCGCAAAAGAGTCGGAATAAATGTAGTAGAATAAAGGGCTGCGGACAGAGAGAGGCTGCTCGCCACGGCGGTTGACGCCCACCCCCAATCGCCGACCGAGACTAATACTAGGCTCAGCGTAGCAGTGGTTGGTCGGTAGCTTCAATTTTTGATTTTTTTTTTTTCAATCTGGCTTCCGCAAAAGAGTCGGAATAAAAGTAGTAGAATAAAGGGTTGTGGACAGAGAGAGGCTGCTCGCCGCGGCGGTTGACCCCCACCCCCAATCGCCGACCGAGACTAATACTAGGCTCAGCGTAGCAGTGGTTGGTCGGTAGCTTCAATTTTTGATTTTTTTTTCAATCTGACTTCCGCAAAAGGGTCGAAATAAGAGAGTAGAATAAAGGGCTGCGGACGGAGAGAGTCGTTCGGTTGCTCCAAGCCCTCAATTCCCGCTCTTCGATGTCTTTAGTTTGTGCAATTTTCCTTTTAAATTTGTCCGGTTTCAATTTTCGATTCTTTTTAAACCTGGCTTTCGCTAGAGCGTAATTTATTCGGGACGTTCCTGTGGACCTACGAACCTTGCTTCCGCAAAGGAGTCGGAATAAGTAGAATAACAAAGGGCTGCGAACGAAAAGAGGCCACTCGCCTCTTTCCGTCTAAGGTAAGGATAATGGTGATAAAAACAATAATGAATGAAAGATAATGATGCAGTAGAATAATAACGATAATGGATAAAGAAACCGGCGCGGCGAGCGGCCTCTTTTGGTCAGCAGCCCTTTATTCTTCTACATATCCCGAATCTTTTGCGGAAGCAAGGTACATAGGTCCCCAGCCACGTCCCGGGTAAAAGACACTCTATCGAAGCCATGTTGGGAAAAAAATTGAAACCGGACAAATTTAAAAGGGAAATTACACAAATTAAAGACACCGAAAAGCAAGAAGGGAGGGCTTGGGTCCCTGAAGCTACCGAACGACACCTGCTGCGCCGATCTCTATTATTACTCTATTAATGGTATATAACGGTCGGCGGTTGGGGGTGGGGCTTTTTTTGAAACGGTAAAATTCGCCTTATTTAATGACGTATTAATTAAGGTGAAAACAAGGGGATTTTACCATTTCAGAAAAGTGGTGCCAATCAAGAAATCTGAATTTTTGAAAAGTAGGTCACAGGAAACCGTGTTTTCATGTTGGATAAATTGACGTGGTACCGACGGTGTGTAATTTATGATATTTTAAATTTATTTACAATTAATTCCTTAATTATGGAATAAAAGTGTATTAAGCTATTACATTCAAAATTAAAACGCCATATTTATGAAAATTTGAATTATCTTGTAGGATAAATGTTATATATTTCTTAGAAATTTTATCGTTTAACCCTCCGTCTACCAGACGGGTCCAATGGACCCGATGGGTACATTCGAAATATTTATTCTAACCAGAAATTTCTTTAAAATAAACTAAATATGTAAACCAGACAATAATGAGTTAAGTAAATAAGTTCAATAGTTTTAAATAAGAATTCTGATGTGTAATATTTTTATAAAACTTGAGTAAAATTTTCGGTAGTTCTAGGGTTAATTAAATTTTGGAATTATCAGATCAAATAGGATAGCAGAAAGAGTAATTTTAATTATTATTTTTGTTGTTCCTTTCGATTTACTAGGCAAATGAATGATCTAATTTTATTAATTTAGATAAATATGCTTTTATCTTACTAATGTCTTCGTTTTTGTATAATACAGTAAATGAATTTTCCTTGAAATATTAAATTCATCTAATTAATTTTTAGAAGAAATTGCGAAAGAACTTTATGAAAAAATATCTAATTAACAGTAAATAACTAAATGCATTTGCTCTCTCCATACTTTTAACGGAGTGCCATTAATTGAATAAATATATATTCCCAAGTTAATGTAAATGCTAAATAACCAAGTAAAAGTATTTTATTAAAATAAGTACACATTTTAGTTTTTCTTTTTTGCTGGGTTAATGCTATTACCGTGCAGTATTGAGATAAGTGCTTTCAGAAATTATACAATGCCTATTAATTTTATATTAATTGACATGGAATAATTAGTGAATATAAAATAGGAATACTATATATTACATGGAAAATATGTGCAATAGAATACTGCTATTTTATATTTTGTTTAATTTAATCATTTATAGTTAAAAACCCTTGTATCCCTCGTTATTTCTATTATTGTAATTTTGATGAATTGTCTAGATTTTAACTAGCATTTCATCAAAAAGTAACATTTTTTTTACGGACAATATCATAGCTGCCGACTTTCCGGACTATTAATTTGAAACAGACACATTTTGAGCCAGAAATTATTCTGGTATTTTTTTTATATTCTTGTCAAATGTTATTATGATAAGATTTTTTTATTCAGCGTGTCCAATTCTTTTATTGTTTAATATCTAATTCTTCTATCATTAGTTTTAACAGAGCTCCCACTGGTCCGTTTTTTGAAAACCAGTATTATTTCAGAGAAAAATCGTGGTAGGTTTTACCAGCAATCGCAGTAAAATCGGGTTTGCAGATAAGTTTCGACGAAAATTATAATGGAGATTTTTCGTAGAAAAAATGTGGTGTTCAAAAAACGGACCACGTGGGAGCCCTGCTTTAGTGGTACAGATCAATATATATTTTTTAAATGCTTCAAATATTTTATAAAGATATTAAAAGTCGTCAAATACCGCAGAATCTACTTGATATTTTTGCGTAATACATTTAGAAATTATAAACTACAATAATATTTTATGTCTGAACCGAAATACGTTTATTGTCTCACGTGCAATAATATATGATAGACAAACTTCGAGAAAACAATATACAGGGTGTTCCGTTAAAGGGGTCCAATATTAATAGGGGTAATAGAGGAGATCACATGGAGCATAAATCAGTATATAAAGCCTGGTCGGATCTCAATAGTTTTCAAGTTACAGCAAATAGAATGAAAATTCGGAAAATTGTAAAAAAACCCTCATTGCTAAACTATCGATAATGCTACATAAAACGAAGCACATATTTAGAAAGAACAGAAAAAAACCTACAAAATGACATCAATTGTATTAAAATAGCAATATTTATTGACGAGTTACAAGCCCTGAAACAGTGAAAAAAGTACGAAATCCAATATACATCAAAATAGTTAATCGTTAATTCCAAAAAGACAACTCTAGCTACAACAAGGAAAATGTAGTAAAATTTGGTCCATTCCGAAAACTTTCGAAAAAGCTTACAATGAACCATATCGGTTTAATTGTGTGAGAGAAATTAATCAGTTTCTTAGTTACAACTCCGCTTTCTTTGACACTAGCAAAGGTTAAACTCCGCCCATCACGATTGGAAACACCGCCTTTTTAATTACTCTCAACTATACATTTTCGATCATGCTTCTTCTGAGATGCAACATTTTTAATTATTCAAGAGTTGAATGAACCAAAATAACTTTACAATAATAGTCTACATTTTAAAGTGGTCTTTTATTGATATAAAGCTTAAGTTAAATTCTTTAAAATTAAACTGGTGGTGAAAATTCGGAAATAATTAAAAATATTGCGATTTGTAACTATGCAAGAAGTTTCAGTACATGTTTTACATGGACAATTATTGTATGTATATGTGCATCATAATTTATGATAGGAAATAATAATAACAAATAGCATAATAATTTTATTAATTATAAATTTAAAAAAGACACTAAATTTTAAATTAATTCATACAAACTTGGTAATTTACAATTTGAGTACACCACAGTCTGTGACTTACAAAATACTGTGACAAAAAGTGTTGAAAATAAAAGAAAAATGACAAATAAAGAATTACATTCCACGTACTTTATAACATATGTGAAGAATAGTCTTCTGGCCTGCGCTGCACAGTTCAATGTCGGAAGGCAGACGAACGGATATTATTATAATAGGTGTTCGAAGTTGCGCCCATTAACAGAATCGCACAGCCGACAGCGACGTCGTAAAGATTGACGAACACGCCGAAAAACTCCGACGGAGTTGGGAATGTCTCCTGCAGCGACAACGATTCCGGCTAGTAAATCCTCCGGTGTATCCACAGGCGTTTCATACACCAGCGATTTAAGGTGTCCCCAAACAAAAAAGTCTAACGGATTGAGGTCTGGAGAGCGTGCAGGCCAAGCAACAGGTCCACTGCGTCCAATCCATTTCCCAGGATATGTTGAATTGAGGTGATTGCGAACACCTATGAAAAAATGAGCCGGTGCGCCATCGTGCATAAACCACATATTGTGGCGCAATGTTGCTGGCACATTTTGCAGTAACTGCGGTAACATATCCCGTAGGAAAACCAAGTACGTACTGCCATTGAGTACATCTGGGAGTAAATATGGTCCTATGAGATAATCGCCGAGGACACCTGCCCATATGTTCACACTGAACTTTTGTTGTGCGTTCGACGGGAAAACAGTGTGCGGATTTGTATATGACCATGTGTGCGTATTGTGCGTGTTTACCACGCCCTCTCTCGTAAATGTTGCTTCATCAGTAAATAAAATATTTTCCAGAAATTTTGGATTATTTTCTGTTACATTAAGCAACCAGCGTACGAATTCTGTCCGCTGAGCACAATCTGTTACTGATAACAGTTGTACCCGCTGCACATGAAAGGGGTGCATGTTTTCTGCACGCAGAACACGCCACACACTTTGGTGAGAAACACCGACTTCAGACGCAGCAGCTCGTGTACTCGTGGAGGTGTTATCTTTAAAAATATTCAGTACATCTTCTTCCATTGCAGGTGTTCGTACATGTCGAGGTTTCCCTGCATCAATGCTTGCTGTATTAAACGATCCAGTCTCCCGTAATCGTCTATCGATTTTTATGAAGAGTTTCGAACTTGGGCAACGTCTCCTTGGAAATTGCTCACGGTACATGCGCTGTGCTAGACATGCATTTCCATGAGCTTGCCCGTACATCAGATGCATGTCCGCATATTCTTCGTTCGAGTATTCCGGCATAATTATTATACATCAACTTACTACAATCCCACTTACAACAGCCTCCCTTTAACATAACGCCCACTGATGACTGCTGTTTTATTACACTTTTCTTCCTATACACATAGAAAATTTGCATAAAAAGTACTTCTTCATCATCCTGGAAGTTCATGGAGGAAACGCAGCAGTCACGGAGTTTGCTTTAAGACAAGGCGAGAGCTGCACAATATGTCATTCACTTGACCAGACTGAATAATGAAAGGGTATTGATAGAGGTTGATCAGAAATGTATAATTGAAAGATATTAAAACGGGGTGTTTACAATCGTCATGGGCGGAGTTTCGCCCTTTCCGAGCGTGCAACAGTACAGAGTTGTAACTAGGGAACTGCTTGATTTCTCCCATACAATTAAACTGATATGGTTTATTGTCAGCTTCTTCGAAAGCTTTCGGAATGCACCAAATTTTATAACATTTTCCTTGATGTAGGTAGAGTTGCATTTTTGGAATTAACGATTAACTATTTTGCTAAATATTTGATTTTGTATTTTTTCACTGTTTCAGAGCTTGTAACTCGCCATTAATTCTCAATATTCTAAAACAACTTATGTAATTTCGTAGGATTTTTTCTGCTCTTTCTAAATATGTGCTTCGTTTTTATGTAGCATTATCGATAGTTTAGCAATGAGGGTTTTTTTACAAATTTCCGATTTTTCATTCTATTTGCTGTAACTTGAAAATTATTGAGATCCGGCCAGGCATTATATACTGATTTATGCTCCGTGTGATCTCCACTATTACCCCTATTAATATTGGACCCCTTTAACGGAACACCCTGTATATTGAGTCGTTAGGAAAGTCGTGTCCTTTTGTGAAAATTAATTCGTACCAGAAAATTCTATCATTTAATTAATAGAGATTGATTCCGATATCTAATGTCTAATAATTGCCTGGAAGAATTTTCCGGTACGAATTGATTTTCCGAAACGGAAACTACTTTCCGAACGACCCAATACCAACGTATATAAAAACTACTGTCATCAAAATTCGTAAGCTTTCTCCTTTGAATACCAGTAGTTCCGTTTAGTTATCTGCCACTTATTTGCCTTCGAAATCTGTAATGATTTTCTGCTATCAAATAACGCGAAGATAAGTAACCTGAAATACTTTTAACTAAACAGTTCTCCATTCGAGGGAGGGGCCTCAACTTATACGCCCGAATATTCGGTGTTTTAAAACTAATTTCTTTCGTGTTGCAAGTTGCGAGGGTTTTCTTCAATTGAGATTGCTTGATACCCACCACATTTTTAAACAATAATTTTCTCTGTATTTTCGCATTTTTTAATTTGTATTGAATAATGCGAATATAAGTACTTACCGGGTGTCCCAAAAAGGACTGACTGATTTAAAAATTCAATAACTTGCAAACGGTGACAGATATTTAAAAAATTCTTGCAGGAGGGTTATGCATAAGGTCAAAAGTTTTTTTACAGTGATTTTCAATTTTAGTTCGAATTACAAACAATAGATGGCGCTGCGCTCAATAGACGGTGAATTCAGGCTCAATTTTTGGTACTTCGTGGCCCGGATAATACATTTCCATCTCCTTTTTCAGCATGGAACAACAGAAAGGACCAGAAATCGAGCCTGTATTTAGCGACTATTGCTTACAGCGCCATCTATTGTTTGTAATTCGAACTAAAATCGAAAATCACTGTAATAAAACTTTTGACCTTATGCATAACCATCCTGCAAGAATTTTTTAAATATCTGTCACCGTTTGCAAGTTATTGAATTTTAAAATCAGTCAGTCCTTTTTGGGACACCCGGTATATTAAAAAAGGTAAAAATCAAACAATCTGAGTAAATCATGGAACTATGAATAACGAGGGACTACACATATCCTCAAAATGGTAAAGCTTCAACTGTAACCGGTTTCACTGTTCTCATTACATCCGGGGCAAGCTTCCAACAGTAAATTTGAACAGAAATTTTCTCCTTATTTAAATGCTTTATTAATCCAGAATTTCAGTCATAATTATAGGCCAAAGCAGATATTTATTTTTACTGGTGGAATATTACTCTGCTGTTGACAGGCCATGACAGTCTTTTCCGCCATATTGTGACAACCTAAATAACATCCTGTCCAGTGTTACCAGTGGGCTACTTTTTTTTTAATTCAGATTTCTTGATTGGAACCACTGTTTTGAAACGGTAAAATTCCCTTTGTTTTTGCCTTAATTAATATGTCATTAAACAACGCACATTTTACATTTTCAAAAAAGTGGTGCCAATCAAGAATCTGTTTTTAACAAAAGTAGCCCATCTGGCAACACTGCTACTGTCAGTATCAGTGAAAGAGATTATAAACCCGGGACAACTCCCACAAGTAAAATTAAACAGAAATTTTTTACCATATTTGAAAGAGAAATTTTGCACGAATAAGCCGCTAAAATAAGGCAAAATTTTCTATTCAAAATTTAGTGGTATAAGTTTGTTTCGGTGGCAAACAGAAACTGTTGATCCGATGTAAAGAAAATCAACTGCCATCTTGTGACATCCTTCTCAGTTACTTCACTCGGAACTGGTAGACTCCATTGAGTAAACAAATCCGCTAAATTATAAACACTTATCATCTTGCAGAAATTTTCTCCTTATTTCACGAATAAATAAGGCGGACACTTCTGTAAATAATTTGTGGTTTCACGTGGAATGTATTAGGTCTACCGGAAAGTTCTGTCCGATAATGATATTTCACGCCTACTTTTTATTAAAATTCAGATTTCTTCATTGACACCACTTTTTTGAAATGATAAAATTCCCAAAGTTTTTACCTTAATTGTAGCGTAAAAATGATGGGAATTTTACAAGTTCAGAAGAGTGACGCCAATAAAGAAGTTTGAATTTTAAAAAAGTGGACGTGAAATAACATTATCGGACAGAACTTTCCGGTAGACAAATAGTTTCACCACACTGCTACAAAATAATTTTTTTTACATAAATTTGAAGAGAATAAACGGTTTGAAAATTTATTCTATATTTGTGTTCGAGAAATAATTAATATCTGACCTAAATATAATAATAAAAACACTCTTTAAGAAAATAGAAAGGTTCAATTTAACTAAAAGTAAAACCTAATAAACTGATAATTATGTACGCTAACCATGAGATGTTAAAAACTGCTTAAAAAAATCATCATATTTTACTGACTTCGGAACCCTCAAAAATTTTAATTACCTCATTTGAATAGTTTGATGACATGTATGTCACATTTACAGCGTATTTTATTTTCCTTTAACAAAAATATTGAACAAAAATAAGTAAAATGACGACGTACGCACTTGAAACAATTGAGTTTTTTTTATGTTTTTTATGAACCTTCAATTGAAAGGGTCCAATTATTTTTCAACACAATAAAAATAAAATGAAAAAAATTTCAAATACTGGTGTTGAATAAAAATGTTTCTTCTAAAGAGTATTCTTACCAAAAGAATGGCATTTCAAGTTGAAACTCGTGGTCGGAAAATGACAAGAAATTTTTCATAATAAGCGCAGTGTTACCAGATGGGCTACTTTTTTTAAAAAAACAGATTCGTGTTTGGCACCACTTTTTTGAAAATGTAAAATATGCCTTGTTTAATGACATATTAATTAAGGCAAAAACAAAGGGAATTTTACCGTTTCAAAAAAGTGGTTCCAATCAAGAAATCTGAATTTAAAAAAAGTAGCTCACTGGCAACACTGAATAAGCGGAGCATCGAATAGTGGTATCCGATTTTTTTAAATAAAAAATAAATGTTTATTTATCATTCTTTGTTAAAAAATGAATCTAAAATATTCGGAAGAAGATTTAACTTTGCGATATTTAATTGTTTTAATAAAAATTGCATGGTAACAATTTATATAAACAGAGCAAAAAGAAAAACACATTTAAAATTGAGTTTGCGTGGCCTGATTACGCAAACGTCTTCAGTTGTTTATGAATAATCATCGCCTTAGGTGAAAATTATTATCCGAAAAAGTGGAAGGATTTTAAACCTGCAGTAATCTGTCTCTTCTGTTATATTAAATATAATGGAAAATAAAATTTCAAAACATATTTAAGTTTTTATACTTTTAGATTTTTTAAATTCTGCCTAATACTTAATTAAACTCAAGTTTCCAGTTCGCTTTTCTTTTCTAATTTTTGTGGAACTTTTAGAAATGATTAACTATTTGAATCATTTTTACAGACATAACTGTCCTTGACTCACCTATAAATGTTCATCATAAAAATTATACTTCAGTAGTTTTGATATGCTGTGTTCACAGTCCTACATGTTCTCTGCCACTATTTTCAAACAAATGTTTTCTAATTATGTTTCTTTAACCCTTTCAGGGGCAAGGTACTTGTATTCGTGTAATGTTAAAATAATTGAATGACACCAGTATTTAAAAGAAAATTTATTTTTAAGGAAGTAAAAGTATATTTTCGAGTACTTAATAAAAGTGAAAATTTCCTAAAAAAATTCTGGTGCCAATGTTGTAATTAAGGATTAAAACTATGTGATGCCATAGCGGCATCACCGCCCTTCAAGTGGTTAAAGTACAGTATTTTTTGGTGTATAAATCGAAACCAAACTTTGAGAGGAATAACATATCTTTACGTTGGAACACCAGTATTTTGGAAAAGTTTTCTTCCCATTTTTAAATCTCAAAATTCGTAGTAAATTGCTGAGATTATATAAGGAGAAGCATCGTGTTGAAATTTTCATAAGCATCTTTATAATTATTTTCATTAGCAACCCGTCTTGTTCTCGCAATGCTGGGAAATCAATAAATATGTGCCACATCTGAATATTTAAATAATATAAAAAAAATACGCGTACACTTTTCATAATCATTTTCATTAGCAACGTATTTTCTTTGCGTAATTCTTGAAAAAAATTAAAAATCTCCCTCTTATGCAGATTTAATTATTACAGAAATTATCTTATATAGTTATATAATTTTTTCCATTAGCAACCTATCTTCTCTCCGTAATGCTGAAAAATATTAAAAATGTGCCTCATCTGCAGACTTTATTGTTGCAGAAATTTTCATATACATTTTTATAATTATTTTAATTATCTACCCATCTTCCCTGCTATATGTTGCGAAATCATTCTGAATCATCTGCAGATTTAATTAATATAAAAAATTTCATAGATATTTTTCATAATCCTTATCATTATTAAATTGTCTTCTCTGCGTAACTCTATGGGAAAAAAAAATCTGTCACATCTGTAAATTTAATTAATATAAAAAATTTCATATATATTTTTCATAATAATTTTTATTAGTAACCATCTACTCTATAATTCCGGAAAAAAAATTAAAAATCTGCCTCATTTTCAGATTTCATTCATAATTAGGTTATAACAGGTCCCTTTTTAAACTTAAAAGAAAATTAAAGCACTTCTCTGCTACCTGTATGCTTTAATAGAAATATTTGCCTTATTTAATCTAGAAGTTCTGCCATTCAATAAGGGCAATATTCGTTGTAAAAAATAGTGGTACCACAAAAGATTAAACTTGACAGCCATGCATACAGTGCCCTAATGAGCCATTCACGGGGCTGCCTCTGTTATGAAAATTTGCAGCAGCAATCACGTCAATCTGGTCTTCAGTGTCACGCGTCCTAATTAAAACTGCTAATGGCTCTTACTTTCTGTAACGCTATATTCCAATAGTAATCTTATTTAATCACAGACATTTAAATTTATTCTATGATTAAACAAAGTAAAGGTTATTATTTGAAAATAGTTATATTCAAATGTAAGGACCACAAGCTTTCTGCAATCTTGCAGAAAATAGCGATGGTACTCAAAGAAAAGAAAAGAAGCCGGAAGACGTTGTCATCACAGTTCAAGAATCTTTTTTTCTAATTCTGTCAATCAAAAACAGAAGAGTTCCAACTACTGGCAAGATACATGAATTTCTATGTGTATTTAGACGCCTTGCAATATCTCGCATATATGGAGTCGACTCAGTAATAAGAACCCGACTTCAGACACACATGTATATTTCATGTAAAAATATCAACATATTTGCACTTTTTAAAAACCTTTGTATGACGGGGATATGTTATTTGTTCCTCTTAAGAGATATACCACTCTTAAATGTTCAAAACATTGAATTATTCGCCGGTCCGTATAAAAAAATTCTAAAACTGTACTTCTTATAGCTAGAGACACATCAGATTCGTGGAACTATGAATAAAGAGGAACTGACATATGCTCAAAATGGTGAAGCTTCAAATGTAACTGATTTCGCAGTGGCTCATTACAGCCGGGGCAAACTCCCATCAGTAAAGTTCAATAGAAAATGTCGATTTATTAATCTAGAATGGCTTTTATAATTACTGCCAAAAACAGATAGTTATCTTTGTTGGTGTAAGTTTACTTCGGTGGTAGTTATGACCTAAGTTTCCGCCATATTGTCTAAGTGACCTCCTATCAGTGTCAGTGAAAAATATTATAATGCCCATGCCAACTTCCACCAGTTAACACTTTCATCGCGGCAATGGCGCGCCTTTGTCCCACCCTTTGCGCTAAGAGCCTGAACCGTTTCTCGCAGCGCTAAAATTGAAACAAAACACAAATTCATTTAAAACTTGTTTATTTTACATTGAAAAATAATAATAACATTTCTCAATATAATGATTTGTTTGTCCTTACAAACATAAAAAAAATAATAATAAAATGTCGTGTGCATTTGGGAAAATCAATTCGCACCAGAAAATTCTGCCCCGTAATTATTAGATACCAGATATCGGAATCAATGTGTAATAATTAAATGACAGAATTTTCCGGCACGAATTGATTTTCTTTGAGTGATAGCTAATATTTCTGGAAGACGAGTTATCTCGTCCCTCGGTTTAACCCCTTAAGTGCCACAGACGTATATATCCGTCGCGCATAGTCGATGTGTTAAGTGCCACTGACGTATATATACGTCAGTCCAAAATATTGTCCTTTATACTGCGCTGTACCAGTAAAACCACGCCCACAGCTTTGGTTGGGTTGGGTTGATTTTTGACGGCCAATTATCTACACGAGGGATATAGGCCCGGGGGGAGTGCCCTCCGTGGGGGTCTTTCTAAGGGAACCTCATCCTTATTAACGCATGGAAGATCCACGGCTCGAAGAAAACCACGGAAACTCCGAACGATTAGGCCGACGGGCGCGATTGGGATCGAACCCAGCACTTCCCGTCTACCAGCTTCGAGAGCAGAACCTCTCGGCCACTGGTGGGGCCCCCACAGCTTTGGAACTAAAAAAAAGAAAAAGAAAAAAGAAAAAAAGACTTTGAAGGTGTTTTTGAAAGACTGACCTATTTCACAGGAGAAGGGGTAGAAAGAACTACCTTCACAAAGGCTATCGCACTGAGCTAGTGACGTGAAAATAAAAGCGAATTTTTTTTCCAGATTTGACACAGCTCCGCCCTTTTTGTACACCACTATTATTTTAGAGAAAATATTGTTTGAAAGAAAATAAGTTAAAACTGGTGTGAATGAATAAGAACAAAAAACTTCTTAAAGCACCATCAAAAATTATTAAATGCGCTAGGCCTTTCGAAAGTTCTGAGTCTTTCTTCGTCAGGCGCAAAGAAGACGTCCTTCTACTTTAAGGACACCGCGCCGGTAAGGGTTAAGGGGTTAGAATAAAGGTCCACAGTCCTTTCAGAAATTGTAAGACTACTTTAAATTTCAAAATAATGAAATAAATATGAGTTCTAATTATAGTTGAAACAAAATAAGTATGATTTTAGAACTACATCTTACAATTACGTTTCAATAAACTTGAATATTTTGATAAATAAAGATTTTAATAATATATTAGAGATAAATAAAAAATAAGATGTTCAAAATTACAAGATGGCTTTCCCCCCCCCCCCCCAAAAAAAAAAAAAAAAAAAAAAAAAAAACGGTTTGAAATTAATGTAGTATCAATTCTCTGTTTTCTTATAACTTCAAACACTGTGTCATTCATTTTATTGTCTAGGTTATTTGGCTTTGTTTCAGAAATATTGCGTCATTCTCTTACGTTTTATACTTCCACTGATTAAAAGCTTTATTTTTGGTATAAGCACTATAAATTAAAACACCTGAAATTCTTTGCATAGCATTACAATCTGGACATGGACAGAACCATGACGAACCATCAACATCTTCTTTTTAAGACTATTCCTGGGTACCTGTATGTGTCGGACAAGAATAATTGTCCGGTTCAAATATCCACTCAGACACTATTACCAGTGGTCTACGTTTTTTTAACCCCTTAAGTACCACAGACGTATATATCCGTCGCGCATAGTCGATGCGTTAAGTGCCACTGACGTATATATACGTCAGTCCAAAATATTGCCCTTTAAACTGCGCTGTACCAGTAAAACCACGCCCACGGCTTTGGAATTCAAAAAAAAGAAAAAGAAAAAAGAAAAAAGACTTTGAAGGTGTTTTTGAAAGACTGGCCTATTTCAGAGGAGAAGGGGTAGAGGGAACTACCTTCATAAAGGCTATCGCACAGAGCTAGTGACGTGAAAATACAGGCGAATTTTTTTCCATATTTGACAAGGCTCCGCCCTTTTTGTACACCACTATTATTTTAGAGAAAATATTGTTTGGTTTGCCGTTCACTTTTCCCCTCTTTATTGCATTGTTATTTTGATGTCACTACCTCAGCCTCATAGCTTTAGCCATGCAGATTCTCGAATTTCGTTGGAGTATGTCCGATACTGATGATAGAGAGTTGGATGACGACTTTTCGTCATCTTCTGGATCAGAGACGTCAGAATGTGATATGTCAGATGAAGAAGATTCAGATAACGACTATTCTATGAAAGATGCGAGAAACTGGGTACGATTGGATATAAAAAATTTATCTATGCCAACTTCACGGTTTCCATTTTCGGGACAACCAGGAATAAATAAAAATGTAACAGATGTTACGAACCCACTTACATTTTTTCATCAGAAGCTGGTGCTTCATATTGTTACAGAAACGAACCGTTTTGCAGAACCAGTATAACAACCAGCATCCTGGAAAAGAGAAATCAGGGACGAAGTTGTGGCGTCCAACAACTATAGAAAAAATATATGTTTTTTTAGGTACACTTATTCTGCAAGGAATACTTGTAAAACCTCACTTTGCGCTTTACTGGTCTAAAAATAAATTGATCGAAACTCCAATTTTTGGGAAATTTATGAGCAGAAATCGCTTTCAACTTATTATGAAATTTCTGCACTTTTCTGATAACAGTACTTTTGATAAAAATTCACATCCAAATCTAAAACTAAGTAAAATATGGCCTGTTTTTTCTGACATGATGAAGACATTTTCAAGTGTCTATACACCTGAAAGGGACCTGAGCATTGATGAGAGCTTGATGCTTTTCAAAGGCAGGCTATCATGGGTACAATACATACCAATGAAAAGAGCTCGCTTTGGAGTAAGACTCTTTGTACTTGCTGAAGCAGAGACAGGATATATTCACAATACGATCGTGTACACAGGGCAGAGTACAATCTTTGATAAAAAGTATGAGAGCTATTGAGTCGCAACAAAAGCAGTGATGACGCTTATTGAACCTTTTTGGAGAAAAGGTTATTGTGTAATTGCGAACAATTTTTATCTCTCACCAGAATTAGCAGATATTCTTATGCAAAATTTAACGGACGTATATGCAACTCTTCATCCTAATCGACGTGATTTGCCGGAAAATTTCAACAAACTTACTTTGAAGAGAGGCGAAATAGCCGCTTCCCAAAGAGTCAACATTACCGTGTTGAGATGGCGTGACAAAAAAGATGTTTCGTTTCTTAGTTCTATCAATAGAGCAAATTGCTCTGAAACTGAAGAAAATGTCATGAAGCCAGCTATTGTTATAGATTATAACTTGAAGATGTGTGGGGTTGATAGAGCGGATCAGGCATTAGTTTGTTATTCAACAACACGAAAAAGACAGAAGAGGTATTATTTAACAATATATCGCCATCTATTAGATATGGCTTTTTGGAATGCCTTTACATTACAAAAGAAACAACTCGGTAATGTTGATAATTACAACTTCCGCACGAATTTGGTGGAACGTATGTTTGAAAAATTTCATATTACTCCCCCACAACCTGCCAAATGACAGAAATTAGAAAGTGGATGTCCTTTACGACTTTCTGCTAGACATTTTCAGGACTTAGTAACATCAACGTCTTCAAAGAAAAATGCATCGAGAAGATGTGTGGTTTGTTCAATGAAAAAAATTCGCCGTTAATCCCACTATCAATGCACTGAATGTGATGTTGGTTTATGTGTCCAACCATGCTTCAGGATATATCACACGGCCACTAAGTTCGAACATCTTTTTTATCATATTGTTACACTATAATTTTACATATTTGGTATAAATTTTGTACATAATTTTTGTATTTTCGTTTCTTTTTATATTTTCGTGGAAGTACACAATGTTTATATTAAAAGCTTGTCTCTTATTTCCCCCAATACACCGCATAACTACGTGCGCCTGTTTGGAAAACTGTGGCACGGGGAATGAATCTCGTAAGTTTTTCTCGGCAGGTAAGAGATTACAATAACTACTAATTGTTTAATATTTTACTTATGACAGTAATTTTTACTCGTGTTGCAGATGTGCAGTACAAGAAAAACGTTATACGAAAAACACATCTCTGATTTTATCATTATTTTTGCAGTGCAATAAAACTTTCCATTAAATCACATATCATTTTTTTGAAAAAAAAAATCAAATAATGCATAAAGACATGACATAAAGAATCCGACTAAAATGAACGCAAGAAAAACTTTTTTCGTATAATGAAACGGATAGAACCAATATTGTTACCAACAAATTGTTGGTTCTAAAGCGTACTTATTTATCGGAAGAGAATCAATAAATCATATTCGAAAAATATGAATTATTTACCTAGATGAATTTTTACATAAAAAGTTTTTTTTTTCGGAAATATGGTTTTGTTCACGTAAAACTCACTCCTGACTCTTTTGTTCGAGATATATACAATAGTTTCCTATCGGTAGCTTAAGGGCACAGCTTTCAGTTATTAGTGAATCCAGAAAAATTAAAAATTGAATGGAACATCTTCTATCTCTCAATGATTGTTTACAGAGTTCGCACGCTCTTAAGCCATGCCCCATTTTGTAAGACCACTAAGTTCTAACTGTGGCACTTGGGAGTGAATCTCGTAAGTTTTTCTCGCCCCGGAAGGGGTTAAAGTGTTAAAACAATGGATATATGAATAAAGAGGAGGAGATATATAGTGTACTGCAGGGGTGGCCAACTGTGGCACGCCCGATACCACTAAAATTTTACAGAAAACGTCGAATTGTTGAATCGCAGAGATTCGAAGATTGGATAAGTCAATGATTAGTATAAAATTTTAGTGGTGTCGGGCGTGCCACAGTTGGCCACCCCTGGTGTACTGTTTACCAGTTGCGTCTGAAGTAACTGAGGAGGTTGTCACAAGATGGCGGCTGCTTTTTTCAAATCGGATCCGATACAGTTTCAAAATATCGCCGGGGTAAGCTTCCCACCAGCATAATTGAATAGATAATTTTCTCATATTTAAGCGTCTTATCCATGGAAATATTTTCTGGTGTCAGTTTGACAATTAAAATAGTCAGATTGCATCACTGGTTGTCACATTATGGCAAAAATAATCCTTCAGCCAGACATTCGATTTTGTATTCAGGCATTACAAAAGAAGTGTTGCACAAATTTTCAGGGTGCCTCAAATACCTACTCAAAAATGTTCAACAGCTCTCCTACTATGTGTGTTATGTATGCAATGCCTAAAAGAATATCTTAAATTCGTTTGCCTCAAAATGTATATTTTTTGCACTCGAAAGGTGACTCTCAATCACCAGATGAGTGAGAGTCACTTCTCGAGTGCAAATGCTTAAAATGTGTATTTTGTTAATTATGAACAAGGTTTCTCTTTGACAATTTGATATTTTTCATGCAATCTTCAAGGATCACATTTTTATAGCTTAACACCGAACCTAAACATGTAAGAAATTTATATTTTAAAAATAAAGTTGAAAGAATACATATTGTTTTTTAAGTTTATCTATGCATATAAATATATTCTGTAGGTGAAAAAATGTGCATATTTAGATTTATTTTTACGATATAGATATAATTTATGATGCCAAAACGCCAAGTAGTTTCAAAGGTATTTGGCGTAATTCTTAAAAAAAATATATTTTGACACAAATCACTTTAAAATACATTTGTTTAAAATTTCAAAGAGCCAATTTTATATCATATACTTGTGGTGCGTGTAACAGCGTGTTAACAGTATAAGTAGAATTACCTATTCCGGCTAGGTCCACGGGTTTTTGTAGAAGTCACATATCTGGTAACTGCTATGCTTTTGGTCACCGTTATTTTCGAAAAGTTTTTTTTAGCTTTATTCACTTAATGAGACATCTGCGATAAAATAAGTCTCATTTTACCGTTCTAAAATACTGGTATTCAAAAATCGTAGCAATTTGCACTTATGTGACTTATACTAAAAATACGCATAGAACTGGCCTTCTATGACCAGGATTGCCACTTTGAACATTTTTAAATTCAGAAATTCCGTTTTTCTATTGGGAAATCCAAAAGATTTTTTTTTAATTTATGTAATTACGAAATCTCTGCCAATAAATAAAGGAAAATTTCCTATTCGGAGTTCGTTGGATCAACTCAGAATTTCTAGATAAAAAAAAAAAAAACTAATCTGGCAAATCCTGGCTCATTATGTTTCCAAATTGTGGAACCTAAAATATTGCAAAATGAAATAAATATTTGAATGAAAAGTAAACAACAGAATTTTTTTAAAGCTGTTTTGGGTGAACAATTTCTTACTTTTTTTTGGAAAAATCAAATACTACTCTCACACTAGTGCTGCCTGCTGTCTCGCGTATAAAGGGGCTCCAAATGCTCAGTACAGCAGTATTTTAAATTAATTTTCATAACTTTCACTAACGACAGAATTATCTGTGATTTAAGATGGTGAAATAAACTGTATGAAATTGGTGGTTTCCAGAGCAGTTGGATCATTGATTTACGCAGGACACCAAGAAACACAATGTAACACTTTACGACAGACTTCTTGTTGAAAGTCGTTTGCCACAACATCAGAAAGGTAAATTTCGCTTTAATATTACAGCGAAATTTCTGGCAATAATTAAGGCAATTTTTTTAATTCTAAAATAATGGTGACAGTGTAATTAATAAATTAAAGCAACGAGTATACTCATGGTTGGCAGCGAATGGGTTAAGATAAACGAAACATAGATTTTAGATGTTAAAATAACATAATTAATAGCAATTTTAATAAAAACATAAAATTATCTTTCAACGAAATGTATATTTTAATTACGACCGTGAAATACGAGATAAATAACGTGTCCGTCCATTTGAATAGCAGTATATTTATATAGAAATCTTCGTCCTATTTAGTCGCAGAATAAGTTTTCGAATTGTACATTTTAAAGATGCAAAAACAAAATCTAAAATACTCTTAAGTACCCGAAGGGAATGCTACTTCTCCCCATTTTGGCCCAATTTATATTGGGCTGTCCGGCAAGCTCGTGCCAATTTTGAGGAAAATTGAAACGCAGAAGATTTAAATTTTAATATACATTTATTAAATTATGTAGGTGCCAATCTGTTCTACAACCTTTCTTCATCTGTTCAGAAGGCTTACATTGCTTTCTTTACAAAACATTTGTGATTTTCTGTAAAAATACTTATCGTGGTGATTTACTGATGTCATTCAAAGAATAATGTTTTTCTCAAAGGAATTTTTGAAAGAAATAAACAAATAGCAGTCGGACACAACAATGTCTGTGGAGTAGGTTGGGTAGGGGAGAACGTCTCAGTCATATGCAAGGAGTTTGTTTTTGACAGTCAAATATGAGTGGCCTGATGGTTTCATAATGGAAGATAGCACATCGTCTGTTTGCGAATTCGGGGAGTTTTCCTGGCTGTTACTGCCTTCAGTTCATTGAGTTTCGAGCAGTATTTTTCAGAGTTCATAATCTGATTTGGCTGAAGTACCGTCTAGTTGACCCAGTAGCACCAAATAGACAGCAGCACATTCTTCTGGTAGAGTCCAGATTTAGCAACAGTAATGGGACTTATGTCACGGCTTGATCAGGATTGTTTGCGTCCCAGGTTTTTATAAAGTATCCAACTTTCGTCCACGGTGACCAATCTTTTCAAAAAAGGATGTTCTTTTTCGCAGACCTGAAATGCGGTCTGGAATGTTGCGCTCCGACAGATAATGGGCAGGGCGCCCGCTGTTAACTATTTTCATATTCTATTCGTACCAGTATTTTCAAAAATAAGTTGATATTAGCTTCTTTTGTAGATGTTTTCAAAGTATATGTGAAAGATTTTTATTTTCAAAAAGTGGCGTGAGATAAATTTAAAAATATCACGTGAGTTGAGAAACAAACTTTGATTGTCAGAAACAAACTCCTTGCATTCGTTTCAGACATTCTGACCCTCCCTCCCTACTCACCGGGCATTGATTCGCCCGACTATTCTTTGTTTCTTTTTCTCAAAAATTCTCTTTTCCAAAAAAAATTTTCACTCTTTGAGTGAAACAAAAAAGCATTTCGATGAGTATTTCGCCGTCAACTCACAATTGATTTGGAAAGAAGGCATTATGATAACTCTGGGCAGATGGAAGAAGGTTGTAGAAAAGAATGACACTTATATAATGTACGGATTTAAGATGAGAGGGGGTTGCTGTTCTATTCCTTCATACCCATAACCGCAAATATCGGTCATCGGTGCTTGTCTTAGCTCTTGCTCGTCCTTTGCTGAACCTTCTGGAGGCCGAACCAGTGGTTTGAAATTGTTGTGAAAGCCTATGAACAACAGGAGGACTCATATGTAGCCATCTGGCAACCTCTGTTGGATTTTGGCCTATATCCAATCTTTCAATAGCTCTATATCGCAGTTATGCGGACAAATGATACCTCAATGTCATACTAATGAATTGACTATCTCAGTTTTCTTATTTCATAATCACAGCGACACCAGCAACCGTACTCTCTATCATGCATTTTTATGCTCCGCACAGATGACGCAATCCGATTGCAGCGCAACTAATTTTCATTTTGCAGTTTTAATCAGCATCTTTCCGTTAACAACATATCCAATTTTCATACGGATAGGTTAATTTGTGAACCAGTTATCGCTCTTTTTGTGATTTTTCCTTAATTTTTGGAAACCACTGTAGTATGAGAAGATCTATCAAAAATCATTTTTGAGAATCAGGTAAGTAGTATTATTACTATAGACATAGATGCGAACCTCCCGATTACTTTAATACCCGTAAATTATTCAAAAATGTTTGGTTTATTTAATTGCAGAAATTGCGCGATTGTATAAAACTAGTATTTACGCATAAAAATAGCGGTATTAAAAAATTGGGGAGGTTTGCAACTATGCTATAGTAGAACTTTATTTATGTATTAATAGTTACAAACGGACTAACATACAGTTCATTAACGCATTACAATAGTAGAATGTTGCCTGTTGTCCGCAGGGTATCAAACTACTACTATTTTAGAACAGAAAGATTTGTCTCATTCAATGAGATAAATTTTATGAATAAATAAGGCGAATATTACGTTTCGGCATTTGTTTTGGCAAACTTTTTTCAGGAAAAAAGCTTGAAGACTTTGAATAAACTTTAGTGATATATCGGAGAAACATTCTTCCACATTATATGAAGATGGAATTTGTATTTCGTCTCAGAGTTGGATATTCATAATCGTTTGGAATTCACATAACCTTCAAATCTATATCAAAATATTGTCTTAGAGCGTAAAAGTTTTCCTGCTCCAACATAACGTTGTACAAGGAGAAAAATAAACAATAATACATAATTACTTATACATTTAATTAATTATATTTATTAAATAAGTTAGTACCACGTTATAATTCAGAGAGCTATAGCATGTATTATACAAATAAAAAACTCAATTATCAATAACATTAACCGCAATATAATGACAAAAGTTTAGATCAAGAGTAACAAAAACGTACTACAAATAGGTTAATGTACAATTTTTACCGCAGTTGTATGTAACACGGTAACGCCCAGTGATTTTAGCTAACAATTTTAACATAAGCATTTGCAGACGATTACTTCCAGACTTTTCTGTTTGATATTTTTTTTTATGTTTCTTTATGTTATATTGCAGAATATTTATCGTATGTACCAAGATAGTGTATACAGGGTTAGCATAGATGGCTCATAAGGTTTCAATAGACTATTCATGTAAAAATATACGATGAAAAAAGACGGGTGATATATGAAAATATACATACACTCACCAAGTTTCTGGTTCATACTATAAACGTTCAAATTGTGAGCGCTCTTTTTCACACGCAACGGATCCCGATGGTAATCAGTTCCATCCATACGTTCAATAGCATGTTTCTTTCAATGACCGTCATAGCAGCAGTCACGCGTTCCTGCACGCGAGTCATTAACGCACGCGAGACGGTATTTAAACTTGGTGAGTGTATGCATCTTGTCATGTATCACCCGTCTTTGTAAGTCGTAAACCTCTCAATTGGTGTTTCCAGTTGTCCCACGAAAATCAGGGCTCAAAATTCTCCTGGGCACCACTAATTTCTTACAGTTCATTTCGCTATCTTTAATTGCAGATAGTTCTGCATTTACTTTAAAATACTGGTGTCCATAGCATTTGGAGCCCCGAATTACGCGGGACATCTGGGAACACTACACTCGATGCACAATGTTTTGAAACCCGATGAATCATCTAAGCTAACCCTCTATACTGTATATATATAGCTGCCAAGTTTTACGCTTTTTTCCTCCCACTATTCTTTATCAGATAAAGTTGTATTATTTAATAATCGAAAACACAAGATTAAATAAAGCACATTTTTCTGGTCAAAAATAGTGGGAGGAAAAAAGCGTAAAAGTTGGCAGCTGTGGTATATGTCAGTTTAGCTTAGATTTTTAATTTAGAAAATCCAAAATCATACCAGAAATTTCGAAAAATAACTTTTGCTTTATTTAATGAGAACCATTTCGTGATTACTTAAAGTGTAGATACCTCATTTGGTACTTCCCCTATGAATTCAGAATTTCTGAAAAAAAAGGAGATCAAACTGGCAAGTCAAGTATATACTCGTATTTAAATCGACCTCTCCATTCAATAATGTGACGACTGTTATTTATGAAAACGAGTATACAATGAATTTTCCTCTTAAAAAATGGCGTTCAACTTATACAGTTATACGGTAAAACAGGTGGTTCATCTGTTGGTTCTTTTTTGAACTATGAATATCTCACACGTTATTTGGGTCAGCTGTCATGTGTTATGCATGTATGAACTGTCAAATGTATGCCATTTGTAATTAGGGATTCGTTGACAACACAACAACGGTGCAACGGCACACACTGCTTGCCAAACCATAAACATATTGAACGAGAAATTTCCAGATCGCGTAATTTCAAGAAATTCTGATGTGATTTGGCCGCCAAGATCGTGCGATTTAACCCCAACGGATTATTTTCATTGGGGATATCTGAAAATTAGTGTACGCCAATGCCCCCCGCACTCAAACGTAACATCAGGGCAGAAATTTCGACCATGGATCCGCTCGTTCTGAGAAAAGTCATCGAAAATTTTTATGTTCGGATGATGGCATGTAAGCGGAGCCGATGTGGTCACATGTGTGATATTGTATCCCATACATAAATGGCATAGACCCAACTTCCATGTTCAACAAGGAATTTCAATTTTCACCCATAGAAAATGCATTTTCTTTCATAATAAAATAAGAACCAGCCGATGGACCACCTTTTATATAAGGTACTTTGATAGACAGTTTTAAATACGGCAAGAAATTCTTCACACGTTGGAATGTGTCTTTGTTATGCTAGAAAATCCAAAACGACGATTCCATCCTTCAAGAAACAAACAAAAAAGAAATTTCGTTGAGAAATATGTGACGGTACATTTAATTTAACCCTATGAAGGAAGACAAAGTATTACTTTCGCACCTTAATTTTAATGCCCAATTGACATGTTTTTTCTGAAATGCTTGTATAAAATTTTACTTTTATAATTTATTGTCCATTTATTTTCAAATAATTTTCTACGTACTTTCATGTGAATTTTCAATATTACAGCATATATATATATATATATATATATATATATTGATGCTGGAGGAGCTAATATTGTTTTCGCACTAAATATCTTTAAGAATATTAACTGTCTCCAATATATACCTTTGACTCCAATATATACCTTTGAATCTCAAAAGCAAAATTCTGATATAACCTAATATAAATATAAGATAATAAAAGGAATTTCTCTATACGAGTAACATTTATATACATATATTCATTATATCCTCTTTATTGAAAGAACTGTTGCATTTACTTATTTATTCTCATATCTTATATGCACAAATAACAAATTCTATAAAAGTAATTCCGTTTCGCAACTGGGCTGTTTTCTTATTTTTCCGCAGTATTCCAAACAGTGCTTGCTTAGATCTGTATTTTTTATTGTATCACGCAAAATGCAAGTTATTTGTTTCTCTATTGAAACCTTTTTGAATATTCACCTTTTATTCTCCGTCGGTATTTTAAAGTACCATTAGAGAAAATTTAATATAAAATCCATTTAATAAATAAATTATTTATTGATAAAAGTAGATCTTATTTTGTACAGGGCTCCCACTCGGTTCGCTCTTTGTACACCACTTTTATTTGAAATAAAATCTTCTTTACAAATTGCTTAGAAACAGAACGGGAAAAGCGTTTTTCTTGCAATTGTTGCAGAAACCTACCACGAATTTCTTTCTAAAAAATTTACTGCAAAAAATTACTGTGTAGTAAAATTTGTGGTCGTTCTAGTCTTAACCCCTTCAAGAGCGGTGGTTCATTTTTGGACCACCTAATTTTAATTCCTAAATGACACATTGGCATCAGAATATTTGAATGAAAAATTTCCTTTTATTAAATAGGTGAACAAAAGCTTTTGTCTATTTGGAAATAAATTAGCTTTTAAATTCTGGTGTCATTTATTCATTTCAGCATTTTATAAATAGAATTACCTTGCCCCTGAAAGGGTTAAGAAATAAATGAGACAGTTGAAACTAAATAAGTTTTGAAGTGGTTATTTCCCCTCCTTTTTACCAAGATGTAGTTTTTCTTTTGTTAAACCTTTCAGGGGCAAGGCATTTCTGCTCAAAAAATGTTCAAATAATTAATTCACACCGGAATTAACAAACAAATTTATTTGAAAATAATCAAAAGCCTTTTTTCACGTTTATTATGAGGTCGAAATTGTACTAAAAATTACTGGGGCCATTTGAATATTTAGGCATTAAAATTAACCGTTTGCAGACTGCAAACGGCGCCCCTCAAGGGGTTAACCCCTTGAGAGGCAAGCAATTATGTTTGTGAAATGCTGAATTCCCACCGGAATCTTTGAAAAATTCTATTTCAAAATAAGTCAAAGCAATTTTACGGCTTTTTTTCCACCAAAGTTAGAAAAGTAAAATTTAATAACATTTTTCTGGTATAAAACTTCATTAATCGTAGGTGGTATATAATGTGCCTGTGCCCCTCAAGGGGTTAAAAAATGTTAATAGAAAAATTCGTAACTACAAAACCTGTCATTTTACAGATTATGTCAAAGAAATTTGTTTACATTGTTTTTATAAGTTATGCTATATTTCCATAACAGTTGTTTTTGTTAATTAATGTAAATAATATTTTAAGTGTAAAAATAGTGCTTTAACAACCGATTAATTAAATAAGATTTTTGGAAAACTTATCTTAATTTCATATCATTATTATTTAATTTTTTAAAGATATCTTCAGAGACTAAGGAAGATAATTAATGAGGTAGAAGTTTATCTTAATTCGTGTTGTATAACGTGTTAAACTTTTGATTACGAGGTTGGAACTCAGTATGTCCCAGTGACTATATTTTTACTTTATTCATTTCAATTTTCGTAAAATATTGTTTTCCATAGGCCTATATTAATTTGTTTTCAAGAGATATGTAGCAGAAAGAATTTTTTTAATAAATTGTGGTATGTTTAACCTCTAAATTCTCGCGCCCGTGACTTTCTTGTTGTATGTAGGCTACTTTTTATGTATAGTCAGAATGTTTGATGCCCAACCTTTTTTTTTTTTTTTTTTTTTTTTTTTTTTTTTTTTTAATTCTGTAATTGTCTTTATTCTTGGATCGTTTTATCTGCCATTACATAAGGCAAAAAATTTCTACGTAAAAAAAATGGTGGCAATTAAGCAGTCTGAATTTTTTTTAAAGTAGCCTACACTTATGGGGCGCGACGTTTAAGCGGTTAAATATAAAATTTTTCGCCAATACTGACCCGTAATAAAAAGGTAAAATGTGAAATAAAAAGTTTATTTTTAAACTTTAGTGTATTTTACAACACATTGTCAAAAGAGGCTCCGTACGTTGTTATGAATTTTATGCACACATTCATAATTTATCGATTAATTATGGTAGTATAGCTCTGTTGAAATGCATTTTATTATTAATAACTTTTAACCCTTTCAGGGGCAAAATACTTCTATTCTTAACCCATATAGTACATGTGCTTTCCCAAAACATCATCAGGAACATTGACGATTAAACACCATCATCCCCTAGGCATCTTGGAGGATGCAAAAAATTCTAATCAGGAGGCCCTCGAAAAACAAAAATGCCCAGTGTATAGCATCCCGTATAGCTCCCCAGGGCGTCCTCCATGTTCCTCTTCAGGACGTTCTGGAGAAGGTTATAGAAATTGATACCTGAGGAATTTGAGAAACATTAATGCCACTTAACCCCTTCAGTCCCAGTGAGTCCAAATGGCATCACGATGTCAGTGGATTTTTTAATTCCTGTATCCTGTCTTTTTCGTTGCCTCGCAGCTGGTAGACTATACACTATACGTCTCCTGCTCTTTATTCTTAACGCCACTGAGAGTACGCGCATTACATTACTAAATAAATGGTTGCACGTAAGTTATTTCATATTTCTGGAAGAATATGCATTACCGTATTACGAAAATGGCGAAACATTCCTATAATAATTCCATATTTAAATTTAAATCGCAATTCTTTTGATGTGATAACAGAATGGATTTTTTATTCAGATATCCGCATTTTCAAATTTAAAACATTAATCAGAAAAAAAATGAAATTTAGTAGAAACAAACAAAAAAAAATGCTTTAAAATGATAGTTTCTGTTCACACTACTTCTATTTTATTTTTTTTTTTTCCATTTAATGATTTCAAAGTCCCATTTTACTTTGAAAAATTTAATTTAAGAAATGTCTTTTATTGTCATAGTGGTGAGATTGGGAAACATTCTCTAAAGAATTGGAATTCTTAGAATTAAGATTGGCAGTTTTTCGTTCAAATGAACTAATTTCTTTTGGAGAAAATATTTTATTTCGGATAATGGAAGTTACAAATCATTCTTTGTTTTCATCGTCTGAAAATGCATACCAAATTTACGTATTGAAATAAATCTATACGTATATTGTTTATGGGCTCTAATACATATGGACATTCTACAAAAGAAAAAAAAAACTTTTTTGGTACGTAGTAGAATATTTTTGACAGAATATATTTAAAAAAATAAATTATGGTTTTTACTTAATATATCACATTTAAAATAGGTATTTAATGAAAATTCATGATTTTTGAATTTATTTCTTTGTATATTACTAAACAGGGGTGTAACTGTATTGCACTTTACAAAAATCAAATTTTAGAAGAAAAGTTAAGGCCACTTTCCCTACATCAACCGCTGGACGCATTCGCGCCTGCGGCCCAAACGTTCGGAGTTTTTCCTTGGTTTTCTTCGAACCTTGGGTAACCTTGCGTAAATAAGTACCCCCACCGAGGGCAACAATTTTAGGGCCCATATCCTTCGTGTAGATAATTGGCCGTGATACACAAAACCACCACACCAACACCTGCTGGATATAAGCGCAGTGAACCAACGACCCGCGCACGGTGGGTGATTTTCCTATTCTAGCTGGCCAAAAATATTTTTAGCGTCAGTATATTCCCATCGCCATGAAACTGAAAAATGCTATTGATATTCACTATTAGATGTTAGGCGTTGCATAATGCAGCGTGTAGCAGTCATAATTTCACTACAAGGACATTCAAAAGAATATCATTACATTACGGCCTATGGGGAAAAATCGCTTTGGGTGACTTTTAATGATGTTTCATAATTTCAAACACTTTGAAATTTATATACATACCTATGAAGTGCACTACTAAATGATTACTATAGAATATGATATTATAGCATTTATCGATCATTTACAGGGACACTAAAAAGAATTATGTTACATTACGGTCTATGGAGAAAAATCGTTTGTGGTGTATTTAGTTCATGTTATACAATTTCAAAACTATTTAAATTTATATATATCTCCGAGGTGCTCTATAAGATGCTTACTATTGAATATGATGTGCATAGCAATCATCTTTCATATACAGGGGCACACAAAATAAATGGTATATTTCTCTCTCTATGAACAGTAATTGATGGAAGTACATTTTCAATTGTGGAACACCTTTTTAAATTACAAAAATTGCATACTATTTAGTGTGTAAAAATTCTATAAATCATATACAGGGCTGCACGAAGCATCAGAAGTACATTTCCGCTTACTGACGGAAATTGCTGACGAGGAATTTTTAACTGTGCTATGCGTTCACCAACTGTTCTAAATTTTAGCATATTATGAATTATATGATAAATCTATAATTCATATACAGGTCTTTACAAAATTTTCAGTTACCTTTTCGACTTTAGTTAAAATTGCGTTTTTAAACGTGTTATATGTTTTACAAATTATTACTTAGACATCATTTTTCACGTTAGTAAGCTTTGAAGTTCTATTACGGTAGTCCGAATGCATTAAAAATGTTTCATAAACTGAATGACGCAAGATTTTACGTTCTTCTTGATAATTCTAATGATACTTTCTTAACGGTTCGGAAGCTAATGTGATAAAACTATTTTTGTATTATTATAATAAATCCTAAAATGTATTTTTCTAAAATTTAAGATACGGGACAAACATTCGACAGCTTTAATGAAAATCGCTGCGTTGTATATTCTTTTGTAGATTTATATTTATCTCTGCACAGAGGAACCTTATGTAAAGAATGGGAATTATAAGATATCATGAGTAAATGTCTACATTATGTTTTGCATTGTATAAAATCAGAATTTGGAGAATTTGTCTGGATCAGTTTCCTAATCACTCAAAATTTGCAGCCATGTAATATATTTTACATCATTTTGGCCTGAGATATCGACACACAACTGGAAACTTTTCTCCAAATTTGTTCACAAGTTTAAACATTTCGCGCTTGCAAAATGTCATTGTAATTTTCCTCTATAAATAAAACATTTTCAACCAAATTCAAATTCTCGTTATATTTTAAATCTTGTTGCCGTTGCATAATGTTGCGAAAGTTTATTTATGTGACTAACTTAAATTCTGCTGTCTTTGATGAAAAGGAAATGGTACTTGAACTAAAATTTCAATAAAAAATTATTTAGACTTAATAAGCTATAAACAATTCTAACAATTAGGGGGGGGGGGCACCTAAGGGCAGACAAATTAAATTGGAACGAAAAGGTAATAATCTAAACTATTTAATCATATCAAATATTGAACTTAATCGTGCTTTATTATATAACTTTTTCTATATTAAAACTGTAAATTTGTAAAAAAAAAAAAAGGTACAGAGTTTTTTGCGACATTAAATATGAAATAATAGCTGATATGTGCAAAATTTATGCACATAAATCCGATATAATAAAGTCCATATTTTGTTTGGAAGTGTCCATAATCGAGCAGTATGTTTTATTCCGCTTCAGGTAACAGATTAAATAACTATACTCAAATTGATTGATTCATTCCCAACCAAGAAGCATCAACTTTTCACTGGGCTATGGACCATGCAATTATATTTATAGCAAAACCAATAGCAGGGTGCAACGCCCTAACTATTGATCTAGAACAGGCAAAAAACAAATTCCGCTAAGATAAACTTTTAATAATCGACTTTTGGCCAGCTAGAATCGGCAAATCATCCACCGTGCGGCGGCCGCTTCTCATTGTATTGATATTCTTAGTAAATTTTTTATTAGTTTTGCTAATAACGCTGGGATCATTAAATCAAGGGACATACGTTATGTACATTCCTCTAAAATTCTGAGCTTGCACGTATACTTTGCAAAGATTAATTTTTGGAAGAAAAAATAATTACGGATCTCCAAATTCGTACAAAATACTGATTTACTAATATGAAATACTACTTAAATATCATTAAACTGTAAATATAATATCAAAAGTTTAGAATTAAACCGTAAAATTTTATTTGACATTGAGATTTAGAATTCTTTATTATTTCTTAATGCACTGAAATAATTATATGTTTAAAGTCTCCATTATAGATAATGATGATAAAAAGCTTTAAGACCATCTGCAGTGAAATAAAAACCAATTTCTATTCTTTAAACGTATACTTTTGAAAATAAAATCTTGAAACTCAACGATAATACTTTATATACTTCTACTAATATCGTCCTTTTATTTCCTAATTACTATTCTCGGCGCCTAACCAATAAAAAAACGTGAGTGCAATCGATTTTATTTAATATACAGCGGGAGGATAGGGAAAAACAAGGTAGTAATTTGGGAGAAATTTTTTTTAAAAAACTTGTTGATGAAATTCTGGTAAAATTTTTCCAATAATTCCGATATCACTGGGTATTAGAGTTCCAATTTCAGAAATGTCTTTTCTTATTTATTGGCTCTAGTTTTTCTTAATACTAATATTTATGATGTGAAGATCAAGCAAAATGATAAAGATTTAGAAGTTTGACAAAATATAATGAAAAGTATTTTAAATATTAAAAGAATATAATTGTGATTTGCATATTTTTGACGTTTAAATATTGCAGTTTTATTTATGATATTTTTATCAGCCTTATTTATCAATTTTACTGAAATGTATTACATAACTGTGGTTTATATCATCAAAATCACATAGTTTGTCATATGGTTTTCATCATAAATGTATTAATAGGATATTTTTCATTTAAGATATGTTTGCTGAAATATGTAAATGATTTAAACTTTCCAGTAGGTACTAGAAAGTAAGACTATCTAATTAGGAACATTTTTTAGATGTAAAATGCCAGTAACATAGAGTGTAATGCATGAAATTAAACCCGAGCTTGCATTCATTCTTAATTAGCAGTCCGAAATTTTTGTGCAAAGGAACTTGTTCAACATTTATATCACATGACTAAATACGCAAGGTGCCACCTAGTCTTTCGTACTTTAAATGCTCCGTTATCATCGTCGTTATACAGCTTAAACATGATAAGTGGAGTTTCTAACATTTTCTGCACGTGATTACAACACGTGTGCGTCCAAATTATTTTTTTTATTTGAGCATGGTAAAACGAAAATATTGACTGCCGACACCCGTATCAGTACCGCACGTTCTACGACAGCAAGCCACCGACTTCACGGCGGAAATGGAGGCAAATCGGGCAAACATCCACAAATATTTTTTAAATGCTATTTTCACGATTAAATAGCAGTAAATACCTTTTTTTTTTAAATTAGTGGTTGAGGTTTGTTAGATTGCTTGTTTCGCTGCCTTTAACACGTTCACGCCGGCGCGGTGGGTCACACTCGATTGTCTCAGAGCTGGCAAGTCTCCGGCCTTTTGGATACCAGTATTTTAATACAGAAAATGTTATTTTATTTAATTAGAGAAATTGGGCGATTTAAATGAACAACATTTTCTCTAAAATAACAGTGGTGTGCAAAAAGCCGGAGACTTGGCAACTCTGAGACAGTGAAGTGTGACCCACCGCGCCGGCGTGAACGTGTTAATCATTTCAAGGGCAGTGGTTCATTTTTGGACCACCTAATTTTAATTCCAAAATACCGCATTGCAGGGCTCGCAGCGTTCCTAAAATTTTCACACATTGCTACCGGTATTTTAATTCAAGAATCTTCTTGGCAGATTTCTTCAACATCTGCAGTAGAATTCTAAAATAAATATTATAATTTTAAAATTGTGGTAGGGAAGTGTGAAAATTTTAGGAACGCTGCGAGCCCTGACATTGACACCGGAATAGTGGAATGAAAATTTACCTTTTATTAAGTACGCGAACAAAAGCTTTTGCTTATTTTGAAATAAACTGGTTTGTAAATTCTGGTGCCGTTTACTCATTTCAGCCTTTTACGATTAGAAGTACCTTGCCCCTGAAAGGGTTAACGCCTTCAGGGGCGGTGGGATATATTACATCCCACCTAAATTTAATCAAGATTCGCACCAGAAACTTTTGATTAAAAAAAAATTGATCATATAAAAATTCTTACAAATTAAAAAGTTATGTTAATTTACTAAATTATGTTTACGTCTTCGGCCATTTTAAATTTATATTGAATTTTTTAACCCTCCGTCTACCAGACGGGTCCAATGGACCCGATGGGTACATTCGAAATATTTATTCTAACCAGAAATTTCTTTAAAATAAACTAAATATGTAAACCAGACAATAATGAGTTAAGTAAATAAGTTCAATAGTTTTAAATAAGAATTCTGATGTGTAATATTTTTATAAAACTTGAGTAAAATTTTCGGTAGTTCTAGGGTTAATTTTTAAATGAATTTTTCTCAATATTATTGGATTTTTCAAAAATATCGTATTAATTGATATTTATTTATTTATTTATTTATTTTTGAATTTAAACCCTTTCGTGCCTATGATTTTTAAAACGTTCGGTACTGCATCCCTTACACAAATTTTATTCGGTTAGCACCGCTATTTTTAAACGCCATACTTATCAAACACCAAAAAAAAAAGACTCGAAGGCAAATCCACAAATGCACTGCTCAAAACAATTAAAGGATATTTGAAGTTTTATATAAAATAAAGATATAAACGAAATTTTTTTTGCCGAAAATAGAAGAAGAGAATCACAAATACATATTTTTCTGGTTTTTAAACTGTGGAGTATGCAAATTTTGAGTTCGACGTCAAAAACGTCGTTTCAGCGGCAGCGAATGAAATTTGACTTTCAACTGGATAAAAGAGAATGAAGACAAGGATGATCGGCATTCAGTGATTGCTTTGTTTCGATGAGTACGATGTCTCAGCGAAGTCATTTGGCAGATTCAGAAGCTTTGAGAATTGTTGGTAGGTTAGAAGGGGGCCAAACTCAAGCCGAAGTAGCGCAAGCCATTGGAGTGTCACAAAGTGTCATTTCCAGGATCTGGAACCGTTTTTTGGAGAGTGGATGTGCAGGCCGAAGACCAGGGCAAGGTCGTAGACGGGCAACAACGCCCAATGAAGATCGGTATTTAGCGTTAACAGCTCGGAGACACCGAACCATGAACGCTACTCTTCTCCAACAACACCTTCGCTCGGCTACAGGCACCACGATTTCAACTCAGACTGTCCGAAACCGGCTCCATGCTGTAGGTCTGTATGCTCGCCGACCGATGGTATGTGTTAGATTAACATCAAGGCATCGTCGCGACCGCAGGGAGTGGGCAACCGAGCATGTCAACTGGAGGAGAAATGAATGGAGCAATATTCAGCTTTCTGACGAGTCCCGTTTTTCTGTGCATGCGGATAATAGGCGTATTTTCATGTGGAGGGACCGTGGCAGTAGGAATAATCCTGCGTTCGTGCACGAAAGTGTCAGATTTGGCGGTGGAGGAGTGTTGGTGTATGGTGGCATCTCCATTGACGGGCGCACTGACCTCTACATCATTCGAGATGGAGCTCTGACTGGTCGCCGATATAGGGATGAGATCCTCAGACCTATTGTAGTCCCTTAAGCTGCAGCAATCGGAGATAACTTCATTTTAATGGACGATAACTGCAGGCCACATCGTGCAAATCTGGTGGAGGATTTCCTTTTCGAGGAAGGAATCGTTCGAATGGAATAGCCAGCGTGTTCTCCAGACATGAATCCAATCGAGCACGTTTGGGACGCTCTAGGAAGACGAGTTTCTGGCCGCTAACAACCGCCACAAACTCTCCAAGAACTGGAAAGAGCTCTTCTAAAAGAGTGGGGCAGAATACCCCAACTCGTCATTAATAGCCTCATTGAATCCATGCCTCAAAGGTGTTCAACGTTGCTGGCCGCCCGTGGAAACCATATTCCTACTGAAAATGATTTTCTTTGAAGAAAATACCTTTTCTTATTCTTTTTTTCTCATATGCACAAATTGTGTTTTTTTCCTTTAGTACACAAATGCGCAATAAAATGCATTTTTTTCTGCCAAACATGTGTAATTTATTCTCATATAACCTACTATGTCTGTCGACCATGTATCAATCAGCTAAACAGTTTACCAGATACAAAATCCACCTAAAACTGCAATGTCCTTTAATTGTTTTGAGCAGTGTATTACTTGTATGTGTTAATGTTGATAAAAACGATGCGTCTACATCAGTGCGTATGCAAAAATAGACCTGAATGGTTTTAAACTTGTAATACGTTTGTTTGGGGTAACTGGACCCACGAGGTAACTGGGCCATAGACTATTTTATAAAAACTGTTGATGTTTTTTAAGTTTTAGTTTTTGTGAACAATGCACCTTAATCTCAAATTCCTAAAACAGCGTGTGTTAACTCAATCATAACTCTCACTTTGCTGTGATAGGTTGTCAAAAATTAACGTTTCTTTTTTTAAAAACAACGTCAATGTGGTTGAAATTCCTCGGCTTTTTCTTAAAATACTGTAAGTACGTTTATTAAACAATCTTTTTTTTTTAAAGATTAGGCATATAACTACATTAATATCTATACATATTTACTTTATGTTTCAAATGTAAGCCCGGTGTCCCAGTTACCCCATAAATTTTTCAAGAATGGGGTAACTAGGACATGTATCTCAGGTAACTGGACTAACCAATAGGTACACCAATAGTTATAAATAATGTTTTGAGTTTCTCTTACTACGGGAAATAAATTTCTCTATTGTTTTTTGCTCACAATAAAGAAATTTATGGAATACCTTATAAAAATTATGTAGTAAAATTTAAAAAAGCATATTGTGTGGTATCAAACCAAATTTCTTGACCCCTTGAGAGGCGGTGATGTCGTTATGGCATCACATAATTTTAATCCCTAATTACCACATTGGCACGGTATTTTATAATGAAAATTTCGCCTTTACTAAGTGCGCGAAAATATACTTTTACTTGTTTATAAATAAATTCTCAAGTAAATACTGGTGTCATAAAATTATTTAAACATTTTACGAATGCATGTACCTTGCCACTGAAAGCAAGATAGCCGAACCTTGAAATTGTACGTTACACAGGGGTGGCATTCTATAGGGAAACTTTTATTGTTCCTACCACTATTTTGAAAATAATATCTTCATCGCACCTTTCTTTAGAATATATTAAATAAAATGATCATGAAGGTAACTCCTTAAGGGTTCTGGTAGGAACAATAAAATTTTCCCTGTATAATGCGATCCCTGGATACAGATAAAGTACTTAAGTACTTACGTAGCCGTTTCTTCATAGATTTACCTTGCTATTTTTTTCAATAATATACCCATGTGACTTTTATACTTATTACCTATACTAAAGAACTTAAGTGAACACTTAATTTTTATGTTTTTGGAATAAACAAATCTAATATTTTCACTTTTAGTGCTTTTTTTAAACACACTGACAGCAAAGGTTTCACTTACAACGCTCTTTAGTTGATATATAATTTACATGATCTGTCTGGTTTAAATATTTTTAAGTTTTTTACACTTTTCCAAACAGGACCTGATATCCCATATGAAAAAAAAAATAAACGCGCGTACAATATAGACCCTCCTGGTCCACTTACACCATTTTTATTGGGCAACTGGACCCATGAGGAAAGAAAGATGAAATATGCATATTTTTATATTTTTAAATATTAAAATGTAATTTTGATCATTTCTGTCAGATAGAGGGAACCTAACTGAACACATTTACAGAAGTTCAGACTTTAATTTAGCTTTTGGAAGCTGAATTGTCAGAAGCTCCAGAGTCACATTGTAAAATCATGGCCCAGTTGCCTCAACTAACCTTATAACCGTTGTAAAAAGATAGTATGTGATGACAAGATTGCCACTTCGCAATAGGTTTGCAGAGTTTTTGAAAAGACAAAGGTAAATTTTCTACTAGCTTGTAAAGAATTTGCAGTACTTTATACATGACAGAACAATTTTTTCTACTTGTTTGCCGTTAATTTGCAATTAATTTGACACAGGAAGAATTTAATTTGCACGACAAGATAAGTTCAAAGTGTGGTGACTTTGGCATTTGCGTTATCTTGCTGCAGTCTTGTTATGAATTTTCAATCTTCTCATGCTGAATTTGCTGCAACTTTGCAGGTTTGCAAAGCAAGAGTGTTGCAACTTTTCTGCAAACTAAAATTGCTATGTGGGAAGAAAGTCTATTACAGGTGCGCAGTTTGTGCTAAAATGCTTCTCACGATGAAATGTTTTCTTCAAGCGAATGAAAAAATTTAGTTTCAAACTTCGATCACAAATGGCGCCATTTGTCCGTGTGTTTGGGTGTCAAACATGCGTTTTATTCTGACTTTCAGGTTATTTTTGATGCTGTGACACAGAAAGGACGACTTCAAGCGAAAAAGCTAATTGCGTAGGTTAGTACTTCGAAACCAAATAAATCATTACTTATTAACCCTAGATCTACCGGGAATTTTATTCAAGTTTTAATAAAACGTTCTACACCAGAATTTTTATTTAAAACTATTTAACTTATTTATTTACCTTATTTTTGTCTGGTTTATATACTTAGTTTATTTTAAAGAAATTTCTGGTTTGAATGAATATTTTGTATGTACCTGTCGGGTCCAATGGACCCGTCTGGTAGACGGAGGGTTAAAAGAACTTTCATGCCCAGTCAATTCCTCAGTCAAACACGTGGATTGAACTGGAGTTTCGTTTGAATGTAGCTCGAACTACAAAACGTGTACACATTGAACTATGCTAATGGATTGAGCAAAATATTGCTCTGTAACTGATTGTAATAAAATAAACTGATCTATAGTACATTATCTTTAGTTTTTGATGCTTCTTTCGGCTTAGATGCCGTATATCCCCTTGGCCGCCATCATGGATATTTTGAGATTTATTGGCGATTTTATGTTGGCGATCTTTATCGATATGGAACCCGTGTGTGTTCTGGCGTGACGTATTCTTTCAAACCCGTTTTTCAGCAAGATTATGTTTGAGAAAGATTACGTTTGGGATTTTGAGCATGTGCTTTGATATCATGTTGTATCTTTCTTTTTTCAAACATTTGGAAAAATTGTTATTCTACTCGTCAGGGTGGGAAATCAAAAGCATATCTGAAGGATTTTATTGGCTTAATCCGCATTTTATTCGTTTTCTGATTGGTCTATACAGTAATCTCTATTTCCCTTTACTGTCAACAGAGATGGATACCTTCTGTTGCCACTATGACAAAAAAGTAATAAAAATTTAAAAAAATTAATAACTCAGAAACAAATTGAGATACAGCTTTCAAACAAATTGCATTTAAAAGTACATTTTTTTCGTTGTATGACGGTGTAAAAAGTAACATTGTGGGATGTTTAGAAGCTTAAGAATGAAATTTCATTTAAAATGTGTCGTCAGATTTCTTGGAAATCTGACGATGGAAAAGCTTTTTCCTGAACAGCCAATGAAATGCTTGGATAATACATAAGTTTCAGGTGGATAATACGTACGTGTCGCAGGCGATTTTTGTCGCTTGGAATTTTTACGTGTAATAACACTATTAATGTTTAATTCATGGCGTACGTAATGCATGATCAACTCCGTGCGATTTTTTATGTCTTAATTTTATGTATATTTTGTTGTTTATATTTTATAGTAATATTTTCTATTAGTCGTTTATTCTATATTTCTCATGCATTTCGGAGATTGGTGCACAGAAACATACGTGCATTTACTAACTGCGGATTTAATGAGTTTTGTGCTTTTTTTGTGATGGCTGCAGAAGGAATTAGCTGAATCCAGGGATTTTATTTTTTTTATTAATGAGCGCGTAGCCCTCAAACGACGATTACTGATTGCCACTTTAACGAGCTTCGTACATTTTTGTGATCGCGGCCGAAGGAGTTAGCTGAATCCAGTGATTTTTTTTCGGTTAATGAGCGCGTAGCGCTTATACGACGTTCAGTGATTGCCACTTTAACGAGTTTTGTTTATTATTTACATTTTATTTTCGTTAAGCCTAACATGCGTATAAATCGATGCTTGGCGACATATACTACTTGGCGAAAAAGCGGTATTCACGCCAAGAAAATTTCCGAGATGGCGGATTTGGAATTTATGGCATCTACTCCCTTCTTTCTGATAAATTAACACTAGAACGCCCGGAAATATTACCCAACCTTCACAAAAATATTTCACATCAGAATGTTTATTTAAACTTATTTAACTGATTTATTTAACATATCTCTGCCTGGATTAATATTAACCTTTAAATGCCCCTGGGCCCTTTATTTTGTTTCGAAAAAATTATATATGATTCTCTGAAAGATTTATTACCCAGGAAAAATAATGAAAAAAATCATAGATATATTTTTCATATAAGACATCAAACTTTTCTTCTGTTGCATATCTGCAATACAAGTAAAAACAGCTTTCGTGTGGTTGTTTTACGCTAAAATAGTGAAAATTAATAGATATTTTAATAAGTATGTCTCCAAATACCTTATTTTATATAATTGTTTATTTTATAAAACTTAACATTTAACCATTCTATTCCCATGATAGATTACGTTCTAGAAATTACGTAGTTGAGATAATTTGACTTTACACCAGAAAGTATTAATGGTTAATTTAGCTTCATTTAAAAACGGAATGACTGTTATCAATTAAAGTAAATATTGCTATTTTAATTTTCTGGCGTGAAGTAGGTATATACGAATAAAAAAAAATATTAAATTCAAAACACTGTTGTTTGTATATAATCAAAGCTGCCCACTAAAGGGTTAAATTATTTTATGAAAAAATTTCTGGCTCCAATTGGTATTAATCATTTGGTCGGAGTCGATTCGACTCCTTGCGGGCGTTCTAGTGTTAAGGTACAGTGACATCTATGGGCGAAGTTTGGATCTAAATTTTTTATTCGCTAGAAGAAAACTTTAACATCATGAGAAACATTTTAATCTAAACCGCACTCCTGTACGACAATTACTTTATTTTACATTGAATTTTAAAATGTGGCAGAAACTTTTTGTTCACCCTGTATGTATAGTATATATATTAATTCAACTGTTTACGAAATCTTTGCCTGAGATTTTGAAAGTCTTCTAATGAGCGTAACAAGCGCAATTTGAATACTTAGAAATTTAAAAGCAAGTGTACACGTCAATATCACAAAATACGGAAATTGCAGTCCGCATAATAAAATTTCTATTTAATGTTAGATAATGCAATTTTATTTTTTACATTCTAATAAAAAAATATTCTTAGAAGTATTTTTAGGAGATATTATAGTCATAATATCACAAAAAAGCAATTAAAAGACTTCAAATTTCAGATTGTCATTTTCCTGGCATGTCACACTGTGATGTGTCAAATGTAAAAGGCTTTCTGCTATCATGTATAAATATCTTTTCTAGTTTTTTTTTTATTCTAATTAGTAATTATACCTTATATAACAAATATATGGGGCATTCTCACAATCTTTTGACTTTTGGGGAAAAATCTGGCGAAATTAAACTTGTTAAAATAACATTTTAATCTGATAGACGAATGCCTTAATGATTCAAACTAAAGAAAAAATGGTCACAGCGAATTTTTTTTTTTTAATTTAACAGAGGTTTAAGTTAAACTTGCAAGTTTAATTTTCCTTAACGTTTTACCCCTATAATTTTTTATTTTCTTCTAAATTTTTACTTATAATGAATTTGCATAGTACCCACAGGACATTCAAATAAGAAATAATAACAATGTAGTACTTTTAATACAGAATTTTTGTATAACATTGTCTTAAAGACGTGTTAAAGAAGGGACGGTAAGGTAAAAAAAGGGGATGGTATTGGAAAAAAGGGACTAAATGGTAAAAAAAGAGACGGCAAGGATGGAACGGTAAGGAAAATTACCACCTATTTTTAGGAAAATCATATTAAGACTAAGTGATAGCCACAATGTTAATTGATTTTTAGAAAAAGTTGCTAACATTGCATTATTTTTTTTTTTAAATTTACCTCGAAAAGTGCAGGAATAAACCTTGGGGACGGTGAGACTACCAATAAAGCCACGGTGCTTGAAATTGATATTTAAATGCTGATTTAAATTCTACAGTAAATTTCCTGCCAAAGAATTTTAGACATTATTTCTCTAGCATACTTATGCATGAGAAAAAACTTGAAAAAATTCTGTGGCTGCAACTGAAATGATTTTCTGCATAATTTTAGAGGAGGGATGGTAAGGAATGTTAAACCGAGGGACATAGTTTAAAAAATAATAACAACCCTAAAAATATATACATGTTAATTTTTAGCTACATATTTATATAAAACAATAGTTCCAGTTTCAGAAAAAAATTACATCGAATTATTTTTATTGAAACAATTTTATAGAGACAGCTCCAAACTTAAAAATCAGAATCACGGGACGGTAGATGAGTTTTCCTGGTATTTGGACCCCCAACATCATCGAAAACTTATTTATCTCGTTAATATTGTTATGCAATCATGCAATGGGGTGTTCCCCAGTATAAGAAATTTAAAAAAAAAACACACACACAAAAAGCGTATTAAATCAAAAATTATTATTCAGGGACATGAAAGTCAAAAGTTTGTGAGAATGCCCCATATGTAGAAGGTAAGAAGTTCTGTATTTTACAAATAATTTTCCATAATCAAAATACTGAAAATGAATGTCATTGTCTTGGCCTGCTCAATTTAGTATTTTATGAGGTATAAAGATGGCACTGCAGAGTAATTTTTCTTGTTATTGACATAGTTCAAGTCAGAAATAGTAAAATCATTTCTACCAGCAAGATAATTTAGATATTTCTTTGAAAATAATGTGTTTAAAGACTTTGTAAAAATTGAGTAGACTTTTATTATGTCATTTTCCTAGCTTCTATAAATTACAAATAAAACTGAACATTACACTGAATTTGAGGAACTATAGAGGACACATGTTCCATTAAACAAAAGCCCCACCAGTGGCTGAGAGGTTCTGCTCTCGAAGCTGGTAGACGGGAGGTGCTGGGTTCGAACCCAATCGCGCCCGTCGGCCTAATCGTTCGGAGTTTTCGTAGTTTTCTTCGAACCTTGGATTTCCAAGCGTTACTACGGGTTAGGTTCCCTTAGAAAGACCCCCACGAAGGGCACTCCCCCTTGGGCCTATATCCCTCGTGCAGATAATTGGCCGTCATAAATACAACCCACCAAGCAACCATTAAACAAAATTAAAATGTTAGACCTAAAAATAAAATAAAAAAAAGAATGTGAAAAACGATTTAGAATGAAATTGTCATTATCCAGGGTTCGTACGGGTAGCGTTATTTTCAAGGACCAATATCAGAATCTTTTTATAGAAAAATAAATCTAGTTTAAACGGTAGAAATTTCGCCATATTTCAGAAGAGATTTTCCATAAAAAATATTGGTATCGAAGAATTTCATAATCATGAAATTCAAGCACCCGTACGAATTCTGTTATCCTGGCATACATATGTCAAGAAAATGACACATAATTATAATTATATAAAAAAAAATGAACATGAGATCTTCAAACTTTAATAATTGTACAGATAAATTCCTTTATTCAGCAACATTAAAAAAATCGGAAGTTTTGAAACGATTTAATTTTTCAAAATTTTTGTTTTGAAAATCTCATATTTTGTGATATTCACCCATAAACTGTTTAAAAAATAATACAGCTTTTAATGAAAAAAAAAATACTATTTAAGGTAGAGAGAAAATAATTATTTTAACCAAATTTAGCTTTAAATTGCATTTGTAATTTACTTTGAAAAATAATACTTCTCAATACAATTAATTAATCATATTTGTTGTGTTCATAAATTCAATTTATCCTTCCGAATCTATTGAAATTCTCCATAATAAATCATTAAATTACCTTTCCAAAAAAGGGAGAAAAACACTTTTGCAGAAAATGGAAAATAATGGAATTGAGTAAAATTTCTTTTTAAGAGTCCGCAACTAATTGAAGATTCTTTCACAATTAATTTATTGTCAAATTCAGCTTTTTATAAGAAGATAAAATATCTTTTCTCCTAATTTTGTTGACAAATTCTTTAGATGAAAAATATCATACTTTAGTTATTGAAATTAAAGGAATATATTCTATTAGATTATACATTGTGAGATATTGATTGAATAAATTTCAGAGAGATTAGTTTATTTTTCATGCAGAATTCCTTTTAAAATATTTTGACACTTAATGAAAAGTTTTGATTTATTTAGTTACATTGTAAATATATGAGCTGAAAGACTGAAAGATTCATTTAATTCTGTGAAAAGAAGAAGTACATATTTATAGATCTTAATTTTAATATAGCGCCATAATGGCACCTAATTTTGCAATAAATTTTTCTTTGTATTATGTACGTGATGAAAACCTTTTACTTACTTTCAAATGATTTTTTTTTAAATTCCAGCTTCATCGATTAATATCAACAGTACTTTGCTCCTAAGACAGTTAAGCATTTTGCTTGACACTCAATGCAACGTAATTAATGTCCGATTTAATTTCATATTTTCAAATTTATGTAAATTATTTATTTCAGTTATAACTCAAAAATATATTAAAAAAAACAAAATACTTTCCATTCCGTTTTATTCCATAAAGTAGACGTCAGATGCCGACGAGGAGCGTTTTAAAATATGGGCTCCATAAATTTTAAATATTGCTTAAACCTTTAGTGCGCAACTTTGCATATATGCAAACAACAGTGTTTTGAATTTAATCGATTTTTTATTCGTATATACATAATGTACAGCAGAATATTAAAATATAAATATTTGATTTAAATAATAACAGACTTTCCGTATTTAAATAAAGCGAAATTAACCATTGTAACTTTCTGAGGTAAAGTCAGATTGTCTGGAATGCTTAATTTCTAGAACTTATTCTATCATGCGAATTAAAGGGTTAAAGGTCAAGCTTTATAAAATAAATAATTATATAAAATAAAGTATTTGGAGACATACAAATTAAAATATTTATTAATTTGCAATATTTTAGCGTAAAATAGCCACCATACAGTGGTTTTGCACTATTGTATTGCACATTTCTTTGACTTGTATTGCAGATGTGCAACAGAAGAAAATATTGACGTATTATATGAGAAATATATCTCCAATTGTTTTCATTATTTTTCCTGTGTAATCAACCTTTCAGAGAATCAGATATAATTTTTTCGGAACAAAATAAAAAATCGCGCATTTTAGGGTTAACAGATGATAAAATTTCAAAATGTTCATCAAATGAAAATTGAAAAGTTTACAGGATTTTTTTTAAATACTTAAACTTTAAGGGGACGTTAAAAAAACCCCGACTTTTTCAGTATCTGTCACTTTTAACCCTTTCACGGTCGCTTAACCCTTAAATGCCGGTGTTGCTTTTCGGGAACATACACAATTTAGGCCCTAAAATACTATTGGAATAACATTGAAGCTATAATGCCTAATGTTGCCAATAAAATACATTATGAAAATATTATTAAATCGGTTTTCAACATGTAGATGGCAACACTTGTGCTGTTTAAGAATAAAGATAAATTTATTTTTTTCAAATGTTTCTACTTGTTCTTTTTGTTTTGTTTGGAAGCTTGCGAAATATCCTATTTTGACCTGCAGTGAGGAAGTAAAATTTATTTCTTATTAAAGTTCCTAATATTCTTGTATGTTTAATATTATAGAATTTTATCAAGGAAAATTATTTTTTCAATTAAACGATTGCCGATTAGTAACAAACTGTTTTTTAGCCGTAAACTATACTTAAAACAAAATATGATTTTTTTAAGTATTTTCCCATGGTTTATTTAAAAAATGAAAGCCGAAAAACATTATTACAATGATATTTGAAAAATCCGGCATATAAGGGTTAATATTTGGAAAAACCATCAAAAGTACCTATTTATTTTATTACAGAAATTGAATAATTATAAGGTTTCTAAATAAAATATGCAATTAGTTTTTTTTTTAAGGCGAAAAAAAAAAAGATGTTATAGAACAAATTCACATTTGTAGAAAAGCCATCATGCGAAAGTTCTCTGCCTTAATGTTTGTTTTATACCGTACAAAGTGATGCGAATAAAACCTTAATTTTTCACATCTTAGATATTTATTTATCATCCTCACCCACATTTTTACAAATAATATTTGAAATAATATGCATGCATTAAATTTTGATTATTAATAATTTTGGAGCGTTACATATTTCGAAACATGCAATACAAATCCCAACATTACAGTCAGCGCAAATCCAAACCCAAACGGCAATATTCAAAGATTTCACACCGAAATGCCAGTTAAATTTTTCTGGTTTCAGAAGTTTTTTCCAGCAATAAATCTCCAGTCCGGAAATATGACGGGAGCGAGAAATAACGAACGACACCTCAGCCCGTGATATTGACGGGAGCGAGAATTAAGGGGTTATTGTATTAGCAGGGCTCCCTAATGTTCCGCGAACAGAACAGCAATATTTTTGTAACAGAAAATTTCATGGTACGTTTCTACAGAATTTGCGCTAGAATTAACCTCCGAAGGTCATTTTTGAGCAATTTGCAAGAAAAATCTAAAAAGAAATTTTATTTAAGAAAATATTGGTGTTCAGTAGGTGGACCATTAGGGAGCCCTGTATTAGGTAGTCAGTAATACGTATTTATTTTAATTGATATAAGTCCACTCGTGTACACTCTATGCACACGTAGAATTTTGAGAGTTTGCTACACTTGTAATCATTTGTAGCAATATTAAACGATTAATCCCCTGAAGAGCGGTGATGCCGTCACGGCATCACATAATTTTAATCCTTAATTGCCACATTGGCACAGGAATTTTATAATGAAAATTTCACCTGTATTAACCCTCTCGCAGCCTGTTTGTTTTACCAAAGTAGCTTCAAAAATTGCGTAAAAAATCCTTCGTTTGCGTTTTTTAAGAATTTCTATTCTTTTGCAACCGGTTTTTGAAACCAAAAATTTTCGTCTGATTTAATCGGATAAATGCTCCGATTGTATAGGGCAAAATTTACAACAAAAAGTAACTGGTGGAAATGATCGAGGCGGGTTAATTAGACGGAGAAAATGCATTTCCGATGAAATCCTGGGTTGAGCATAGTGTTGCCAGATGGGCTACTTTTTTAAAAATGAGATTCTTGATTTGCACCACTTTTTTGAAATAGTAAAATGTGCCTTATTTAATGACATATTAATTAAGGCAAAAAAAAGTTAATTTTACCGTTCCAAAAAACTGGTGCCAATCAAGAAATAAGAATTAATAAAAGTAGCCCACTGGCAAAACTGGTTGCCCGAAAAACTCCCTGGTTGCGAAGCGGAGGACTTAATTACGCGGAAAATGCTTTTACTTGTTTACAAATAAATTCCCTTGTAAGTACTGGTGTCAGTAAATTATTTCAACATTTTATGAATGAAAGTACCTTGTACCTGAAAGGGTTAAAGGCAAAGAAAAATACTTTTAAAAATGTAAATGATGGTGTTTTGTGCCCTTGATTCGTGGAAATGTGCGTCGAATCGTTGAATATTATTGATCTTGGAACTTTACCCTCTCGTTTTCAACAGCTGATTTTACGAAATATTCATTGTTGCTACATCTGACTGGCTTTTTATTTAGGTATTCCAAATTCTTACCGTACAGTTTTAACAGTTAATTCTGCTTTAAAAGATCATAGATATTCCATAAATAAAATAAAAGAAAATTACTACTTAAAATTATCTGGTGTGAATTCACAATAGCTAAATAAAAAAAACCCGCTAGATTTGTCAACACTGGTGATATCGTCGGTACCAAGTCAAACTATTCAGTATGAAAGCAGTGTTTTTAGTGGGCTACTTTTATTAAATTCAGATATCTTGATAGGCATCACTTTTTCGAAATGGAAAAACTCACCTTATTTTCTCCTTATTTATTATGTCATTAAATTAAATAAATTTAAATAAGACGAATTTTACTATCTCAAAAAAATGTTGCCAATCAAGAAATCTGAATTTTAAAAAGTAACCCACTAGCAACACTGTTTTCATATTGGATAGTTTGACATAGTACCGACGATGAGGTGCTACCTCAATCTCTCGAGCTTTGCAAGCTAAGCAGTATTGAGAAGTGTCTCAACAATCTTGAACATTTTTCCAGTGGGCTACTTTTTTTTATTCAGATTTCTTGATTGCCACCACTTTTTTGAAACGGTAAAATTACCTTTGATTTCGCCTTAATTAATATGTCATTAAGTAAAGCGCGTTTTACCATTTCAAAAAAGTGGTGCCAATCAAGAATCTGAATTCTTAAAAAATAGCCCATCTGGCAACACTGATCTTGAAACAGACCTGAAACAGGGTTGCCTGTTTCGCGTGTTTTTTAACCCCTAAAGTGCCACAGACGTATATATCCGTCGCGCATAATCGATGCGTTAAGTGCCACTGACGTATATATACGTCAGTGCAAAATATTGTTCTTTATACTGTGCTGTACCAGTAAAACCACGCCCACGGCTTTGGAATAAAAAAAAAAAAAGAAAAAGAAAAAAGACTTTGAAGGTGTTTTTGAAAGACTGACCTATTTCAGAGGAGAAGGGGTAGAAGGAACTACCTTCATAATGGCTATCGCACTGAGCTAGTGACGTGAAAATACAAGCGAATTTTTTTCCATATTTGACAAGGCTCCGCCCATTTAATACACCACTATTATTTTAGAGAAAATATTGTTTGGATTGCCGTTCACATTTGGCCTTTCTATCGCAATGTTATTTTGATGTCACTACCTCAATCTCATAGCTCTTGCCGTGCAGTTTCTCGAATTTTCTAGAATTTCGTAGGAGTATGTCCGATACTGATGAAAGTGAGTTGTATGACGACTTTCCGTAAGCTTCTGGATCAGAGATGTCAGAATATGATATGTCAGAGGAAGAGGATTGAGATAACGTCTATTTTATGAAAGATGCCAGAAACTGGGTACGATTGGATATAAAAAAATTACCTATGCCACCTTCATGGTTTCCATTTTCGGGACAACCAGGAATACATAAAAATGTAACAGATGTTACGAACCCACTTTTATTTTTTGAATTATTTTTTTATCAGAAGCTGGTGCTTCATATTGTTACAGAAACTAACCGTTTTGCAGACCAGTATAACAACCAGCATCCTGGAAAAGAGAACTCAAGGACGAAGTTGTGGCGTCCAACAACTTTAGAAGAAATATATGTTTTTTTAGGTATACTTATTCTGCAAGGAATACTTGTAAAACCTCACGTTGCGCTTTACTGGTCTAAAAACAAATTGATCGAAACTCCAATTTTTGGGAAATTTATGAGCAGAAATCGCTTTCAACTTATCATGAAATTTCTGCACTTTTCTGATAACAGTACTTTTGATAAAAATTCACATCCAAATCCAAAACTAAGTAAAATATGGCCTGTTTTTTCTGACATAAGGAAGAAATTTTCAAGTGTCTATACACCTGAAAGGGACCTGAGCATTGATGAGAGCTTGATGCTTTTCAAAGTCAGGCTATCATGGGTACAATACATACCAATGAAAAGAGCTTGCTTTGGGCTAAAACTCTTTGTACTTGCTGAAGCAGATACAGGATATATTCACAATACGATCGTGTACACAGGGCAGAGTACAATCTTTGATAAAAATTATGAGAACTATGGAGTCGCAACAAAAGCAGTGATGACACTTATTGAACCTTTTTTGGGGAAAAGGTTATTGTGTAATTGTGAACATTTTTTTATCTCTCACCAGAATTAGCAGAACTTCTTATCCAAAATTCAACTGACGTATATGGAACTCTTCGCCCTAATAGACATGATCTGCCGAAAAATTTCAACAAACTTACTTTTAAGAAAGGCGAAATTACCGTGTTGAGATGGCGTGACAAAAAAGATGTTTCGCTTCTTAGTTCTATCCATACAGCAAATTGCTCTGAAACTGAAAAAAATGTCATGAAGCCAGCTATTGTTATATATTATAACTTGAAGATGGGTGGGTTTGATAGAGCGGATCAGGCATTAGTTTGTTATTCAAAAACACGAAAATGACAGAAGAGGTATTATTTAACAATATTTCGCCATCTATTAGATATGGCTATTTGGAATGCCTTCACATTACAAAAGAAACAATTCCGTAACGTTGATAATTACAGATTCCGCATGCATTTGGTGGAACGTATGTTTGAGAAATTTCATATTACTCCCCCACAACCTGCCAAATGACTGAAATTAGAAAATGGCTGTCCATTACGACTTTCTGCTAGACATTTTCCGGACTTAGTAACATCAAAGTCTTCAAAGAAAAATGCATCGAGAAGATGTGCGGTTTGTTCAATGAAAGAAATTCGCCGTGAATCCCGCTATCAATGCACTGAATGTGATGTTGGTTTATGTGTCCAACCATGTTTCAGGATATATCACACGGCCGCTAAGTTCTAACATCTTTTTTATCATATTGTTACACTATAATTTGACATTTTTGGTATAATTTTTTTACATAATTTTTGTATTTTCGTTTCTTTTTATATTTTCGTGGAAGTACACAATGTTTATATTAAAAGCATGTCTCTTATTTCCCCCAATACGTCGCATAACTACGTGCACCTGTTTGGAAAACTGTGGCACGGGGAATGAATCTCGTAAGTTTTTCTCGGCATGTAAGAGATTACAATAACTACTAATTGTTTAATATTTTACTTATGACAGTAATTTTTGCTCGTGTTGCAGATGTGCAGTACAAGAAAAAAGTTGACGTTATACGAAAAACACATATCTGATTTTATCATTATTTTTGCAGTGCAATAAATCTTCCATTAAATCACATATCATTTTTTTGAAAAAAAAAATCAAATAATGCATAAAGACATGACATAAAGAATCCGACTAAAATGAACGCAAGAAAAACTTTTTTCGCATAATGAAGCGAATAGAACCATATTGTTACCAACAAATTGTTGGTTCTAAAGCGTACTTACTTATCGGAAGAGAATCAATAAATCATATTCGAAAAATATGAATTATTTACCTAGAAAAATGTTTACATAAAATGTTTTTTTTTCGGAAATATGGTTTTGTTCACGTAAAACTCACTCCCGACTCTTTTGTTCGAGATATATAAAATAGCTTCCTATTGGTAGCTTAAGGGCACAGCTTTCAGTTATTAGTGAATCCACAAAAATTAAAAATTGAATGCAGCATCTTCTATCTCTCAATGATTAATTACAGAGTTCGCACGCTTTTAAGCCACGCCCCATTTTGTAAGGCCACTAAGTTCTAACTGTGGCACTGGGGTGTGAATCTCGTAAGTTTTTCTAGGCACGTAAGGGGTTAATTCAGAAATTCCGAAATCATACAAAAAATTTTGGATAGAAAATTTTGCTTTATTTAACCCCATTAACAGTCGCATTAAATTACGGTTTAAAAATTCAAATTGCTTATTGGTACCACTGTTTTGAAAATGGAATATTCATCTTATTTAACGAAAGGTAAAATGATACCATAATAAAGCCAATTACACTACTGTATAAAACTGATGGGAATCAAACAATCTGATTAAAAGACACATTCCGTAAGTATAACGGGTGCGAGAATTAAGGGGTTAAAGACAGGCATTGTGTAATAACATCAGGATTCTCAGTTTAGAATTTTTTTTTTTCTCCGAAATCGCAAAATTCAAAACTGAAACGTCGTGAGATTCATTTTTCTCACGCTCGTATTCACCAACTACTTCGACCCCGAGTTATGCCGGTAACCTCGGTCGAACGCTCAAACGGGATGCACCTTTGACCCTGATTGGACGTCTCATTCGACAGAGGTTTTCTAGGTCGAGGTAGATGGTGAATACGACCAATGGAATGTAATGCCAACCATATTACGATTAATAATTACACATTCGCAACTACATTCAGCATTATTTTCCTTATTAAATACTATAGTGAAAATTCTTCTTTCTGGTAGCTATGGAATAAACAAAGTTTTATTTTTGGTGGTGGGAATTTCCGAAAAAAACTCGAAAGTACTCAGTAAAAAAAAAGGCGAACTGGTCACCCTGTCTGAGTAATGGATATATGAATAAAGAGGATTAGACATATAGTGTAGAGTCTACCATTTGCCAGTGAAGTAACTGAGGAGGTTGTCATAAGATGGAGGTTGATTTTTGACATCGAATCAACAGTTTCTGATTACTGCTGAGCAAATTTCCACCAGTAAATTTTGATTGAAAATTTCGTCTTATTTTAGTGGCTTATTTATGCAACATTTCTTTCACAAATATAAAAAAAAAACTCATTCGTTTTTACTGGTGGAAGTTGGCCCAGCTATTATAATCTATTTCACTGATAATGAGAGGGGGTTGTTTATGTTGCCACAATATGGCGGAACCTCCAATGTAAACTTCCACCAGTAAAAATAAATATATGTTTTGGGCCATAATTATGACTGACATTCTGCATTATTATGGCGTTTGAATAAGGTGAAAATTTCTATTCAAATTTACTGGTGGCAGATTGCACCGACAGTCGTGAGCCACTTCGAAGCCGGTTACAGTTAAAGCTTCAAACTATTAAGGATATGTGAATTCCTCTATATTCATAGTTCTATGGTCTGCATATGGAAGCGTTAGCAATTTTTAGACACTCAAAGATTTAATATCATCAAAATCCATTTCTTTTTCATAATCCTTTTAGTAAGATTGGGACGTAAGTGTCCCATATAGGGTCCATATTGTTTTATTCTTTTCCAAACAAAATATATTAATCTTAAACTTTGCCTTGCCAAATCGTACAATTCTTGGAATATATTTTTGGAAAATAAAGCTAAAAATAATATACATAATTTCTGGGATTAGAAGTTCAAATGTGGTTAAATGACGCCCGTCCTGCAGGGGTAAACACTTTGGTTACAGCCCCATTTTTTCAAAATCCGTCCCAGGTGCCACCTATTTTTTTCTTCCTACATTAATTCTTAATAAGAAAAGAAATTACCATGATATTTATAAGTATATATAAATATGTGTTCTAAATAATTCTTTATTTGATACGACGCTCCTTCGGACTTGGCACACAACGGATATTTTTCTACCCGTGATCCAGCTTGGGAAATGTGTCTGTCCAATTTATTTCACCCTAGGGTCTCCCAAAGGCGATACTGAGTACCGCCCTAAAAAAACAGCGTAAGCAGGTGACGGTGTTGTGGAGAGTCCTGGAAATAAAAAGACGCAATCCGAAGGGTGTTCGGACGGGGCACACAAGCACAGATTTTTAATCTTCTCGCTGCGTAATTGTTTTATCAAAATAGATTCAAAAATTGCGTATTTAACCCCTTCTCGATGAGCGTCTTTTAAGAATTTTTGTCCTTTTGTCTCCGGTTTTTCAAAACAAAAATGTTTGTTTAATTTAATTGTGAATTTTATTGTCTAATTTAATTAAAATGCTCTGATTAAATAAGGCAAAATTTACTATAAAAAATAACTGGTGGGAATAATCAAGGAGGGTTAATTACACGGAAAAATGCATCCCCGAGGAAATCTCGGGTTGCGCAAATTATGCTACTTTTACGTTGCCCGAGGATATCTCGGGTTGCGCAGTGAGAGGCTTAACTACGAATATGCTTTGGACCCGGCAACTAAAGTGTTAACACATTCGTGACGAGAAACGAGCATTCTCGTTTTCATTCAAAAAACATCATTGACTAAGGGCTTGGCTTCTGCCTTACAGAAAATTCATTTATATCACGTTTTCCATCTTTTTTTTTAATTGTAAGACATTTTATATTAAATTTGTACATTGAAAGATATTTACCGATACATAAACTCGGGAAACCTAGCTAGAACACCATCCAATGGCATAAATCAAACCAATTCATGTACAGAAACAATTCATGTAAAAGTATACATTTAAAAAAAATGTTACTCTAAGATGACCCGGGAAACAAAAATTCTAGATAAACAAGCATTTTTAGGTTTCGTCTTTAAACATGACAGTAGAAATTTTAGAATAAAATGACTCAAACCACATGCAAATACAATAAGTAGCTTAAAAGTTGTAGGCTCCCAGAGTGACTCAATTTTTGTGACACGTCTGGATTTTCAGGGTCAAAAACCGTCACCCATAATCAATAAACTTCCCAGTTTTTCATAATCCACATTTTTTTTTATTATTATTATTTCTTTTCATATCATGTTATTTGTTATTCTTCGGACCAGCTGAATGTAACAGTGTAAAATCTGTAAAATAAAAACTTGTCTATAATGGAAAAGTTTTATATTTCACTTTCAACGTAATATCGAACATATTATCTTTTTGCGTAAACAGAAACTTGAAAAAAACGGATTTCTTCCTTGTCTCAGAAACTGTATTTTCACAAGAACCCTTTATTTTATTTCATAGACAATGTGAAAACGAAATCTTTTTATAACATAATCCTGTCTTAAACGTAACCATATATTTGTGCCTATGGAAGTAATATAATAGAAACCTGTTCAAAACGGAAATTTCTTTCCCCCTCTAGCGATTCCTTTTAACAGGTGTTTCCAATGTTTGTACAGTCCTTTAAATTTTTATACGAAAAATTTCCAAAAGTATTCTCCGATTTATTTTCCGAGATTAAATAAGTCAAAGAAATCTTATAGAAATTACTGGTGTGAAAACTCAGGGTACCGTATAATCGGTTAAAGAAATCCACCTACGACAGACGACATTTTTGTGTCAGAGCGTAGGCCTAGTATTCGGGAGACGGTGGTTTGACATTTGGCCACATTTTAGGGATTTGGAATCACTGTGCGTAAGAAAAATGCGTAGAGTTCCGTCTTCATAGGGCCTATTCTGTTTTTATGTCCCGATATATAAAAGCCGTTGTCTCGCTACTTTGTCACCTTTTTCGTATTTCATAACAGTAGACTACTTAATAGAAAATAAAAGTGTTGAAAAATTTAATCGACTGACGCTTAAACCTTAAACCACTAACATTTATTTTCTTTTATTATATTTTCTTTTCTTACTTATTCTTCACTTTCTCGGAGATTATTTATTCTGCAATTTAATATAAAATCATTATATTTAATATATACGATCTTAAGGATTAGCATAAAAGTGAAGATTTTGTGAGAGATATTCCAATTTATTTATTCTGAGGGATATTGTATTTGTACAAATATCTAGTATCATAAAACCATGGAACTATGAATAAAAAGGAACTGACATATCCTTAAAATAGTGAAGCTTCTACTGTAACCGCTTTCACAAGTGGTTGATTACGGCCGGGGGAAACTTCCACCAGTAAATTTCAAATGAAAATTTCTCCTTAATTAAATGCCTTATTAATGAAAAATTTTAGTCTTAATTAATGGCGCAAGCAGATATCTACTTTTACCGGTGGTAGTTTACTTTGACGATAGTCAGAACCAGCGTTTCCGCCATATTGTGACAACCTAGACAACCTCCTCTCAGTGTAGCGAAAAAATATTTTAATACCAGGGCAACCTGACACCAGAAAAACCAAACAAAATTATTTTATTATCGTGGTTAGAAAATATTTCCATGAATAAGGCGCTTAAATAAAATGACATTTTCTATTCAAATTTATTGGTGTTGATTACCCCGACGGTAATCATAAATTGTTGACTAAAGTAAAAAAATCAACCGCCATCTTGTGACAAGCTAATCAGTTACTTCACTCGCAACTGGTAGACAGTACACTATAAGTCTTCTCCTCCTTATTCTTAGCTCCATTCATAAAACACGTTTTAAAGTAAAAGACATTTCTGAAATCTCCAGTAGACTGTCATAACACAAATTCATTCATGCATTTTTTTAATGAAGATTCATTAATAACGCTGATTAACAAAAATTGACATTTTATTTAAAGCTAATATTCCAATTATATACACACTTGAGTAAATAAAAACGATATTAGGAATTTTTACTTGGTTCCTATTTTTTTTTAAATGAAGGATATGTATTTATATGTTATTACGATACATCACAATTTAGGAGATCGTACAATGACGCATAATAATAATACATAAATGTTAAATTTAGCAGCAGTATACTTGTACACTGTTTATATACATTTTACACAGATTTTACGCAGCTGAAAACAATTTGAGTGTATTAATTTGAGTACATTAGTACCTATTTTTGAGTTTATATTTATGTTCAGTATTTTCTCTCTTGATGAACAAACAGTAATCGGCAAGCATTGCTGCGTTCCATTGCGATCGATAACGAGACTCTCACTCCATAGCAGAGATTTTCTGGTGAAATAGTTCACCATGCTTGTCGCTAATTGCTCCCATGTTATCTAGCAAATGTCAATGTGAGAATGCAAGAAATGAATCTTTAATGACATGAGGCAATTTAACTTTTTAAAAATTGTTTACCGTGTTTTGAACTATACACTTGTAATTTGTGGCTTTGTTACTCCCTAAGAAATTATGTACAACGTCCCTGAAATAAATTTTGCATCAAACCTCAGATTCAGGTATTCCTTGATAAATATAGGGGCTGATTATGTTTTGGTGTAAATCGCTAATCAGGTTACGTTGCTTGAATTTTTCATGATTTCTACAATAGCTCTATCTCAAAAATAACTCACGGATTTTCATCAAATTTCAGATTCAGTCAGACGTTAGCACAAATTGTTGCTGATTAGGTTTTAGTGGAAATCACACAACAGGTAGCGCTGCTTTGCTGCATTTTGCAGGATTTAATATGTTTTAGCAACAGTCATATCTCAAGAAGTAATGCACGGATTTTCATATCTTTAGAATCCTTATGATGGGCATATATCGCCATTTAATGTTGGCACTTTGATAGTGAATTTTGTAGTATTAACATGTATGAGACAGAAAAAAGTTTTGAGACTGGCACATCTGACTAGATTTTTCTTCTGCTGTATTTGTTATTTTAAAACTTTCTAAATGTCTACTGTCACACCCTGAAATCCCCCCCCCCTCTTACCGCCATTTCAACATTAAAAACTTGTATTTACAAAACTATAAGTCTTTATTAAAGATGCATATAATAAATTATTAGTTTATTTAATTTATAGGTCCTTACATTTTTTTTTATTTTGATCATTAAATGTCCTTAAAAGTCCTTGATTTTTATTTAAAGAAATGTGTACGAACCCTATATTACTCTATCTATATATATCTATTTCTGCTTCCTCCTTCCCCTGTAAAAAGTATATAAAGTTAAAATAATCCTTCATATGAATTGGTGCTGATTATGTTTTTGTGTAAATCACCAAACAGGTGGCGCTGCTGTGCTGAATTTTTCACATTGACGAAACACATCTTATTGGCGCCTAGATGTATTATAAATAGCAGATATTTGTTCACTTCCAGGGCCATTAGACTGTAGAAACAAATTACTTTAAAATGCAATAAAATAACATAATGCAGTTGGGGCAACTGGGCCATGATTTTACAATGTCACTATTGACCTTCTGACAACTCAGCTGCAAAAAGCTAATGTTCATTTGAATTAAAGTCTGAACTTCTGTAAATGTGCTCAGTTAGGTTCCCTCTATCAAGCAGAAATGCTCAAAATTACATTTTAATATTTAAAAATATAAAAATATGCATATTTCATCTTACTTTCCTCATGGGTCCAGTTGCCCCGTAAAAATGGGGTAAGTGGACCAGGAGGATCTATGTTCCACACGCGTTTATTTTTTTCATGTGGGATATTAGGTCCTGTTTGAAAAAGTGCAAAAACCTTTAAAAAAATTAAACCAGGCAGATCATGTAAATTATATGTCAATAAAGAGCGTTGTAAGGGAAACCTTTGCTGTCAATGTGTCTAAAAAAAGCATTAAAAGTGAAAATATTAGGTTTATTTATACGAAAAACATAAAAAGTATATACTTATGTACTTTAGTATAGGTAATAAGTATAAAATTCACATGGCTATTTTAAGGAAAAAAATAGCGAGGCAAATCTATGAGCAAACGGCTGCTTAACCCTTTCAGGGGCGGTGTCTAGAGGGTCTAGCCACCTAATTTTAATTCCAAAACTGACTACTGGCACCAAGAATATTTTAATAAAAAGTTGCTTTTGTAATTAAAGTGCAAAATAGCGTTTTGTTATTTAGTAAGAAATTCGTTTGAATATTCTGGTGTCAGTCAATTATTTTATCAGTTTACGAACAGAATTTCTCTGCCCCTGAAAGGGTTAAGTACTTTATCTGTATCCAGGAGTCGCATTACATAGGGAAAATTTTATTGTTTCTACCAGAATCCTTAATGAGCTACCTTCAAGATCATTTTATTTAACATAGTCTAAAGAAAGGTGCGATGAAGATATTATTTTCAAAATAGTGGTAGGAACAATAAAAGTTTTCCTATAGAATGCGACCCCTGTATCGAACAATTTCAAGGTTTGGCTTTCTCGCTTTCAGGGGCAAGGTATTTGCATTCGTAAAATGTTGAAATAATTTAATGACACCAGTATTTACAAGAGAATCTATTTGAAAACAAGTAAAAGCATATTTTCGCGTACAAAATAAAGGTGAAATTTTCATTATAAACTTCCGGTGCCAATATGGCAATTAGGAATTAAAATTATGTGATGCCATATCGGCATCACCGCCTCTAAAGGAGTCAAGAAATTTGGTTTGTTATCACCCAATATGCTTTTTTGAAATTTTATTACGTAATTTCAATAATGTATTCTACAATTTTCTTTATTTTGAGCAAATAACAATGGAGAAATTTATTTCCCGTAGTAAGAGAAACTCAAAAAAATTATTTATAACTATTGGGGTAACTGGATCCTGCATGGTCCAGTTACCTCTGATACATGTCCCAGTTACCCCATTCTTGAAAAATTTACGGGGTAACTGGGACACCGGGCTTACATTTAAAACATGAAGTAAATATGTATAGATACCTAATAATATTAAAGTAGTTATATGCCTAATCTTAAAAAAAAAGATTGTTTAATAAAAGTACTTACAGTATTTTAGTAAAAAGCCGAGGAAGTTCAATCAAATTGACGTTGTTTTAAAAAAAAAGAAACGTAAATTTTCGACAACTTATCACAGCAAAGAGAGAGCACCTTGTTTTAGGAAATAGAGGTTAAGGGGCATTGTTCACAAAAGCTAAAATTTAAAATACATCAACGGTTTTTTATAAAATAACCCATAACCCAGTTACTTCGTGGGTCCAGTTACCCCAACTAACCTTATATTTAAACACATATATCTCTGAAACGGAAACCAACTTCACCTTTTTGTAAACATTTCCTACATTCCCAACAGTATGGTTACTTAAATCTTTTAAAATTTTCAAATAAAAAATTCCTTGTTTATCAGTGTAATTAGGTATTAATGAGTTATTTGTGTAATAAATTATTTTTTATTGTTTCTGTATAAATATTTAAATGCAAAAATATGTGTAAAGTTCTCACACAAACTTTAAATGAATTTTTCGTTGTTTTTAATTATGGAAAAATATTAAAATTTATCCGATTAAAAATATTAAAATTTATCCGATTAATCGCTGAAAGAATTTTAATCTGAGAATATACATATATATATATTTCATCAATACTTAAAAATGCAAAAACATCATAACTCTGAAAAGAAGGTGTATATCAGCAATATTTAACTACAAAAATCCCAAAAATTTTCAAAAATACAGGTAAAAAACAAAAAAACAAAAAAAACAGGCAAAAACTGCGTTCTTCATCTGTGGGAGGACAGACAGATCTAACTCCCCCCCCCCCCCTGTTAAAAGCTTGCAGGTTTCTGAACACACGTCCATCCTGCACTCAATACAGAAAAAAAAAAAAAAAAAAACTATTGTCATTTTAGAAACAAAATTCAAAAAGGCTAAAAATGAACCAAATTTAAACAAAAAAGTAATGTCAACAAAGAACAAAAACAAAAATTTCTTTAATAAAATGGTCTTTTAGAAAATTACTTTAAAATTGCAATTTAAATATAAACAAATGAAGTTAACTTAACATGTATGAATGCAGAACAACGTGCACCCTCCCAAACCTACAAGAGAAAAGGTCCTACAATCTTCCTACAATTTTTTCTTGTAGATTTGGGATGGTTCACGTTGTTCTGCACTCATAAATGTTAATTTCATTTGTTTATATTTAAATTGTAATTTTAAAGTTACTTTCTAAAAAACCATTTTATTAAAGATTTTTTTTTTTATTATCCTTTGTTTACTATACTTTTTTGTTTAAAGTTGGTTCATTTTTAGCCTTTTTGAATTTTGTTTCTAAAATGACAATATTTTTTTTTTCTATATTGAGTGCAGGATGGACGTGTGTTCAGAAACCTGCAAGCTTTTAACAGTGGGGGGGGGGGAGTTAGGCCTGTCTGCCCTCCCACTGATGAAGAACAGACAGTTTTTGCCTGTGTTTTTTGTTTTTTACCTGTATTTTTGAAAGTTTTTGGAATTTTTATAGTTAAATATTGCTGATATACACCTTCTTTTCAGAGTTATTGTGTTTTTGTATTTTTAAGTATTGATGAAATACATTTTGTTGCATTTGATATCAGCTGCTATTAGCGCCAGTTATGCAATAATTTTTTCATTAATTATATATAATATATATATATATATGGAACATTTCTAAACGGAAATAGTAGTACAATTCTGTTTGAGAATTCTAAGGATTGTGCGGATCTTGCTGCAAATCTGTGGTACTTATTGCGCGGACGGCGGACTGCAGAACTACTAACTACTTTTTTCTTAATAGAAATCTTCACTTTCTTTAATCGCGTAATTTATGTCATTAACCAATTGAAAGGCGGTGGTCACGCGGCGAGACCACCTAATTTTAGTTCGAAAGCTGACAAGATATACCAAGATTATTTTAACAAAATTTCTCTTTTATAATGAAAATGTAAAAGAGCAGGTTTTAATTTCCTAAGAAATTCGTTTAAAAATACTGATGTGAATCAATTATTTCATAATTTTACGAATATAATATTTCTGCTCCTGAAAGGATTAAAAAAAGCGAATTTTTTTTCTCAAAGAGTGCTTTGTGAGTACATATTGCAAATCATCATTTTATCACAGTTTTAAACTTATTTTATACCAAAAAAAACCGCTGGACCTTCCTCATGCATGAAATAAGAGATAGACGTATTTATTGTGTCTCTATCTCCGGTCTTGTTTATATTTGTTATTTTTAACCGAACCAAACAGATCTTAAGTTTGTTTTTGGCACCTTAAGATTGATTTTGTGGTACCCGCTCGCACAATTTCCAAATTCGTATATATTGGAGCATTATGTGTCCTAAACAGTATTTGCCTGAATAATATTTAACCGCCGCCCTCTAAATAAATGTCGTTTGAGTGGACTCAAAAACTGCGGCCTTTATTAAGGTGTTTGTACGTCTCCTAGATTAGGAACACGACTAGATATGAAAAATAACATTCGCTTTATTTTTCTGCGATTAACCCTTACATGGGAAAGCCAAATTTGTTGCTGAAATGTAGAAATGACTGCACTACTATTCTACTGTCTGTTACAAGAATATACAAACAAATTTAATTGAAAATAAAATGCTTTACTTCAAATGAATAATAAAATCAAAACAATTTAAAATAATCTGGTTGCGTACCGGAAGTATCGAGTTAAAATTAAATTAAAAGTACACTAGTCATCAACGTTAAAGGATAATAAGAAAAATTATCCTCACTAAGTCGATGTTGCAACCAATGCCCAATTCTGCAATTATTTATGTCAATTAAATACTATTTAATTCAAAATTAAGCTTCCACACATACGTTAGCATCAGAAATATGCAAATTAGGAGATTGACAATGTGGTGCGCAATGGACGTATGTTGGAATTCTGGTCTGTAGTGTTGTTTAAATGAATGTGGTGACGGATAGTGATCAGTATTCATTAGTTATGGCTCAAAGGCATAATTTAAGTGAAGGTCAAAAGTGGCAAATAATTGGTAGAATCGAGGGAGGTCAAACACAAATGGAGGTCGCTCAACATTTATGTATCCCTCAAAGTGTCACATCCAGAGCTTGAATCTACTTTTTAAGCACTATATCTGTTGATAGATAGCCTGGTCAAGGGCGACCAAGTTCAACAACAGCATCCGAAGACCGATTATGCAAACTAGGTGATTGTCAATGTGGTGTGCAATGGGCGTATGTTGGAATTATGATCGGTACTGTTGTTTAAAGTGAATGCGGAGTCTGACAAAGAGAGGGCAAACCTTGTTAATCACAGATTTTGATTATTTTAATATATGTTGTAGGGTAGAGACCCCTTAGTGTCAGGTTCAACTGATTTTATCCAACGCTCCTTAGTTCTTCAGAAACCGGGGATCTAATAATAGTACACAACTTAAATACTTACTTGGCAACCGCAATGATAGGTTAGTTGTAGCTCAGTTGGTATGGCGTTTGCGACTGATCCGCGGGCCCGGGTTTGATACCTGAATGCGCTACATTTGTTTTTCTCATTTTTTGTTTTATAAATATACTTGTAAGTATAATTAATAATCTCATTGTCAATTAAAATTTATAATATTGTATATCAACAGGGTTCGTACGGGTGCTTTAATTTCATTACTAAGAAATTCTTCGGTACCAGTGTTTTCTTATGGAAAATCTCTCCTGAAATAAGGCGAAATTTCGTCCGTTTAAACTAGATATATTTTTCTATAAAGAAATTCTGATATTGGGCTTTGAAAATAACGGTACCCGTACGAACCCTGATCAATTATAATTTTCACCTATTTAATCTTTTACTTTTCACTAATAGTTGTATAAAACATCATAAAATTGTTGATTTTTTAAAAATCACTTTTAAAATGTATTTCATATATTCTTTATCGATGCAATGATATTGAGAAATTGTACCAATTCGTGATTTTAAAGAAACATCATTTACGCGTTGCTTTAACAAAGGAAGTCAATGCGATAATACTATTATTCTGTTTTTAAAGTATCAAGCATAATTATATTAAAAATTAGCATCAGAATTAAATTACAACCGATTATTTGCATATTAAAGATTTTTAAATTTGTAATACGTATGCTTGCGCTTTCAATTATTTTGCTTTCACCTTTATCTTCTTTCTGCTTTTATTTTTATTTTATTTGAATATTCTTTTATTTTATCATAACTAGATGGCACTACAACGGATTTTGTCACAATTTTCGAATTTTTATCATTCAATATTAGACCCAATTTCTTACCTCTTTAAAGGATGAGAAATAATAGTTTAAAAATACAAAATGATAAATTTAAGTTTGTTAACATTATAATTGATGTATAGTATTAAAATTCGTAATTGAAATTATTAAATTATAATTACAAGTATATTTATAAAACAAAAAATTAGAAAAACAATTGTAGCACGTTCGGGTACCGAAATCGGGCCCGCAGATTATCCAGCGAGCGCCGTACCAACTGAGCTACAACCAACATATCATTGCGGTTGCAATGTAAGTATTTAAGTTGTGTACTATTATTAGACCCCCCGGTTTCTCAAGAACAAAGGAGCGTTGGATAAAGTCTATACCCTAGAACAAATATTAAAATAATCAAAATCTGTGATTAACAAGGTTGGCCCTCTCCTTGTGAGAGGGATCAGTATTAATTAGTTAGTCTCAAAGTCATCATTTAAGTGAAGGTCAAAAATGGCGAATAATTGGTAGAATCGAGGGGGTGAAACACAAATGGAGGTCGCCAAGATTTGAATATCCCTCAAAGTGTCATATCAAGAGGTTCAAGCCGCTTTTTAAACACTGGATCAGTAAAAAGACTGCCTGGTCAAGGGAGAAGAAGAGGAACAACTCCATCCGAAGACCGTTTTCTGTCATTGTCGGCTCAAAGAAACCGCGAAGCGACTGAAGAGATTTGGTTTCAGACCTTCTGGCTGCCACATGAACTCGAATTAGAAGTTCTACTGCTGCATGGAGGCTTAATGAGAGTAGACCGTATGTGAGAAAACCAATAGTTTGTGTCCCACTCACTCCAGCTTCCAAAGGGGCCCGTTTAAACTGTTGCCGACGTCATGCTCAATGGAGCTAAGAAGACTGGAATCGAATGGGATATTTCACGGACAAGATAATGCAAGTTGCGTAGTTCTTCCTCTCTCGAGATCAAAACACGTCTAGAATCAGTGTTCAGACTATATCTGGACTCGTAAGTGAACAATACATGAGCCCAGTCTTGGCTCCATTGAACATGACGAAGGCAACAGTGTAAATGGGCCCCTTTGGAAGCTGGAGTGAATGGGACACAAACTATTGGTTTTCTCGTATACAGTCTACCCTTATTAAGCCTTCATGCAGTAGAAGAATGGCAAATTTGAATTCCTGTGTTAGCCTGAATGTCTCAAAACTAAACTCAATGTAGTCGCTTCGCGGTTTCTGTGAGCCACAATGACTGAAAGCGGTCTTCGGATGCAGTTGTTGCTATTTTTACCCTTGACTAGACCGTCTATCAACCGATCCAGAGCTTAAAAATGGCTCGAAGCTCTTGATATGTAACTTTTAAAGATAGTCAAATCTTGGGCGACCTCCATATGTTTTTGACCTTCCCGATTCTACCAATTATTCGCCACTTTTAACATTAACTTAAATGATGTCTTTGACCCATAACTAATGAATTCTGATCGGACTCAGACACCACATTCACTTTAACCCTTTATCTACGGCATTATGATCTACTGCAATTTTTTTCATGTAATATTTTTTTTTTCAGTTACTATAATGAAAATTAAAGAATAAGCATAAAAAAATACTCACCCGTGAGAAAATTAATTATTTAGAGGTAATTAATTAAAGTGGTACTTTAAAGTACCGTCAGTACACTTGACTAAATTATCGTAACAGAAAGCCCACAAAGTATTTCAACTGGCATGAGAAAATATTTTCGATTTAATAAGTATGTGAAATATAGGCTTTTTCTTATTTACAAATAAATCATTTGGCAAATTCCTGTGCCAATCATTTATTTCAACACTTCAGAATTGAAAATGCTTTGCTCCTGAAAGGGTTAAAAAAATACTTTTTTTAGGTTTCGATCTTGTTAGCAGTCTTTCAGTTATGCGACATCAATATTCCAGGGACAACCACGCTCTCTCGCATCTCCACATATGCAATATATGAATTTACATATGACATTTCTAGCATAGAGAAAACGAACCGGTGCCACAACTTTTTCGATTTCCTATAAAAAATAACAATGAAATAGAAAAGAAATACCAGGGAAATCGTTACTACACTACATTTTAGTAATTACATTTTAAAGAGAAGATGCAAACGATGGATAACTACACTGACGAAAAGTAAACAATAAGCTTTTCTGCAACACCAGTGTACTGACGGTACTTATAAGTACCAGCGAGTAATTTAACTGTTAAATACACTACATCCGTCGTTCAATTAAAATATCTAGTCAAACTGTATTCTAAGATCATAATGAACACTAAAAAAATCCAACACTTATCTTATATCTTTTACTGTGATTTCAGCAATAAAAAGACGAGCGCGGTAATCTGTACAAAATGTTGGCACAAAACACATCGACTCCTTCAAAGATTGCCTCTTTCCTCTCAAAAATAACAAACCTAGAACTACTGCTGCCATGTATTCGAATAAAGTGGAGTTAAAAGAGTGTTTTTGCAAAGTACCATTAGTATATTAGTAATATTCACTATGGTATAAAAGTTTAAAGTGAGTGGTACTTATAAGTACCGTCAGTAGATAAAGGGTTAAACAACACTATAGACCAGAATACCTGTCGGTATTCTACTATTCTTCTATACGTCCATTGCGCACCACATTGTCAATCATCTAATTTCCGTATTTCCGACACTAACGTATGCGCGGAAGTGCAATTTTGTGTTTAATAGTATTTAATTAACATAAATATTTGCAGCGTTAGGCATTGGTTGCAACCAGGCATGAGAGCGCTCCGACACAAATGGTTGATTTTCATCACTAAATTTTAATAGTATTCTTTGCTTTATTAAATCTCAGAAATTCGGTCATTAATACGACGAGAAATACTATTAAAATTTAATGGTAGGAATTGGCCATTTGGGTCGGAGGGCTCTCACCCCTGGTTGCAACATTAGCATAGTGAGCATATTTTTTCTCACTATCCTTTCACTTTAATGACCAGCGTATATTCCCAACGCCTGTGTAACAGCTAAAGAAGGAGAAGAACACAATTCAAAATTAGTGACATTTATATCCCAGGGAATGTATAAACTCATGGTGGCAAAAATCCACCATTTTATGTCCACACTTAGACCTAGTATTCAGAAGGCTGTAAGTGAGAAATAAAGGGACTCTCATAGACATCATATCTTTACTAATTTCATATTGTAATTTTCGACATATTTAGTCGCAGGACTTTTAGGTGCACATTTATCAATTATAGTATAATAAGAGTACCGCATAATATTTTTGGTTATTTAAATGCTTATTTAATTTTTATTTGCTTATATAAATTTTACTTTTGAATTCTATTCAGCAAAGTATAAAAACATGAATAAGATAAATTTTAAAGAAATTCCTTCATTGTTCAGAGCTTAGTTTTTGTTTAAAAAAACCTTTATAATCACAATCAACACCAAATATTTATAAAATAAATGTCTACGTAGATGGAATAATGAACATGGAATAAATAATAGAACTAGTTCAGCATTTTTATTTCAATATTTTCCTGAAAAGACGTCACTTTAAACTGCGGAATTACTCTTTTTTTATAAACAAAGCCACCAGAAAAGCATTACAATAGCTCGCGATAAAAAAAAAGTCATAAAGAAATTACATACAGAAGAGTACATTTTAAATTAGAAATATAACACTTGGCTAATTCTCTAAAGAATTTTTTCTATAAAACATATTGTAACAAACTTATTGTTCTACTGTTATTCTTGAAGTATTCTGGGTAATTAAAACTCTCTTTTCTTTCCGCATAAAGATACAATACAAATGCAAAAGCTATAGAAAATGAGTTTATTTATGCGTACAAATTAGTGAGCAACATTGCAAAGTTAAGCAATCGGAAAATAGTAACTACAAAATGTTATTGATAAATTGAGACTTATTCTATAAAATGTATCCGGAAAACTGTTACATTTAAAAAGTTAAAAAATCAATTAAAAAACGTTTTTTTTTTTTTTTTTTTTTTTTTTTGCTAAAACGACATTTAATGTATTTACGAGGCTAACGAAAAAGACAGGCTACCGCGGTGGGTCCGATTCTTCTTTTTTTACAGACCGCTGGAGTCACGTGATGCTCGAATGCACCAATAAAGATGTGCGAAAAGATAATCACGTGACTCCAGCGGTCTGCAAAAAAAGATGAATCGGACCCACCGCGGTAGCCTGTCTTTCTCGTTAGCCTCGATGTATTTATTAACTACCATAATTTCCGGCGTATAATCCGCTGATCAAACAATTGGACAACAACACACAACATATTGGACCTAGAAATTTTATTTAGTAATTGAAGCCAGATATTTACCGTGATCTAAAAAGTTAAATTTATTTAACCCCTTTAGGGGCGCCGTTTGCAGTCTGCAAACGGCTAATTTTAATGCCTAAATATTCAAATGGTACCAGTAATTTTTTAGTACAATTTCGATCTCATAATAAACGTAAAAAAAAAAAGCTTTTCATTATTTTCAAATAAATTTGTTTTTTAATTGCGGTGTGAATTAATTGTTTGAACATTTTTTTGAGCAGAAATGCCTTGCCCCTGAAAGAGTTAAAGACATTTCTCGGTCGAAAAATGATTGGATGATCTGCGGATTATACGCCAGGAATTTCGGTGCAACATTCTCAGTATTATTAACCCGGGAGGACGCGCAGCGGGCCTGAAAGACCCAGAGTTGTATGGTTTTTACAATTGGCACCACTATCTTTTTAAAAGCAATTTTCAACTTATTTTATCGCAAAATTTTTAACGATTGTCTCTGAATAAAAAAAGGTGGCAATTATTATTTGTATTTATTGGTGACAAATTAAAAACCATTCATACCCTGGCTAAGTGTGCGTTCTCCCGGGTGCATTTCGGGAAGGCTCACGTCTTGAGGACTAGCCTTGGCGAATTGGCGAAAGCGAGAGCGTTCAGCCAGCTCTTATCGCCAAACGCCAATCGTGGTTTTGTGTTTTGTTTTGATCCGAGATGACGGAAGACGAAGTAGCATATCTTAGAACAACAATCCTACCTAAATTAAAGGAATATTTTCAACCATGTGTTCTACATGAAAAGAAATCTTCTAAAGAAATTGTTTTCGAACTGATATTTGCACAAAGGATGAGACCGAGTATTTTAACCCCTTGGGGACGAGCGGCACGTATACGTGCCGCATGAAGCGCTCAGAATCCTTGTTTTTTCTCACCAGTAAAATTTTACTGTAAAATCTGCCTTATTTAATCAGCGCATTTTCTCGATTCAAGAAGACACAAATTTCTGTTTTAAAAAAACGGTGACAAAATGTTAAAATTTTCGCAAAAGGCTCCCGTCACGAAGTGGTTAAGAAGATACTCTCAGAACATACCAACACCGAATGGCTCGTTTACAGAAATACAGCGAACTTTTGATTATTGCTAAAATTTTGATTATTTGATCCTTTCAAAAATCTACATTCTTATTCAATTGAGTATTATTAATTCTCTAAACAAAAACTCATTACCTTCATAAATCTAGATATTTGATTACATATAAAGATGGATTTATGGGGATGATGAATTAATGCAGTTTCAGTGCATTTTGATGTATATAAACACAGATTTATACAGATTAAGACTCAGACTTAACAGATTAACACACCTGTGGCCGAAAATTACTATATTTTCTGCGATGAACTTATATAATTAATTTAATACCAAATCATTCTGCAGAAACAGTGACAGTTCCCGAAGTCGAGTAAGAATAGGCCAAACCAGGAAGAAAAACAAAACAAAAAAAAAAACCTGTCACACTCGCAACCAGGATGTCTTGAAATTGCCTTTTTAATGTGAGATGAATTTCTTAAGGGTGTTGTCAAATCCAAAAGGGCAACTTTCTGGCATAAATTTTAATCTATTTTTGTTCGAAAATGCATGAAACTAGCTGGTGTTGTTGTTCAGAAGCTATGTCATCGAGCTGTTTTTTTTCTGTTTTTTTTTTTTTTTTGCAATCGCAATAGATCTTTCCGAAAATAGTGTCAAAGTTGACGTTTTGAACCGATTTTTCGCGCGAACGGAGAATAAGTACTCAAGAGCGGGCGAAAAACGTGTTTGTCACGTGATCAAAAACGCTTATAACTCAATAGGTAATTTATGGATAAAAAAATGGAAAAAACAGTTCAATTCCAAATCGCTTCCATGGTCAGGCTTTCTAATTTTATACCTTTCCGTTAAAAAAGGAATTTGTAAATGTGTCAAAACGCTTTGCGCTTTTTGCGCTTGAACAGACTTAAGGGGAAGTGGGGGAGAAGGAATATTGAATGACTACCTTTTGTTACTTGAAAGTAACAAATAAAATCACTAGAGAATTTTTTTAACAGTGTATGATAGTGAGGCGTTGTAGATTTAAATAGTTAAATTTATCAATTAAGCAAATTAACAAATAGAAAAACACAAACCAAAAAATTAAAAACTTGGAATATTTGAGTTTTGTGGTGGTGGGGGGATAGAGAATTTGAATAATTGGTCCTTTACTTATAGTTACCTCAAAGTAATAAATAGGACAGAAAATTATAATTTAAATGTAAAAAATTAAAGAGAAAATGAATGTGTACACTAAAGGTTAATCCTGATTTTTTATCTTTCATTCTATTTCTCCCCTTTTCTTTTTTTATGGTAAATCATTTATTTTTTATTTAAAAATCAACAGATAGAGCAAAACAGTAAACTTTACGCACTGTTATGGATAAGCGAAGGGATAGTTAACATTTCAGACGCATTTTTAACTATTCTTTTCTGCAAGGAAACAATGAATTTTAAATAGTCAAAAAATAGTGTGCTGGAGGAGGGGGTGGGGGTGGGGGGGAAAGAGAAAATTCGGAATGAGGGTTGCCTCAGACGATTAATCATTATTTTATTGCCACTTAAACTTAATAAATAGTGCAATATGTGTGCAGAATGACGAAAAATGAAGTGTGTATGTGGGGGGGGGGAGGGGGATTTCATTCGAGAGAAGAATTAGATGATTCATTCAAATATGACGAATTACTATTTTAAAATGACAAATAAAACAACTAGGACAAAATAACATTAAAAAATATGGCAAAAATTTGAAAATAAAAAATTGAAGAATTTTAAAGATTTTTAATTTTGTGCACTAGGGGCCGAACAAAGTTTTTTTTTTTTTTTCATAAAAACTCAAATAATGATAAAGATTTGACAGCATTAAAATGTATAATTGCAATTGATTGAATTGCATGCATCAACTTGCAATTATTTTAACTGATTGATTTAATTGCAGGATAAATCTAAATAATTTATGATTTATCATTCAATCTAATTATATTTTAGTTTCAACTTCCTATTAATTTCTAATCGCAAATAAAAATTAAAAACAATTAATTTTTAATGAATTATTTCACTTAAAATATGTTTTATTAATTAAAACAACACGTCACACAATTATGCCGCTTAATTAAAAAAAACTAAATTAATTTAGTAGTAATGTTAATAAAACTAAGTTCAATTGTGTCATAAAAACATGATCAATAGGATTATATTTATTACAAGAAAATTATTACGTCTGATTTTCTTTTTCCTAAAAAATAAAATACGTTTTCAATTTCTTCGAACCTATTGAATTAATGAAATAAAAGAATATTATTGAACTGAAAAAAAATAACTTATGTTTGAATTATACATAATGTGAAATTAAAAGGATTTTAATCTGAAAATGTTCATTGTTTTAAGCAATGTTTTAATTGTAAACCGCGGTGAAGTATTATTTCGTCATACTTTATTCTCTGCTTGATAATATTTGCGGAAAAACAAATGAAAAAAAGCACTATCTGCTAGCTCTCAGCAAAGGAACGGTGTTGCTGTTCGCTACGCGTAGGACGTCACGGACAAGACAGGGTGCGTATCGTTGAATTCATCCCCGCGCCAACCGTTGCTCTGGCGATAAAGTGCTCAAAACGTGAGCCTTCTTGAAAAAGCCTCCCGGGTTAAACAACTCCGAAGTCTAGTTTTTTTTCTTTTTGAAAGAAACCTACCGAAATTTTCGGTGTATAATCCGCGGATCAAACAATCATTTTTCGACCCAGAAATTTTTTTAAGTAAAATGTAACATTTTAAATCGCGTTAATTATTTGGCTTCAATTACTAAATAAAATTTCTGGGTTCAAACAGAATTGTTTGATCCGCGGACTATACGCCGGAAATTAGGGTACACTTGCAATCAGTGTTGCCAAAAATGGCGGATTTTTTATTCAGAAATAATGAATTCATGCCGGGCAAAATTTTGAATAGTAATTTTACTTTATTTTATGAACAGGATGTCTAATTTATATAAATCAAAAGTAACTATTCCAACTTTCTGGTGAAAAATTGTTATTTATAAATTAAAAAAATCCCCTCAAAGTGTCATAAAAAGGTTTCTTTTAACTGTGGCCCACGAGGCACCAATGTAACAATATTTTATTGCCTTATCGAACGACAGAAACTTTGCGATTAAATAAGGATAAGAAAACATATCGAAATTTGTGGTGACAAATGACTTTTATGCCAAAGTTAAGATTTCCAGTTAAGATAATTTGTAATCATACATAATTCCATGTCGCCAGCCCATCAATATCCAACGCTTTAAGCGACATATCATATGCCCTATCATAGAAATCCTGCACTGGCATATGGGGTGTTTGCTTGAAACTGAAAAAAATCGAGAGTGCTACATCCGGAGTGATATGGTGGGTATATCTTTCCTTAAAAATTTTTATAATATCATCTACTGTTTTACCCTTATTAAGCTTATATAATCTAGCTGCTCCCCCATTTACTCTACTAAACAAAGCAAACTTTTTTTCTTCCTCTTCCCATTTGAAAAAATTAGCCAAACTATCAAATTTTTCAAAAAATTCATTGAAGGGCACTGAATTTGCCTCACCGCTAAAAGGTGGAATGGAGGAAATATTTTCCATAAGTGCATTCTTCTTTTGGACCAGTGCAAAATCTTTGATGTGATCGTCAGTAGCCATAATTAGTACAAGAAAAATTTCAAGAGGGGTGCAACTATTCACAGAAAAGTAAATTCGTACAAAAAAAATACCAAGAAAATTCTTAAAATTACACCAGTATGGAAAAAAAATATCCACAGCAATCCTTAATCAGTAGTACAGAACCACACACTTACCTTTCACATATGTTTATATAAAAATGCAGCAAAATTTTAAAAACAACAAACCAGGACTAAATGCCACGGTACCATTCTTGTTGGGTGGTTTTTCTCTTCTACTAATTACATTCCACTTTTAATTTACTCAAATAATTTTCACCAATGACATTAACCTGACCTCATATTTTTAAACAAGGTGTGAGCAGTTTACCACAAAATAGTTGTTGTTACCAAAGAAAAGAAATTAAAAAAAAAAATAAGCAAATATGCTTCGAGAAATATCAATTTAGTAAATTGAAATTTAGAGCAATTACCAACAAACAAAAAAAGAATAGAGAGGAAATACATAAATTATCTTTAAGTATGTCTGAATGTTACCATTAGAAATTGCAAGATTAAACCTTAATTCTTTAACATTAACAACACCCTCAACCATTCACAACTTATGAAGAGAATACCACCAACACTACTGGATTTTAAAACATAAGACATTCATAATAAAAAAGGGAAAAGTAAAATTTGATTACCACAGAGCCTGAAAGGTGAAAGGCAAAATCCTAAGTCTGCACCAATTTTAAACAATATGTTTTAATAATTTAAAAGGATGGAATAATAAAATTATGACTGCACTTTATATTCTCAAATCCAGGGGCCAAATAATCGTATAGTGTCATTAGCATTAAAAACTATAAAATCTGATGAATTTCACTTCTGACAAAGTTCTTTCTTAAGCCACTCATTTATATATCAAAATTTGTATTAATTATTCCAGTGGCTACCTAGATTTCAGTATTTATATATATATATATTTTTAAACAATGCTTACTCTTTTCAGAAGTTAATTACTTATATATAATACTTTTTTTTTCTCTTTTTTTTTCACTCAGGGAACACATGTGCGACTGAATTTCCGTCTAAAATGGATCTTGTTACCATATTACCTAACTCCTTAATTTAAAGAACTTAAGAACCAGAATAAGTATAACCAGAAAAGTAAGTTAATAAGAGGGGTAACACACATTAAAAATAATCCACACAACACTCATAAAATGAAAGGGAAATGCATAGTAAGCATAAAAGCCATTAATCAAAAAAAAAAAGATAACAAAACCCTCAATTCATTTCGCACAGTATTCTTCACTTAATACATGATCTAAATAATAGTTCATAGTTTTAAAATTTTAAGATACTATTTGTATTAATTTTACTTATCACTGCTATAAAACTTCTTCCCTTTTAAAGATTATATTAGTTAAACAGAAGAAAGAGAAACAAAGCAGATTATTACATTTAACATAATTTATTAAGTATTAGATCTTATTAAAACTTTACTATAATTTTAAATCAATATATTGTAATGGTACTTTTGTGTGTAAATAGCAATTGTAAATTTAGATAACCTATCTCATCATAATTTAGTTCACAAAAAATTCGAGAAATCACTATTAATTCTCATGGGATTCTCCATTCAGTAAAATATTATTAATAGATATTTCAGTACTTATTAATTGCACATTATTTACATTTCTTGCAATTGACATTTTTCAATATATAAAAGTACTAATGAAAAAAATACTTACATGATAGACCGCCAAACAGGAGATATATTGGCATCATGATTTTTTACATTCTTCACTGTCATCCCATGGTTGGAAGTCCTCTTAAGGGTACGAAATTCAACGCTTGAAAGTTGGAGGTACATACTATCACACTGTTAGTTGCACTATTATAATTTTCCGATCATTGGAACTCTTGGGATGAGAAAAGATAGAGTCCAAAAATATCTCCTGACGATTGATCTCTTCACTCTCTAGTCCAGCGTACGCTGATGATTACACAAACACATCCTTTTTATTTATTGCTGGTGACCCCACTATACACTAGTATTTTTTTTTTTTTTGCTTTCGGTGTAAACTCAACCGGTCCTCAGAAAGACACGATGACTTGAAAGAAGCAAGCGTTCGGCATTCGTTCGCGCAACTTTTCTTCAATAGAAAGCCATAATAACACGATGTTATACACAAGAGACTCCAAACTGTTGCATGTCTTCGAACAGACTCACTGTATTAGTGGTTGTACTCAGTGGACACTGCCCCATCAGAAAATAGTTCGCACGGCGTATTACTTGATTCAGGGGTGGCCAACTGTGGCACGCCTGATACCACTAAAATTTTACAGAAAACGTCGAATTGTTGAATCGCAGAGATTCGAAGATTGGATAAGGCAATGATGAGTATAAAATTTTAGTGGTGTCGGGCGTGCCACAGTTGGCCACCCCTGACTTGATTCTTAGGGACTACGTTTCACAGGATAAACAAGAGAAAAAGCCCTCTCTCTTTCGCAGCTAGACTCATTCTGCACTCTCATCCTTTCCTTTCATTTCAAAATTAACAAGAACTATCCACAGGACAGGGGGAGGGCTAAAAGAAAGCCTCCTTTCCCCCTACCCCCACTCACTAAGAGAAAAATATCACATCTTTACTTTCGGAAAACTCCTGCCTTAACTAACTTTTTCCCCGTATCGTGTAATAAAATTTCACACGTGCACTACTACTTGCTGACGTCAGACGCTCCTATTCGCTAACCTGGTAGGGTTCAACCACTTATCTAAAAGGGGGTGTAATCCACTTTCCACCTTATACACTTTTTCTAATGGGCCACCCATCTTTAAACGCCAAGCAAACTATCTTTTCTCACGACAGTATCCCATAAAAATTTCCAAAATTGTCTGTATGACAATAGCTTTTAAAAGGAGGGTTATAAAATTGCACAAAGCATTTTACTTAAAAGGCTCATAAAATTTTATATACATGGTTGGCCACCCAAGCAGGCTTTTAGGCTGTGATGATAAGCAACACAAAATTGTGGGAAAATGCATCCGCAGAGTTTTTCCCGCGCTCACTTTATACTAATAAAAGGAGGTTGCCATGGTCACGGGTGCACCTGTTAGATATCCGTTCCCTTGTTTGGTACTGAGAAACACTTCTCTCTCTTTTTCTCCTTTTTTTTTTTTTTTACTCTGCCCCAAAACATGAAACAAATACGCAGATCAACATTGTACTTTAAGGGTTCTAACAAGGATATAGGGGTTGTATATACATACAATTTGATAATATTTAGGTACTGGAATATTTTTAAATATACTGTAACATTAGCACTACTTTTCTGAAATGGTAAAATTTGCCTTCTTTTTGCCATAATTATTATGTTATTAAATAAAGCGAATTTTACTATTTCAAAAAAGTAGTGCCATCTAAGAAAAACGGAATAATGGAGTGTGCGGAAGAATATCTGCGGAGAAAAAGATCTTCGAAATTAGAAGTATGTCCAATCTGGCGCTTGTGGATAACAGTAATTTCTTAATGAAAGGTTCCCCGTATTTAACCTCCGAATAGAATCTGTCTCTTAACCCTTTCCGGCACACTGTGCCCGGGTCGGGATACCTAATTTTAATTCCAAACTTACGGTGGACACCAAGAATATTTCTGTAAAATTTTGCTTTCACAATGTACAATAAAAGTAACATGTTTTTAATTTCTAAAAGAGTCGTTTTAAAATTCTGGTGTCAGTCAATCATTTCATCATTTTACAACAAATATTGCCTGTGCCGAAAAGGGTTTAGTTGAAGATTTCTGATGACCAGCGTGAGTCAGGTTTCCAAGTAGTGACACCAAGTGTCCCACGTAAATCGGGGCTCCAAAATCTCTGGACACCAGAATTTTAAAGTAATTTTGTTCGCTTATCTAATGACAGAATTATATGCTATTAAAGATGCCGAGATAAGGTGTTATAAATTACTGGTGTACAGAGTATTTAGAGACCTGATTTAAGCGGGACATCTGACAACACTATTTCCAAGCCCAAATGTACAGTTTCTGCCAATCGGTTAACTACAAATCACTACTTTTTTTGTTCTATGTTTGTCGGGATGTTTTGCCGTTAACGATATTTTAAAACACACATTCCGATAAACCAGGGGTGCGAAACTGTGGCCCGGCGGATACCACTAAATATTTAAAGAAATTTTCGACAAGTTGAATCGCTCACATTCTATGATTTGTTAAGGCAATGAAAACTTAAAATTTACTGGTATCAGGCGGGCCACTATATTATTATTCGGAAATTGATGTACTCAAAAGTATGGATCGCTCGTAGCATACACGCACAATTGGATAGAAATTAGATTGTCAAACTTGACAGCGTCATGCCTTGGATACAATACATAATGAATGTTTAGGATTAACCTTTTATTGCGCAGTTTTGCATATATGAAAACAACAGTGTTTTGAATTTAAATATATTTTTATTCGTATATACCTAATTCACACCAGAAATTTAAAATAGCAATATTTGCTTTAATTAATAACAGGTATTCCGTATTTAAATAAAACGAAATTAACCATTGAGACTTTCTGGTTAAACCTTTCCGGCACAATGTCTTTAAAAAAGGACAGCTAATTTTAATTCCAAAACTGACAAATGGCACCAAGAATATTTAACTAAAATTTTCCTATTATAATGAACATGAAAATAAGCGAGTTCGTATTTTCTAATAAATTCGTCTATATATTCCGGTGTGAGTCCATTATTCCATCAGTTTATAAAGAGAACTACTCCGCGCCGGTAAGGGTTAATGTCAGATTCTCTGAACTACCTAATTTCTAGAACGTATTCTATCATGGGAATTAACGGGTTAAAGATTAAGTTTTATAAAATAAATAATTATTTAAATAAGGTATTTGGAGGCATAGTTATTAAAATATTTACTAATTTGCAATATTTTAGAGTAAAACAGCCACACGACAGCAGTTTTTACTAGTATTGAAGATGTGCAACAGAAGAAAAGGTTGACGTATTATATGAAAAATGTATCTCTGATTTGTTTTATTTATTTTCCCTGTGTAATAAACCTGTCAGAGAATAAAATACAATTTTTTCGAAACAAAATGAAATATCGCATATTTAAGGGTTAATGCTCAAATAAACAAGCTATATGTTGTAAATCAAACTTTCACGTCTTTTTAAAAATAACAGATAGAAAAATCTCTAATATGGATGCAGCTGATATGGAAAAAAAATTCTATTATCTTCACTTCCCTCAAAGAAAAGTTCCTCACTAAATTCCTGATAATTTATTTTAAAGTTAGTTTTTATCATTTACATATTTTAGAAATTTGTATCAATTACGTTTTAACGACATCCAGAATTCCCTTAAAAGTTTCCGTATATGCATAATGCAAAATGTGAACATAACATTTAATACATATATACACATAAATATTCTTATTTCTAAAATTCCTATAGAACGTTTTATTTTTAACCCCTTTTTAGAGAAAGTTTATCTAAGTTTGTTGGATATTTGTTTTGTTATCCTATCGAATTGGTTCATTATAGAAACCCGTTTATATCGACTTTTATGCAAAGATAAATTCCTGACTTGTGATATACTGTTCCTCCTATGTACATCTTCGAAAAGTTTCCAGAAACTTTGAAATTATCTTTCAAATGTCAAAGGTTTTTTTCAAAATGTATGAATCCATAAAACATTCATGTATTAAAAATTGACGATTCTAACAGAATAAAAACCATTTTTTAAATTATTATCCTAACACGAAATTTAAATTGAAAATACTTAATTTTTTATAACGAAAGAAATGTAATTAGACAAAAGCAAAGATAAAAAATAAAAAGTGAATGAATATTTACGAGGAGTTAAAAACTTTATAATGTTAAAAGTACTGTTAATATTTTTTTAAAGGATTACTGAAATATTTTTTAAAAGGTAGAAGTCTTAATTTTAAAATATGGCCGTAAAAAAAAAAAAAAAAAAAAAAAAAAAAAAAAAAAAAAAAAAACCGAAAAAAAAAAAAAGAAAACTTCTGATTTCTCACGTATAATCCGTGGATAAAATAAACAAAATTTGTATCAGAAAAATTAACTTAATGAATCAAGTTACATAAGCCCCATGTAGCAATAAGTTACTTCTTTTTAAATAAATTTTCAGGATGTAAACAAGTTTATATCATCCATGAATAATACGCCTAAATATATGATTCTGGCCGTAAATTTCTCCGAAATAATTTTTATCATATTTTAAAATGATTAAAACTTTAAGTAATGACGTTACCCATGGAACTATAAATAAAGCGGAACTGGCATATCCTTAACACTAGAACGCTCAAAAACTTTTCTCAAGCTTTTTAAAAATATTTAACACAAGAAATTTTATTTAAATCAATGTAAGTCATTTATTTAACTTATTTATGTGTTATATATATTTAATTTATTTTATGCAGAAATTTCTGATTCGAATCATACAGTCATTTGATCGGAGTCGAAACGACTCCTGCTGGCCATTTAGTGTTTAAATAGTGAAGCTTAAAATGTAACCACTTTTGCAGGGGTTGATAACTGCCGGGGCGAACTTCCACCAGTAAATTTAAATAAAATTTTTCTCCGTATTTAAACGCCTTATTAATGCACATTTTCAGTCATATATTGTGGGTTAAAAATATATTCATTTTTACTGGTGGAAGTTTACTTCTGCGGTAGTCAGGCTTTGCGTTTTCGCCATATAGCGACAACCTAAACAACCTCCTATCAGTTTCAGTGAAAAAATTTCATAGCTGCCAAATTTTATGCTTTTTTTCTTCCCACTAAAATTTAAAAAAATAATTTCCTTTATTAAATGGCAGATTTCGGCGATCAAATAAGGCAAAAATATCTATTAAATTTTAGTGGTAAGAAAAAAGCGTAAAAGTTGGCAGCTATGAAATTATATTAATACCTGGGTAAACTGTGACAGTAAAAACAAATAGAAACTTTTAGCATAGTTGTGAGAGAATTTTTGCACGAATAAATATGACGAAAATTTCTATTCAGATTTACTAATGGAAGTTTGTCGTGGCGGCAATCAGAAACTGTTGATTGGATTAAAAAAAACAGCTGCCATCTTGTGGCAACTTCCTCAGTTACTTCACTCGCACCTGGTAGACAATAAGTGCACTATATGTCTCCTACACTTTATTCATAACTCCATTCTATTCCCAAGTAGTAGGGCTGGAAACACTTGGGACATTGTAAGTGGAGAGATTCCTCTAATTAGGATCGCATTTGAACAGGATTCTGAGCCTTGAGCGGTTGAATCACTGCTGTACCTTTGTTTACAAATTGTTCGTTGGCTAATGGTACAACAAGGTGAGCATTTATTACTGTGGTCCAGCGTGCAATGATATTTAGGCAACAATTGGTCAACGTTTGGAAAGCCATTTTGTGCTACATTGGTTACCATATGTTTAACCCGACACTTACCAGACGGATTCAATGCACCCGACAGGTACATTCAAAATATTTATTCAAACCAGAAAATCCCTTAAAATGAACTAAATATACACTGCTCAAACAAATTAGGCGAGCAACCAAAAAAATGAAGAGAACAGTGCAAGACAGCCATGTATGGGCCTAAAATGGATAGTACACGTGTATTAATGCGCAATACAGAAAAAAAGACGCAAAAAATTGTAAGGGAGCTTTTATTCTTTGAAAAGATGAAAAGAACATGTAAAGACGGTTTAGGGCAACAAGTTGGTTTCATGTCATCATGGTCTTCTCGAACAGCTAAGACTGCTGCACACCTGTTTTCTATGGATGTGATGAGGTTATCGATAAGACTTTGGGGAATACTGTTACTGTTCCACTGCTCAAGAATTGCAATCTCCAAGTCCCGGACAGTAAAAGGAGGCCTCGGTATCACATCAATGCGTAGTCTGAGTGTGTCTCAAACATGCTCGAGCGGATATAGGTCAGGAGAGCATGCTGGTCATTCCATACGCTGTATTGTTTTAGTTTCAAGCATGTTTTCCACAAGACGAATTGTAGGAAGTCTGGCATTATCATGCATGAAAAAAAGACATCACTAATTGCTGCAACATAAAATACGACATGAGGTCTCAGTAACTCGTCTGTATAACTTCGGACAGTCAAATTGCCATTCCGAGTGCTATGCAGGCCCGTACATCCACCTATGCTGATTCCAGCCAATAGCATCAACCCACCTCGTCTGTAATGTGATCTTTCACGAACGAATGTGGCATTATTTTGAGTGCATCCTTCTCTCCATGCCAAAACACATCAGATGTCACATCCAGACTGAATCGGGACTCGTCTGTAAACATAATTTGACTCCAACAAAGTTGCCTCCAAATTCGATGTTCAGTTCCCCACATTCTTTGGGCCGCACAGTGGCTTGAGGTCAACGAAATACAGACCATTGGCTTACGTGCATAGAGACCACCCTGATAAAGCCTGTTTTGGACTGTTTGGCTGGACACCCTTCGTCCTGTGGCCAAGAACAACTGTGTGTGTTTTTAGCTGAGTAGCATTTCCCGTTCCGTCTCGACGAGCTGTTAACAGGCTATATCGGTCATCAGTTTCTGTATTAGCACATTTTCGACATTGCACTTGTCGATGACTACCATTCCATGTGTCTTGGAATCAATTCCAATGCCTGCATAGGCACTTCTTGCGACTCCAACAGCGTCCACTACACTTCGTTGTGTTTCCCCAAATTCAACTGTCCCGATAACACGCCAAACCATGCATTGCGGTAAATCATGTTGTTGTGACATTTTCAAGCCACTTTTTCTCAAAACACGAGCTGAGCAATTGAATTTTACAACTGATGCAGTGAAACAGACGTTTCTGAAAAAATCCGATTTCTGCACTTATCTCCTTTTTCTAGTTTTGACGTCATAAACTTTAATTTACATGTGAAATTTTCTTTGTCGACAACACTTTAAATTATGGATGTTCTATTTTAAGTTATTTATCGGTGGAAATATTTGCGTAATTTATATAATTATATGTATTAAATATTTGCGTTAAAACCATGAGCTCCCCTAATTGTTTTGATCTGTGTACAAAAAAGAATATAATAAGTTAGTGAAATAAGTTACAAATATTTAAATAAAAATTCTGGTGTAGAATATTTTTATAAATCATGAGTAAATTGTCCGGTAGTTCTAAGTTTAAACTCGTATTCCCGTAATCAAATCCGTAGCCACTGAATCAAAACTTTAAATTTGAGGAGAGAAAAATATTAAGCTCGAAGCCTCAATGGCCTTCCGATGGCTTCGGGTATTTTTCGATGTCTTAAATTTGATGAATTTCGCTTTATTTTATTTTATTTTATTTTATTTTTTATCTCGGTCCTGTAAATTATCGGAAAGAGCGTAGGGATCTCCTAAGGGCAAGCGGACAGCCGCCCTCCCCAGGTTGCCACGGTATATGAACATCTAAGTTCGTAAGCCGCAAAGGTCGTCCGCAGGCTGTAGGGCCCGAGCAGAATCCTTACTCGCTTTTCGACGTATTTCATCTAACCCTTTAACGGTCGCTTAATATTTGCAAATACCATCAAAAGAGTACATATTTTTTTTTTATTACAGAAATTGAATATGTATAAGGTTTCTATATAAAATCTGCAATTAGTTTTTTTTTTTTTTTTTTTTTTTTCTAAGGCAAAAAAAAAAAAAAAAAAAAAAAATGTTATAGAACAAATTCACATTTGTGGAAAAGCCATCATGCGAGAATTCTGTGTTTTAATGTTTGTTTTACACCATACAAATTAATGCGAATAAGACCTCTATTTTTCACATCTTAGATTTTATTTATCATCATCAAACAAATTTTTACAAATAATATTTGAAATAATATAATATACATTAAATTTTGATTATTAACATTAGAAAGACCGAGAATTTTACTCAAATTTTAGAAAAATATTTCACACCAGAATTTTTATTTTAAATTATTAACTAATGCATTTAACTAATTTGTTTCCCCGTATCTTTTAAACTAGTTTTATAAAAAAACAATTCTGGTTCGAACCGAGATGTATTCATTTGGTAGCAGTCAAAATGACTGCTCGCGGGCTTTCTAGTGTTAATAATTTGTTTCAGTGTGATATATTTAGAAACATGCAATACAATGTCCAACATCACAATCAGCACCAAAAACCGTACCCGGACACTAATATTCAAAGACTTCAGACCGAAATACCAGTTAAATTTTTCTGTTTTCAGAAGTTTTTTCCAACAGTAAATCTCCAGCCCGGAAATACGACGGGCACGAGAAATAACGAACACACCTCAGCCTGTGATATTGACGGGAGAGAGAATTAAGGGGTTAATGAATTTAGCATTTAACATTAGAACGCTCGGAAATTTTACTCAAGTTTCATAAAAATATTTTACATCAGAATTTTTATTTAAAATTATTTGACTGATTTATTCAACGTAAATCTGCGTTGTTTAAATTTAACTTATTTTTTGAAAGAATTTCTGGTTCCAGTTCACATTTAATCATATGGTCGGAGTCGGAACTGAATTTCATTTACCACATTAATTGCAAAATAATGGCGTAGCGAGCAGTGTTGCCATATGGGCTACTTTTTTAAAATTCAGATTCTTAATTGGCACCACTTTTTTGAAATTGCAAGATGCGCCTTAATTAATGACATATTAAGTAAGGCGAAAACAAAGGGAATTTGACCGTTTCAAATAAGTGGTGGTAATCAAGAAATCTGAATTTTAAAAATGTAGCCCACTGGTAACACTGGTAGTGAGAAGGGCGCCAAGATGCACTTGACACCACGAAGTTTTCTTCGCCTTGTCAGAAACAATTTAGCTATTAACCAAAGTGTAAAAACTTTACAATTTTAGTGGTGTGAAGTAAGAAAACAGTTAAGCATTTTTCTGCAGTTTAACCCCGTCCACGAAGTGGCGTGGGATCTTGACTCACGTTACCTCTTCCATTTAAGATAGGACGCTTATTTATATCGCTTTGATTTGAGCTCTAACATTAGAATCTTTTTGTATTTCAAAAGATTAGCGTTTAAAAAAAGCGGCGCAAACTGAATAAAGTTTGTGTAATGGGCGCAGTCCCTAAAGGATTAAAAATCATAGACTCGAATGGGGTTCATGGCAAAAATAAATAAATAGAGAAGTAAATAAATATCAATTAAAAGGATCGGCGGATTTTTTAACGTATGTGCGGTGCCTTAAATTTGGACACCAGTATTTTATAAAAGATTTCTTTGACTTATTTAATCCCAGAAAAATGAAGCTGAAAAACTTTTAAGAATTATTGGTACCAAAATTCAAGGGATCGTACACATTCTGGAAAAAATCCGCCTTCGGCAGACGCCATTTTTGTGTCAGCTTTTGTGATGCCATTGTAGTATTCAGAGGGCGGAGGTACAATGGAGTTATGAATAAAGAGGAGGATACATATAGTGTACTGTCAACCAGTTGCGAATGAAGTAACTGAAGAGTTTGTCACACGATGGCGGCTGCTTTTTTTTAAATCGGATCTTCAGTTTTCGATTACAGCCAGGACAAACATCCCACCAGTAAAATTGAATAGAAAATATCGTCTTATTGAAGCGTTTTTTCATGGCAATTTTTCTCAAAAATGTCGTAAAAATTTCTATTTGTTTTTACTGGTGTAATTATACCTTGTAAAACTGTCAGTTTGTTTCCCTGGTTGTCAGAATATGGCGGAAACGCAAGACCTAACTACAGCCAAAACACACTCCTACCAGTAAAAATGAAAATCTGTTTCTAAAATTATTTATGACTGACATTGTGTAATAAATAGGGGGTTTAAATAAGTTGAGGATTTCTATATATATCTACTGGTGGAATTTTCCACCGGCGGTAACCAGCGCCTGCGATAGCGGTTACAGTTGAAGCTTCATTATTTTAAGGATGTGTCAGTTCCTCTATATTAATAGTTCCATGGGTGGTACAGGCTCAATTTTTAGATTAATTCACTTTTGCGCCGATAGGAGACGCCATAAGCTTTCAATTCTCCCTCGCTTACCCTTCCACCATATGTGCATGGATTACGTCATTTTATTATTGTTCTATACTTAAATACGAACATTTTAAGCTATTAAACATGTCTCTTCGATTATTATTAACCAAGATACAAATTTTTGAATTTTTGCAGTTGTGGTGCAAAATAGCGCCATTTTCAAACAAGTTGGAAATTGCTCGTCAAACGTGGCAAATGAGGTGCGTTCGTACTATAACTAGATTTATAATTATTTTTTGCACCCCATATTGTACTGAATGTGTATTTATTTGCAATTCATAAGTGCATAGTCTGTAACATCATTAAAATGCACTTGCAATAATTTTTTCCCATTCCCCTTAATGTAACGGAAAACTTTTGACTGTCCCTGTAATTAAGCTATACATCCGATTTTCATGAAATTTGAAATGGCTCGACAAAATTTTGCAGCAATTATATATTTAAAATTTCAGCCCATTCGGAAAGCTGTAACATCATTAAAATGCACTTGCAATAATTTTTCCCATTGGCTTTAATGTAAAGAAAAACTTTTGACTGTCCCTGTAATTAAACTATCATCCAATTTCCATAAAATTTGAAATGGCTCGACAAAATGTCGCAATAATTATATGTTTAAAATTTGAGACCATTCGGAAAGCTTTAACATCATTAAAATGCACGTGCAATAATTTTTCCCATTGGCCATAATGTAAAGAAAAACTTTTGACTGCCCCTGTAATTTAACTATACATCCGATTTTCATAAAATTTGAAATGGCTCGACAAAATTTTACAACAATCGTATATTTAAAATTTCAGACCATTCGGTTGGGTAGTTGTTGCTCTATTATATGCGGACGGACAGACAGACGGACTGAACGACGACTATAGGTGCTACGTATTTATATAATTACGAACGCACCTAAAAAGCCACTTTTTCATGCACTTATTGTGTATATATAACGTACTGACAACTGACTTTTGTTGCATGATTTGAGTTCATTAGAGCTTTGTCTTTCATTTAGTACTTATTTCATCAAGTTATCTGCAGTTTTAAAATTTTTAAGAGCAATTGATAAAGCATCACTTTTCCACTTTGGAATTTTCTTTGTCCCATACACTTAAAATGGTGGCGTCACCTCTTTTGCTAAGTCTGTAAAGATGTCATATCTATATATTTTGACAAACAAATGGCATGGGACTAAACTTTGAAACATCTTCTTTCTTCCGATACCACTTTTGTATAGTTTTAGCACCCTAAGTATTTTAAATAATTTTTTCAAAAAAAATGCTGTTTTGACACCTGTCACGTTGGCATTTCCTATACAAATACATGGAAAACGGCGGTTTGTTTACCTTTTTATCATAGCTTAAAAGATATCAAGATTAACTTTTTTTGACTAACAAATGCCATTATCTGATAACTTTAGACCTTCTAGTTTGCTCCTCCACCATTAACGTAATTCTAAGTTAATTATTGATATTTTTAAAAATTCTTTGATAATGTGTCATTTTGCTAACTCAACATTTTGATTTCCCCATAGGTTAACATAGGAGTGACCTTTTTTTTTTTTCAAAAATCAAATAAAATACTTATAATTAAATTATCATCTAGTGTTGTGGTTTTCCGGAAAGATAAAGCTCTATATTTTGCTCCGCCTCCAACCTCGTATTTTTAACCCTAGATCTACCGGGAATTTTATTCAAGTTTTAATAAAACGTTCTACACCAGAATTTTTATTTAAAACTATTTAACTTATTTATTTACCTTATTTTTGTCTGGTTTATATACTTAGTTTATTTTAAAGAAATTTCTGGTTTGAATGAATATTTTGTATGTACCTGTCGGGTCCAATGGACCCGTCTGGTAGACGGAGGGTTAAATTGACTAGAAGTATTTTTAATTAGCTCTTAAAGTTTTGTATTTTCTGAAATCTCGAGATTGATTGATTGATTGGTGCACTTGACCGGATTTACATCCCATATCTGAAAGGAGTTAAAAACAATGGAGTGGTGCATGCCTGACTTAATTATTTTATTGAATTTGAGAATGTTCACGAATAATAAGTGTTACGTAGCAAGAATTCATGAAGGTAGAGTAGAAGGAGAACAATGACGATGTTCTCGCTTTTGACCATAAAGGCGGTACCAAGTATGGCAGCCATTTCCGGATTCCGGCGGCCGGTAAATGTGGCGCCCCCTACATCCTGTTTCGAAATTGAAGCTTCGAATAAACGTAAACAAAACTCCAACAACTAGAATTTCGACGCATTTGAGACACATTTCGTTAGATTTTAGTGATGTATTTCCACTTACGATTGTGCTGTTTTTACGCTAAATTCCACATTAATTATTGTTTATAATCTTAAGGATTTCATTACAGTATCTTTGTGTAGTGATTTTTTTTATTGATATATTAATAGCGATAGTTCAAAAGGTTAATCTGTGGCATGGGATTTTAAAAGCTTTTTATCTTTTTGTCATTATTTTTTCGTAAATATCTCTTTAAATATTCAAAAATTATTACTTTAAACAGCAAATATATGAAAATTCGCTTTTATCAACTCGTTAATATAATTGAGTTGTTGACAAGAGAAGTCGTTATACTTATGCAAGTCATACATCAATTGACCAGTTACATTAATGTGTTACAAACCAGTTTTAACCAATTTTATTCATTTAGATATTGAAACTTTATATCCTAGCATCTCTCCCAATAAAAACCGCAGATTAACTGTTTTAAAATTTCATATCTTTCTTTTTAAAAATTTCTTTTTTCTGGTGTGTAATTTTTATATCTGCTTAAAAAAAGAAAGGGGAAAAAAAGCAATATTGAATTTAGACATATTTCTCCGAGAGAGGGAAATTCTGCAGCTCCAGGGAGGGAGGGGGGATGCAATGCCCACACTCGTTCCTTCTTTCCAAATATAGAAGTTTCAAGACTGCAAAAATTACTCTTCCAATATTAACAAGTATAAAAAAAAATAAGATTGAAAAAGTAAGAATCCATTGAAATTGGGCCAACCATTTAAGTTATTAACTAATTTTCATATTTATTTTAATATACAAGAATAAATCTGCTTAAAATGTCATGCAACTTTAATTTTTTCCTGTCCCGTGCTAGGAGATGCAATTCTAATATTTTCAAAAGAGGCATTTTTCAATTCAAATTTCTGCGTTTTAAGTTAGAGTTCATGTTTAATTATCATAATTAGTTCATGGTTAGTAGTTTCATTCATGGTTAATTATCAATCAGCATTTTGAAATCCTTGATACATTTCTTTTGTGTCAGATTTCAATGAATCGTCTCAATACTTTTTGTTGCAATTTAATTGTCGATCCAAAATTGTCTTTTATATAGTGAAATATTTTGATTATAAATTACACATTTTTAAGTGCGTTTTAATTGATTTTAAAGATGTTTAATTGAGTTCCAACTTTATAAATAACCTTATTTCTTAATAATGAAAACATTAAGCACTTACGTGAAAACATCCGCTTGCTAATGTTAATCCGATGGTAGAAATTTTTTGAAATATATATATATTTTTTTATGGAAAAAGTCAAAAGTAGTTTTTTTATGACTTTAAAGTTTTTTTTTTTTTTTTTTTTTTTTTTTTTTTTAAATAAGGTTACTTTTGAAACCTGTTCTGAAAGTGAATCTGTTAAATATATAGAAAAGCAAATGAGATATTAAAAAAAATAATCCTGTACGATTAACATTAGAAAACAGGTGTTTTTGCATGAGTGAAGTTAGCCCCTTAATATTGCTATAACACATAGATAATAGTAATTTGTAGATAGAATTGCAAATATGTCAGCTAAATTTTGAAAAGTTATACCATTTGCTATACTTAGTGTATTTCGTATATTTTAGCTGGTCTTTAATGCTTTTATTTTTCATTTTAAAGAGTGAATTAAATATAATAATGGTTGCTTAGATACAATAAAGACAGAAAGTAGTCGAGAGTTTATTTTCATGTTAGTTACATATTTTTTTACTTAACTGATAAATTTCAAATCTTTTTGAAATGTACAGTTGAGTTTCTATATCATATATTAAAATACGTACTCTGTCACCCTTCATTTAACAATGGCAGGGGTGCCATAAGCGTCTATTTTTATTATTATTTTACTTATGCTCTTCTTAATTGGTTTTTCTAAACAATATATAGCAAAGATTTTTTTTAAATATTGGTAGAACAAAAATAATCACCAATGGAAACCATGCAATAACTGAAATAAAAAGGGTAGGAGACGATAAAATAGCAACACAGTTCATTGATTTGCGGTATGCCGCTTCGTTTATTGAAAGTACAAATTATATATTCAGCAGAAAAATATATATGACTAATATTTATCAATATAAACACATTTTACATACAACATTTCCCCCAGACAGTTTCCGCAGGGTGCTGCACCATGTCTGCCATTTGGTTTAAAATAATAACATTATTTTGTCCAAATGAGGATCTTCAATACAATGAGAGTCATAAAAAACATGCAAGATTTGGAAGCTTAGTATATTTTGCATCAAGAATCCAAGTTGGGTAAATTGAAATTGCTTGAAACATCTTAAGTTCTCCACCTATTTTAACCCATTAATGCCGAGTTTCTTTTAAACATTTTTAATACATAGGTACCAGTTGACACCAGTTTTCCAATAATGTAAATTTAACTTATTAGATCTCTCAAAGTTTGAGATTAAGTAATATGAAAATTTCCTTACCAAAATACTGGTTTTCATATTTAAAATTTTCGTATTACTTAAATGGCAGATTTTCGTAGCAACCGGCATTAATGGGTTAATACTGAAAGGGTGAAATTTTTAAGATATAAAATTGTTAATTGTGCAGACATAACATAATTTTACTTAATCATGCAGAATTATAATAAAAAAAATAATCAACTTTCCCAGTTAGACAGATTTCGGATACAATGTGCACAAAAAAAAAAAAAAAAAAAAAAAAATTGAAATGCAAATGAGAAACTGGAAAGAGCGCTCCCATAGGTTTAACCTTTAACATTATTTCAACTTTTTTCTCGTTGATTATTCCCATTTTATAGTTTAAATTGAAAATTAAGGCGATAGGGAATGATAATCTTTTACATAGACCACATAAAATAGACCAAAAATTGAGTAAAATACAACAGCTGTTGGTCATTCATGAGAATTTGGGAAAACCTTGTTTTAGCACTAGAAAGGAAGATCGGATGACCCCCCCCCCCCCACCAGCCTAAAAAAAGTTGTTTTACCGTGTTTTATTTGGGGGGAGGGAAGACAGGGCCAAAACTAGGTTTTGCAGAGTGGGCATGTGCCCCGGGCGCCAGAACGAAAGGCCAAGGGGGGGAGGGGTCAAATGAAGGTTTTGTTTGTCGTTTCATACAAAAATGTGTAGATATATGAAATACAAAGAAACTCGCAAGCTAATGTTAAACCTATGAGAGCGTTCTTTACAAATTTGTGAAAGTGAAAGTAACTTTATAAAAAACAAACAAACAAAAAAAAATCTGCAACCAAAATCGAAAAGGCACTAACCCTGTTAAAATTCAATCGCAGCTATTCTAAGCAAAAATAATAATAATAATAATAATAATAATAATAAAAAATAAAACTATTGATATGCAAGTTAGAAATTTTAAAAAGAACGCTCTTAAACATTAGCGATCCACTTTCTTCGCGTGACTAGAGTAGGTTCTTAACGCTCAAACTATTGTTAATCCTATGGGAGCGTTGTTTACACATTTCTTGCTACCATTTTAATTATTATTAAATGGCTTTTTTTAAAGGATTTTTTTTTCTTTTTCTGCATAGGGTACCCTGCGGTCGATAACATTTCTTGTTCGTGAGGAAGGGGGGGGGGGCACCAAAAAAGCCTCCTTTAACATGGTAAAACAACTTTATTTTTTAGGAACTCATCGAATCTTCATTTCTAGTACCAAAATAAATATCTTCCCAAATTTTGATGATTGGCCATCAGCTGTTTAAAAAAAAAACTATTTTACCTGTACTATAAGCTAGCTTTATACAACTTCAGAGTTCATACTCAATCTTAAAATGTAAAAGTTTTTGAAGAAAAAAAAAATATTTTTTTTTTCTAGGAGTGCCTTTGAAGAAGAAAAAAGAAAAGCAAACAAACTGCAAACAAGCGAAAAAAATGTTTCCTTTCCTTCCCCACCAATTCTAGAAACACCTTTTTTTTGGAGGGGGGGAGGGCATTTTAATAACTAAATCTTATCTTTACTACAAAGTAACAAATAGGAAATTTTTTTAAGGTATCTGCCCATGTTTAGAGTGCTTAAAAAAAAAAAAGGACAATACTGAATAAATACACGTATTTTTAGTTCAATTGTAATACACAATGATGAAAAAATATAAAATCATAGCAATATCTTCAAGCATTCTAAAAAAATGGACTGTTTTGCCATTTGTTTAGCAAAATTTTATGCTTTTACCCGACAGCGTACATTCAATTCAATTAAATATATTTCAATTTACTTTCTACTACATACTACTATGACATATACCTGTGCACTGAACTAGAAGTTTTACAATATCTTCAAAATTAACTGAAATATTTCAAACAATACATATTTTTTATATAAATTTACCATTTTTTTATATTCAAATGCCTATAAAATAACTGCTTTATCACATAGAGCTTAAATCCTAGTTCGGATTATAGTGAGTAATATGGAAAGCTTTCTGACAAATGACAAATTTTTATGGGAACATGTTTAAAACATTTTATGTAATTAAGTTTATTGTACATGGAAATAACAGAAAAATTGTTTTTCCAGCAATCACATTTAAAGATTTCTTAGTGTTATATAAAAAATATAAGAAAATCATGTATAGAACCATTGTTTTAAAAAAAATGTTTCAAAAAATTTAAACATTGTTTCAAGAAATGTAAATAATGTTTAAAAATCATATAAACATAATTTTTTTTAATTATTTTCTTTGTATAAAAGGCTTTAAACATGTTCAAATCATGTGAATACAAATACAGACATATTTAAGTATTTTATAGTAATAAGTAGCTATTTTACAAAAAGTAAGCTAATGCATTTCTACGATTTTCAAATTTTGTCGTAAAACAATGTCATGCATTAAAACACATTAATTTTTTAACCCCTTGAAGGGCACCGGTATATATTATATACCACCTACGATTAATGAAGTTTTACACCAGAAAAATTTTATTAAATTTTACTTTTCTAACTTTGGTGGGAAAATGCCGTAAAATTGCTTTTACTTATTTTGAAATAGAATTTTTCAAAGATTCCGGTGGGAATTCAGCATTTCACAAACGTTATTGCTTGCCCCTCAAGGAGATAAATTTCAATTAGAGGTCCCTAATACACACACAATTCCAGAATTACAATACTCTGTTTACACTTTTATGTATTTTCTAAATTTAACATTCTTTTCCACCGAACTTCTTTACTGTGTATGAGATAAAAATTAAACATTTTTTAAATTGATATTGAATACGCTCTTGCTGTGCTTAACATTTTATTATTAATTAGTTATTTTAATCTTATACATATGTATAAGATTAAGACTTTTCTTTCACAACAGATTTTGAGCATGTTATAATTTTTTTTAAATTCTTTAGCTTACCTGGTAAACAATTATTTCTAGCTTCTTTTGATTACTCAATAGGCAAAAATCTTTAGATCCATTGTAAATTACGATTATCTCAGGTTTAAACTTGCACATTATTTTAAAAACTAAGAAAATGTCTGATGCGACTGTAAAATTTTTTTTTATCATGATTTAAATCATCTAATTACAATCGCTAATACGCCAATAACTATTCACGATGTGTGATCTTAAGTATTAAAACTTTTCATACCTTCTTTGCTTTTTCTTCAGGAATTTCTGTAGAATGCAAGAGCCAAGAAGAGTCTCTTTATTTTTCAGCTTAGCTTTGTTTTGTTTCCTCCTAATGACATAATTCGTGTAAACAAGTTTTTCCGGTCTTGACTGCTACTCAAATAAATTGAACTTCTTATTGATCCGTTCTACAAAAAAAAGAAAATATACACATTATCAGAAATTATAGGCATGGCTGAAATATTTCACACTTATAGACTTCTTAAAAAACTTTTTTCCAAATGCTACATACAATTCATAACCTGTCAAAAATAAAATTTTTCAATGATACTGTTTTCCTTTATTAGCATTTTATACTGCCTTTGTAGGCCTTGGAAAGAATAATAGAGAAAGGGAGGCAACAAACTGCAATGAGCGTATAAGTACTACATAAAATGATAAAACAAATTCTGTTTCTGAAGTAGAACTTAGTTTTGAATTATTATACATTAACTGAACTTCATACACACATTATCTATCAACACTTGCATAAAAGAACATGTCCTATCTTATTCATAACCAATGCAGAGCCTCAATTGCTTCTCCTAGGACAATGAAAATCAGAAGACATGTTCCTTGCACAATACAGGCAACCACTAGCAAAGGATAAAAATCCACACCCTAAAAGAGTTAAATGAAGGGTCGAAAGTTTTAGATCATTTAGCTTTTCAACTGCAATTTTAAGTATGAGCATGAAATGCAACATAAAAAATCTGAAAAAACAGTTAAACACGTCTTTCAACAATTTAAAAAATTCAACCACCTTTCACTATGCACAATCTATTTTTTCCCAGACATGGGATACAGCGATGCACATTTTTAAGCTTCCAAAAGTATTTTTAATTTAAAAACTTAAGACATACTTTGAGAAAAGTTAATAAAATAAGATGTGAAACTTTGGTACATTCAGAAATGTTTTCATGTAAGTTGTTCTTTAAATTTCAGAAAGAAAAATAACTCAAAGTGATCTACTGTCCCCATCTCACCGTGCATTTAACCCATTAACAACGAGCCTCCTTTACACTTCTTTTAATTCTTCGACACCAGTTTTTGCGACTTTGTAATTTTGAATTATTCTATCGCGCAAAATATGAAATTAGATAATGTGAAAATTTCAAAAGTAAAATACTGGTATTGAAATTTATAAATTTTGTTCGCCTTGTATGGCATGTTTTCTTGCCAACCGGCTTTAATGAGTTAAAAAACAACAACAACAACAACAAAAACAAACAATAAAGAGTAAATTGTTTCGTTCTGCAACCTCCCATCCCATCCCAATATCTAGAAATTAAGATTTCAGGGTGGTAGCAGAAATTTCAAAGAGGGACAGGGGGGTGGTAATTAAGATGTTTGATTATTTACTCATTACTACAAAAAAAAATAGTCCACTTTTTAAAAAAAGACAATTTAGTGAGAAGTAGAAAATTTTACAGTATAGATGCTTTTTAAACGAGTTATTCATTTTTACGCTGACCTACATATTTAGTATACTAAGATATGTTTGTAGAATACAAATAAAATGATATACAGGGCCACGTAAAGAATTGGATACATGGCCGTCTATGGCTGATAATTTCTGGATGTGTGTGTGTGGGGGGTAATTAAGATGTTTGATTATTTACTCATTCAGGCATGCGTTTTTGCACACCAGTATATTCTTAGAGAAAATGTTATTCTCTTAAATTGCAAAAATGTTTCGATTAAATGAAATATCATTTTCTCTAAGAATATACTGTTGTACAAAAACGCGGAAATCACATGCCTGTCATTACTACAAAAACAAATAGTCTTAAAAAAAAAAAAAAAAAAAAAAAAAAGACAATTTAATGAGAAGTAGAAAATTTTACAGCACAAGAGGAATTTAGACTGTTGATTATTTATTCATATGTATTGTTACTTCAGAGTAAAAAAGTAAGTAGGCAGAGATTAAAAAAAAAAAATAACGTTTTAAAATATGTGTCGAAAAAAAAGATGCGGGCAGAAATTTCAGTGAAGTAAAATTTAGATAAATACTTTGTGTACTTAGGGGGGAGGGGAGGGATAACAATATGAAACAAAACTGATAAATAATAAATAAGGCCTCTTTTTTAAACACTTCAAACACCTTTAAAAATACTTATACTAATTTATTATGGCAAAGATATAGGGTTTTTTTTTTCTCCAATGGATAGTAGTACAGATTTTTTTTTCAGTTATTCTTAATTTTTCCAATATCAACATTTTAAATTATTTCTTAAATGGAAAAAAAATCTATGCTTTCGTATTAAATATCAGTTAAAAATTATCACAATTAGTACAGAATAAAATATTTCTAATAGGTGTAATATTTTTTCTCCTTCAAAAACAGACACTGTTACAAATGACATATAGGAATAAGTTTTTAATATTATCAATTAAATCTACTTTAGAGCTCAGTAACTGAAAATTCCCCAAATGTTTGCTACAGATATTTCAGGGAACGAGCATCAAAAATCTTGTTGAAAGGGATGACATAAATTAAAATTTTAAAAGGCGGAAGATTCCCACATTCGGCGACTTTTAATTTAGATGTTCTTTTGAAATTAAAATTTTAAAGCTTCCCCTCTTTAATACGTATTCAGAGATGGTTTTGAAAACATTCATGAGCGATCTTGTGGTCTATAGTTATTAAACAAAGTATTTAGTCATAAAAACATTTAATATATTTCACATAATCTAATATACAATACATTGAAAATAAATATTAACCGTTAATTTGAAAATAATTCGCAGTATGAAAACAATATCACTGAAGAATTTCTATTGCATTGTGCATGTGATTTTTTTTTCTAAATAAACTATGCAATGTGAAAAGATTCATCACTATAGAACAAGTATTAAGCCGGGAACCCACATGCGGAAAAATACGACGGAATTGGACAGCGGAACGGCAAATTGACCCCATATTTGCCGCGTACAAATGCGAAAACGCAGCGGAATAGTAGTTAAACATGTTTTAACTTTTTCCGTTTTCCGCGACGGCATCTGTAGAAATCAAACTATGTAGGTTTGTCACAGACATGTGCAGTAGTTAACGCGGAAGTGCCAGCGAAAAACGCAAGTGCAATTCTCATTTCCAAGTCGGAAATTTGGCGTAGCAGAAAATTTGCCGCTGCAGATTTCCGCCTATATTTTTCCGCATGTGGGTTCCCTGCTTTACTTAAAATACTTTCAAAAACAACTATATTAGGATTAATTATCACTAGAGAACAGATAAAGATATATAATAAAAACTTACTTTGAACGGCATGAACATGAATAAAGGAACTGTTGTGTCAGGGTCAGTCTTGTATTTTCCTGAAAATCTGATATCCAGGAATGCAGCAGGTGTTTCTAGCAACCACATTTCCATGTTAATTTTTCCAAAATCACAAAATTAAATAATTTAGAAATCTATTCTCACATTTGACATCTTTAAGCGACGCTCCAAATGCAAACTTTCCTTTCAAATACAGGAAGACGAGCAGACGACAGCCTGTCATGAAGCAGACTACGGGTCACGTGACCCGCAGACCGAGAGCACCAGCGCCACAAACCGAGTACTATTTTCAGGGCTAAGTTCCGGGATGAAAAGCGTATCTTCATTGTTCTCCTGTGCTCTATCTCCCTGCAAGAATTATATTAATTCAGAGATTAAGTCAGCATAGAGGTGACACAGTGGCGGTTGCCACTCATTTTGACAGTTTTACAGTAAAACTGAGCATTTACTATTGGCGATTCAAGCGCTCAAATACGCCATATGGTGGAGAAAATATGTAACTTTTAGCTTCAGGATAGTGCAGAGCAACCGCATTGCGTTACATGTATTTAAAATTTGTTCAAAATGATTATTCTTTTGCACAAATTCAGATTTCCTGTGACGCTTGTGTTCTGTCTTATATGACAAAGTAAAAATTATCCGAATTTGAATATCTAAAACTTTCAAATGCATTTACAATAAAGAATTATTTCAATTACACTTTAGCATTAGTTAAAGGGAAATTAAAGCGATAATTTCCTGTACCGAAGGCTGCGAGCAGCGCCACTATAGGCCGTTTTTTTCCCAATCGGCGTTTACTGAAATTTCGTTATAATACTCTCCCACACATAGTATCTTAACCCACTGAAGGATTGCGGGCTCCAGTGCAGTCATACATTTAATTCACAATTATTTTGCTTTATTATTAAAGTTTTAAAATTGATTTTTCACCCTTAAATATTGAGTTTAGAGGCTCGTCTTCCCTATTCGGATTAATTTGGGCACGCCGCATCGATTGGCATACGTTGTTTTTCTCTAGCTATGTCGGGGGGGGGGGGAGGCATATTCTTTAAATTTTATTTTATAGGCACTTGTAATACCTTGTTGGAAAGGTCTTGGTCTAAGCTTCTTGTAACAGTTAACAATTTTAAGATTAACTCACTTTTGCGCCGATAGGGCCCCCATAAGCCTTCAATTCTCCCCTTATTACTATTCCACCAATGTGCAGGGATTACATGGTTTTAATTTCATTTATTAGCCTTTTAAGATCCCCTGTTTTGCCTTCCCACTCTTAATTTCCTTCCCCTTTGAAGGCCTGCGGGTATTAGCGCAGTTTCGAATTTATTAATTTAATCTTTATTATTTTAATATTGTTTTTTCACCCCATTTTTTGAGACTAGAGGCTCGTCTTCCATATTCGGACTATTTGGGCACGCCGCTTCGATTGGCTTATATAGTTTTTCTCTAGATTAGCAGGGGGGAGATAGGGGAGAAGGGGGACTAATTCTTTAATTTTTATCCAAATTGGCACTTGTAGTACCTTGACTGAAAGGTCTTGGTCTAAGCTTCTCGTATCCGCAATCTATTCTAAGATTACCTCACTTTTATGCCAATAGAGGGCACTTTCGGCTTAATTTTCCCCTCTCTTGTTCCCCCATCACTTGCAATACCTTGCAGGATAGGACTAGGACTAAGCTTCCCGTTTCTTCAGTCATTCCTAAACTAACTTCATTTTAGTGCCAATAGAGGGCGCCATAAGCCTTAAATTTCCCATTTTATACTTTCTTACTGCCCCAACGGGGATTACAGCTTACTCAAGCGCAGCAGGGAATAAAGACTTCACTGGTGAGTCCTAATTTTACTATAATTTCCCCACTCTATTATAGCTTTAGATTGATTATTACTTCTTTATATAGGTTATTACCACTTTCACAATTCTTCTCACTGGCTCAGAAACCCACTCATCAGGCCCACCCAATGTCATTAACTTACTGCAGTGATTGTTTAAAGTCTAATGTCAGTCAAAGTGCTATAATAACATTTCACATGAAAGCATAGTTGCAATTGATTTGATCTATTCACCATATGATTTATTGTGAATATTATTGTAAAAAAAAATTATGTAAATATCTTTAAGTGTACATATTATTAAAGCATTATCAGTGTTTCCAAGCTGGAGAAGCCAAGCCCACAATATATCCTGCCCCCTTAACTTTAAGTGTATCCCCCTGAAACTTATTATGTATTCCAAACTTCTCTACTCGCACTCCACATTAAAATAAGTCTCACTCCTTTCTCTTTCATAATATCCATCCACTCTAAGTAATATTACTAAGTTTTAATTTTTTCCCTCTCATTCGGCAATCATCTTTTTTCTTAGTCATTTACGGTGATATAGATCACTGGTTTTAGCTATTCCCTTTACTATTTTTTATTTCCTTCAACTAGACCGGAATGTGCTCTAGCAATGCCTGGTATCTACTATTAGATAGTATCATCTCCTAATTTCTAAAAGCTAGTAAACAAAGAATTAAATTGAAACTTCCACCAGTGAAACTATTCATATTCAAAACAACCAAGTGACCAATGGAAGAAATTAGTAACATCTCACTGGAGATGGAAATTCCAAAAGTAGCAAGTCGAACAACAACTGATAAAAAACTGGCATTAACACCAGAGGTTAAAAAAATCTCAGAAGTAACATCTCCGAAAAATCAAGTCTAAACCGTCTCTCAGTTTCAAACATTGGACAATCAAAACTTCTACACTACTATTTTAAAGCAAAAGTAATATGCCTTCACTAATACAAGCGGATAAGGGACAGCCATCGCCGCAAACTCACCAAAACTCTAGCGAAATCAAAATGCTGAGGAGATCGAACTCAACAGATAACCTCTATCCAGAAACACCAAAAGAGTTGTACAAGAGAAGGAATAAGAGGTACGATCTGACACACCCCATGCCGTTTAACATTGACACAGAAGAGGAAGAGGATCAGAAAGAAGATGATGAAGAAGGAGAAGATAAGGGTTTGCTGAATAGAAGTATAAGGAACAAGACATTAAGTAGGAAGAAAAGTACATCAACGCCAGACCTGACAGAAATTCCGAAGTTCTCATTCAAAAAACTAGAAAAATTAAATCTGTATCATATCATGTTGATTTACGAAAAAATATCAAAGAGAAGGGTAAAAGGCAGTACAAAAGAAGCGGCAAGCTACTTGAACTACATAATAGATAGGGTGAGACTAAAAGAATACCACAGGCATGTGATTTCCGCGTTTTTGCACACCAGTATATTCTTAGAGAAAATGATACTTCATTTAATCGAAAATTTGCGATTTAAGAGAACAACATTTTCTCTAAGAATATACTGGTGTGCAAAAACGCGGACATCACATGCCTGATACCAGTTTACACATAACGAGTTGGAAAGTGCAAGTGATAATATCTCCTACGAAGATGACAGACAAATATATCAATGAGAATTGGAAGAACTAGAAGAAAGGGTAAAAGGACAGGAAGAAGTAATCGGGAAACGAGACCGGAAGCTAGAAAAATATGCTGAAAGACTGAAGACAATGGTAGATGACTACAACCAACTAACTAGTAAGTTAGAAGATAGCGAATGGAAGCAGCCGAAAGGAGAAAAACAAGAAATCAGGAAGAGAAAAACAAATCGAAATCCAAACTTTGATGAAACAATTGGAAGAAAGTAAAGCCAGTATAAGCTTCCTGAAAGAAGAACTATTCATCGAAAGACAGAAAAGAGAAGAAACGTTGAAAAAAATGGCTGAAAAAAATAAAAAGATGGAAAATTTGGGGAAACAATTATTGGACCTACAACAAAAGGACACCGAACCTAAAAAAGAAAAGAATCAAGAAATAAGGGAACTACAGAAAAAATTAAGAAATGCAGAAATAGAGAAAAAAGAAATGAACGATCAACTAGAAGTACAAGAAAGTGAACTAGACTTCGAAAGAAGCAAAGTAGAAGAATATAGGAAAAAAGAGAGAAAATATAACGAAAAAGTTAAATAAATCGAAAACCTAAGAACCGAACTTGGTAACTTTAAACAAGTACAAGCCAACTATGCTGAAATGAAAAAGCAACTGGAAGAAGAAAAAATGAAAAACGCCAAAACAGCGGAGAAATTGCAAAAACTAAAAGAGCTATTAGAAACTAAAAACAACGATATAACAAATAAAACAATAAAAATAGACAATTTACAAAAATAATTAAAAAGTCAACACCAAGCAAAATCAAAGAATGCTGAACAGCATATCCATTCCCAGTACAAAGAGAAAGCCACACAAGTGGGAAAGCATCAGTTAAAGAAGAAACATCAAGATACACAGACGGATGCAGATACAGGCAACTCTGATTGTGGACTGGAACAAAGAGTCTTAGAAAAAGAAAAACGAGAAATTGAGCTCTTAAAAGAAAAATTAATACACCAACTGGAAATGGAAAATAAGAAACATACAATAGGAGAAACACTAACCTCATTAACAGGTATAATGGAAGAAACTAAACAGTTAATAGGCTTAAACCCAGAAATAGACAACCTTAAATCACAACGAGATTCTCAAAGTCCAGGACCCAAATACTCAAACTCAGCAGTCATCATAACGAACTTGGACAAAAACACAACGATTTCGAAACTATAAGAGCTACTTAACAAAGAAATTCTAAATACAGAAGCACTACCTCCAATGTACAGTAAAATTTCTCGTTACAGGGGCTTCATGATCGTCAAATCAAATAGAGATGAGAACACAGAAAAACTGCTAAAATAATAGAAAAAGTGGAACATCTAAAGGATATAACTGAAATATCAAATAAAATGGAACATACTCTGAAAATAATCATCACCGGAGTCCCTAAATTTATGGATCACGCTCAACTAATTACAATCATTAAAAGTTACAACTCACAAAAATCAACAATCAGGACACATAAAATTTTACAACGCTCCAACACAAGCAATTACCAGATAGTTCTAGAAATGGACCATGGCATAGCACAAGTCCTACTATGCAGGAGATTTCTCAACATAGGATTCAATCAGTGCCGGATTTCGATCTAGCGTCCAATCATACGCTGCAGCACATGCCAACTCTTCGGCCACTCATCAACAAGCTGCAGAAGGAAAGAAACATGTGCTCACTGTGCAGAGAGATATTTAGCACCTAACTGCCCACATAAATCAAACCAGCAAAGACAGCACTGTGCTAACTGTCTAGATTTGGAGGGATACTTCCTTCATACAGCAGACACTTCATCTTGTCCAACGTTCAAACAACAGTTCTCAATTAGGAATAAACTTTCAGCACAGATTCTAAACCAAATGGAGAACTATAACTGATCTGAAATTATCAACACAAATCAATTTTAAAGATTCCTGTAAGGACTTCAACAAAATATCCTACAAACACTGTGACATTTTAAAAGAGCAAAGCCTAACATGGTCGCTCCATCAGTGGCCGAGAGGTTCTGCTCTCGAAGCTGGTAGACGGGAGGTGCTGGGTTCGATTCCAATCGCGCCCGTCGGCCTAATCGTTCGGAGTTTTCGTGGTTTTCTTCGATCCGTGGATCTTCCATGCGTTAATACGGATTAGGTTCCCTTAGAAAGACCCCCACGGAGGGCACTCCCCCCGGGTCTATATCCCTCGCGTAGATAATTGGCCGTCAAAAATCAACCCAACCCAACCCTAACTTGGTCTTCAAATTTAGTATCTCAAAAGAACTGAACTGAATCATTTCAAGTAACTAAGTGTTGGTTCACAAATAAACCCACAAATAACTATGCAAATTATCTTCAAGTAATCATAGTGTAAGTTGTGAGTCACCTATAAAGCCTCATACTATGTAAATAATCTTCAATTAAGTTGTGGGTCACCTATAAACCCTCATACTATGTAAATAATCTTCAATTAAGTTGTGGGTCACCTATAAACCCTCAAATTATGTAATCAAGTGACAACCTACATTTATTTTGTGTAATACCTTCAACGCTATCCTTAAAATCTTGTACAATTTGGACCCGCCCAGCACTATGTAAATAATTCTAATCAAGTTGTGGGTCACCTAAAAACCCTACTTTTTTTTCTTTTAAGTTGTAATCAACAAACCCTCATAATATGTATCAATTATCATCTTACTACATTTTTGTGTATTACCTTTCATGCAATCCTTAAAATCTTGTACTAATTGGGCCCGCCCAGCTTTAAGCAAAATTGGGTGGCGCGTGTGAAAAAATTTGTAAAGTTCATTTTATTTAATTATCAATGAACGGGGGCCTTCCAACCGCCTGGAGATATCGGGCCCGTCGTCGACGTGAGTGCGTTGACGATTCCTGGAGACTGGGGTCCTCGCTGGATAGTGGATTTGGTTATCCCCTCGTGGACTTTCAGTTCCTATGCCGAAAGGTTGTCTGTCCACGAGTGGGTGATTTCGGTGGTACAGGCCATTATGACGCTGGTCGCTGCCATCGAAATACTCAAGACCAGATGACACAAGTGTGATATCATCGCTAATCGAGTGACTTCTCACTAGTGTTGGAATTCACAGCGGAAAATGTTTAATAGCAATTATCTTTTATTTTATTTGTGGAATATCAGTCATCTTATAAAACAATAATAACTATTTAAACTTACTGGTGAGGATTCGTAATTCCTAAATGAAAATTCAGCCAGATCTGGCTGATCAGGACAATATAATTTTTTCCATTCTGGACCAATATATTCTTTTTAAAATATTAAGAAATTCCCCTGGTTTCTCACATGGAAGCCCGACACCCTCTCAATGGCTGTGGTACATAATTTATACTACTTAATATTATCCGTTAATAACCAGATTTTCACCAGATTTTTTAATAGAATTTTCCTTTTATAACGTACATGAAGAAAAACATTTATTTATTTACGAATCAATTTGTTCGGAAATGCACCAGCATTTTAGCAAGAAAAATAAAAATCCTCTGAAAATGTTTGCTATGAAACCATAGGTGCCCGCACCTTTCTTTGAACATCATGATCTCAGATAGGTTAACTCCATGTTCAAGACTCAATAAATAACCAAAAATAAAAAACATGCTAAATGACCAATAAACAATGGTCAAATGTATGCCATAAATACAAATATTTTTAGTCAAAAAGTTTCAAACGTTATATGCAAGAATAATTACAAAAATAGAACAAGGGGATTGATTGCACGCGTTTGGCTATGGTGTTTGCTTGAGTAGTACTTTACGACAATGGTGTTGGAGACAACAATAGTGTAAAAAACTGTTATCGTAGACAACAATTTCTATGTTCTACATCAAAGTATAACGATTGGCTGCAGAAGCATGCCCTAAGGATAATTCATTTCTTTGAGTGCGCTCTGAGAGAAAAAAAAGGCGTGGAAACGATTTTTAAAACTTACACAAGCGGTGGGAATATACTTCCTACTTAATTTTAAAATTCAACTGCCGAACTCGCACCAGGACTTTTGAAAAGTATTTTGCTTTCATAATGTACATAAAGATAAGCATTTTTATTCATTTAAATAATTTTTTTTGTAGATTCTACTGGCAGTCAATCATTTTAACATTTCATTATTAGAAATGATTTGTCCATGTAAAGGTTAAATCATCGTTTATCTCATATCTTAGGTGGTCGGTTTTAACAGTACAAGTAAGTTTTCGTCAAATCGGTGTATTTGCATAATTCACAGTGAAAATATATCTATGAGTGGTTAAAAGATTCAAGGTGGAAGGTAAGGAACTTTTCAGCTAGCAGTCATAACAGTACAAGAAATAAATGTTTGCTGTGTTTGTATATTTCAGCACTCATTCCGCAAAACAAAACAATAACAATTTACTCTATACTATCAAAACACAATTCATGGTTAAATACATTGTTATTAACAAAAGCAGCCTGTACCCAGTTAAACCAAATACAGGCGTACACAGTTTTTTCAATTTCCTCTAAAAATGCAAATTCGGACTTCTACTGTTAAGACCGAACGCCGAAAATACTTTCTCAGTCATGACCATGGAGCTATAAATGAGGAGGAGGTGACAATGGTGTAGTGCCTAACGGCTGTAAGTGAAGTAACTGAGGAGGTTGTCACAAGATGGCGGTTGTTGTTTTTTTTTTATTTCATCAGGGCCTGATTAACACCAAGGCAAACTTCCACAAGGAAAATCGAATAGAGGTTTTCGTTTTATTTATGACAGAACCTCTGCATGATTAAGGTATTTATATAAAGCGAAATTATTTATTAAAACACAGGGCTTGACTTACGCCGGAGCATACTTCCACCTGTAAAAATGTATAGATATTTTTTCCTAAATTATGACAACATGATTTCATATGAATAAGACGTTTAAATAATGAGGAATTTCTATTCAAATGTACTGGTGGAAGTTTGCCTCGGCGATGTTTAGACCCTGTGAGACCGATTATAATTGAAGTTTTTGGCTATGTCAGTTCCTCTTTATTCATTCTCCCATGGTTATGACTAGTGTTGCCATGTGTCCTGCGTAAATCAGGGCTCCCAATGTTTAGACACCACTAATTTCTTAAAGTTTACTTCGCGCGTCTTTAATCGGAGACAATTCTGCCATTAGATATGGCGAAAGAATTAATTTAAAATACTGCTGTTGAGAGCATTTGAAGTCCCGATTTATGCGATACACATGGAAACACTAGTCGTGACATCCTTAATTCTATGAATTTTTTTGCACAGTTGGATTTAACACAAAAACTTCAGGAAATTTTACTCAAGTTTGTAAAAATATTCTACACCAGAATATTTATTTAAAACTATTCAACTTATTTTTGTCTGGTTCAAATATTTAATTTATTTTAAAGAAATTTCTAGTTGAATTAAATATTTTGAATGCGTCTGTCGGGTCCATCGGTCTCATCTAGCAAGAGGGGGTTAAAATGCACAGAAAGTCTTGCATATTTACGTATTTGTTTCTCGAAAAATTGAGTTTTTATAAGATTTAAGTATAGTAAATAACCCCTTAACCCTAGAACTACCGGAAATTTTACTCAAGTTTTATAAAAACATTCTACACCAGAATTTTTACTTAAAACTATTTAATTTGTTTATTTAACTTATTATTGTCTGATTTATACATTTAGTCTGTTTTGAAGAAATTTCTGGTTTGAATAAATATTTTGAATGTACATGTCGGGTCCAATGGACCCGTCTGGTAGACGGAAGGTTAAGTAACTATAACATTTACCATAGGCACCGCCTTCACGGGAACTATGGGGGGCGAATCAGGCAAACTCCCAACACCTAATACCTGATTGTCTTTATCACCTCAGTGAAGTCGGTGTCTATGTTGACTGAATAAGACTAATATGGTCATCCATCATATTTTCGTATTGGTTTGTGTTTAAGATAAATGCGAATATCCGGGATTAGCAAACCATGTAAGAAGTAAAACGAAATCTTGAAATTATTAACTTTATGACTAAGTAGTTTCTAATAACGTCTTAACAATGTTGCCAGGTGTAACAGGTGTACCGCGTAAATCGGGGCTACAAATGATCTGGACACCACTACTTTCTTACAGATTATTTCGCCATTTTTAATCGCAGATTATTCTGCCATTATATAAGGCAAAGAAAATTACTATAAAATACTGGTGTCCAGAGCATTGGAAGCTACGATTTACGCAAGATACAGGACAACACTAGTCTTAACCCCTTGAAGGGCGGTGGATCATATTTGGACAACTTATTTTTAACCCTAAATACCGCATTGTCAGCAGAATTCTGAAATTAAAATTTTCATTTTATTCAAAACACGGATAAAATTTTCCCTTATTTTCAAATAAATACATTTGTAAAATCTGTCATCAATGAAACATTTCAGCATTCTATGAAAAGAGGTACTTTGCCCTTGACAGGGTTAAAATTCTATAAAACAATTACATTAACTTGGTATTTCTGATAAGTTTATATCTTTATATGTTAAAATTATAGTTTATTGTATGTAACACATTTCTCCGGTTATATTTTATGTTTCTATCCTTATTCATATTTTGATACTTCTCCATTATCCCGTCGATGACTTAACATAAAGAAAACTATCGCCAAATTTTAGGATTTAATGCCAAGTATGTATGATCGTGGCATCGCATTCATTCGGCGTTAACTGCAATACACCTGTTTGTTATGTCATCAAATCATTTTTAATTAGATGTTTACTATTTTTTAATGTTGTTTCACCGATTTACTAGTTATTTCGTAATTTGAATAACAATTACATCCCTACAAGCCAACGCCATGATATTAAAAGACATTAAGCATTGAAAATATGTTGAGATGCATAGTTACGAATAATAGACACGAGTTTCAACTAACGTCACAAACATTCACCAGCCGAGAAGGATAATTAATAAAAATAATGTAAATGAAGAAATATCCAAAATTATTGTTTTTCTGTTTTAATATATTGAAAAATTTACTGTTTAACCCCTTAACCTACAATGACGGGCATAGTCCGCGTACGATGATCGAGCCAAATGTAAATTCTTCTTACCACTAAAATTTCACAGTAAATATAGTTTAATTTAATCGTCGAAATTCCATGATTAAACAAGACGAAAATCTCTATTAAATTTTAGTGGTAGCAATGGATTTGCCAAACCGTGGAGCTGTTAACCCTCCGTCTACCAGACGGGTCCATTGGACCCGACAGGTACATACAAAATATTCATTCAAACCAGAAATTTCTTTAAAATAAACTAAGTATATAAACCAGACAAAAATAAGGTAAATAAATAAGTTAAATAGTTTTAAATAAAAATTCTGGTGTAGAACGTTTTATTAAAACTTGAATAAAATTCCCGGTAGATCTAGGGTTAAAAATAAATCGTAGGTTAAGGAGTTAAAGTTACTGCTAGATGACATTTTAGAGAGTGTGACCTTTTCCAAATTTCTTGAATTTTTTTTATAATCCAATGGCAACAATCTTCCATTTACATAGCTGCCAATCTTTACGCTTTTTTCATACCACTAAAATTTTATAGAAAATGTTATCACATTCAATCGTCGAAATCTTATGATTAAACAAGGCGAAAATTTCCTTAAAATTTTAGTGGTAGCCTAAAAGCGTAAAAGTTGGCAGCTATGCATTTATTTATAGGGCTTAGAGTCTGGCGAATAGTTTGGCAATAGTTTTTTTTTTTTAATGGAAAGTGGTCGACGGGATAATGGATAAGTACTTATTTTTTTATGTTTTACTAAAATATCTCTATCAAAATAACCTGTTGAATAACTTACACAGCGTGCCAGAGTTGCTCTATGCCAGGGGTGTCAAACTGTGGCTCGCCGGATACCACTAAAATTTTATAGTAATCATTGCCTTATCTAATCAACGAATTTCTGTGATTCAAGGAATCAACTGTTTCTTTAAAAATTTAGTGGTATCCGGCGGACCACAGTTTGACATCCTTGCTCTATACCGTGTTGTGCAGTACCCCCAACCCCATTTCTTTGTAATATAAGAACCTTTTATGTTTAGATATTGTACCGTATATGTAAATTGTATTTCAGATCTATTTTAGTTTTGCCATTAATTTATTTTTGATATACAATTAATTGAATAACAATTATTCGTGGTATAATTCGTTATATTCGTAATAATATTCCTGACACAATTTTTCGTATATAATTATCATAGAGTTAAAAATACTACTCAACAAGTATTTTGGAAAAATAGAAATTTAAATTTTTCAAAAGTTTTCTTTAAGGAAAAATATGCGAAAATGAGGTTTTTCAGAGTTGCTGACAAGTAAAATCTAGAACTCCTTGAAAACATTAGACGTTATAAATTTTCTATAACAGGGTTCGTACGGGTAGCGTTATTTTCAAGGCCAAATATCAGTATTTTTTATAGAAAAATAAATCTAGTTTAAACGGACGAAATTTCGCCTTATTTAAGGAGAAATCATTCCATAAGAAAATACTGGTACCGAAAAATTTCTTAGTCTGGAAATTCAAAGACCTGTACGAACCCTGTATAAATTACGAAGAGTAAAGAGCCTAAATATATATATGTTGTTTCATCTATAAAACAAAATATATATGCATAGATCAGGGGTGGCCAACTGTGGCACGCTCTACACCGCTGAATTATTGCATTATCTAATCATCGAATCTCTGCGATTCAAGAAGTGGACTTTTTCTGTAAAATTTTAGTGGTATCTGGCGTGCCACATTGGGCCACCCCTGGCATAGATAAACACCATCAGAACTATAAGCAGTACTTTCAACTGATTTTTAAAAATATTAATTTTTATAAAAGAAGCATCAAGTATAAGATTTAGATATGCTTTATTAAACCCTCGAGATAGAATGTAAACAATATGTATTGTTCATCAGAAATCTTTCGGGTAATTAAAAATAATGTAATTGAATTTATGTGTTCATTTTCGTTTTAAGTCAATTAAAAACTGTTTAAGTTAAATACATTCTGTAAGTAAATAAATTGTGTATACTCAATTTTTTTTATAAAATATAGAACGTCATGCATATCTGCTACTACAACAGAAAAACAGTAGAAAATCACTTACTCATAGCTGCCAACTTTTACGCTTTTTTTCTACCACTAAAATTTAGAAGAGATTTTCGCCTTGTTTAATCATGCGATTTTGACAATTTTATAAGGCAATATTTACAAGAAAATTTTAGTGGTAGGAAGAAAGCGTGAACGTTGGCAGCTATGATTACTTTTCAAAGCTAAACACAGATGTTTTAGCTTCCAGCTAGAAATTCAGACTAACAGAAAAATATGATATAAATAAAATTTATTTTTAATTATTAATTAATAACAGATACTGTAATTTTTTATGGTAGGAATAGAATAAACTAAGAAAAGTAGATGTAACCTTATGAACGTGTTTTTATAAATATTTCCTATTTTTGGATTCTATTACTTTATTTCAAATACGCAAGTGGGACACACGAAAAGCACCTGTCCACCTATGTTACCAGTTCGACAAGTATTCTATTCAGATTGCTTTATTGTTGCCACTGTTTTAAAATAGTTATAATCGCATTATGTAATCTTGTTTAATTACAGGTAAAATATTACGAATAATACTATTTGAAAGAAGTGGTAGCAATATAGCAATGCAAAAAAAAAATCCTCCAAACTGAGGACAATGTCGTTGTTGTATTCCCCCTCCCCCCTTTCAGTAAAAAAACAAACAAACCAGCAAGCTCGATATGAGTGATTTCCAAAAAATATGTAAGATAAGTTATGTGGACGATATTTTTATAATTACTAAAATATTTTTCGAGCTCCCCTCTTTACTGCAAAACTAAATTCGTATGACAAAAATGTAAATTTTACAGTCGAAACAGAGAAGGATAACACACTAGCATTATTTGACGTTCAAGTTAAAACTTCAGTTAACCAGCTTCAGACAAGAGTTATCAGAAAACCGAATTCAAATGCTTATGTAATCTCCAAATACTCAAAAACACCTTTTCCACATAAAATTACAGTGATTAATACATGCATCCATGGAGCTTTAAATTCTTTTAAATGGTGTTCATTGTATCGTGATAATATTGTTGTGACTCGATCAATAAAAAGGATAATTAGAAAAATAAACTTTATTCAATATAACAATACATAGCCAAAAATTTCGCGTATGCCACTGTGCGGATAACCCCACACAGTGCAAAACTCCGAGGTTCAACTGTGTACCACGTATTAAGCTCTCCCCAGCAAGCGGGGGGAAGGAAGGACCGGCACACCATTGCCCGAAAGAAAACTTATTGCTGGAGCGTTCAATCGCTGCAGGGTATGCCTCCAGTGACGTAGATTGGATTACAGTAAAATGGTGCGTAATACTCAGACAGGTCTTGAGTACAAATGATGTGCGTATGATGCAAAAATTGAAAATTAGCATAACACATGATTTACAAAAGTGATAACTGAAGCTATATCGTCGGCACCATGTTAACTAACCAACATGAAAAGAGTGTTGCTAGTGGGCTACTTTGTAAAATTCAGATTTCTTGACTGGCACCACTTTTATGAAATGGTAAAATTCCTCTTGTTTTCGCCTTAACTAACATCTCATTAAATAAGACAAATTTTACCATTTCAAAAAAGTGGTGCCAATCAAGAAATCTGAATTTAAAAAAAGTAGCCCGCTAGCGACATTGTTTTCATAATGGATATTTTGACATGGTACCGACGAGATACGCATCACATGAAAGGATATTCATAAATAAATATTATGTACATTATATATACCAAATGTTTTACACAACATTACCAGTAACAAGATATTGTAAAAACGAACTGCATGACCAGATTTGGTGATAGGTTGTTCAACAGGAGTTTGTTTGAGCACTTTTGTGCTCATGTTGCTTTTGTGGTGGGGATGGTGAAAGATAATCTAATAAGTGAATAGCAGGTTTAATACAGTCAATAGATATAGTAAAACTTTTCCCGTTTAATTCCAAGTCAAAGGTTTTGGTAGACCTTTTAATCACTCAATGTGGTCCGGTATAGCAAGTTGATAAAGGAGGATTGACCTTAAACATATATGTGAACAAGTTTGCAAGGGGAATTGGCATATGTATTGGGATTTCCGTGCATTGGTGGCAGAAATTATATGATACAGAATTTAATGTTCCCAAAATTTCATTTAACTTAGACATTCAGTAAGATGGGGTTAATTTGTGACAAATTTTGAAGTTTTAATCACACTAGCCGGTCTGTTTTATAAGTAATCGAAAACTGATTATTGATAAAGGTTAACAAATTATTTTGCTACAAAATGATATATTGCACCAACTCTTATTTTATTAATAACTGAGAAATTTAGGTTTAAAGGCGCCACAAAGTTTGACCATTGGGTGATATACTATGATATATTTTGTGACACATGTGTGTGTGCGTTGAAATGAGAGAAAGAGTTCGGGAATTATTTATTCTCTGCAAAATATGTTGTAAACAATTTAAATTGAGAAAATGATATTTAAATGTCGCTGATTTGTTTCACTGTTCTACTCCAGCTTCGCTGCAAAGTGTCGAATAGCGTTTTGTAGTTTGTTTAATTACGTCACATCTTTAACCATGTGTCCTCGAAGAGGAATGAATGTTTACGGAATAAACACTCTCGCTCCAGGCGATGAGGAAAGATTCTGAGAATGTTCCGTATCCCATGTGAAACGTATTGAGAATTTTGCCTAATGCAAAAAATTAACAGAAGACTTTGATACCAGATGTACTTTTTTCCAACTTGACAACACTTTTCTTCAGTGGGATTTTAAAGAACGAAAAAAGGCCACATCAAGCGGTTGCAGGAGATAATCGAATATGGAAGAAATGCGAGACAAACTTAAACTTAATGTTATTTTTCTCACAAAGACTTAGCAATTCTAGAGCTATATGTGAGCTTAAATTTTCTTTAATGATTGCCTTTGTAATATCTTGTTTCAAGTCTATCTTGAGACTAAAAACAAAAAATATTTCTTTAATTTTTAAACAGTTACCTTGTGGTGCTAATTTACGAGGGGGTTGATGTGTCACAAAGTAGCGTCATCAAGTGTCTATATCTTGATTAAACTGCTATATTTCACATAAATATCACTTGGCAAAGGTTATATTACTTCACATTGTAACTAACATAATAACAAAAAAGAATATTTCCCTGTGTTAGGTGATCCTCATACGCTTTAGGCTTCAGCACACAAAATTTCCGGCTTTCGAGTCATCAACGCAAGAGCAGGTTGCAACCTTACACTGGCCAGAGATAACAAGCACTTCAGGCAATGTTCGTTAGGGAGTGTGACACACCATACAAGGATGTGGCACTGCTAATTGTTTTCCTCACATACCGGATGGAAGGAGAGAATCGAAATACGAAAACTAGGCCAGGTGTCACAAAGTAAACCCATCTTACGGTACAGGTAAGGGTAAGTAGTTAAAGTATAATTTGACTGTTAACCCTTTCCGGGACGGGCATTTTTTGTTGTAAAATGATGAAATGATCGGCTGAAACCGGAATTTTAAAACGACTTTTTCAGAAATTAAAAACACGTTCCTTTAACCACTTCACCGGCGACAGGTGTAGGGAAACAGTGCTGTTACCCCCGACTTATCTCGGGGCAGCCGGTGAAGTGGTTAACTATTCATTGTAAAAGCAAAATTTTACTAAAATATTCTTGGTGCCGTTCGTAAGTTTGGAATTAATATTAGGTATCCCGACCAGGGCACAGTGTGCCGGAAAGGGCTAAAGCAGGAATCGCATTGTATAGGAAAAATTTTATTGTTCCTACCAGAACCCTTAATCCGTAATCTTCGTGATGAATTTATTTAGCCTTTAACTGATGTCACGCGATCTCCCAGACCCCGCGACTCTCAGCTGTAAACACTTTTACAGCTTTTTACTTTTCTGTACTGAACTTAAATAATATGAATAAAATACTTTTTTCATGCAATTTAATTCACATGCTCCTAAGAGAAGTACAACGATATTGTTGGGACAAAATTTAAGTAAATTCAACCACTTGAGTTATTTTTTATATTCATTTTATTCGAGGGGTCTGAGAGAACGGATCACATCAGTTGTGTGACAAATTTTAGTCACATCAGTTCAAGGTCAAAGTATGCTATAGAAAAGTACGATGAAGGTATTACTTTCAAAATAGTGGTAGGAACAATAAAATTTTCCCTATAGAATGTGACCCATGTTAATGACATCGGAGGTTAGTCTGATAGTTTAAGAGCCGACAGCACAAAAACCTATGTTATCAAGCACATGAAAAACACTTATTTTATGGAAGAGTAGAAGTAGGGTAATCTATCGATCTATGTCTGCTAGAAGTGAAGTGGTGCGCAAGCCAAAAATTAATACCACCAGTGGTTGACTCGTAGGTTTATCATTGTGTTTGTCCTACAAACAAAGATATGAAAACTTAGAGGGCTGGGAGCAGGAAAACACAATGATAAACCTACGAGGCAGCCACCGATGGTATTAATTTTTGGCTTATGCACCACTTCACTTCCGGCAGACATGGATCATTAGATTACCCTACTTCTACTCTTCCATAAAATAAAGGTTTTCTTCTTGTGCTTGATAACATAGGTTTTTGTGGTGTCGGCTCTTGGACTATGAGATTTGTGCCATAAACAACTTGAGCACAGGTAGCTTGGTTGTCCTTTTATACAGCATTGCGCAATCCTAGTAAGGCTATGGGCTGAATCTCAGTTCATTTAGTTTGGTTGTAAGTTTTAAGAGAGCTCTTGAGATGAAAATGAAATCTCTAAATAAAAACGTTAGACTTGTGATTGTAAGCTGCTTTTCTGTTGCTCTAGCATCCTAGAAGAATTGTCTCATTGAAGACAGTATATTCAAAATTTCTACCTTGATCAGTAGTTACAGGGGTTCCAAATCTTGAAATCTAACCATGTACTAATGCACGAGCAATTGTTTCAGCAGTCATGTCGAATGTAGGTATAACGTCAGGCCATCTCGTCAACCTATAAATGATGGTCATGCAATAGTGATTGTCATCGGAGGATGGCAGTGGTTCGATGAACTCGACAGGAATATGGGCAAAATGAGCATCAGATTCAGAAAATATGCAAATTGGTGCATTGGTATGTTGCAAGATTGTATCTTTTTGACATTTCGTACAGTTTCGAACAATATAATTTATGTCCTTACGCATGTCAGGCCATACAAATCGTTTAGAGATTGAATCTCATAAAGCTGAGATTCCTGGTTGAAGTGCGGTAGCCAGAGGGGCTGTCAAGATGCACTGGACACCACTAATTTTCTAGCCTTTTCTTCTCCTTATCTAATCAGAAAATTTCGTGCTATTAATCAAGTCGAAACAAAACTTTTCAATTTTAGTGGTATGAAGAGCATTTGGACCCCCCCCCACCCCTCAGGCTACGCCACTGCCTGAATGGGAGAAAAAAATGTAAGGTTGAAAAAACAGACTGTTGCACGCTTTTAGGAAAAAATGGGCGAGAATATCTTTCTGACATATCGCAATATAAATGTACATCTTGAAGCGAAAAATTGTGTTTTTCCAAATTAAAAGAAATGGTGCTTTGATAGAGAAGTTGTTTCAGCTTTTCTTAATTGGTCTGAGTAGTCGCAAATGTTAGAGAAGTTATTTCAGCTTTTCTTAATTGGTCTGAGTAGTGGCAAATGTTAGAGAAGTTGTTTAAGCTTTTCTTAATTGGTCAGAGTAGTGGCAAATTGTTTAAAATCTAGCACATTATTAGAAATTGAATCTATGTCAATTCGTGATAATGCGTCAACCACGGTATGACCAGACAGTTTAGTATATCGAATATCAGTAAAAAACTGCGAAAGACAGTCTATCGAGGGTATTGCCGAGGACTACATTTATTTGGGATTTATTAAAGTTCAAATATAAAGGGGTTTTGGTGTGTACAAATAACGAAATTACTACCTTCTAGCACGTGTGTGAATTTTTTATGGAACAGTAAATAGTAAATAATTCATGGCCATAATTTGACAAATTCTTCTGAGCTTTATTTAATTTACAGGAATAAAGAGTTATTGATTCCCATTGGTTTCCGGAGTGATGTATTGAAGATCCACCAATTGCGACATTGCTAACATGACCCATAAACTTAACTGGATGCAAGGAACAGCATCTCGTAATAATGTAGCTCGAGCAATAGCTTCTTTTGAAGGAGTGAAGGAGGAATTACTTCATCATTCCATTGTAATTGCTCATTTTTCTTAGCATTGGAAAGTGGATGTTTTTTGCAATTTCTTATTAAATTTAAGAGCTTAATTCCGTTTATAAAACACGTCTTCCTAAAAATACAAAGAGAATTTCATAAAATTGGTATAAATATAGTACATATTACCCATTACTCCTCAATGTAATTCAAAAGACATAGGAAATATCAAACATATAACAACATCAGGGAAAAATAAAACACAGTTTAATAATAGCGAGGGAAACGAGGGTGCTATATAGATTTGACTAACCGAAAAATAGAGAAAAGTGTTAAAAAGCATGAAAGAGACGTGATATTTAATAAAAACACTACAACAATAGGTCGATTAAAACAATAAATCCTTATTGGGAGTAACTTTTAACAATACCGAGAAACTATAATGAGAAAATTATAATAGTTTGAATTAGGGATTAATGCGTGAAGCTATTAAGATTCTTATGGCGACTTCAGTTATTTGCAACGACGATGTGTTCCATGCCCAGGGCTCGCACCGTTCCTAAAATTTTCGCACTTTGCTACCAGTATTTTAAATAAGAATTCTTCGTGGTAGATTCCTTTAACATCCATAATAGGATTATACAACTAAGATTATCGTATTAATTTAGTGGTAGCAAAGTGCGAAAATTTTAGGAACGCTGCGAGCCCTGCATGCCACAATTGACAACAGATGACTTTACTTTTTGCATTTAGGAAAAAGGAGCGGGAAAGCTTAAGCCAAATGGGAGGCCATGGATACAAGAAGCAGTAAAATGAAGATGCCCGGAGTGAAGGGCAAAATATTTTATAACGTTTCTACGAACACGTTTTCATGTCTGTCTTCTCCAGTTCTGAAGAAAGTTATGTACTTTTAAATGACGTCTACTTTATCTTTATATAGAGAAATGTTTTGACGTCTGTAAGTCGATAAATACTAAATAATCACTTATAAGATTCTAATTGCTAGTAAGATCGCCATACCGTGCCCAATCGTTTAGAGGCAGCGTACAGGAGCGCGAGGTGGCAAATATATGCAATATGTTTTTTATTTAATCGCTCTTTCTAGTGGTTTTCTTTTATTTGACAGTGGTGGAAAATTGGCGCAGAGGTGGAGCCTATTGACACCACTAAATGTTTAAGGTATTATTCAGTTTAATAAAAACTCAGAATTTTGATCATTAGATAAGAGGTAAAATACTACTATAATTTAGTGGTGTCAATAGGCTCCACCTCTGCGCCAATTTTCCACCACTGATTTGATTTGCTATTTGATTTATGATATTTGATTTAAATGATATTTGATTAACAAATCCCTGCTTGAAATTTCCCTAAAAAATGTTTTCGCGCGTACAGAGGAGTTGAAAAGTCGACTTTTTCAGACTTTTAGAAAATGATCAACTTCTTCCAGTAACTTTAATTTAAAAGTTGAACTTTTAAAAAAATTGAAGGTATTTACCTTTTATATACAGGACTAGAAACTACTGTTAACTAGTTCAAATATTATATTACTACATGGAAAATTCAGGTATATACAGTATTCACATTTTAAAATAGAAAGTAAAATTGATTGTTGAAGCTTTCAATAAAAGTTCCACCAACCTCCGATAAGTCTTTGGAATTGATTTCATCTACATACTTTCAAGAAACTGTTATAAATAATTCAGCTACGTTTATCTACAACTTTGGACTGCGTATTCTAATTTGTTATTCCAACATTCCATTAACCCTGGGTTGGCCAACTGTGGCACGCCGGATACCACTAAAATTTTGCAGAAAAAGTCCACTTGTTGAATCGCAGAGTTTCCATGATTAGATAAGCAATGATTACTATAAAATTTTAACGGTGTCGAGCTTGCCACAGTTGTCCACACCTGAATTAACGGCCGAAAATTATCTCGAGAATGATTAGAATGTATCAATTTTGGAATGACATTATTCAATTCCTCAGAAGAAAATACACAAGAATCGTCTCACACAACCCTAAATCACAAAGCGCTTCGTCTTTTTAAAACTCTTTAACCCCTTAATCGTCGCGTAATTCTCTGAAAATACCTTCAAAAATCGTCGATTTTTTTTATTGCCCGATTTTATTAGTCATAAAATTCTGAAGTCATTAGTAAAGAAAACAGAGTATTTTTTTCAAATTTAACCCTTTCAAAGGTGGTTGTAAGTAAATAAAATCTCTCAATTTTAATATCCAAAAGTCCATTTGTACCAGAACTTTAATACAAAAGTTTTCCTTTTCTAAATTTGTGAAAAGTGGCCTTTTATTATTTCGAAATAAATCGGCTAATAAATTCCGGTGTCAGTTATTTATTTTAAGATTTTAGCAATGAATGGGCTTTGCCTCAGAAAGTTTAAAAGTGTTCAGGATGGATAAATTTTTAAAACTCACCGTTTTATCTATCTTATATTTGCCTTTTTGTACACTTATGACGTGCAGAGAGACTTTCCCTTTCAGTAAAGGTAAAGACATATATAAATGAAATAATTTGTTATATTACTGCAAAGACGATAATTTTATTCAAAATCGGATTCTATATGATTTTCAAAATATAGTAAATTTTCAATGCATGGAAAACTTTGATACATGGTAACCATAGTTCTATATCTATATCCATAGTCTCTTGCAATAATAAATTGTTTCTTTTCTAATTTTGTTTCCATTCTTTCTTCACATGGAATGAACAAATTTTTCATTCTGTGTAAGGCTTTTCTTTTTTGTCCGTAGGGGTCATAACATCCAGAAAAGTGCGTTCATACAAACAACTTGATGTTGACAAATGTACTTCTATACAAATTATTCACATCGGCACGAACAGTCCAAATTTAGTACAGTTTTAGATTAGGATGATTTTGAGCTTCATTATTCCAAATATGTAAATATATATTTTTTTAATCCGCTGTACCTATTATACGTCATAATATTGAGAAAAAATTGTATGTTAACAGATAATGTTTAGTTCAATACGTAAGTTCTTCCGTTTTTTTTTTTTTTTTTTTTTTTTTACAATTCTTTTGACAGTAATAAGAGCAAGGAACAATAGCATTTCATTTCGACAGACATGTTGCAATTCCAGTCTGCCTTTCTCTCTTTTTTCTCAAACCACATTTCCCCATTGCTCAGCATAGAGATTAGTTTCGATTACAATATTATACTCAAATTCATAATTTGAAAAACTTCATAGTACTTCAGAATAACCGAAATGGCATCAAACGAATCATTAATCTTAGGCTCTGATTTGAATTGCAAGCACGGAGGTGCGTAAGCGGGAACACTTGAAGAAGTTTTAGGCCACTGATGTGCTAGTAGAGTAATTATTGGCATCATCATCACTATCTTCAGTATTCGATTTTTCGGAGTCAAAAAATCTGAGAAAAGTGAAATCTTCTGATTCCTTTCCAGATATACCAACACTAAAATGCTTCTCTTCACTTGAGCTACACAACATTGAAAATTATAAAACGGTAACCCAGATGCATTCAGATTTGAAACAAGTAAAACACTAGTTTCAACTCCTACATTTTCTTAAAATTAACATTCTGATCTTAAAAGCAAATTTGTCAATTCAGAGTTTCCATCTTTTAAGCGCTTAAGCATCCCTTAACTTACAGATGCCACCATATTGGCATAAGACAATTTGTTCGTTGAGTACCACTATTTGTTTAAGGTAGATGTGCACAAACTTTTTAAGAGAAGGGCTCCTTACAAAAATGTCTGGGTTGTCGAGGGCCACATGGAGAGAATTCTATTTCGAGGAGGTGATGTGTGACCTATAATCAGATAAAAAAATATTATTTCAGGGGGGGGGGGGCATTGTACCCCTCTAAGTTTCCCTACCCAGTCAATATATCCAATTCAGTTGGTAAGGATATATTACTAAATTCGCGATTTTTCCGCGCCTGATCATACAAATTCGCTATTTTTCCGCGAGTGACATGCAAAATTCGCAATCTTTCCGTACCCGATCGACGAAATTTGCAAATTTTCCGCCCCTGATCGACGAAACTCGCAATTTTTCCGCGCCTGATAGTCGACATTCGCTATTTTTTATCGTCCGACCGACTAAATTTGCGATTTTTCGGAGCCCGATCGCTAAAATTCGCGATTTTTTCGCACCCGATAATCAAAATTCGGGATTCTTAACTAATTCTGCGGAAAATTGCAATTTTTTTCCGCAGTCGATCAACGAAATTCTCAATTTCTCCGTGCATCATCGACAAAATTCGCGATTTTTTGTGTCCGACTAACGAAATTCGCGATTTTTCGGAACCCAATCGACAAAACGTGCGATTTCTCCATGCCCGATCGACCAATTTTGCAATTTTCTCGCGTCTGATCGACGAAATTTTCGGTTTTTCCGCACCTGATCGACGAAGTTTGCGATTCTTCCGCGCTCGATCAACGAAATTCGCGATTTTATCTTGCCATAAACAGCCGAAACAGATGATTTTTCCGCACCCGATGAGCAATTTGAAAATTTTCCGCGTAGTTTACAACAAAACTGGCGATTTTCCGTGCCCGACCAACAAAATTCTCGATTTTTCCAAAGTCGACCGACAAAATTCGATATTTTTCCGTTCCCGGTCGGCAAAATGTGTGAATTTTTTCCTCGTCTCATCGACAAAATTCACGATTTTTCTGAACCCGGTCAACGAAATGTGCGATTTTCCCGCGCCTGATCGAAAAAATTCGCGATTTTTCCGTGCCTGATCTATGAAATCCGCGATTCTTGACTGTCTGACGAAATTTTCTATTTTTCCGTGGCAAATTGACGAAAATCACGAATTTTTTTCCTGCGACCTATGGACAAAAATTGCAGTTATTTTTCAGTTATAAATTGAAGAAATTCGCGGGTCACAGGTTGTGCATCCCTAGTTTAAGGAATGCTTGTACTTAATTTATGGCAACATGTGCAACAGAAATTTACTAAAAACATTAGTTTTAAAATATAGTGGTGCGAATAGAACATAAAAGTAGAATCATGTATTTAACCCTAGAACTACCGGAAATTTTACTCAAGTTTTATAAAAACATTCTACACCAGAATTTTTACTTAAAACTATTTAATTTGTTTATTTAACTTATTATTGTCTGATTTATACATTTAGTTTGTTTTGAAGAAATTTCTGGTTTGAATAAATATTTTGAATGTACATGTCGGGTCCAATGGACCCGTCTGGTAGACGGAAGGTTAACTCTAGAAAGTCCGCAGGCATTCATTTTGACTGCTACCAAATGAATATATCTTGGTTCGAACCAGAATTTATTTACGAAAATTAGTTAAAAAGATACAAAGGAAAAAAAAAAACTAGTTAAATTGATAAGCTAATAATTTAAAATAAAAATTCCGGTGTGAAATATTTTTCTAAAATTTGAGTAAAATTCTCGGTCTTTCTAGTGTTAAGGCTTGAAGTAATTTCGGGAGTGAAAAATGCAAAGTAAATACCAGAAAAAATTAGCTAAGGTCATGAAACTTCCAACCCGTGAGCGTCGCGGTCAGAGCGATATAAATAAGCGTCCTATCTTAAATGAGAGAAGTAACCGCAAGTTTAAAAGCGAGGTCACATCAATCAAGCTCATGCGCCACGTAGCGGATGGAGTGTGAACTACAGGTAGATACCTAACTGTTTTTATACTCACACCACTAAAATTGTAATGTTTTTTTTCACCTTGATTAATAACTGAAGTGCCTATGATAAGGCGAAGAAAACTTCGTGGTGGCAAATGCATGTGGATGCCCCTAGTGCTACGCCATTATATTGCAATAAACGTGGCAAATAAAATTCATTTCTATGAGTGTCTGAAGATTTAGAAAATACTCGCCACACTAAAGCCAGCGTATGTGAATTATCACTCCGTCCACAAGGTGGCGCAACTATGTTAATTTACGCCTGATTCCAGCATTAAATTTGTTCGCTTACTTACAAAGCTTTGTCTCGGGAGCGAAGAAGTTTGTTCATGTATGGTTGACCTTGAATGTATCGGGCGTGACGGTTAAGGGGTTAACCCCTTTAGGTGCGGTGAAATATATTATTCACCCGCCTAATTTTAACAAAGTTTCGCACCAGGAACATTAAATTAAATTTTGCTTTTAAAACTTTGGGGGGGGGGGGGAATTTGAAATATCGGCTTTCGATATTTTGAAGCAAAATTTTTCGAATTTTCCGGTGAGAATTCAACATCAGAGGGGCGTAACTGTTTGCCTCTCAAAGGGTTAATTAATTTCATATTGGCTTTATTCAACATATTCTTTCATTTTTAGCACTAAACATACAAAGTTTTTTATTCACGTTTTATAAAAGTATTTCATACCAGAATTTTTATTTAAAATGCTTAACTTTTTAAAGTAACTTATTTCCGCACGATTGACATTTTAATTTATTTTATGAAGAAATTTCTTGTTAAAATCGAAATATTTAATTTTTTTACAGATCAAATGAGCTGTTGTGGGTATATTTCGCGATGAATAAGTATTTATTTAAAAGTGGTATTTGCCAACTTTTGTCATATAATGGGACTAATATTATAGATTACACTAGTTATGAGGGAAAATTCAAGTTTTCATAAGAAATATACAGACTGAGTTCCAGCTTTCCACCCCTTTTTAACCTAAACATAGTTCTCCGTAGTTGTCAAAAGTGCAAAGAAAAATGGTCAATATAGCTTAACCCTTTCTGGGGAAAAGTACTTCTGTTACTAAAATGTTAAAATGATTGAATGACACTGGTATGGTTACACAAATTCATATGAAACTAAGTAAAAGCTTTTTTTCGTCACATCATATTAAGCAAAATTCAATTCCTAAATACCGGTGCCTATGTGGCCTTTGTGAATTAAAATTAGGTGGCATATATAATAAACCGGTGTCCTTCAAGCGGTTAAAATATATGGATCGTATTGACCTGGAGATGCTTTCAAACGGTTCAGCGGGGAAAAAAATCAGATAAGAATAGACACTGAAACATTTAATAATGAATTATATTTTAGTGCTTTGAAACAATCAAGAATTTAAATTATAAAATATTGACAGAAGATTGGTTATAAATCTTTGACTATTAGTTGTTATTTATAAAATATGTTGCTTTATTAATAGAGTGACCGTTGCGATGGTTTCAGATTTCAAAATTGCATGCAACGAAATTCATATACGAGCATTTCTCCGAAAATTGGATAATTTTTACTCTGTGATTTAGTGAAAAATAAAAGTTAAAATTTTAACATTTTTTAGTAATCGATAAGACATAAAGTAGTGATTAATGTACAGTATTCGGCATAAACTTTAAATAGAATTCTTCTTTAATCTATCTCCATTCGAACAGTTTCTACTATTTATTGCGTTCGATTCGAACCAGAAATTTCTTCATAAACTTTTTTAAATAATAGCCACATAGAACTAAGTTCCATAAATATGTTGAAATATGTAATATGCTTAAATAAAAATTCTGATGTATATGTTTTTAATCACTGTTGAGTAAAATTTCAACATGGTGGTGAGCTGATACAATTTCATAGAAAGGGAACTGAAGTGACAGGGGCAGTAGTGATAAAATTAAGAATATTTTTTCTGTACTCATAGTAAGTTAAGCTTAGTAACACTGCGATATGATATTTTGAACTAAGCAAAAGTATGTTCATGACAAGATCATAACAAAATCATAAACAAATAAAAATAATAGTAAGTAGAATTTAAGTATTGGACAGTAGTGACAGGTAATTGCGTTTGTGTAATGCTCAATTCCCACCGGAAATTTAGAAAAATTTTATTTCAAAATAAGGAAAAGCAATTATACGACTATTCTCCGCTAAAGTCAGAAAGCTAAAATTTTCTAAAATTTTTCCGGTACAAATCCTAATTAATCGTAGGTGGGATAAAATATATCCCACCGCTCCTCAAGGGGTTAAGGAGCCGGTGTATATATTATATACCACCTACGATTAATCAGGTTTTGCACCAGAAAAAATTTTAGGAAATTTTAGTTTTCTGACTTTAGAGGAGAAAAGCCGTAAAATTGCTTTTCCTTATTTTGAAATAAAAATTTTCTAAATTTCCGGTGGGACGTAAGCATTACACAAACGAACTTGCTTGCCCTTCAAGGGGTTCATCTTCATTTAGTACGTCACGAAACCAGTCCGGAGGCCTTGAGTATTTTGACGGTAATGATACTTCCCACTTATTTTTTATTCCCAACTGCCAAACTAGAACCAGAAATTTCGACAAAAATTTACCTGACCTCGGCATTTTAGAAACAGGATTATTTTGCCAATGAAAGGGTTAAAAGTATATTAAAAGATATATAAATATATATATGCTAAGTTAATTGAAATGCTCAACAATATTTTCAACAGAATATAATGAAAATCCATTTGAAAATTTCACAGGTGATTACAAAACGTATTATTTGCTCTCTTATTTCAAAGCGACATAAAAATTCATTAAAATTCGAAACAGAAATAATACATTGAACAAATTCTTTGAACAGAAAAATCTTCTAAAAACTCTAATTCAATTTATTCCTTTTGCATAACATCATTTTTCTAAGCGCATATTTTGACATGATGAATAATTCAAAAAGTTACATTTTTAGTTGAGGATAATTAGATCACGTCTTGAATTGGTTTTCCAGCAGAATAAGCTATTTTTCATGTTAAAATTATGCATAAAGTTGCTACATTTTTAAATGTGTTTATATCCATAATTATGTTTACTTTAGTTAGAGATGTAAGACATTTATAAATAAAGGAAGATAAATTTATTCTTCTTAATTCTTCTCTTTTGTTCTATGAAGAAACTAACTTCTGAATTGTGTCCCATAGCGCAAGAAAAAAACAAAACAACAAAAAAAAAAAACTATCAATGATTTTTCTTTTCTTGTTGTAACTGAATTTAAATAGTAATCCTTGCCTTACTTAATCGAAAATTGTCCCATTAAATATGACCAAAATCTCTATTCAGAAATAGTTGTAACAGAAATGTGGAATAGTAAGGAAGCTATGAGTATACGGACCATCTGTTTTTCGATTTATTTTACGTATACGTATATACATCTTTTTTATTTATTTATTTATTTATTTATTTGTATACATACATTATTCTGTCACAATAACTAGCACTAAGTAGCGATTTAGAACAGATTTAGGCGGACAAAATTATTGTTTCACAGTAAAAGACTCTAAACCTGTTTATTATCAATTCACCGTGTTAAATGTAATAAAGTGAAGTTCTCTATGTATCTTACACTATTAAATTAAACAATTTAAATGCTACAAAATATTAAAAACTACTTATTTTATTTAATGAAAACTCTATTACAAAACTATCCCTTTGTTCATGCATAATTATCATATAGAAGATAATATGGTCCAAGGTTCTTCACAAAAAGCAATTTGAATTCTTCTAAAATATTTACATCGTATTCCGCAATACTCTGAACTTCAGTGACGAAACTCAGTCAAAGCTGCCAACACTTACGCGTTTTTGAGAAAAATACCGACAGTTTACGACAATTTAAGAAAGTAAAATTTACTATTAAATTTTTGTGGTACAAAAAAGGGTAAGATTTGGTAGCTATGGTCAGTACAAGCCTGCATATTGCAGCCGCTAAAGTTGATAGTATTCATCATCTTATTTAATCCAGAAACTATATCATTTTGTTAACTGAGGAATAGTATTAAAATCTAGTGGTGTAATTGGCATGCTAGTGCTAAGCAATTTTCTCTCTGAAAAGTTTTTTTGTATCAATTTTTTAAAACCATAACCGTCGTGCATCGAAAATAACTGTAATGATTTTCATAATATTCATTTAGTTCCCCAAATCTCTTCTAAACGTCTAAAGGGCATTGCAGGATAAGCATTGAAAACATGCCTTTCAATCACATTTTCTGATTTTTCCCAGATGTGGCTACATATATGGCATAGGCGCCAACCTCAAACTAATCTAATAATTAACTGCCGTGATCAGAAACAGATTTGTTGTAGCGAATGCTTTCTATTTCTTACGATTTCATCTAAGAATTATAATCCGAAATGTGATTATTGTGGAAGTTTTTTGAAAAAATCTCGAGGCTACAGAAACAAATTATAAACAGAGGAAGAAACCGCATTGTTTTCAATATCTACTGGTACGAAGTTATTAGTTGGAAATACTATATGTGCAAAATGTAGAAAAACGCAGTACTACAAAAGAAATATTATAGAACTATGTATGTTTTCATGACATGTTTAAACTTCAACAAATATTTCCTTCATTCTTATTTATTGGTTGCACCAGTTTATATTCTTGTTGTATTTTGAAAATCACATAAGCGTAAAATGCTCATCAGTGAATATTTCATGACTTTTTCTTTAGGATTTATTGTTTCCGGATTAATAAATTAGTAATCTTTATTAAGAGCTTAATTTATACTCATTTTTCTAAATACATTTATAAATATTAACTTGCGTTTAATTTCTTCATTAAAAGCACTTTCTCCATTATTTGAAATATATTATGAAGCTATGCTTACTTGTTTTTCCTTGTATGATTCGATAATTTTCATAAAAAATGCTCAATAACATTAGCGCACCCAAAGGGAGTGTATTATAATGGACACCACAATTTAGGGATATTAATTTCTGCTTTTTTTAATCGCATATTTTGCGATTAAAAAAAGCAAAGTATTGTATTTGAAAATGGTAGTATCAGTAGCCTCCTCCCTCCCGGTTTCGCCAATAATCTGTAATTACGCAATATATTTGTTTAATCTCTAAATGGTGCGAGCAGCAATCAAAATGAATTTACAGAGCTGCACAAAATAAATCGAAGTTTTTGCAATGTAAACATAAGATGTGATACTCAAATTTTATTTTTGTATTGTGAAGGTATTTAAAAATCTATGAGTGATGATTTTTCTTTATTGTATTTCATTTTCAGATGCAGGATGTATGTTGACATCAACCGAAGAAGATCCTGATTATACAGTACGTGATACGAGTTTTTCTATCTCCGTTCCCAAAGAATTTTCAGAAATGCCTACACAAAGAACCGTGTCAACACATGCTTACTGCTGCATTTGTGAGAAAAAGAAACAATTAGTTGTTGTTCCTAATGAAGCGATACTGTAAACGTATATAAGGTATATATATATATATACCTTATGGAAATCGATGTTGTAAAACACACTTAATTCAAAATCGTTTTTATGACAGTGACCTAGAATCTATTAGAATTGTTTCTAATATATCGAAACAAATCAAAAACGAATTAACTAAGCTATTACAGGGAACAACTGATAAATGTACGTTATCTCAAATAAAAAGCATTGAAGGAATTCCTAAATATCATATTGAGCTTTTTACGGGATTAAATATTGATCATATCAAAGAGATGCGAAACATGATGACTTCTGTCCGGGATAGTAAAAATCGTACAGCTTTAGAAGCTATTTTTATTTTTTTAGTTAAACTTCGAACAGGTATACCTAATAAATTGATTTCTGATATTTTTGATTTAGAAAGAGAACAAATGGTTTCTGATTATACAGCAAATATTATTAACGCATTTGAAAAGGATATACTTAAATTTTGTTTCGGAATTAATAATAACTCTAGACAGGATAATTGACAACCATACAACGGATCTTGCAAAAAACTTATACAATGAAAACGATAAATTAATTTTGATTTGCGATGGTACACACGCGAGACATCAAAAGAGTTCGAATAACGAATATCAGAGAAAATCTTATTCAGTGCAGAAGAAAGTCCATTTGTGCAAAACCTTCACTACATTCACCGCAGATGGCTACATCGTTGATATATTAGGTCCATACCTTACAAATCAAAACGACGCTACAATAATGGAAAACGTAATTGGTTATCCTGACGGTCTTTGTCGGTTAATGAAACCGGGTGACATTTTTGTTGTTGATCTTGGTTTTCGTGACGTTCTACCTGTGTTCGAAAAAAAATATGATTTATTCATGGCGGCTTTAACCATCTCGCTGCGTAATTGTTTTATTAAAATATCTTCTCTTGTCACCGGTTTTTGAAAGCAAAAATAAAATTTTTGGCTCATTTAATCGGGAAAATACTCCGATTGAATAAGGCAAAATTTACAAAAAAAAAAAAAAAATAAATAAATAAATAACTGGTGGAAATAATCAAGGGGGATTAATTAGACGTAAAAATGTATGCCCGAGAAAGAAAATCGGGCTATGCAGCGAGGGTGTTAAAAGAAAAAAAAAATTAACTGCAAAACAAGCCAAAAAATCAAGATTTGTGACAAAAACATGATCGGTTGTCCAATCCGTAAATGGAATGTTAAAAGAAAAATACCGACTATTAGATCACACACTTGATCACAAAATATTGCCAAAAGTTAAAAGCTATTATCGAATAGCTTCGTTTTTGTTAAATAAATTCGGAAAAAGTTTAATTTCCGAAAACATTACAGATGAAGGTGTTGGTCATATATGTTATCCAAAATAAACGAAGAAACTACTTTAGTGGCAGAAGTTGAACTAAATAACTGGTTGCACAGAAAACTCGTTTTACCAAATTATGTTAACTAGAGTTACTAGATTTCCCTGTAATGATCGAAAGAGAATTGAAAATATTTTTCACCGGTTCAAAGTTATACAACCAGGCAATATCTTACTGGGCGGAAATGATGAAGGAAGACTCTTCGATTCATATATATTTCGTTAAAGGTGCAACAGATATTTTGAAAATAGAAGTTCCATCGCGGCATATTTCAAAGAAAACTTACCGTTGTTTCATACAATACAAATCTAAAGCTACTGCTGTGTCTGCAATCCTAAAACGTTATTGCGAGTGCGCAAATGGCATGAAAACATTTGGCAGCAACAATATATTATCTTTCTTACGGAAGTTATTTAATTGCATGACCGTCAGAAATTCTATCTATGCTTTTCAGAAATAAATGCATATCTGGTGCTATTGAAGATGACAGTGATAATGATTAAATTCTTTTTTCTTTCTTTTATTGTATATTTAATGTCTTATATTATTTAAATTTTTATTTTTATGTATAAAAGAATGTAATACATTAACAGAGTGTCATCTGTTTTTTTCTCATAAAACTCTCTGTTCTTGAAAATGAGGCCTGAAGCAGTGAACCCGACTATGTTTTTGCATTAAGTTTATAAATATATTCGCAAAAAAAATAGCTATTGTATTTACAGTATTTTAATCTCCTGATATTTGTTCCAGTGTTTTTTTAGACTAATGTTTATTTATTTTAAAAATATTTTTATCTCATCAAAAATTAAACAGTTCAAATTTATAGAAATATATATTTTAAAATACAAAGCATCGTCCAATGTTGTCGGCTTTTTTTTTCTTTTTTACTCAAATTATGTATCCATAATTTTTATCTTCCGAATAACCCTTTCAAGGGCAAGACTTTTCTGCTCCGATTATGTTCAAATAATTAATTCACACGCAGTATACGAACAAATTTATTTGCAAATAATCAAAACCTTTTTTTTCACGCTTATTATGAGATCGAACTTGTACTAACAAATTACTGGTGCCATTTGAAATTTTGGGCATTAAAATTAACCGTTTTGAGACTGCAAACGGCGCCCTTCAAGGGGTTAAACAGCCAGAGAAATCTGACAATAAATAAGACAAAAATTGCAAGTAGTATATACCTTGAATAAAAAATTACGTATTACTACACACACCAGACGATATCTCCGAAATAAAGTTGCACATATGGCTCTAAATCTAGTCTAGTTATACGATATCCATATATTATTACGTTAATTCGGGGAACAAAAAAGGGCGAAACGACTTACTGTTATCACCCTTAGTTAAAAGTGGTGAGAATGTTTGAATAAAGGTCATTATACTAACTATCGTTATATTTCGACATCGAAGAATGTTGTTTTCCAAGCAAAAATATTTCTCTGTCTCCTATACAAAACACCAGTTTTCGATATCGAAAAGATTTTTATTTTTGTAATTTATTTATCGCTATTTCACACAGTTTTTATATCAGAAAATTACATAAAATTTTCCAGTTATGTATCTTTGGTATCTATCTAACCTCATTTAATGGCATGAAATTCGGTGCAGTAGTTTTAGAAAAAACGAGTTTTTTTTTAAAAATCGAAAAAACATTTTTATCTCATTAAATATCAAGATTTATAGGGTGATAATAGGGGAAATATATTGCCAGATATGTAGCGACATCTGGGAAAAAATTCAGGAAATTTGATTGAAAGGTATGTTTCCAATGCTTATCCGGCTATGCCCTTTATTATGTTATATTCCGTGATTTATGCGGAGTTTGCAAGAAAAATCTAAAAAATACATTTTTCTAAGAATATATTGGTATTATGTTGGTGGATCATTTGCCAGCCCTGTATAATGGAGTTATGGATAAATAGGAGGAGACATATAGTGTACTGTCTACTAGTTGCGAGTGAAGTAACTGAAGAAGTTGTCACAAGATGGCGGCTGATTTTTTTAAATCGGATCTACCGTTTCAAAATACCACCGGGGCAAACTTCCAACCTGTATAATTGAATAGAAAATTGTGTCTTACTTAAGCGTCTTATTCATGGAAATATTTTCTTATGTTAGTTTGACAGCTAAAACAGTCATATTGTATTACAGGTTGTCACAATATGGCAGAAACGAAGAACTTGACTACTGCAAAAGTAAACTCACACCAGTTAAATTCAAAATCTTTTACTGCCATTATTTATGACTGAAATTTTGCATTAATTACGCTTTTAAATACGGAGAAAATTCCTATATACATTTAATGGTAGAATCCTCGATTGGAGGTAACCAGCCGTTGCGAAAGCGGTCACAGTTGGAGCTTCACTAATTTAAGGATATCGTCGGTACCATGTCAAACTATCCAATGTGAAAACAGTGGGCTACTATTTTTAAATTCAGATTTTTTGATTGGTACCACTTATCTGAAATGGTAAAATTAACATTGATTGCGTCCTAATTAACATGGCATTAAATGAGGTTATGAATAATGTGAATTTTACTATTTCAATAAAGTGGTGACAATCAAGAAATCTGAATTTTAAAAAAGTAGCCCACTATTTTCACATAAGATAGTTTGACATGGTACCGACGATATGTCAGCTCCTTTTTATAACATATTGTATACGGGCCATTTTTCGAAAGACAACGCGAAATTTACGTTTACGAATGCCACTGTAAAATAAAACCTGCTCACAACCAATCAGAAGCAAGCATTCTTGGATTACACCTTCCTTTTTCGTCCTTATAAAATTTCCGGTACCCAATTAAAGGTATTTTCACGTTTCTCGCATACAATGTGTTAATAGTTCCATGCCCTGTATATGGGTTTTCAGAAGTGTTATGCATTTAACCTGTTCGGCACCACGGGTGCATATATACACCCTGAAAAGGAGCATACAGAATTTGTTTTAGGCACGAATTTTCTGTATTGGAATGTATTTCTAAAAAGGAAAATTTTCTATTTTTATGTTTAATATTTTCAATTCTCTACACATTTAGTCAAAATTATTAAAAAATAGGTTAAATAACTAAATTTTATTTGCCATAAAATTTATTTTATTTCTGATTCCTATCATATTATATTCTTGTTTAACCTCCCGTTCCATGAGTTTTTGAAAGATCAACGGTTCTGACGGTTTAGGTAATTTTGGCATACCTTTTAAATGTAATTTTGAGTTCCCAAAACTTTTCAACATTTCAATTCATTTCTAACTTTTACACTAAGATGGTTACTCTTCAATTAAAATAAAATAATATAAACCAGAAAAAATGTTTAAATTAATGCTTTAAAAAGGTATTTTTTGTTAAACCTACTTTAAGTGGTCCAGCGTGTGAGGTAGATTTCTTGGGTTCATTTTTCCCAAGTCACAGAATGAATGGTCATGGTCCGCGAAACAATATTTCTTTTTCATATGTCCCTGTTTATCCCAGAAGCGTGCGGTGTCCACAAAAAAAGGACACCTATTTTTAAGAGCACATGCACTGAGAATATTTAATTAAAATTTTCCTTTTATAAAGTACGGGAAAATAAGGAAGTTTTTAGATTCTAATAAATTCGTTTGTAAATTCCGGTATCAGTCCATCATTTCATCATTTTAGGTAGATTTCGTATGAAATACTACCTATTGGGATCGTTCCTATGTTGGAATTTCTGAAAAATTTTTGCATATCTACACCGATCATGACCCCTAGAACCCAAAACCACCCTCAGTAAAAAACTTTATATATCTATCTATCTATCTATCTATCTATCTATCTATCTATCTATCTATCTATATATATCACTTTCTTCTGGACACGATAACTTTCGTAATTCTGCACCAATCTCTTCCAAACTGATACATAAAATCAATGGGCATAAAATCTCGGCCAAGTTCGTTAATGGGCAAAATCGGACCAAGGGGAGGGAAATAGGGAGGGGTTTTGTGAAAACAGAAAACCCCCCATAACTTCTTCATTTTTGTACATATCAAATCAGTTTAAAGTTTTTATTACTTCTAAAAATAGGGCCAAAAATTTATGTATCACAGATTTTTGATAAAGTTAAAAATGGGCTCAAGGGGCGCAAAAAATGGGGTTTTTGGGAGAAAAAAATTCATAACTTCGTCAATTCTCAAGATATCAAATTCAATTAATTTTATTATAAATCTCCTTAACATTATCTAAAACTTTTATATTCACAAGTTTTTGATAGGAGCAATTCGTACTGCAAAAAAAAATTAAAAACGAAAACAAAAAGGGCGTTTGAAGAAGAAAAAAATCCATAACTTCGTCAATTCTCAAGATATCAAATCCAATTAATTTTATTATGAATCTCCTTAATATTATCTACAACTTTTATATTCACAAGTTTTTGATAGGACCAATTCGTACCGCAAAACAAATTAAAAACGAAAACAAAAAGGTGGTTTGAAGAAGAAAAAAATCCATAACTCCGTCAATTCAAAAGATATAAAATCCCCATGGATTTATCATATATCTTCTTAATATTGTCTACAACATCTATATAGACAAGTTTTGGATAGGACCAATTCTTAGAGCAAAAACAAATTAAAAATACATACCGGTTGAAGTAAAAAATGATCTTAGTAAGGGTGTTTTCAAATCCAAACTGCTTAGTTACTGACTCATTTTACAATTCCTTTTTGCTCTCAAAGGCTTCCAATTGGTACGTTTTCTTACTCAGAAACTATATAATGTACCGTAATGGTCGATTTTCTGATAGGGGCAGAATATATTTTTTTAAATGCTGTTAAAAAGGGCATTTTGAACCGAATTTACCGAAGCGGATTGTGTTGGAAAAATCATTGTATTAAGGATGCGCTTAAATCCACACTGCTTATTTTCTGACTGGTTTTTAAATTCATTTTTGCTCTCAAACACATTTAATTGGTAGATTCGCTTATTCAGAAACTATATAATGTACCATAATAATCGATTTTTAGATAGAGGCAGAATATATTTAAAAAAAATGATGTCAAAGTGGGCATTTTGAACGGAATTTCCCGAAGCGATTGCGTTAGAAACGAAAAATATTGTCCTTCTGAGAAAATAATTGTTTATATATCAAGTTTTAATTAATTGAACAAAAAATAAAAACACAGGTCGCTTATAAATCTCTTCAAAAATCACGTCAGCAAGTTTCATATTTTTTTTAAATTAAAAATGAATCTGAAATTATGCCAGAAAATTTTGAGTTGTTGAGCATGGAAAAGTATTTTTTTGAATACCGCCATAACATGATTCTGATAAAACCAGTTATTATATGAAAATGAAATAAAAACTCGTCAAGAGCGGCCAGATAAAATTGTTAAAGTGGATTTATCTATAATCATGATTTAGTTTTTGTTTGTGAAATTAGTATATTTGACTTCGAAATCTACCTCTGCCTGTAGGCCGGGCCGGCAGGGATTTTTAGAGACAGAATTACTCCGCGCGGAAAGGGTTAACCTTCCGTTCCATGAGTTTTTGAAAGTTCAACGATTCTATGGTATATGCAATTTTAACATACGTTTTAAATGTAATTTTGATTTCAAAAATTTTTCAACAATTTGAATTTAAATGCAGTAAACCAACGTTTAAAATACACAAATAATGCGTGAAAAAGCAGCAAACAGCTGTTACGAATCTACAGCGAGATTTTTCTTCAGTGCAAGAGAGGGAAAAAAGGAACAGCGTGCTAGAAAAAGCAAGGCAGAGCAAAATGATAGACAGAGACGCGCTGCCTTATATACCCTATGCAGGTAGCGAAAGCGCCAGAAACAACCAATGAGAGAGAAGCAGCTGTTTGCTGCTTTTTCACGCATTATTTGTGCATTTTAAACGTTGGTTTACTGCATTTCAATATTCTTGCACAAAGGCTTTAATTGCTATTTTAATTTGAATTTAGTTCTAAATTGTACACTAATACGGTTACACTTCAATAAATAAAACAATTGTTAAAATAAATCATAAAAATTGTTAAAATTAATGTTTAAAAAAATTCATTTATTTAATATAAACATAATTGAAGTTGTTCAACGTGTGAAATAGAACCATTTCTTGGGTACAATCACCCAACTCGTGGAATGAATGGTCAATGACCACAAATCATTTTTTTAAATATTTCATGAAGCAAAATTTTTTTCTTTACGTTTGATATTATTAATTCTCTATACTTTTACAACAAAATTAACTTAAAATATCTTAAATTAGATTAAACAACAAAATTTCCGTTCCCATAAAATTTATTATACCTCCGATTCCTATTATATTATATTCTTGTTTAACCTTTCGCTCCAAAAGTTTTTGAAAGTTCGACGGTTCCAAATTCCAAAATATTTTTAGATACATTTTAAATGGAACTTTGGGTTCTAAAAATGTTCAATAATCAGGTCTCCCACTTGATCCGTTTTTTTAAACACCACTTTATTTCAAAGAAAAATCTTCTATGTAATCGTCGAAACTTACCTCAAAATACGTTTTTGTTGCTATTTTTTCAAGAACCTATCAATAATTATATCTTTAAAAATACCGGTTTTCAAAACTGGACAAGTGGGAGATCTGAGCAATTTCAATTTAGTTTTAAGTTCTAGACTCAAAAGGTCTTCAATAAATAAAACAAAATGTCAAAATAAATCATAAAATTTATTTAATATAACATATTTGATTTATTTAATTTAAACATATTTGAAGTGATTCAGGGTGTGAAGAAGAAGTTTTTCTTGGGCATATTTTACCCAACTCTTGGAATGAATAGTCAATGACCACAATTTTTTTTTTTTTTTTTTTTTTTTTTTTTTTTTTTTTTTTTTTTTTTTTTTTTTTACATTTCATTGTGTCGCCAATCAGCGGTAAAAAGCAAATAATGAAATTTTCATTATTTTTACGTGTGTAGAATAGAGATCCCGCAGAAATTTCACTATGAACTGCTATACCCCGCATGAGAAGAACATTCCTAATGTTTTCATAATATTTTGAGTACACACTTATGGCACCCTTCCTTGTACGACCGGGGCCGCGAGATTCCATCACCACAAAACAGTAGTGTTTGGGTTGCGAAATTATCGGGATTTAGATGGTACAATAACATGTGGCTCAGCTTGCTCATATAGAGAAATGAATTTCTCCAAGATATACATTAAACCAGGGGTGTCAAATTTTGCTCCCCACCCCTGATATCACTATTTTTTTAAAGAAATATTCAACTTCCTGAATCGCAGATATTCAATATTACTGCTATTTTTAACACAACCATACCGATTGGTAAAGTTATAATACGAACTGAATTTTTTCAACTGAGTGGAAAATTGCCCAAGTCGGGACTCGAACCCAGATCCTTGGCTTAAATTACTAATGTTCAACCGTTTAAGCTACCTGGGCTTACAACCGGTAACCGTATTTCTCTCTGATAACCTTTTTTGGTAAATAACATCAGGTCTGTCATGTAGACAGCTCAACAGAATAAACCGCAAGTAAAGGAAATCCATATAAAAGATGGATACGTAGGTATAGCTAGATTTTTTACACAATGAGACTAATTGGTAAAGTTATCAAACGAATTGAATTTTTCCAACTGAGCGAAATACAGCTCATATTCAAAATATTAGAATAATTACATTTTTTCATAAACTGGAAATATCGTTTGGTACTTTAACATCTTTTAATGCAAATATGCAAACGATATTTTTATTAAGAACTTATTGTTGATTAAACTTATTTATTATCTTAAAATTAATATAATTTCGGAAAAGATTAATTGAAAATTAATTATTTTGAAAACTCAAAATATTAGAATATTTATTCAAGTGTTTCTAGAATATTAGAATATTTCGCATTAATTCTCCTTTAATTATCACCAATTCATAACTGGTGGCATCATTGATTAAATTCAGACGATTGTATTTAAAATCAGTGTTCTTTTTACAGTTTGTTTGCTTTCTGTGGGTCGTGTGGGTGATATTCCTGAATCTATTAAACTTCATATGATTGATTTGTATCGGCACGGTAAAAATCAATGTTATATAGGGAATTATTTACATTGTTCGCAATCAAGCGTTAGTAAAATACTAACACAATATTCAAAAAATGGAAAATTTAAGAATAATCGCGGAAATAGCGGCCGAAAACCAAACGCATCTGCTAGAGCTGACAGGAAACTGAAGCGTATAGTTAAGAAAAACCGTTTTAAAAGTGTGCTATTCTTGCACCGAAAATGGAAAGAAGAGGGAGTTGAAGTTTCTACATCGAGAACTTTAAGACGTCTCCATAAATTTAAGTTTGAATCTCGTATACTGAAAACAAAATCTCTAATGACTGCAAAACAAAAACGTATAAGATTCAATTGATGTAAATCAAGACGTTTATGGAGCGAAAAAGATTGAAAAAATATATTATTTAGTGATGAAATCATGTTTTGTATCTATACAACATAATTTCATCGCTAACTACTATTTTTTCCAATCTTCTCCGCTCCATAAACGTCTTGATTTCCACCATTTCAATCTTATACGCTTTTGTTTTGCAATCATGAGAGGTTTTGTTTTCAGTACACGAGTTTCAAACTTAAATTTATGGAGACGTCTTAATGTTCTGGATGTATAAACTTCAACTCCTTCTTCTTTCCATTTTCGGTGCAAGAATCGGTCACTTTTAAAACGGTTTTTCTTAACTATACGCTTCAGTTTCCTGTCATCTCTAGCAGATGTTTTTAGTTTTCGACCACCATTTCGGTGATTATTATCAAAATTTCCATTTTTTAAATATTGTGTTAGTATTTTATTATCACTTGATTGCGTACAGTGTAAACAGTTCCCTATATAACATTGATTTTTACCGTGCCAACACAAATCAGCCATACTAAGTTTAATAGATTCAGGATTATCACTCACACGACCCATTTTAAGACGAAAAAGCAAACAAACTGCAAAGAGAATATTGATTTTAAATAAAATCGTCTTAATTTAATCCATGATGCCACCAGTTATGAATTGGTGATAATTAAAGGAAAATTAATGTGAAATATTCTAATATTTTGCACCACTTGAATAAATATTCCAATATTTTGACTTTTCAAAAAAAAATTTTTTCAATTAATGTTTTCAAAAATGATATTTATTTTAAGATAATACATAAGCTTAATCAACAATAAGTTCTTAATTAAAATATCGTTTGCATATTTGCATAAAAAGGCATTAAATTTGCCAAACGATATTTTCAGTTTGTAAAAAAAGTAATTATTCTAATATTTTGAATATGAGCTGTAATATAATTAAAAATAATAGTATATATAAGTATCTATCGTTTACATTACAACCTTTACCTGCGGTTTATTCTGTTGAGCTGTCTACATGGCAGACCAGATGTTATTTACCAGGAAGGTTGTCTGAACGAAATATGCTCGCCGGTTTTCAGCCCAAGGAGCTTAATCCTTTCAGGGGCAGAAAAATACAGTTCGTAAAATGATGAAATAAATGGCTGCCACCAAAATTTACAGACTAATGTTTCAGAAAATAAAAATTTGTTTTCCTTTACTTTCATTATAAAAGCAAAATTTTATAAAAATATTATTGGCACCATTTGTCAGTTTTAGAATTAAAATTAGGTGAAGAAACTGTGTGGCCACCGCCCTTGAAAGGATCAAACGGTTGAGCATTGGCAATTTAACACGTTCACGCCTTCGCGGTGGGTCACACTCGAGTGTCTCAGAGCTGGCAAGTCTTCGGCCTTTTGGATACCAGTATTTTAATACAGAATATGCTGTTTTATATAATTAGAACAATTGGGCAATTTAAAGGAACAACATTTTCTCTAAAATAACAGTGGTGTGCTAACAGCCGGAGACTTGACAACTCTGAAACAGTCGGGTGTGACCCACCGCGCCGGCGTGAACGTGTTAAGCCAAGGATCTGTGTCCGTTTCCCGACTTGGCCATTTTTTCGCTCAGTTGAGAAAATTCGATTCGTATTTGGTGATAAGATAAGGCAATTATTACTATAAAATTTTAGCGGTATCCTGCGGGACACACGTCACACGACACTATGGTTCAAATCTTTATTACATTTTTTTCTTAATCATCACGTGTGTTTCGTCGCAGCGAATTTTACAAATGAGTGCTAAAATTCACTATCTAGAAATATTGGTATGTACCAGTTAAGAAATGATAATTTAAGAGTGGAATATTGAATTCCAGTCAGTAAAATAGGTATGTTCGTCTGTTTTGACCCATTTTGCACGGCCTTGTGACCACTCGCTTCATTGTAGCATAACTGCCAACATCTTAGGCTTTTTTGTACCACAAAAATTTAATAGAAATTTTTGCCTTTTTTAGCTGGGAGATTACGACGAGTTAAGAAGGTAAAATTTACTTTTAAATTCTTGTGGTACAAAAACGTGTAAGAGATGGCAGCTATGATTGCAGCATCAACACTTCCTGCGTACTCAAATTTGTGTGGATGAAATAAATCTGTTTGAACCATGGAGTTATGAATAAAGAGGAACTGACCGTTCCTTAAAATGGATTTAAAAAAATTCAACTGTAACCACTTTCGCAAGAATTTATTATCACCGCGGCAAACATCCACCAGTAAATTTAAATAGAATTTTTCTCTTTATTTATACACCTTATTAATGCAGAATTTTAGCTAAATTATGGAAACAGGTATTAATTTTATTCGTAGAAGTTTACTTTGGTGGTAGTCAGGTGTGCGTTTCCGCCATATTGTGACAACCTAAATAATCTCTTGTCTGTGTCAGAGATGAAAAATTATAATACCTCTTAAAACTGCCACCAGTAAAAACAAATAGTAATTTTTGCCAAATTTATGAGAAAAAAATTTGCATGAATATGGCGCTTAAATAAAACGAAATGTTATATTCAAATGTACTGGTGGAAGTATGACCTGATGATAGTGAGAAACTTTTGTTCCGACTTAAAATAACAGCCGTCATCTTGTGACAACCTCCTCAGTTACTTTACGCGGATATGGTAGAGAATAAACTATATGCCTCCTCCGCTTTATTCATAGCTCCATTATTTGAACATGAAATTTTATTTAGTAAGTAAAGTAAAATATTTACTAAAAAGTATACGTTTAGTTTCATTATATAAAAATTCTTGTTATAAATTGCTTTTACAGGTACCGTAATTTCCGGCGTACAATCCGCGGATCAAACAATCATTTTTCGACCCAGAATTTTTTTTTTAAATAAAATGTAATTCATTTTTTTTTCGCAGTAAATATTTGGCTTCAATTACTAAATAAAATTTCTGTGTCCAAACAGAATTGTTTGATCCGCGGACTATACGCCGGAAATTATGATAATTGTTTTACAATTATACCATTGCAGGAACTTTTCGATCTGATAACGAATGTTTATGTATGCATGCTATTGTGTATTTTTGTGTGTATTTGTGTGCTGCCAAATGTTTGATTTGTATGTTGATAATTAAGAATTTCAATTATCAAACATTAATTACAATCTTTTCGGAGAATATTTCTCATTTTGTTTTAATGGAAGGAAATATAATATCATCATTTCTCCAAACAAACAAAACATAATTATATTTTTTATTAAAATTGTAATTTTACTTACATTTGTAATTTTGCCCTGCAAATATAAACATTTTAATGAAAACACTCCATGAAATATGTTATTTTACGGGAAAGATGAACTAACTTAAGAAGGCAAAATAGGTTTTTTTTTAGGAAAATGTTAATATAAAGAGAGAAAAATGACTCTTAACGGTTAGGTTCAGTCTGGAAACAAACAAATTTAATGGTTATTAATGGACATGGACATATTTCGTGCTGAAAATCAATGGTGCTAGCTGAAGAAATGATTTTCCCACTGTAAATCAATATTTTTTGTGGCTGGTGTTTGTTTGTTTCATCTTATGATGTACATGAATTTCTATAACTTTCTCACAAACATATATGTGACTACGGTCAGTAAGACCATAAAAGTCGTCCCAGCAAAATTCGTGTATTTTATACAGTCGTGAGTACATTGTACTCTCCAAATTATCGCAGAAGAAAAAAAAAATCTATTTTTAATTATACCTTTTAAAAGTTTATGTCAAAAATTAAGTTTATGGGGCAGTCTGTATATTAAAAATTACAAACTTTAAAAATTACCATTAGAACAACAAGATTTGCAGTCATCTAAAAAGGTATTTGTCTTGTTTTTTTTCTATATTGTTTCCTTATACTTTTGCATTCCCAAACTATTTTTTATTCTTAATTTTGTATTCGCTGATATTCTTCATAATTCTGCCATTAAATTTATGGAATTAAATAAATTCAAAAATCTGGGAAAAGCCTTATAAAAACACCTATAAATTGCCAAACACATTGACATATTCGAAAACTATTTTAATTACAGATACCTTATATATTTTAAAATTGGATAATTGTACACCTGTAAATATTATGTAATCAATATTAATGAGGATTTTACCGTATATAACAATATACGAAACATATTAATTGAGTAAAACTGTCACATTGCCAAGAAAATATAAATAAATCGCAGTGACTGTAGCAGTTCAACAACAGAGTACAGAATTTCAATTTGGATGTCGCCCCTAAAATACGCTCATTTTATAATAATTAATTTATCTGAAACTAATGGGGTAGGAATTTCATGACAATCTGCACTTAGGCTAATTGAAGGGTGTAGAATTTATTTATGGTATCAAAATTGGCTGCTGCCATCGAAAGAAAATAAACTTTTTATTTGTTTTGTTACGTAGATGGCTCCCTAAGCACATTTTATATACATCATTTAAAAGTAGACTTCATTTCGAATTGTTTGGTACCAATAACTTTCTTCTGTGATAAATTTTTTCAGAGTTAGTAGGTGTATTTACTTTTTTTTTTTTTGGCACAACTGTATATGTAAAATCTAGTTCACTAAACATGGCTACAAGATACAGGCAGATATAAGATAAGTTAAACACAGTTATGAGTCATTTTATAGCTGCCATCTTTTTTCTCGTTTGTTACCAGAAATTTTGAAAAATATTTTTCGCCTTACTTAATCGCAGAATTTCGCAACTAAACGAGGCGAGATTATTTTTGAAACATACTGGTAACAAAAAAGCATTTTAAAAAGTGATTTAGTATAAAGTGCCGGCTTACGAAGTATTAAAAGAATCCATATTTTGTTGCATGCATGATTAAGAAAAGTAAATTATTGATTTATTAAATTTGGACGAGAATATTTCCGAACTATATATATAGATAAAAAAGTGAAACTAAAACGACCCTATAAATATTACTATTTTTTAAATAAATATTTTGTAGATATCGTATTCGTAGATTGCCAAAGTTTATGACTTTTATGTGAGACGTCTTTGGAATTATTTTCAAAATTACTTTGGCAATCTCCCAGTAAACTCATGAAGAAATACAGAATAGCTCGGTTTATTTTATTATGAGCGTGCAAGTAACTTTGTATCATGTTTTTGTCATATTAATAGCTCTATAAATTTTCTAATAACATTGTTAATCGCTAAAATTTCATGTGCCAGCTTATATGAAAAATTTATTTTCATATTGCTTAAAGCTGAACTTTTTATATTTATATGCAACATATTTTTTTTTGTATTGTGCTTTATTTAGTATATTATAAAAAATATAAAAAAATTAATAAATAGGTTCTATAAACTTCCTGAAATTTATTTCTACAGATCTTTTTTAGATCTAATAAAACTCCCTATATTCTCGATCTTTCTCAGTTTCATCCTAGCTATGTTTAAAAATGTGTATAAAATATTGAACTGATATGTAGAATTACACACATACACCGCGAAATAACTACAACGGTGAATCAATTATAATAGATTTTTTCTAATATCAAGAACATTGCTTTTATATTTGCTGTCATGAGAATTATGATAAATAGTTTAAGGTCCAAATATTTGCTTTGGATTGTTTAATTTCTCATACTTTCATTTATATAGCATCATGAATAAGACTAAAGTGGCAAGTGCGATTGCACAAAGTATAGTTAGAAAACTTTAAAAAATAATCAAAATAGCAAAAACCTATTGGAATTCGAAACTGACTGATTTCAGAAATCGTGATATCAAGCACAAAAATGCAAAAAAAAGTGAAAAGTACGTCTTGAGAAGGTAAAACAATGGGATTCAGTGCAGAATACTGCACAAAAATGGAAACTGCTCAATCGTGGAGCCAGTGTTGCCAGACTGGGGACTTTTTTGCCCCCAGATTGTTGATTGTTTGCGCTGTTTTGAAACAGAAATATTCGACCTATTTAAAAATAGATTAAAAATTATGAAAAATAGGGCGAATTATACTATTTTAAAAAAGGAGTGACAGTCAAATAATCTGAATTTAAAAAAGTCGCCAATCTGGCAACACTGCTTGGAACTACGAATAAAGATGAAATGACATATCGTCGGTACCATGTCAAACCAAAGCGATATAAGTAAGCGCACAAACTTAATACTGGAATTGGTCGTATGTTAACAAAGTTGCGCCATCTTGTGAACGGGGTGATAATCCACATAGGCGGGCTTTTTGGCGTGACGTCATATATGACAGGATCACCGCCCCCTGAATAATAGGCCTGAGCGCTCACACAAAAATGACACAAAAATGGCGGCTGCCGAAGGCGGATTTTTTTTAGCGTAGGTACGGTCCCTTAAATGTAGACACCAGTATTTTATAAAAGATTTCTCTACCTTGTTTATTCTCAGAAAAATAAAGCGGAAAAAACTTCAAAAAATTATTGGTAGGAATATTTAAGGGACGGTACACACGCTGAAATAAATCCGCCTTCGGCAGCCGCCATGTTTGGTCCAGCGCTCAGGCCTAGCATTCAGGGGGTGGTGACAGGATATCTACCATCTGCACATATTTTCTATACCTTTAGTTACTCACGGAACTGAATATTGTTTACCATGTTTATTGCAAAATAATGGCGTAGCGAGACGGGCGTCCAGATGCACTTGACACCAAGAAGTTTTCTTCGCCTTGTCAAATACATTTCAGCTATTGATCAAGGTGAAAAAAAAAACCTTACAATTTTAGTGGTGTGAAGTAAGAAAACAGTTAGGCATCTTCCTGTAGTTTAACCCCGTCCGCTATGTGGCGTGCGACCTTGACTGATGTGACCTCGCCTTTAATCTTGCGGTCTCACCTTTAATCTGAACCAATTACCTGTAAATTTTTAAAGAAGTACCAGACTTTTTCATGCGCAAAGTTTCGATAATGGAATAATTATTATGTAAGGTTAGTGGTATCAGACGGCCAGAGTTTGACACCGCGGACGTACGTGAAGAAAAGTATTTATTTATTTTCAAGTCAAGTCGTTCTTAAATTCTAGTGACATTCAGTAATTTCAACATCTGTCAACAGAAGTATTTTGCCACGTAAAGCATTAAACCTCTGCTATCGAAATACACAAGCCCAGAGGACACGAGTGGGACGTCATAACTAATCGACCGACTTCTCTCTAGTGTTCGAATTCATACAGAAAAATTTTGAATAGCAATTTTATTTTATTTTATTTGTGGAATATCTATCATCTTATCAAACAATATTTTAAACTTACTGTTGAGAATTTGGAATCCCCAATAAAAAATCAGCCAAATGTGGCAACACTGCGGCATTCTGCATCTGGCTGAATTTTTATTTAGGTATTCCGAATTCTGACGAGTAATTTTAAATAGTTATTATTGTTTTATAGGATGATAGATGTTCCACAAATAAAATAAAAGAAAATTTCTATTCAAAAACTCGCAGTTTGAATTCCAAGACAAGTGAGAAGTCGGTCGATTATTATTGATGACGTCACACTCGTGCACTTTGTCCTTGATTATCTCGAAAGCAGCGATTAAACACTGCAAAATTAGTCACCATTTGATAAATTTCCTCACATGAGAAAAAAATATTTATCAATTCAAACATGAAATTTATCATAGAAGCGATTTCATGCATTTTGAATTATTTATCAATGTAATTATAAACTTTTTTTTCACCATCAATTTATAAAATCAAACAGTTTGAAATAATTTTATTATACATTTATGTGTTTTTCTCATTATTAAAACTCGGCAAACATTCGAATTAGAATAAACTGCTAAATATTTCTTCATAAATAGGAAAATATTATAAATTTTTATTTGTTTGTAAATACATCAGTACACTTTTACATTTTAAACGAACTTAAATCTTTTATCTATTATTTACATAAAAAGTATATTTATTATTGTAAAATACAGCAATGTTTGTCTTATTTTATAAACTTCTCACCTTTCATTAATTTACTATATTAAATTACGAAAGAAAAAGTATATATTAGGAAAATAAAATATATTTTTAGACAAAGCACAGACTAAATATATTTTAATATTTAATTATATCTTTTCGTTTTTTTTATTGTCCTGGTTTAATTTTTTTTTAAACTTTAAACAAAAAGTATATTTTAATAGATATCAAACGATGATTTTTTAACCCTTTCCGCACAGTGTGCCCGGGTCGAGATACCTAATTTTAATTCCAAACTTACGACCAGCACCATGAATATTTTAGTAAAATTTTGCTTTTACAATGAATAGTTAAAGTAACATGTTTTTAATCTCTATAAAAGTCGTTTTAAAAATCCAGTGTCAGTCAATCATTTCATCATTTTACCACAAAAATTGCCCGTGCCGAAAAGGGTTAAAATAGGAATATTCACCTTTTTTTCTTAACCTTTCTCAACCAATCTCAGGGTTGTCACTGGCGTTTTTTCTTGAATTCTATCTCGCACCACTTTCTCAAAACAAAAATCTTTCATATACACTTTGACAGTATGTGCAAGAGAAAAATACTACAAAAATATTTTCTTTTAAATAGTGGTATGAATAGAATATAAATGTAGGCGCCAGTGGCCAAATGCATAATGAGTCTCTGTCATGAATTGTGCCCAAGGGGCTAAAATCGTTAGCTGTATAATTTTCGTCTAATTTAACGGAAAAAAAATTTCTGGTATTAGTTAAGTCAAAATTTTCTGTATTAAAGTTGCGGTAGCTCAGTTTTACGTTGACCATATGTTGGGAACTACCATTTTAAAATTTAACCCTACACGGAACTAATTCTTCTTTTAGAAGTATGAATTATTAAATCAATATTAGGGTTAGATAATAAAATACTTAAAGAATAATTCTTGGCCTTATTTAATCGCAGACAAGACTTATTATATAAGTTGAATATTTTTAATCAAATAAAGCCGTAGTATGAACAATTTTAACCCTTTAATGCCCAGGGTAGAATGCGTTCCAGAAATGGTGAAATTCTGAGAATCGGCTACTTTTTTAAAATTCATATTTTTTGATTGGCACAACTTATCTGAAATGTTAAATTTCCCCTTGTTTTCGCCTTAATTAATATGTCATTAAATAAGGCGAAAGTTACTATTTCAAAAAAGTGGTGCCAATCAAGATATCTGAATTTTAAAATGCCTACTTATGGCTCGCTGAACGCAAACATTTAGGTTAGTATTTTTTGGGTTTAATTCTGAACCTGATAATTACATTTCGTTATCGAAAAGGGTTGTTGGCTTCTACGGCAGCAATTTTTAACACATTTATAACCCCTTAATTCTCTGTCCCGTGATATTCACGGGCTGTGTCTTTTATTCATATTGTTTGATTTCCACCAGTTTTATAAAATAGTGTAATTGGCTTTATCATGGTATCATTTTACCCGTCATTAAATAAGGTGAATATTTCTTTTTCAAAAAAGTGGTGCCAATGAGCGATTTGAATTTTCAAACCGTAATTTAATGCCACCGTTAAGGGGTAAAGGAAACTCCATCGATAAATGCGTTCTCTGAAATCTTAGTTTAATGTATGTATTTTTTCTTCATAAAATGTTTATAAGCATCTGATATAAAAATATGTATTTATTTATTATGTTTGACTATTTTGTTATTGGAATTTCATATTTTATATTAAATTCCTAAATTGTGATGTTTTATTAATGTTTGAATATGTAAAGCCTATATGTAAAGCTTATAACGTTCAAAGAAGATGGAGGCGTTTCTGATGTTTTCATAGAAATTCCCCGGCCAACAATATTTTATGTAACATTTCTGTGCAATTTCTAAATTTTTTTTAACACTATATTTGTTATTAGGTGAAAATGATTCAATATCAGTATATAGGGATCGCACACTCCTAGAAATTTCAAAGGAGACTAGTACCATATAATTAATGATAAGAAAAATTGTACTGAATCACAAAATCCGCAACCCCCGCGGTTGTTCATAAAATTTGTAATGATTTCCTGTAATAATAAAGTAAAATACTATGTTAAAGGTGTGGTAGAAATGTGCAAACCCTGGTATATTAGAACATTGGATATGTTAAGATTTAATAAAATATAATTTGACCATTTCAGGGACAAAACACTTCCATTGCTTAAATGTTAAAATTAATAAGGGACACCGGGATTTACGAACGAACTTTTTTTAGAAATAAGAAAAATCTATATTTCGCAAACTTAATAAACTGATTTTTTTTTTTTTTTAATGAAAGTTCTCCTGCCATTGTGTCATCTGGAAATTCATCCCTTAATGCCACATTGGTTCCAGAATTTTGAAATGAACGTTTTTATTTATTAAATACCTGGTGCAAAGCATTTACATATTTTGAAATACATTTGTTTACAAATTGTGGCGTCACTCAAGCATTGCAGCATTTTACGAAAATAAGTACTTTGCGCTGAAAGGGTTAAGTTGACTTATCTCAAAATGATGAATTTTAGAATTGCGCGCAAGATATCTCTTGATCGACTAGATATTTTTACATGATATTCCTTTGCATTAGAGATTATATTCGTATCTTAACATTAATCAAAAGTATTTGTAATATTTCGCCTAAAAAAATATCTATAGATAAACTTCGAAAAAACAATATATGAAATTTGCAACATAATATTTGCTCACATATGCGCATATCTAGGTTCAGTCTACCTAAAGTTTCGATTTATGATTCCGTCAAGATTGCATTTCAAAATATTAAATTGTTTATTAGAAATTTTGCGCACAATATTAAAAAAAGCATATTTTAAAATAACTGACTTTAAAGATTTCTTATTACATTTCTTACATAGTGAATAGCTGCCAACTTTTATGCTTTCTTCTTACCACTAAAATTTTACAGTAAACTAGGGGGCTCTGCCATCTGCGACCTACGCCCGCCAACTCCAGTTCAGGCTTCAGAGAATCCAAAAACACAGTAATGCGCCCTATTTAAAAAATATTACCAAGTTACTGAAGATTGAAGGACATTAACCCATTAACGATCGCATTAAATTACGGTTTAAAAATTTAATTTACTTATTGGCACAACTTTTTTGAAAAAATAAATATTCACCTTACTTAATGAAAGTAAAATGATACAATAATAAAGCTAATTACACTAGTTTATAAAACTGGTTGGAATCAAGCAAAATCTAAATAAATCTAAAAAAAAGACACAGCCCGTGAATATGACGGGAGCGAGAATTAAGGAGTTAATACAGTGGTGACTATCTTCTGTAATCGAGTTGTCATTCTTTTCCGTTTGAATGGGCTATTTTTCTATTCCAATGGTCTCATCCATCGCCGTCGCAACAACTGATGGCGGTTTTCTGGATTCATAAGTAAGATCAATTGCAGATTTGAAAATCAGCTTGTATAAAATGGTTAAGTTAAAAATGTCATTATCTTTCTGCCTTTTATAACGACACTATGGACAATATCCTTCTTTTAGTTTCGAAGTTTAAAAACTCCGTCTGATTGGGAGTATCTTTCAGAACCACAGTATTGAAAAGCATTGTATTTTTTTTATTTTTCACCTTATAATTTATGATTCGATCGAATTTTAAGTATTTTCTGGAACAGATATAGCTTATTCAAAAATTCTAAACTAGGGGCCTCTGCCATCTGCGACCTACGCCCGCCAACTCCAGTTCAGGCTTCGGAGAATCCAAAAACACAGTAATGCGCCCTATTTAAAAAATATTACCAAGTTACTGAAGATTGAAGGACATTAACCCCTTAACGATCGCATTAAATTACGGTTTAAAAATTTAATTTACTTATTGGCACAACTTTTTTGAAAAAATAAATATTCACCTTATTTAATGAAGGTAAAATGATACAATAATAAAGCTAATTACACTAGTTTATAAAACTGGTGGGAATCAAGCAAATCTAAATAAATCTTAAAAAAAGACACAGCCCGTGAATATGACGGGAGCGAGAATTAAGGAGTTAATACAGCGGTGGCTATCTTCTGTAATCGAGTTGTCATTCTTTTCCGTTTGAATGGGCTATTTTTCTATTACAATGGTCTCATCCATCGCAGTCGCAACAACTGATGGCGGTTTTCTGGATTCATAAGTAAGATCAATTGCAGATTTGAAAATCAGCTTGTATAAAATGTTTAAGTTAAAAATGTCATTATATTTCTGCCTTTTATAACGACACTGTGGATAATATTTCTTCTTTTAGTTTCGAAGTTTAAAAACTCCGTCTGATTGGGAGTATCTTTAAGAACCACAGTATTGAAAAACATTGTATTTTTTTATTTTTCACCTTATAATTTATGATTCGATCGAATTTTAAATATTTTCTGGAACAGATATAGCTTATTCATAAATTCTAAACTAGGGGACTCTGCCATCTGCGACCTACGCCCGCCAACTCCAGTTCAGGCTTCAGAGAATCCAAAAACACAGTAATGCGCCCTATTTAAAAAATATTACCAAGTTACTGAAGATTGAAGGACATTAACCCCTTAACGATCGCATTAAATTACGGTTTAAAAATTTAATTTACTTATTGGCACAACTGTTTTGAAAAAATAAATATTCACCTTAATTAATGAAGGTAAAATGATACAATAATAAAGCTAATTACACTAGTTTATAAAACTGGTGGGAATCAAGCAAATCTAAATAAATCTAAAAAAAAAGACACAGCCCGTGAATATGACGGGAGCGAGAATTGAGGAGTTAATACAGCGGTGGCTATCTTCTGTAATCGAGTTGTCATTCTTTTCCGTTTGAATGGGCTATTTTTCTATTAAAATGGTCTCATCCATCGCCGTCGCAACAACTGATGGCGGTTTTCTGGATTCATAAGTAAGATCAATTGCAGATTTGAAAATCAGTTTGTATAAAATGGTTAAGTTAAAAATGTCATTATCTTTCTGCCTTTTATAACGACACTATGGACAATATCCTTCTTTTAGTTTCGAAGTTTAAAAACTCCGTCTGATTGGGAGTATCTTTCAGAACAACAGTATTGAAAAGCATTGTATTTTTTTTATTTTTCACCTTATACTTTATGATTCGATCGAATTTTAAATATTTTCTGGAACAGATATAGCTTATTCATAAATTCTTCTTTTATTTTAGACACCATGATGTATATTTTGCAATGTATATTGTTTATATTATTTAATATGAATATCCGGATTTCCTAAAATGTATTATCGATAGTAATTCGTACAAAATAAAACGAAAGTATTTTGCGCATACATTTATCTGTATTTACGTTTCATCAAATGATGTAATATATAAACAAATTTGCTAGACGCACTCCATTTATACCAACTGATGTCACATTAAAATTCTTCGGAATGAAAATAAATGTATCGTTTTAATATATGAAGCAATTTCCACTATTAAATGCATTGCTCATGTAATAATTTATTTCTTTTAAACACTTTCTCTCTTTTAAGATTCACGATATTATCTAATTTAAAATTGTTTGGAAATATGATTACTTCAGCTTTTCAAATATAATCTAATATTCAACATTAAAAGTTCTACTTGCGTAATAATGGACAGTATTCCTGTGATGTCACAATTGGTAAAATGGCGATTTTTATAGCCTGGAACTGAGTGGAAAATTACGGTCCATTTACTATAATTATGAATTATTATTAATTATTATTTGTTAATTTTGACGTAGTTATCTTCTTTGAATGCGTTTCGCGTGAATTAATTTGTTTTAAGATTTTGTACATTTTTAATATTTTAATTGTAAATATTTTGACGTAATTTTCTTTATTTACTGCTTTTGACACGTGATCATTTAATTCTTATTTTAAAATTTCTTTCTTATTTTAACAATTTCACTTTTCACGACCAGAAACATATCTGATTTTTATTTTTTTTTAATTTACCTGAAAAACATAATTCAATCGTAATATTGTATCACTATCGGTTGAAATAAAAGATGATTTCAATTATCAATTTGAAATTGACCAGAAAGAAGAACTCTAATAATCCCTATATTTTTTCATTTTGTCCCCATTTTTCCAAACAAACAAAAAGGGTTAATTTTGTTTCCATTACAGATTTTCACTACAGAAATGTAATTAAAATTAAAAATAATAATAATATTTCAAAAACTAATTCAAATTTTTAAATTCTAATACTAGTTTTGAATTCTGCGGATCTATACGGATTTTTGGTGTTAATTTTACCGCATAGTATTCCATATTTTAGGAGAAATCGCCGTGAAATATAATCAGTCCTTTCATAAAATCGTTTCAAAAATTCGTTTCATTCAGTCGTTTCATAAAATCGTTTCAAAAATTCGTTTCATTCAGTCATTTCATAAAATCGTTTCATAAAATCGTTTCATTGGGATTTTATATATATAGGATAGATTTATTATAAACTAACTGGGGTGGGGGCTCAGCCCTCTGCGAGCTACGCACGCCAGCCCCTGTTCAGACTTCGCAGTCTCTGAAAATATGGTAATGTGCTGTGTTTTAAAAATATTACCAGGTTACGGAAGATTGAATGTTATTATCACCATAGGGGCGGCTATCTTCTGTAATCCGGTTTCCTCCGTGCTCTGTAATGCTTCTCCATTTGAATGGGGCATTTTTCTGTTACCATGGTTTCATCCATCATTGACGTAACACCTAATGACTGTGGGGATGATAGGTAAGATCAATTAAACATATGAAAATCTGCTTGTATAAAATGGTACATTAAAAATGTCGCTATCTTTCTGACTTTTATAAAGACGCTATGGACAATATTCTTCCTTTAGGTTCGAAGTTAGAAAACCCCGTCTGATTGGGAATAGCTTTCAAAAATCACGGTATTGAAAACCATTGTGTTTGCGCTCATATTACATGTTTTGATCGAGTTGTGGATATTTTCAGGAACAGGTATAGCTTATTCACGACTTCTTTTCTCTATTTTGATACACCATCATGCAGATTATTTGGGGTTTTTTACATTGCATATTGTTTATATTAATTAATAAGAAAATCCGAATTTTCTAATATGTATTTATCGAATTTTAATTAAAAATATTTTGCGAATACATTTACCTGTATTTATGCCAGTGTTGCCAGTGTGGGTTTTTTTTAATTTAGACTATTTGACTGTAACCACTTTTTTAAAATAGTATAATTCGCCTTATTTTTCAGAATTTTCTATCTATTTTTAAATAGGCTGAATATATCTATTTCAAAAAAGTGGTACAATCTGGGGACAAAAAAGTCCTTAATCTGGCAACATTGATTTATGCTGCATCAAGTGATTAATATACAAATAAATTTGCTAGTTGCATTTCTTCTATACCATGTGACGTCACAATAAAATTCTCCGGAATGAAAATCGTTTTAAATATATCATTTTAAAATATGACGTAATTTCCACTATTATATGCATTTGTCATGCGATAATTAATTAAAAAAAATTTTTTTTTACTCTTTTAAGTTTTACGGGTACATAGATTATTTAATTTAAAAGTGTGTAGCTTCCATGAACTTGTAAAAACTCATTATTATTTTTATTGAAATTTAATTCATATTATTGTTATGGGAACACCTACACGCACACACACAAAAAGAAAAAAAAACAATATCTTTCGAATTGAAGTCTCGCATAGATAGATTTTTAATTTTTTACTGTTCGTCAATATTACCATTTGTCCATTTTAAATAAGATTTTAGCCAATTTTAATGAATTCATCATTTTAAAGTTTCCTTTCACTTTTTATTATTCCTGTGAAAATTGTTTTGTTGTTAGGAAGGAAGTATTAATATTTGCGCTGCCTTAGAATTGAGGACAAACGGTAAAAAGTGCATCTCGAAATATGAAATAAAAGTCTCGTAAATATATATTTAAATTTAAACTGTTTGGCAAAATTATTACTTGACCATTTTAAATATAACGTAATTTCCCGCATTTACTGCTTTTAATGCCTATTATTGAATTTATTATTTTAAAGTTTTCTTTCTCTTTTAACAGCCATAGGAAATACAATTTTTATCACCTAATTTTCAATATTTTCCTGCTTTTAACACGTAATCATTAATTCTGAATTTGTTTTTAATTGCCACGAGAAAATAAATTTTTAATGGTAAGGAAATATTATTCTTTGCACTTTTCCAACTATTGGCAACAATTCGAAATAATAACCTTTCTAAAATATGCAAAAAATATCTCTTGGAATGATTAAAATTTAATTAAAACTAAATAAGAAATTATTATTTATTTAATATTATTATTATTATTATTATTTAATGAATTATTTTTTTTTTTAAATTTTATTGAAAAATATAATTTTATCGCGGTATTGTCTTCACTACCGATTGAAATAAAAGATAATTTCAATTTTAATTTGAAAATGGCGAAAAAGAAAAAATCTAATAATCCCTATACTTATCCGTTTTCTCCCTTTTTATCACAAAATGGAGTAATTTGGTAGCCATCATCATAATAATTAAATTCAAATTAGAAAAAAAATTAATATTTCGAAAACTAATTCAAATTTTGAAATTCTAATACCAGTTTTGAGATCTGTGGATCAATACGGAATTTTGGTGTTAATTTCGCCGCATAATATTCAGTATTTTAGGAGAAATAGCCATGAAACTTTATCAGTCATTTAATCAGATAAGAAAAAGGAACAACGTATAATAACACAAATAAAATATGTTTAAAAAGCATACAGCTGTTTCAAAACCTCTAAGGTTTTATCATCAGTGCTTAAAATAAAAAGTAAAATTAAAACACTGTGTAAAAAAAAGGGGGGGGGGGGGTCAGAAATGCGTACCTTTCAGCTCTACTGCCAACGGTGAAATGCGACACACGACTGACAAACAGCTACGGAGTCCTCATGCGGAGTCACTATCTCATGCGCATACACAGAGAGACCAACCAGAATCGCCCAATTGCTCCGGAAGAGTTCAAACTTAGAGGAGAAAAAGGGGGGAAGGAAGTGAACAGAACAAATTATAGAAAATTAAACCATATCTTTGAAAAATTGTGCGTACTGGATAAATCGTTAACTGAACTGTTTGAATTTTTCCATATGTGATAAGCTTCCCAGAAGTCAAGACCGTAAATTGATGAGCATTTTTGTATTATGGAGGCTTTGGAAAATTTAAAATTATGATTGTTGGACCAGCAGTAGTTGGCAATAGCGGAACGTTTGATACCACAATTTTTAACACAAGTTTTATGTTCCCCCAAACGGATCTTGAAGGCTCGCTTCGTTTGACCGATGTACATTTTGTTGCATTCGCAAGATATCCTGTAAATATCCCAATTTGAAAAACTATCAATTGGATGTTTCAGATTTGTGAATTGAATTTTGTTAAAATGAGTATAAAAAGTATAAAATAAAAGTATAATATAAAGTAAAATAGTAAATATAAAGTGTAAATATAAAGTAAAATAAAAGTATAAAAGGAGTATAAAAGGAGTACCCTAAAGTCAAATTTTAACAAGATTTTAGAAATTTGATGTCTTATTTTCGGAAAATATGGAAGTATAATTAAATTTTCTTTCTAAATTTTACTTTTTGATTTTATGACATGTCGGACTGCAATAGATTTACCACCCAACGCTTGAAAAAATTCAGATACCTCAACCACCTTGCTTTCCTTCTGCACTGTAAACGCAACAGAGTAATTCCGAATTTTATTTCTGTCAATTGTAATTTAACTTACTCAATCAAAATTGAAAAAAATTATTTTCCGTACGAAACTTGCACTTTTAAGATCTGTAATACAGGAAACCCGTCGAAAAATTGCCTTTTTTGAAAATGAACTGTATGATTTACATCTGAATCTATCCAACTCACATCACAATGTCACTTCCATTGATAGCCAGTCTTGGTTTAGTGCATGGAGCAAGTCTACCAAACATATAGCTACTTTGAAAACGAAATTTAATTCACCCTCTAGTAAACATAAGAATAGTTTACCCAATACCTTACAGGCGGTTAACCAAAATACTGTAGTTAAACTTTCGAGTACTAACCTTACTCAGGATGAAATCCATTATCTTAAATTAAATAACAATTTTGCACATACTACTAAACCGTCTTTTCCGCATGTGATTGCCCCCATCGAAAGAGCCTTCAAGTTCAGTACCTTAAAACCTTCTCAGAAGGATTCAATTGGACACCTAATTACCAACAATGTGAATTTCAATTGTAGCCTTCCTAAATCCAATATCAGTAAATCTGCATAGAGCTGTATAAAAAATCTAAAATCTAATACTCACATAGTTTACACCCTGCAAGGCTGATAAGGGTGGCCAGATTGTTGTTATGGACAAGTCTGATTACCTATCCAAAACACAGGACTTGATAGACGAGGGTCCTTATAAAAAGATTAAATCTGATCCTTCTCAAAAAGAATTGAAAGCTATCAAATCGGCTATTGAGCACTCCCCTCTCATTTCCAACAACGGTAAATCGGACCTCATTCCTTCAGTGTCACACACTGCTCAAGATTTTATACACTCCCAAAATTCCATAAAAAAGGCATTCCTTTCAGACCAATAGTATCGAACATTGGTACCTCTTCCTATATATTAGCAAAATATCTTACCTCTATTTTCTTACCCCTGCTCTCTAACAACACCTACACTTGCAGGAACTCTTATGAGTTTGTTAATAAGCTTCGTAGCTTCTGTGGTACTCAAACCAATAGTATGGTTTCATTCGATGTTAAACCACTATTTACTAACGTACAGGTTCAAGGTGCTTTGAATTGTCTTAAATTACGCCTACAAGAATTTCATTATTCATATTACGAAATCGATGAGCTTATACATCTTACTAGCTTTTGTTTATCACAAAACACATTTTTAACGGTAATTTTTATTGCGTGACTGATGAATTGTCCACGGTCTTCCCCTCAGCCCCATCCTCAGTGATATTTACATGCACTATTACGAATCAAATCTTTTCAAGAAATTATTCTTTCCATTTTACAACCACTATGTCGACGACTGCTTTGCATTATTGAACTCTGATGATCTTAATCTTACAAATATTCTCGATATTATGAATTCTATAGATGAACATATTCAGTTCACTTTCGAACTCGAAAATAACAGTCGTTTGCCCTTCCTTATGTTATGGTTTTCCGCGATAATAACTTGTTTCACACTACTGTTTACCGTAAACCATTCGCAGTATCATTACCCCCACATCGCCTTTTATCCCATCCACCTAATCAAAAGTTGGCTGCCTTTAACAGTTATGACTACAGGGATTTAAATATTTGTTCTTCCGACAGTTTACTAAAAACAGTATTAGATTACATTAAATCCATTGCCATTGATCGAGATTTTACAGCTGAATTCGTCGGTTCCATTCATAATAAACCAAGTAATCGTACTCAATCCAGGGTTAATACTGTCGGTAATGAAGATTTAATTTTACTTCCATATTTTCCGAAAATAAGTCATCAAATTTCTAAAATCTTGTTAAAATTTGACTTTAAGGCAGTTTATACTCTTTTTAACAAAATTCAGTTCACAAATCAGAAACATCCAATTGATAGTTTTTCAAATTGGGAGATTTACAGGATATTTTGCGAATGCTACAAAATGTACATTGGTCAAACGAAGCGAGCCTTCAAGATCCGTTTGGGGGAGCATAAAACTTGGGTTAAAAATTGTGATATCAAACGTCCAACAACCATAATTTAAAATTTTCCGAAGCCTCCATAATACAAAAATGCTCATCAATTTACGATCTTGACTTCTGGGAAGCTTATCACATATCGAAAAATTCAAACAGTTTTGTTAACGGTTTATCCAGTACGCCCAATTTTACAAAGATATGGTTTAATTTTCTATAATTCGTTCTGTTCACTTCGTGAATTGCTTTCGCTTAGCTTTTAATTGACTTCATTTTTTTAAATAAAATTTCCGGTATGAAAAAGACTTATTTAAGCCGCGGCGTATACGCGGGAAATTACGGTAAATATCTTACAATCTAAAAACATATGGACAACATGATATAAAGGCATTTCCTCTAAGGCCGAACCCATGCCCTTAGTCAATGATTTTTTTTTTTTTTTAAATGAAAACGATAATTCTCGTTTGCCGTCGTGAACGTGTTAGAATAAATTAAATATATATCACATAAAAACAAATTAAATAAATGAGATAAAGTGTCATAAATAAAAATTATAGTGTCAAATATATTTTTTTAACTTGAGTACAATTGATACTTGGAAAATTTTCCAGAGTGAACCATTCGCTTTGCATACAATATTTCAAATGAAAATCAAATTTCAAATTATAATTGCTTAAAAGGCACAAAGGACAACCTAGTGAAAAAGATTCCATGCCAGGACATACACTAGGTTGGCCTTTGAGCCTTTTAACCCCTTGAGGGGCAAGCAATTACGTTTGTGAAATGCTGAATTCCCACCAGAATCTTTGAAAAATTCTATTTCAAAGTAGGTAAAAGCAATTTTACGGCTTTTTTCCACCAAAGTTAGAAAAGTAAAATTTAATAAAATTTTTCTGGTGTAAAACTTCAATAATCGTAGGTGGTATATAATATACAGGGTGCATAGGAAAGTCCCTTTAACCTGAAAATACTTGCGAACAGAGAGAGCTACAGCAATGTAAGTGAGACGGTATAGTAAATCGACTATGCCCGACATAATGCAATCAACAGCAGCGCCCCTGGTGGCGAAATTTGGAAAATAGCCATTGCAAATCGAAAACGAAAAGAGATAGAGCAAAATTTCCAGTTAGAAAGTTTTAGAGCATCAATTAATTTGTACGAAACGACATTTGGTTTACACGGATAAGATAAATTGTCGCCGGTATACCCAAAAATGTCCGAAATCGATACGCGACGATTCTACTCTGCATATTCATATTTCGGAATTTAGCAGTGCGCAATCGCAGATTGTGTCCTTGTATGGTACTGTAACGTCTGTAATATTTAAATTTCCAATGCATTTAAAATTTTAGTTTAACCCATTAAAGATGAGCATCTTTTACACTTCTTTTAATTATTCGATACCAGTTTTTTCCACATTGTAATTTTGTTACATTAAATCGCTCAAAATTTGAGATTAGATAATGTGAAAATTTCCAATTTAAAGTACTGGTATTCAAATTTAAATGTTTTGTTCACCTTACATTGCAAGTTTTCTTGCTAACCGGCTTTAATGTGTTAAAAAGAGTTGCCACTCGCTTAATACAAATAGCCTAATCTCATAGCATAAGCTTATTGATGGCAAACGATAATTTTAATCCGAATTCGCAAGAGCTTTTATTCAAAAACTGTGTTGTGACAATCTTAATCGTTGCCTATCAACGAGTTGAAAATACGTGTCCTTTTTTGAGAATGACAAAGTGACTGGAATTCTGAATGATCCTAAACGAATGAGATCCTACAAAAGGTAAATTTCCAAGGTTCGCGCGGGTCCTGGAATTGCCAAACCAGAAAATTCTTCAATACCAGTATTTTGTTATAGGTAATCTCTCCTGAAATAAGGCTAAATTTCGCGCGTTGGAACTTGATTTATTTTTTATAAGAAAATACTGATATTTTGCTTTGAAAATAACGATACCCGTACAAACCTCGATTTCTTAGTGTATTAAAAATAATCTTTTCTTGTAGTTTGAAATTAGAATTTTGGAAGTGTATGAGAATGGCGATCTTCACTGATTTCGAATATTGCGAGATGGTACTTATTTACGACGAAAGCCAACGAAATGCGACGCATGCTGCACGGGAGTATGCCGTACGTTTTCCAGCTGGGCCACATCCAAGCGCAGTTACCATCGCAAATGTAGTGCAACGTCTCAGAGAGACAGGAAGCACTAGGAGTCGTCCGCGTTAATGGCAGACCAGTGAGTGCAGATATGCGTATTGCGTCAGAGAGTATTTTGACATATGCACTAATCCATCCATAAAGCAGTACAAGAGATATCAGTATGGCTTGTGGATTAACACGGGGCCGAGTATGGCAAATACTGCGTGATCAACATGCACATCCCTATCGTATCACTCTGCAGCAAGCACTGTTTCCACGGGATAATGAGCGTCGATTTGATTGCTGCAACTGTGCGTTGATTAATGTTGAAGGTAACTCAGATTTTTTGTCCAACATTCTTTGGTCGGATGAGGCACAGTTTCAACGTACTGGAGTACCAAACCGACACAATGCCCACCACTGGGCGCTGGAAAATCCCTCGTGGGGACTATTAACCAGACACCAAGTGCGCTGTTCCATTAACGTATGGTGCGGTATTTGGAAGGATTGCTTACTGGGTTCTGTGTTCTACGAAGGTACATTAAACGGACAGAGGTACCTTCAACTATTACAGAATATCATACCTGACTTTGTAGATGATATTCCCCATTCCGCATTACGGGACTTGTGGTTCCAACATAACGGTGTCCCTGCACTCCAGCCAGCTGCAGTGCGAAGTTTTCTGAAAAATTGTTTTGGACAGCAAATTATCGGGTATGGTGGTAATGTTGAATGGCCTCACGATCGCCGGACGTCACTCATTGGATTTCTTCCTGTGGGGTTACATAAAAGATCAGGTTTATGCAACTCCACCTACAAGTCTGCTGGACCTACGTCGTCGTATTGAAGATGCTTGCAATAGTGTGACACCTTCCATGCTGGGTAATGTGCACGCAGAATTACTCTCACGAATACAAACGTGTATCGTGAGCAATGGCGAACTTTTCGAACATACTGAACATTAATATTTTATCACTGTGAGACAGTTTGTCTTTATTGCTTTTTTTGTGTGATGTTATGAAAATGTATTGACGTAAGTACGTATTTATACAATAACTTGTGCCTATTTCTTCATACTTCTGGCTATTCCTTTCAAACGTATACACAAAATGGAGTACATCGTTTTGGGACATTTTTGGGTATACCGGTGACAAATTATCGTATCCGTGTAAACCAAATATCGTTTCGTACTAATTAATTGGTGCTCTAAAACTTTCTAATTGGAAATTTTGCTCTATCTCTTTTCGTTTTCGATTTGCAATGGCTATCTTCCAAATTTCGCCACCAGGGGCGCTACTGTCGGTTGCATTATGTCGGGAATAGTCGCTTTACTATACCGTTACCTCACTTACATAGCTGTAGCTCTCTCCGTTCGCAAGTATTTTCAGGTTAAAGGGACTTTCCTATGCACCCTGTATACCGGTGCCCCTCAAGGGGTTAAGCAATTATAATTTGAAATTTGATTTTCATTTGAAATATTGTATACAAGGCGAATATTTCTCTTTGGAACATTTTCCAAGTATCTATATAGTTTCAGTTGATGCTGGATTTAATTAAGTTTCGTGTTTGCCACATGTCGGTGGCTCACGAATAATATTTCATTTTGTGCTTCGTTTGTAGCCTCGCCAACTTTTAATAGTGATAAGTTCCAGACTGGGTATCGTTCCATTTGGTTTATTCGGTAGAATGTCAGTGCGCTATACTGGTGGCCCGGGTTCGTGTCCCGGCTTGGAATATTTTTTACTAGGTTGGCCTTTGCGCCTTTTAAACAATTAAAATTTAAAATTTGATTTTCATTTGAAATAGTGAGTACAATTTCCAGCTGTTCTAGTACACGGGTGTCAAACTGTGGCCCGCCGGATACCACTAAATTTTTAAAGATATGGTTGACTTCTTGAATCGCAGATATTCGATGATTAGATAAGGCAGTTATTTCTGTAAAATTTTAGTGATATCAGGCGGGCTACAGTTTGACCCCCCTGTTCTAGTATTAAAACATTAGTGGTTCCGGCGGGCCACAGTTTGACACCCCTGATCTTCATCTTTATTTCAACGAATATTGTTTTTTTTCCGGTATCTTGTTATTTAACTATTACTGTAAATTGTCTATGTTTTAATATTATTAGCTGGTAGCAATAAATAAAAGACCCATCATTTGAAAAATCAGTAAAATTAAAACTTTTATTTACACTTATTTATGATTTGAGTTTTTTTATATTCTTTTTTATATGAAATTCAGAAAAAAGCATCATAACGTTATAAGCATCAAGATTAGAAAAAAGCTAAATTCTTACAAAAAGCGACAGAAAAACTAAAAATATATTTGAGAGAAGTCACAGTGCTCATACACTCAAAATAGAGGCGTCTTAAATTTAGACACATATGTGACTGAAAATGAATTTCCGACATTTAAATGTCTGAATCTGAAAATTCGGACATGATAGACGACTTAATTTAAGGCACATAAGTGTCTCACTATGATCATGGTGTAAACGAACTAAATAAACAATTGAATTTAAAAAATCAAAAAGCCCGACTGCGTAAAAAGTGAACTAATTAATTATTTCTCGTCAATGTGAAACTATTTTTTTTTCAATTCCTACTATTAGCTCACACTCTCGCCATATAGATCTTTTTCAAATTTTCAATCGTTAATAAACTACTTATTATTCATACAATCGGGCTCAAATAAATTTTTTTAACTTGTAGTGGATGACACTTGATGTTAATCCAGTTTTTTCAAATATTAATTCATCAATTAAATAAAATTAATTAATTTTCAATAATCGAGAAAGCCCTCTTCTTGATCAAGGTATTTTAAGACCGAGAGAGCCCTCTTCTTTATCGAGGCATTTTAAGCGCCACTCAAGAGGAAGAAGAATGGGAGAAAAAAATTCTCTCATTGTCCTAAGTAGAAATTGACTTTAAAAATATATTTTTTATATTACTTGTTTATATTACTTACCTATTTTTTTATTTACTTGTACTGCTGACTTTTAAGTTGTGTTTAATTGTTAGTTCCTATCTATAAACACTGTTTTGTTGAGGTCTATAAATGTCTATGATGGTTAGAGTTGCATTAAAGCTAGAGATCCTACATACACAACTTCCAGGTTGTATAACATTTTAACGGAGCTTCTGACTGTAAAATAGTCAATGAAACATCGTCTTCATTTTGAAAGACCTATTCAATGTTATGTCACTCAATAGGGTGCGTAATTTTTTTTTCGTCTTTACCGCCATTTTGTATTTTAAAGCCGAAATTTTGAATTTATAAAAACAAAACCTAGCCTATAACCATCAGGTCGTTAAGACGAATTGATAGATACCTCATTCATTAAAATCCATCCAGCCGTTGTGATGTTTCGAGGGTATAAAGAAATCCACATACACAGATACGCGTGAAACACATAACCCTTCTTTTCAGTCGGGTAAAAAGTGTCTAAAAAATCCACAGACGTTTTATTTTACGACGTTTTCTTGCTTCCGTTCCGAATTAGCCACCAGGAGGCACTCTCAGTTGCGCATGCGTTTCAGATTTGTTTCGTTCGAACTTTGCAGTCGTTTCTAGTTGAAATTGAATGATATTCAAGGCTGGAGTAGCACAGTTGTAGCTTCAACTGTGCTACTCCAGCCTTGATATGATTTAATCCAGATGGAAAAAATATTCGTTCTCTTCTTTATGATCAAATTGAATGCTTGATTTTATCTCCGCGCAGATTTTAATTAATAATTTATTTTGTCTTGATTCATTTTTTGCGGAGTATGAAGTTCTGCTATTTCATTCGTATCGACATAGCTTTAATTCGCCTTAATTTACATCAAAAAATAGTGTTCTTCATCTCGTCAAAGTATGTAACAAGAACTTATGTCTAGCGGGTTATGTTTTGAGGATGAAACATATCCATTCTTTTATTATAACAAGCCGGATATATAACGGTATTTTCTTTTTAAAATATGCAAGTATGTCTCCCTCACGGATACTGATCTAGCCTTCAATCCGGACGTCCTCTGTGCGGGTATGCTTTCGGAGTAATTGAACCTTTTCCCATGTATATGGGATGTTCACCTTGTATTGCGAACTCTCTGCGAATGTCTTCTCTTTACATCAGAGGAAATCAACTGTGGCACGCTCGACACTACTAAAATTTTATAATACTCATTGCTTTAACAAATCATCGAATCTCTGCGATTCAAGAAGTCGACTTTTCCTGTAAAACGTTAGTGGTATCCGGCGTGCCTTAGTTGGCTACTCCTGCTTTAAATGTTGCCCTCACACAAGTCTCTAGCTTTATTAGTTCCTGTGTTACGTCAAAAATTGTTTAACCCTCTAGCTGCGCAACCCGTGATTTCCTCGGACAACGTAAATGTAGCAAAATTTACGGAATCCGAGATTTCCTCGGGGATGCATTTTTTCCGTCTAATTATCTCTCCTTGATTATTCCCATCAGTTATTTTTTGTGTGTAAATTTTGCCTTATTTAATCGGAGCATTTTCTCGATTAACCCGTTCGAGACCATGGGTGCATATATGCACCCTCAAAAAGTGCTTACTGCGCTTGAGTTTGCTACCAGTAAAAAAGAAAATTAAAATTGATTTTATTTAATTACGATATTTTCGTGATTTATAAAGCTAAGCCAAATAATTAACAAAAAGTGGTGCCAAACGAATAAAATTCGCGTAAAAGCTGCTGGTCCTGAACGGGTTAAATTAGAGAATTTTTTTTTTTTTTTGAAAAACCGATGACAAAAGAATAAAAATTCTTAAAAGACGCTCGTCGCGAAGTTGCTATACGCAAATTTTGAAACTATTTTGATAAAACAATTACGCAGCGAGAGGGTTAAAGCATTTTGCCTATAAGATTTCTATGTTAAAATTTTATTTTGCTAATATTTAAATTTCTACTCTTCAAATCAACTGCAATCATGTTTCTATATTATTTTCTATCCAATGTTATCATTAAAATCAGTTTTAAGTGAATCTACAGGATGTATTAGCAGTTTTAAATTTATTGAGTTACACAATCCTAACCTTCTCTACTTACGCCATTACTTTAAAAATCGCAGTGACAGCACCAGTTGATTGGCTCATAACTTCTGAATTAGCATCAAGACTACCTTACATGTGTTTCTTTGGAGTAATTACCACACTGGAGTACCTTTTTAAAAGGTCTGTTTATGTATACAATATTTTATAAGCATTTAATGCGGCAGCATTATCGGTTTCATTCGGTTTTATTTCTCCCATAGGTTTATCATGTGATATGTACTGTAATGACCATGTCTTTTCAGTAAACATTCCTATTTAATAACTGCTTTTAATTCTTATGTATGCTTAACTTGTCTCATGAAGTTTTCTACAGTCTCATGTGTTGTTCAACATAATAAATTGCAAGTATTTAAAAGAATATAGTTTAAAAATTGTTCCATTCACACATATCATTTATTCCCCCATAGATTTAACACAGTGAATGACTTCATTTATTTATTTTAAACTGATCTGACTAATAAAACTCATTAAATCCGGTCATTCTAATTTAAGGAATCTCTGCTTTTCCTTTTGCTATAATGTTGCTGTTACCGAGGGTTTTAGAAGTATTCCATTTGCTTTACTCAAAACAGTCAACTACTGATCATTTTAACTTTAAAGATGGTCGATCCAAAACCGAAACTTTTTATTCTTCTTCATATTCTCATCAGAAATCATTTGACATCACTAGGCATTGAGCGCAGGGGTAGGGGGGGGGGGATTTGTTGATGTCGTCAGTAAATCTTATTATCTGTAACCACTTTATTCAACTTTAGTGATTATTTTTCGATTCTCAGATTCTTCGATTATCAGATGTGGTTATATGCTGTTAACTTAATTCTAAAAATACAGTAAAAAATACATATATATTTGATTTGAAATCAATTATAATATAGTTTTTTTTTTATTTTTTATTTAGTTAAAGCGTAATTTGAAATTTAAACGAATATAAATTAAAAGGTTCAATTTTCGACTATATTTACTTACATAACTTGATTTTGCACTTAAAACTAACACCACAACCATATTCAGGGTTGTCCTTTTTCCAGAAGGAGGACTTGATTAAAGCATGGACAAACTGGGCAATGTTCACTACCCCATGCCCTACCATTTTAGGTTCCCCAAATTAGATACGAAATTTTTGTAAAGCTTATATTTTAAATCTGATTCGACATTGTGTTGGTTATTATCTGTAATTTGAACTCTAAAAGTAATATAACGCAATAAAGTTAAAACGCAATACAGAAAAATTTAAATACAGTAAAAATTCTTAATCGCGGGCATCTCTGGAATGCTGAATTTTTCTGCTATTTGATGGCATTCGCTTTTATGAGGTAAAAAAAAAATAAATAAATAAATAAATAAATAAAAGAAAAAGGTGACAGTTCACTAAAGAAAGTTGTCCATATGAAGGTTTTGCAGTAAAAACGCCGTAACGGACACACTGGATGAACGGATACAATTGTTTAGGAAACATTGTTTTATATATTTTTACCTCAGAAAAGAAGGACACCTCCGACGGCGTATAAATTCCATAGGCCTTAAGTGCCCGCTATTGAGAGGTTTTACTTTACTTAGATAAATATTTTTGTTTTTAATCTTATTCTACTCTAGAAATTCAAAATATTGATTATAATCGGTACAGTGCCAAAAAAGATTTTGATTACAAGCTTTGCGAAAGTGCATACCAAATTTGTAAATCCCTAAAATCAGGCTGTACAGGGGTGGAGGGGGCAGGAACTTAGTTGAATATGCTTTAATCGGGTTCTGCTTCTGCAGGGCTCCCACTTGGTCCATTTTTTGAACACCACCAATTTTCAAGCAAAAATCTTTTTTATAAATTTTGTATAAACTTACCTGGAAGAGCGTTTTTCTTGCAACTGTTGCAGAAACCTTCCACGAATTTCTTTCTGAAAAATTACTGGTTTTCAAAAAACGGACCGTTAGGGGCCCTGCTTCTGAATCAAACACAGGCTTGCTTTATGGTCAAATATTTTCCTAGGATTCAACATGGTTAAATATGACTACGTATAATGCTTACAAAAAAAAATGGCTGCTGTTCAGACATTTGAAGTGTCTGAAATAATTAAGACACTTTAAAACGTCTGAAAATTGAACACACCGTTTGAGACATTTACGTGTCTCAATTTAATAAATTTCACACATTTCCATTTACAGTGTAAACGTTATTAAAGACATATTTGTTCCATGAAACCGAAGTCAACCATACGATCATCCTACATCGCATTTGTAGCCAACTCGCAGAAACATGAAGCGCTGAACTTAAAGCTACTTGACATAAGTTACCCATAGTTTACTTCTTTCTATTTGAGAAAAGTCCTCAAGTCCTGGAGATCATGAACATCACATCACATTTTTTAATAGTTTTCGTAGATAATAGAAAAGAGAGCGCTTTGTAATGCTCTTTTCAATTACGAGCTTAGGTTCTCTTGACAATTAGACATTCTTATGTTTTCTGTTCTTTTCAATGATCGCATGAATGGCATATGTTCCCAAGTTGCTACGGACGTTTAAATTGATTATTAAGTCAGTGAAATCCAATTTATCAATAATATTTACTGCATACCATAAGGAGCAAGTACATCTTGCATAAGATTTAACCGATCACAAGCGTTTAGGATATAATATACAGGGCTCGCAGCGTTCCTAAAATTTTCGCAGATTCCTACCATTATTTTAAAACGATATCTTTCATTTTAAACTTCTATTGCCGATGTTAAAGGAATCTATCACGAAAATACTTTATTTGAAATAGTGGTAGGAAATATAGAAAATTTTGGAATGCTGCGAGCCCTGAATATACTGAATTGCTAAACACGGCTATTTTCTTCAAATTTTTCTATCACAATTTCCAAACGACAGTCTTCGTGTTACACTTTTATAGTGCGCAGCAAAAGTTTATACAATGATCGCTTATGCTTCTGTACAGAGAAGTATGTAACGAATTTTTGCAAATCAACTGTCATATATTTCTGTGGAGTTGTCCTTCATTCACAAACAATAAATTTTAATTTATGCATTTTACATAATATATAATAACAAAAAACAAATTTAACATTGTGGCAAAAGTGTAGACAATCTGTCTGTTAACATAAAAATATCCATAAATTAAAATCGAACTGCACCTACATTGCCTGCTATTAATGCAAAAATGTGACTTTTCATCGTATAAAATAAATCCCGCTTCACTTGGGGTCTATTTCCTACCAAACACGTTCAAAAGCAGACCGAAGCTCATTTACAGAGGAGTATTGTCAAAAAATTGCATAAACCGTATGAGATACGATGCCATAAATGTTTTCGATTGAAATCAGATCAGGGCTACACGCGGGCCAGTCGAGAACAGTAATATTTTGAGAGTTAAACCAATTTTTTGATTTGTATGCAACATGAATAGAAGCATTATTTTGCTCAAATACATACTTTGAAAGAGCTAAATGTTCACCAAATAGCTGTAAATTGTTTTCCAATGTATGTATGTACTCTTACGCTGCTTGGCGACCATTGAGACACTCCAGAGATACTTGAGAATTAAAACAAATTGAGGCCCAAATCATCAACCCTTTTGAGGGCAAAGGACACCTAATTTTAATTTCAAAAGTGACAAACGGCATCAATAACATTTAATTAAAATTTTCCTTTTATAATGTACGTGAAAATAAGCAATTTCATATTTTCTAATAAATTCGTTTATAAATTCTGATGACACTTCATTATTTCATCAGTTTACAAAACAGAGTTACACCGCGACGGAAAGGTGTCAATTTGTTGCGAGATTTCAAGGCTGGTTGTCGTATACTTTTCATTTAAACAAATTTACAACTTTCTTTAATTCATCTACGAAAGTTTCTGTTGATACAGAAAGCTCTAACTCACTATTAATGCGATTAGCAATCATCATTTTTCCAGATGCCAGTTTATGAATCCTCCTATAATCTCGTTTTCTGTCCCCTCGAGGCCTTCCAGATCTATGTTCTGCTTTGAAAGAGTCACCCTTAGACAGTACTTGATAGACAGACTTCTTTCGACGATTCAAAATAGCTAAAATTTCTGTAACAGTCTTCCCTTTCGATTTCAGCTTCCATGCTTTAATTACTTCATCTGACTGAAAATTTCTAGCTCGCGGCATCTTCACTTATCGATACTATCGCGAGGTGCACTTAAATACTTCATGCATGTGACGTCACAAGTTTGAAATTTGCGTTTTTCCTTGAACAGTTGCCAAAACTCACAAAAGTGTCTAAACATTTGCCATCTACAAACTTCACTTTGTTCAGTTAAATTAAATAATATCCTACATTAAAACTGTTAATTCTGTCCTAAAACGTTTAAAAAATATTTAAAAATAAGTACAGCCATTTGTATAACCCGAGTGTTCGAATTTTGTATTTAAAGGTTAAATAACACTAGTGTCTAAACTTTTGCTGAGACGGTAGTAGAAATCTGGCGACGGCACATGTCGTCGGCAGTGTTGCCAGTGGGCTACAATTTTTAATTTTAATTTCTTGATTGGCACCCCTTTTTTCAAATAGTAAAATTTGCTTTGTTTTTGCCTTAATTTTTATGCCATTAAATAAGGCTAATTTTACCATTTCAAAAAAGTGGTGCCAATCAAGAAATTCAAGTTTTAAAAAGGTAGCCTACTGTAGCCTAATGATACCGCTGATCGTCGGTATCATTTCAAACTGTCCAATATGAAAACAGTGTTGCCAGTGGACTTCTTTTGATAAAATTCAGATTTCTTGATTGGTACCACTTTTCTGAAATGGTAAATACCCTTGTTTGCCCCTTAATTAATGTGTCATTAAATAAGATGAATTTTACTATTTCTAATAATTAATACTTATTACCGCAGGAACATAGTTACCAGTATATTTCTATTCGAAAATATCTATTTATTTTAAACAGTAGTTCTATTTTTAAATAAGGCGAAGTATGCTACACTAAAATTTTGGTGAAAGTTTGTCCATGCGTTAACGTGTATTTCTAAAATGATATTATTATTTTATCTTCACAAAAGAAGTTAAATAAACTAATTATCTTAAGCCAAAATGCATAAAAATTTAAGAATAGCAATATTCCTGTACATCAAGTGTATGAACCACGGGTACAAATTGACAGCAAAAAAATATTTTACTCTTTTTATCATTCACGTTTTTTTTATTATTATTATTATTATTATTATTATTATTATTATTATTATTATTATTATTATTTAGGCAAGCATGATTCTATATATTTTATTATGAAAATAATTCTTTAATGACAGTATAACTTGATGAAATGGCAAAATTAACAATCTAACAACCAGCATCATAATTTTTTCATTCATTTTAAAGTTAAAAGTTTGCAAACAAAACATGCGTATATTACATGAAACTGAATTTTAAAGATTGATCCTGTTTATTTACTGCGCAATTTTGTTTTACTGTTTGCATTTCTACTTCTTTTAACAAAATCGAAAAGTTGAATACTTTCTTTTAAAATATTCTAAATCTTTTATATCTTTAACTTTTGTTTAAAGAAAAAGTAATTTTTTTTATCTTATGAAAATCTTAAACAAATAGTACGCTAACTTAAAGAAAAGATTGAAGTATGCAGTCAATACCTTTTTATTCAATACAAATTTAAATAGACTATGAAATATTTTACATTGTTAAGTAATCATCAAAAACAGTGTTTACATTTAATTCATATCTCAAAACAAACATACAGTAAATTCCGATGCGACTGCATTCAAAACTATTTTTTAAAAAGTTTTATTTTTCAGCGACTTTTTTATGTGTTTTCATATTACAATATTTTTTAAATCTCATAAAATTAAAGATATAATATCTAGCTTCTTTCAGAAAGCAAACAGTATTATTTAACATAATTTTAAAGGAAGAAATTTGAAGATTACATTTATGAAACGTTTAGAGCAGAAATGTATAAAGTTTCATTCAACTGAAAATAAATTACTTAATTTTTTAATGGACGTGTTATATTATGGCATATTTTTTTCAATTTTTGAATATTATCATATATTTTAGACATATTACCAGGGTTTGTACGGGTACCGTTATTTTGAAGGGCAACTATCAGTATTTTTTTTATAGAATAATAGAACTAGTTTAAACGGACAAAATTTCGCATTATTTAAGGAGAGATTTTCCATAAGAAAATACTGGTACCGAAGAATTTCTTAGTCTGGAAATTCAAGGACCCGTACTAACCCTGTATTACAGAATAATGCTTCGAAAGAAAGTATAAATTCAAGAAAGAATGCAATTCTACTACTATAATACAAAAGCTTTTTTAGAATTAAAGAACAATTTAAAATCACAGATCTCCTATAACTTTTGAACTCAATTAAAAATTTCTTTCAGGATTTTCTTATTATGGGATTATGAAAAAACAGAAATTGACTTATCCTCAAACTTATGAATCCGCAAGACCTGTTTTCTGCTGGGAAAACATCCACCAGGAAAATTAATTGAATTTACCCCCTCACTTAAGAAACCTTATTCATGAAACATTCTAGAAATAAACGTTGTGAAATTATCGTTTCATTTTCACTAGTGAAGACTTGCTGTGGTTCTTGTCAGGGTTTATCAAATTTCTGTCATAAAAAACGTAAAAATATTTGTTCACATTGTTATTAACTTTTTAATTTAGCAAGCATGTTTCTTTCTTTTCTATAAAGAAAACAATTCTTTACATGAAACGTCAGAGTTAGGATCTGAACAATCAGCATCATATTCTTTTTCATTCATTTGATAACTTAAAAATGTGCATACAAAACATGCATATATTACAAGAAACGAAACTTTTAAGATTGATCCAGTTTATTTACTGCGCAATACTCTTTTACTGTTTGCGTTTCTATTTGTTTTACCAAAAGCGAAAAGTTTGAACACTTTCTTTTAAAATATTCTATACCTTTGTACATCTTTCAAGCCACAATGATGAAACAAAACAATTTTTGTTTAACACTAGAACGCCCGGAAGGAGTCGATTCGACTCCGACCATATGATTAAATGTTAACTGGAACCAGAAATTATTTCATAAAATAAAGTAAATTTAAACCACGCAGATTTACGTTAAATAAATCAGCCAATTAATTTTAAATAAAAATTCTGGTGTCAAATATTTTTATGAAACTTGAGTAAAATTCCTGGGCGTTCTAGTGTTAAACAAAAAGTAAATATTATTTTTTTTATTATTTTATGAAAAGCTTAAACAAATAGTACGCTAACTTTAAAAAAAAAGATTCTTTTTCAAAGAAATGTCTGATTCAAATCGAATTATACATATTTGGTAGCGGTCAAATTGACTGCTCTTTGTGCTTCTAGTGTTGAATAGCGCTGCCATCGAAATACTCAAGACCAGAGGACACGAGTGGGACATCATAACTAATTGACCGACTTCTCGCTAGTGTTGGAATTCACACCGGAAAATTCTCCTATAATCTTTGAACTTTTAAAACTTTTATTTCATGAACTTTTGATCAGGGAATTATGAATAAACAGGAATTGATCTATCTCCAAAATGGTAAATATTCAAGATCTGTTTATAGCTGGGAAAACGTCCACCAGGAAAGTTTAATTGAAATTATCTCCTTACTTAAGAAACTTTATTCGTGAAACATGTTTGAAATAAATGTCGCTAAAATATCGAGTCATTTGCACTAGTGGAGACTTTCCCTGGCTCTTGCCAGCCCTTACCAAATTTCTGTAATAAATAAGCTAAGCATTTCTGTTCGTTATTACAGTTGGAAATTTCTTCAGGGGTTAATCAGTCCCTAATCCGATGTAAACAAGTAAAAACCGGCAACTTGTAACAGCATAATCTCAGTTATTTCACTCGCAACCGGTAGACCACTATCTGTCTCCTCCATTTTTATTCAAAGAAACTTTTTTCTAACAAGCGTGCTTGCTTTGTAACTGCAAGGATTAGATTCCATAAACCCTTTCAGGGGCAAGCAATTGCGTTTCTTTAATGTTGAATTGACACAAGAATTTTAGAAAAACATTACTTTAAAATAGGGAAAAGCAATTTTAGACCTTTTTTCCACCAAAGGAATAAAGGTAAAATTTAATTAAATGTTTCTGGTTAAAATCTTCATTAAAATTAGGTGGGGTATAGTATATCGCACCGCCCGTTAAGGGCTTAACCTTTACACGGGCAAATCAGTGTTGCTAGAATGTCGAAGTATTGACTGACACCAGAATCTACAAACAAGTTGATTTTTTTAAACATTATAAAATAAAATATATTTAAAAAAATTCTGGTATGTTTCTTTCAATTGTGAATTAAAATTAAGTGGGAAGTATATCCGCATCACCAATGTTAGGGAGGAAAATTAATTATTTTATCAAATTGTTAGAGTAGACGTTTTTAATTTTCGTTTCAAATAATAATAGATTACTTAATTTTCAATAAGGGGAGTCGCTACTGTTTGGAGCATTTTTATTTAAATATTATGTAGCACATTTTTGACATAGTATTAAAACTTTTTAAGAAAAGTACTTTAATCAAGTTAAAATGCGATTCTACTTGTGAATTTTACAAAACTTAATTTTACAAATAACGCTGTAAGAATATTTTTAAATTATACATCTACAAATTTCAACTTTTTAAAACTTTTCTTTCATTGTTTTCTTACAAATGTGCTCTAGAATTGTAAAGATCAATGAAGGTGGGTTGATAAGGGCTATTTTTCGCCCATCATACACGCGAAAAAAAAGATTCATTTTCCGAAATTTTTAAATTTTTTTTGTATACTTAGGGATATGTATTTTTTTATAATATAAGATTTTTGCAATAAATAAAATATAGAAATTATAGTTCGAAAATAGAGTGTTTCGGATTTTTCGTACATTTTTGTCGTTTTTTTAATCTTTTAATTTTTTTAGGACGCGTTCCACGAACCAAATTAATTTTGACTTGTAATGATACTACTCTTTATAAGCTTTTATATGAGCATTTATCTTATTTTGGTTCATTGTGCGCTTCTTCCTATTAGAGAAAATTATATCTCGTGCAAGTATCGTAGACTCAAAACAGCTTAAACTCAAGCCTTTATACAAACTGGAATCTATATTTCGTCTAGAAAACTATGCTGTAAAACACATATTGTCGGTACCATGTCAAACTATTCAATGTGAAAATAGTGGGCTACTTATTTTAAGTTCAGATTTCTTGATTGGCACCACTTTTCTGAAAGGGTGGAATTCACTTGATTTCCCCTTAATTAATGGGTCATTAAGCAAGGTTAAATAAGGCGAATTTTACTATTTCAAAAAAGTGTTGCCAATCAAGAAATCTGAATTTTAAAAATGTAGCCCATTCTTTTCACAATGGATAGTTTGACATGGTACCGACGATATTACGGGATTGAAATTAAGTTAGTTGGCTCTGCAAGCTATACGCCTCTAAGTGATAATACATCAATGTATGAAAAAGATATTGAAAGCCTTTTAAATAATATTAGAAAGGTAGCAAAGAAGTCAGATCTTGATTTTGACACACCGGGACAGCTTTCTGAGTCCGATTATTATACTGTCATGGGTATATCCATGTCTGATTTTAACTACATTTTTGAACTACTAAAATCCAAAATGCGTTCCTCAAAAAAGATATCATCTCCACTTGCTTGGCAGTGTTACTTGTAAAACTTGGAACTGGTCTCTATAATAGTGTTCTGTCCGCAAAATGCAATATAAGAAAAATATTAATAACATATTCTGTGCAATGTACACGCAAAAATCGATCTGGTTTAAGCTAACTTATTAACATTTTCAAGATTTTCCACGCATGATCTGCGGCAATTAACTCTTGGAATATACCAACTTAAACAAAGCCAATCAACAGCACTTAAATGCGGAAGGTGTTTACTCTCTTTACATACATCCTGAACACGATTCTGTTTTTTGAGTTCTGTTATGATCACGACACATAAGTGCTAAAAACTGTAATATTTGGATGAAAACAGAATGAAGTAACATCACACAATGGTACTGTCAGTGTAAATTAAACGTAAAGGTCGTAGGCTGCTGAGCGCGTGTTGCTTCCATATTATGGTTTCTGGCTTAGTGACGCCACAACTCAACCGAAGTTAAAAAACTAAGTCTTGAATATGCTCGTACGCTACAGGACATTGCCCTGAGTGGTCCAGTAGTAATTCGGGTGAAGAAAGCAAGTAGGAAGACTAATCTAAAACACGTTGCCAAAAGTGTCTGAAACTGTGTGATTATTTTCGGTTATTGATAATTTCCGATATTTCATATATTGAAATAATAGTCATAATATGTACCATTCATCTTGATTTTGCATTTAGTGTTGTATCTACTATCGATTATATGGATTAAAACTAATGACAATAGTGTTTACGTTCATTAATGTACATATATACGTAAGTAATCATATATTTTTTTCCTCATCAATTATAGGACTTTCATTCAAAATATTTTTTTCTTATTTGTTATGAGATATTCTAATGAAAAAAAAATGTAGGTGACATCAAGGGTCTGATAGGTGAAAAACGGTACCTTATTAACCTACCTCCTTTCCGAAATGTTAATTCATGTATTCAATGATTAGTGCTGAAATATCTAGTTTTCCTTTCAACTGAAAATAGATTACATTTTTTTTTCTTTTTGCGGGGGACACTTTTATAGTATACTTTATAGTATACGTATTTTATAGTATACTTTGATATGTTGTTAAGGCATTTTATGAAGTAAAATATAAAAATAAGGAAAATGCAACACTACGTGTAAAATTAGGAAACCTATCATTTTAAACAACCAGAAAATTTTTGAAACAACACATATTCTATAATTTTGAACTTTTTAAAACTTTTTGGTCATGCTTTTTGTCAAAAAAGCCGATTCACAAAATATTCTTTCATTGAAGAAAAAAAATATAAAATGTTATGACTTATGTATCACTACAGCCAAAATGAGTATTCATTTAATATTTTTATTATATATATATATATATATATATATATATATACAACTCCGAGTCATAAAATTAGGGTAATATAAAAAAAGGGATTATGAAAAAAGTTTAACCCTTAAATGCCTGATTTTTCAAAAATCATTGTAATAATGTTTTTCGGCTTTCATTTTTAAAATAAAGCATGGGAAAAATACTTTAAAAAATCATATTTTGTTTTAAGTATAGTTTACGGCTAAAAAACAGTTTGTTACTAATCGCCAATACTGGTGTTTAATTGAAAAAATAATTTCCCTTCATAAAATTCTATAATATTAAACACACAAGAATTTTAGGAACTATAATAAGAAATAAATTTTACTTGTTCAGTGCAGGTCAAAATAGGGTATTTCGCAAGCTCCCAAACAAAACAAAAAGAACAAGTAGCAACAATTGAAAAAATAAATCTATCTTTATTCTTAAACAGCACAAGAATTACCATATACATGTTGAAAATCAATTTAATAATATTTTCAGAATGTATTTTGTTGGCAACATTAGGCATTATAGCTTCAATATTATTCTAATAGTATTTTAGAGCCTAAATTGGGTATGTTGCCGAAAAGCAACACCAGGCATTTAAGGGTTAATATTGTTGTGAAAATCTGATTTATAGTTTAATTACAGGGTCAGTCAAAATTTTGACGTTACATAACGGCCAATGGAAAAGAGTGAATTCAAGCGCATTTTAATGATGTTACAGCCTTTTGAACAGAATGAAATTCATATGCACTTATTGAAGTGCACTAAAATATACGTTCAGTACAATATGCGGTGCAAAAAAATATTTATAAAACTAGCTATAGTACTAACGCATTGCATTTGCCACGTTTGACTTGCATTTTCAACTTGGTTTACTCCAAAGCGTATTTTTAATTATGAAATTTACTAATTAATTCATATTGAAAAAAATGACGAGTACTTACATCAAGTATTACATAAACAGAAGGAGCATCGCATGAATTGCTTATATTAATTACATAAAATTAAGTAATTTATTTTTTGAAATGCAACTTATATATCTTCCATATAAAAAAGCTAATAAATTTTTAAATATATGCTAAAGTTTTACCCTTTTGATTATACATATATACGTATACATTGAAAAAACAACAAATGAGAAAAACGAGTTTAAAAATCCTAACTTTGAGTAATTTAAAAGGAAATGAATACAGTAAAATGCCTTTTTCCCATATTCTAAATTATCGGATCTTTACAACATCTCATCAGAATCTATGTTGCCAGCACTCTACTTTTTTTAAATCCAGATTGCTTCATAGCCACCACTTTTTTTAAATAGAATAATTTTCCGCATCCTCACTTTATTTGATCTGTTACTAATTAAGGCGGTATCATCACTTTTAAAATGTGTTGGAAATCAAACAATTCGAATTAAAAACCTCTAGAAGTGTAGGAACACTGGTCGGAATGTATTATGGGTGTCTAAACCAGTTTTGCCTCATGTTTTACAGTACAGCATATCTGTATCACTTTTTATCTAACTTTTGGTAACCACTATATTTATAAAGACATAATAATCCTGCAAAAATTACAAAAATATTCTACTAAATAAAGTTCAAAATCTATCTTAAAGTTTCTGCTGTCTAATCCGTAATATATGAATAAAAGACACAGTTTTAGTAGACTAATTCAGGCATTTAAAGGTTAACTTTTACAAAATATAATTTACACTATGACGCAAAAGTTAAGACAATGAAGAAATTCTTACATACTTTGAAAAATATTTATTCAATTTTCAAATCACTGCTTGAAATTAATGTGCTGTACATATAAACAATATTTATAACAAACAAAAGTGGAATTGTGCATATTGCAATAAATTAAATGGTAACAAAAATAAACTGCTGTATCAAAAGTTTAGACACAAATTAAATAAAATCGAAATAAACAATTTTTAAAACCTGGTTGCGCATCCATGCTTATGTATTACGTCATATACACGAGATTGCATGGAAGAAACTAAATCTTTCATAGTTTGTGGATCGATATCGTACCATGCATTCTCAATAGATGTCTTAAGTTCCTTTTCAGAAGAGTATTGTCTAGCGTTGCTATAAACTTTGCGACACATGATGCTCCAAAGGTTTTCTATAGGGTTAAGATCTGGGCTACATGCTGGCCAGTCGAGAACTCTTACATTATGGGAATTAAACCAAGATTTTGAATGTTTTGCAGCGTGAATTGAAGCATTGTCTTGCTGAAATTCCCACTGAGGACCCCCTAGAAGTTCAGCAAATGGCAGTAGGTTTTCTTCTAATGTCTGTGTATAATGCTGTGAAGTTTGACGACCACTGGTGAAGGTCAGAGATACTTGTCCATTATAGCAAAAGGCTGCCCAAACCATCACCGAGCCCCCTCCTTGTCTGCGACTAAAAAAACGTCGAGGTTCCTTCCGCAAGTCATGCCAATACGATAAACAACCATCTGGACCATCCAGATTCCACTTTTTTTTCATCGCTAAATATGACTGACTGCCATTTCTCTCCATATGACATATGCTTTCGAGCCCACATAAGTCTTTGTAACTTATGATGTGGTTTCAGAGCTGGTTTCTTCTGCATTTTGCTATAAACGATTGTTCCTTTTTCCAAAATTCGTCTACGAATCGTATCCTTTGATACAGAGAGTCCCGATGAGCTTTGAACTCCACGTACGCTCATTTGTTGAGTACTCGCTAGTCTTTGTATCAGGCGATCCTCTCTTACGTTTGTCACACGTGGCCTCCCAGACCGACATTTTGCTTTATATTCGGAACCACTCGATAAAACTCGATAAATAGATTTTTTTGACCTAATAATAATAGCAGAAATTTCAGAAACGCTCTTCCCTTCACCTTTCAACTGCCAAATCCTTGAAACCTCATTCACTTGAATTTCTTTAGCTCTCGGCATGTCGACTATGAAGCGCAATCGTTTGCAGAACTTAAGTACTCCAAATTTGTGACATCATCGATTCTACATTTGCATATGAAAGCGAATATTCAAAGAAATTTAGAATAGTGTCTAAACTTTTGCGACAAGCACATTTGAATTTTTATGAAAAAAATTAGTATTATAGCAAATAAAACGACTGTCTTTTGTACATAGCATTTTAAATCAGTTTTTGAATATATTTACAGGTTTTTGTAACTCTGACGTCATAATTTTACATTTTAAAGCTGAATGACGTCATTGTCTAAACTTTTGCGTCATAGTGTATATAAAATAAGTTACCTATATTCATACTTATTAAAAAAACTAGTAAATCTGCAGATCAGGAGCCTCAACATCAGATCTCGAATTCATTGTTTTTAGACACACTCTAGTAATATTCAATTTCCTGCAAACCGCAATTTAAAGTTTTCAAATTACGTAATTATTTATAAGAATAAAAAATACGAAGTTTTCAGACATTAGAAGCGTTAAATATAAAACGTTGTTATGGAAGGATATTTTGAATTTTCATGAGCTACTAATTCTGGTATTTTTTGTAAATAATAAAGTATTCAGGGGGCTCCACCCGCCTGAACCCCCCGTGGTCTCATTAATTTACATATGTAACTTTTTATTGATTGCGCTAATGATTATGGTAAATCTTTTTACACTTCCGAGCCTTATTCTTCAATACTGGTGGGCAGAAAAGGATTTACATTGACGCAATTATATTAAAAGTTTAGGTTTTACGAACGAAAATGTAATTTCCTTTTAAAGATAAAAAAATTTTCATTCATATTTTCTGAAATGAGGCGGCATTAAGAACTAACACTCGTCAAAAAATATTTTTTCCGGCAATCTAGTTAATGTTTGTTTTTAAAAATGAAAATATTTATTTCCCGATACAATGACGTCCTTTTCGACAGCGATAAGTTTGCGGTGCATAATTTTGACATTTACTATCAATTTGCTTTTCAAAAGTTTTTTTTTTTCCTCATTGAAATTTTCGATTAAAAATTAAATATCTCTGTTAGCTGCGTCCAGACGATAAACCGTGAGATATTAGTAAATTTTTTTTTAAATAATAAGAATTAACATCATAACACAAGCTCCTTTTATTTCAACCTCAAAGCGTATTTGTTTTATTTTTGATATATGAGATCAAATTCACCTTTCCGTTGCTAGGAAACAGTTAAAAGAAAATTAAGACAATGAAATATGTGATTGAAAAAAAAAATAAATTAAAAAAAGAAAATATTTTATATTATTGGAACACATATATAAAATCCCTCCATAAGATATACACCGAATTTAAAAACTCATACACAAAATTTATACACAAAATTTCAAACTAATATGAATAATGTATGGTTCAAATTAGGAAATTCCATCATCCATAATTTATCATTTAAATCTTTCAATCGTATGAGCCATTTCCTTTCAACAAATAAAAATGGAAAAATCGTCTGAATTGCTATAGGAAAGCATTAAGGCGGAAAATAAAATGTTCTATATATTCCGAATGAATGAACCAAATTTAACCAAAAACTATACAGCTAAATCCGGTGACCTCACCAACATGCATCCTTAAATTCAAGCTAATCGGACGCTTTTTACGGCAGTTATCGCGGGACAGACAGACTAACAAACAGACAGACGGAAACCAAAGCTTTTCGGGTCTCCACATAAGCCTTCACTGACGTTTTGGCAATTACTAATTGTGCACTAATTTTGTTATAACAGTAGTTTTTGCTTGCGTTACATATGTGCAACATAAGAAAATGTTAACTTTTTATATAGAACAAAATTTATACGTAAAATATCTCTCTCATTTTTTTCATTATTTCTTCTGTGTAATAAACTTTTATTAGAATCATATATATATATATTTTCGAAACAAAAATGAAAAATCACGAATTTAAGGGTTAATTCAATTTCATAATAGGTGTCGTCTGCATATTAAATATTGTATCAATTTCAATTTTTCAAATATTAACACCCACTTTTGGCAATTTATTTATGCTTCTTGAATCAAATCAGCGAGAAAAGTATACATTTATGTATTTTTATTAATTCTTCATGGAGTTACAAAAGGTCAAATTATGGGAATGCTAGTATTAAATTTCCCGCAAAAAACTTTAAATTAATAATTTTCAAAAAATCATTCGATTTAAAAATTTTTTTTATCAATAAAATATTATGATTTAACACAAACAAATTCTGAGAATTTTTTTTTCTCCAAACCGTATTTTTAATTATGAAATGTATTAATAATTCATATTGAAAAAAAATAATGAGTACCTACATCAAGTTTTACATAAACTTAACATCGTCATGTACATGGGTGTGAAATTTTACAGTTCGTTCAAATCACTATTTAAGATATAACGAAATTTTACTTTTAGAAAGTCTAATTGGGACAAATTCTGTTACCGTTCAATCACGTATAGAAAAATTGAAAGCAGCTACCAGAAAACTTATGTGAAAGATTTTTTTAAATAATACTTCGATTATGAAATCCCCTTTACACGTATTTCATAAGTATACTGCTTTTGCAATTTTACTTGTTCATTTTTCTCTAGAAATTTTCCTGCTGTATCTTTATATATATATATATATATACACCTAAAATGTTTTATTTCTATCTCTATGAAAATTTAATAAAATTACATAAATTATACATTTTTTCGGATGGGAGTCGAACGTAGGTGTTATACTAAAAGAAAAAAGATTGTTGGTACAATTTTTAACATATAAACGGCCCATAATTTAGAGACTGCATTCATATTGTCAAAAAAAATTATTAGGAGCATAAAGACACCTTTGTTGTAATTTTATAGTAAGCGATTTACAAACAAAAGCAGATTTATCTTCTTCTTTTTTTTATACCGGCTGTGCAAGGCGTCCAAGCAGTCATCTCGTATTTCAAAGATTTATTAAAAGGAAAAATCGAATTTTGGTATCTCCTTGCAGTTCGCACCATAATTCTTTCCAAGGAATTGGATGTTTTGTGTTAGAAAGATATAGCGCAAAAAGATTAAAAAATAAGTTCTGATTTCAAAGAAATTGAATTTGGAGTATCGGTGTGCTGTGTACACCATATCGTCGGTACCATATCAAACTATCCATTATCAAAACAGTGTTGCCAGTGGACTACTTTTTTAAAATTAAGATTTCTTGATTGGCACCACTTTTCTGAAATTCTCCTTGTAAAATTGTAAAGCTCCCCTTGTTTTCGCCTTAATTAATATCATTAAATAAGATAAAATTTACAATTCCAAAAAGTGGTGATAATCAAGAAATATGAATTTAAAAAATGTAGCCCACTGTCAACACTGTTTTCATTTTGGATAATTTGGCATGATGCGGACGATATGTTCGAAAAATAAAACAAAAAATTTTTTCCTCTTAACAGTTTCAGGCGATCGGTACATTAGTTGCTAAAATGTTAAAACGTGCGAATGATACTAGAGTTTATAAGCGAAATGATTGGATGAGAAATCAAAAGTTTTATTTCACGTAAATTATAAAAACAAAATTTTGTTCCAAAATTATGGTACCATTGTAGCATTTGACAATTAATATTAAGTGTCATATAGGATTAAATACCGGCACCTATCAAGGGGTTAAATTGACCGCAAATAAAAGCCTTTATTTAAAAATCAATTTGTCGGTAATTTCTGGTATCATTCAATCTTTTAAACATTTTAGCAAGATAATTATTTGGACCGTAAACGAGTTAAACCATGATCTATCTAAAACACCAATAGCAGCAGTAGCATTAGAAATATTCTGTAATATATAATAATGATGAAATTGAAAAAAAAATATATCCCATACATTATTTAAATTTATTTCCTCAAAAAGAATTACATAGAAAATAATGTATCATATTGAGGATCAGCATTTGTATGCAACTTACTCTTATAATTTCATTAGAGGATAGAATTTCCAGTTTATAACTTCATGTAAACCATTATGATAATCTAGCGTTAGATCAAGTATAATACGATTATGTATTAATCAATGAAATTTAGTCTGTTGTCCTAACGGATAAAGCATTTTAGGAAAATTCTAGGATCATTATTATTTTTCCTGGATATTCTGCATTATAAAGTAAATATAGAATTCAGAGAGAAACTGGTAAAAGTTAAATTAGCTTGTATGGCATCGTTGCCAATCAGTATGATTGCGCTAAAATAATGAAGTTCAAATAACAGTTTTTTTTTTCAATTTAAAGATGTGTTGTATATACTATTTAAACTGCACAGCATTTTAATCATGAAGATTTTTCAATGAGATTGAACTTAACCCTTTGTAACTTAAAAACTCCGATTTGAAAAATACTTAACCAAATGTTAAAATACAACATTTCAAGCATATAAAAAATAATAATAAACATTCTGATCACAAAAAGAAAAAAAATATCTTGAAAAATGTGGTTTGTTGCATTTCTGTAACATCTTGAAAAATTGAAAAAATGTCAAGTAAAGATTTTAATTTCGATGAAAACTTTTAAATTATTGTTAATTGTATTGTAACAAAGTCTCACACTAAAGTCCTGCATACGGTAGGGTTACTCGCTTTTACACGCAGACCACCAGGCCCGAGGTTGTCCTTGTAGTTTTCGTTTATGGGTCGGTTTCGGATCGGGTTGACTTCTACATTTTTTGATGCGTGTCGGGTTATCGGGTCTGGATGACTTCAATTATTTCGGGTTGTGTTTTGACACTTATGGGTCGGGTTCAGGTTGACCCCATTTTTCAAAAAAATGTCCAAAATATATTTTCACTTTAACCTTCCGTCTACCAGACGGGTCCATTGGACCCGACATGTACATTCAAAATATTTATTCAAACCAGAAATTTCTTCAAAACAAACTAAATGTATATATCAGACAATAATAAGTTAAATAAACAAATTAAATAGTTTTAAGTAAAAATTCTGGTGTAGAATGTTTTTATAAAACTTGAGTAAAATTTCCGGTAGTTCTAGGGTTAAAATTCTATTTACAACAAGACCTTCATAACCGACATTATCAGAAAACGGACACATCTTTTTATCGAAAACTTTTCAATTCGTAACACACAGAAATTTTTGTACGCATTTACCTACGAATATTGAACACCTCACAATCTACACACACGTAATATGTTTACAGGGTGATTAAACAAAACGTTTACAAAATGACATGGGAAATCAGGCATACAGCAAGGATGAAAAATAACATAAGAATATAGGGTCGCAAACCACTTAATTAGTCACAAATACAGGGTGTTTCACCGTAACACAATTTGGATTGACGGTAATAACTTTCAGAAAACTGAATTATATTATAATAAAACATTTAACAGACATTCTTACCTTTCTTTTAAACGTGATAACACCAAACAAAGTGGTAGAAGTTTGCATTATACACACCAGCAGTATGCACGTGATGCCCCACATTTTGGACTGTGATTATCAATTCATACGGTACCATCGATTACTTGAGAAACATGATTTTCCAGATATTTTTGTGATGTTATCACATATCACACAAAACAGGATACACGTCGTTGTATTTTCATTACAATGTTTTTATTTTTCTCGAAATTATTACCGTCAACCCGGGTTCAGTTAGGATGAAACACTTTGTATGTGCGATTAAGTAAGTTGTTTGCAGCCCTATGTTCCTGTGTGATTTTACCTTGTGATGTACCTTGCTACATGCCTGATTTGCCATGTCATTTTGTAAACGTTTCCTAATCACCTTATATGTTTGTATAAATTATCACAAATATAGTACATGCGATTTTGTGTGTATTAACAACGAAATGATGGTAATATTTTTCTTATTCCGAGAGAAAAAAAATAGTTCTTAACTGTGCCATAAAAAATAATCTATGATAACATTTCTTATATACGTTTTATTTCTCAAGAACTGAACAGAGTATATACTCATTCATATTCAAATACATAATTTTGTTTATCTTAAACATAGTGCTGCTCAAACTCTTTCTGAAAATTCGAATAACCCGACATGCAAAAACCTAAATCTGACCCTCAAGAATTATTCTAGGTTGAACCCAACCCACAGACAGTGTTGCCAGTTGGCTACTTTTTTTAAATTCAGATTTCTTGATTGGTACCACTTTTTTGAAATGGTAGAATTCGCCTTATTTGATGACAGATGAATTAAGGCGAAAATAAGCGGCATTTTACCATTGCAAAAAGTGGTGTCAATCAAGAATTTTGAATTTAAAAAAAAGTAGCCCACTGGCAACATTGCCCACAGAAAGAAAATTAGAGTCACCCGACCCGAAAAGAAAAAATTACAGATAACCCGACCAGATGCTAGGCTCTATTCAACGATCCCGATGATTCCCGCTATTTGAGATTTTACTATATTTCAATATTAAATAATATATGAATATTATATAAGGAATGGCATAAAAACAGACTAGTGTTTCCTCTTTTAACTCATTTAGGGGCGGTGGTATGTTTATGAAACCAGTTAATTTTAATTCCCAAACGCCACAATGGCACCAGATTTATTAATGGATATTTTCCATTTAATATGTATGTGAAATAAAGCCTTTTTCTTTTTTGCAAATAAATTTGCTTATATATTCCTGCTATACATTCATTTCAACACGTTAGTATTAAAAATGCTGTGCCCCTGAAATTGTTAAATAATTTTGCTCATCATAAATAAATTTTATTCAAGTAATCCTTAAAAGAGATTGTATATCTTGCTCTTTCAACATTTTGAATACTCCATTACAAGGCTGGAAATTATGCTTTGTTGCATATCTGCAAATGAACAAAAATTTACATTTTTAATACATATTTTAAATTTCTTAGCTAAAAATTTGTCTTTAAATAAAGAATTTGAACTGACTTTTGTTTAATGATATTGTAGGACAGTCTAGTAATGTTGAGACTTTCCCAAAGATTTCTTTAACCCTCCGCCTACCAGACGGGTCCAATGGACCCGATGGGTACATTCGAAATATTTATTCTAACCAGAAATTTCTTTAAAATAAACTAAATATGTAAACCAGACAATAATGAGTTAAGTAAATAAGTTCAATAGTTTTAAATAAGAATTCTGATGTGTAATATTTTTATAAAACTTGAGTAAAATTTTCGGTAGTTCTAGGGTTAACCCATTAACCCCTTGAGGGGCACCGGTATATATTATATACCACCTACAATTAATGAAGTTTTACACCAGAAAATTTTTATTAAATTGTACTTTTCTAACTTTGGTGGAAAAAAGCCGTAAAATTGCTTTTACTTATTTTGAAATAGAATTTTTGAAAAATTCCGGTGGGAATTCAGCATTTCACAAACGTAATTGCTTGCCCCTCAAGAGATTAACCGCCAAAACTATAAGGTTGATTTTTTCAACTTATCATCCGAACGTCGTTTGCAACTACAAACTCTGAAAGATAATTTTCGCTTTATTTGATCTTAAAACTTTGTGTCTTTAAGTAAAGACAATTTTTTTATTGAAAACTAGTGGTAGGTATGTATATAATTTTAAAATGTGCATTTATTTTCACCGTTGCGTCAACTCAACCCTTTCAGGGGCAAGACTTTTCTGCTCCGATTATGTTCAAATAATTAATTCACACCGCAATATACGAACAAATTTATTTGAAAATAATCAAAAGTTATTTTTTTCACGCTTATTATGAGATCGATCTTGTATTAATTACTGGTGCAACTTGAAATTTTGGGCATTAAAATTAACCGTTTGCAGACTGCAAACGGCGCCCTTCAAGGGGTTAACACCAGCGAGTAATGGGTTAACACTAGAACCGCCATAGCGGTCATTTTGACCGGTCGATACATCGATTCGAACCAGAAATTTCTTTCTAAAATAAGTTAAATATGTACCACGGATAAATAAGTTAAATAAATAAGTTAGCTAGTTTTTAATAAAAAATCTGGTGTAAAATATTTTTATAACACTTGAGTAAAATTTCCGGCTGTTCTAATGTTAAATGTCGCCTCAGTCTCAATATCGAGTGGTACTTGAGGTGCCAAAGAATTTGTTACTTTGAAGAATCCCGCATGGCAAAAACAATTCTTGATTTTTTTTTCTAGTTAACCTCTTCGCTCCCTGGGTCCCCAAATGAGGACCTCCGTTTTGTCCCATTTTATTAATGGTACACGAATATAATTACAACTTCGATATAAGAATAATTTGTTTGGAAGTCTAAGATTGGAACTAATGCAAATAAAGTGAAAATCTTGCTTTAACGCGTTCACGACGGCGCGGTGACTCTATCACCGCTATATCAGAGCCTCGACTCAGACACACTCGACTATATCAGAGCTGTCAAGTCTCCGGCCTTTTGGATACCAGTATTTTAATACAGAAAATGTTGTTTTATTTAATTAGAACATTTGGGCGATTTAAAGGAACAACATTTTTGTCTAAAATAACAGTGGTGCTCTGAGACAGTCGAGTGTGACACACCGCGCCGGCGTGAACGTGTTAAATCAATCGGGAGACGAAATAACTCAGTAATAATTAAGAATACTGCATTAATAATCAGTAGCGAAGAGGTTAAACGATTTTTGTTTCGTGCTAAAAGAGAAAAAAATGTACTAAATTGCATAGTATACTGTCCGGACCGCTACATCATTTCGTGTTAAACGATTTTTCATGTTAAGCGTTTTCGTGTTAAACGTATTTCACTGTACTTATAAAATTACAAAGACATGGTTCGTACGCATCAAGTGATTGAGGAGATTTTATATGTTTTAGTACCAGAAATTTCGTAAAGTACTGGTCGGAATATCTAAAGATAGATTTTTTTAACACTAGAAAGACCGAGAATTTTACTCTAATTTTAGAAAAATATTTCACACCGGATTTTTTATTTTAAACTATTAATTTATCCGTGCAGCTAGCTTTTTCTTTGTGTCTTTTAAGCTAGTTTCATAAAAAAAATTCTGGTTCATACCGAGATATATTCATCTGGTAGCAGTCAAAATGCCTGCTAGCGGGATTTCTAGTGTTAATAACACGGGCCTGCGAAATTGGAGCTTTTAAAAAATACAATAGAAGTTTTCTCTGATTTTTATGTTATTTGGTGGGTTGATTTCGAAAAAGACCTCCATTTTCCCCCATCACGTCAGAATTTTTTGTAACATCGATATCGATATTTTTGCTAAAATGAAAAGGACAATTTTGGACAATTTTGCTTGTGCTATCTGGCAACAGTGATTTTATCCATGTAAGTCTATGTAAAAAAAAAAAAAAAATCGATTCTCGGCGAGGCAAATTGATTTTTCAGTAATCGATTATTTTGTTATAGGTTTAAACGGTTTTAAACAACTGGGTCTATCGGAATGTTGTGTCGTGCTGGGAAAATCAATTCGTATCGGAAAATTCTATCATTTAATTATTAGAGATTGACTCCGATATCTAATGTCTTATAATTACCTGGCAGAATTTACCGGTACGAATTGATTTTTCCAACACGACAAACTTTCCAATCGACCCAATATTTTTCAAAAAACTGTGACGTGATAGAATTTTTTCATTTTTTCATTTTTTTTTTTTTTTTTTTAATTAGCACTAAAAATTACATAAAGTTCAGCCATCAATACCCTTGTATTTTTTCATCGCAGGCCTGTGTAATCAAAAAAGGCAAATATTACTTTACGAAAATTCGGGTAACAGGTCCTTGAAAGTCCTTGAAGCGCACGAACCCTGGAAAATATTCGGTCGTTCGGAAAGTCGCTTCCGTTTTGGAAAATCAATTCGTACCGTAAAATTTTATTTAATTATTAGACATTGTTTCCGATATCTAATCAGTGGTAATTACCGGACAGAATTTTTGGGTTCAAATTAACTTTCACAAATGGATGCGACTTACCGAACGACTTAACAGTAAAATTTATATATTTAGCAACCCACGAAAAAAAAGAAGCAATCGTTATCAAAGGCAGAAATATATTCTCAGTGATTTAATATTTTAAGTTATAATTAGTGATGCGATTTCCGCTTTTTTGCACACCAATATATTCTTAGAAACTATGTTGTTCTGTTAAAACGCGAAAATGTTCCGATTAAATACTATAACATTTTCTCTAACAAAATACTGGTGTGCAAAAAAGCGGAAATCTCATCCCTAGCTATAATAATCAGAAGTGCTGCCATTTGTTAATTAAAATGATAAACTAAAATAAGTAAGAAAAAATAGATTTGAAAAACTGCCAGAGGATAAAACAATAAAAAAATGTAATGAGTAGGATAAAAAAGACATTATTAAATGTTTATATAATTACAAAATTAGCAATATTTGTAGATTTTAACTAATCACAAAAACTAATATTATCAAAACAGGAAGAAAAATTTTCTTTGTTGTTTGTAATTTCGGATAAAAAATGCATAATTACTATCCACTGTAAACTGAAATGTTATACTTTAAATCAATAAGAAAAATAAATATAATTGACTGATTTAAAAAAAGGATAGGGGAGAAAAGGTAATTAAATTATTTTTTAATCACAAACAAATATTAATAATTAACTCTAATAAAAATATTAATATGAAAATGCAAGTAATAAAATATAATTTTTTATGACTTATAACTTTGAATAATTTGTGAGAACTGAAAAGGTATCTGTAATGCACGAACTGAAATAATAATAATTCCTATTATATGAAAAGTAACATAATATAATGAAAAATAATTCCATTTAATAGAACTTATAACAACAAATTAAATTAAATAAACAGTAATAATAATTGAATTTTATAAAATTCGAGTTAAATATAAATATTAAATAGTTAAAAGTTAGAAATTAATGTATAAAATAGGCATAAATTGAAAAAAAAATCTATAATGCAACATGTGTATAACATTATATACACGTAAATACCACGTGTTGCCAGGACGTTGGATCATTTTCAGGGCTGAGCAAAAGAACTCGATTTAATTGCAGTTTGTAGAAGTGATTTTCCCAAAATGCATTTTAAACAGTGTTACGCATTTTTCAGATAAATTAAATTTTACTACACAACATGCTGCCATTTTAATATAAAATTCAATTCTTATACAAGGTGTTAGACTGAGTTTTATTATTTTCCTCGATGCAAGTACATAAATTTCATGACTTTGCTTTGTTTGTTGGTTTTTAATTTCCCTTTTATACATGTCAAGATAGGGGCGGTGGGATATATTATATCGCACCTAAGTTTAACCCTCTCGCTGCCTAATTGTTTTATCAAAATAACTTCAAAAATTGCGTATTTATAGAATTTTTATTTTTTTGTCACTGGTTTTTCAAAACAATTTTTTTTTATCTAATTTAATCGGGAAAATGCTCCAATTAAATAAGGCAAAATTTATAATAAAAAATATAACCGGGGGGAATAATCAAGGACGGTTAATTAGGAGGAAAATATGCATCCCCGATAAAATCTCGGTTTGCTCAGCGAGAGAGTTAATCAAGATTCCCAGCGGAAACATTTAATTAAATTTTATTTTTATAATTTCGGTGGGAAAAAATTTTAAAATTGCCTTTCCTTATTTTGAAATAAAATTTTTCAAAGATTCCGGTGTGAATTCAATATTACAGGAACACACTCACTTGTACCTCAAAGGGTCAAACTTCGAGGAATACTGAAAGCATCTTACTTCTACCAGTACGACGTCAAAATCAATGCGAAGTTGAAGATGTTCCATCATTTATTTCTGAACTGAGTACTTTCACAGGAATACGTAGAGAGCAAAACAACTTCAAAATAATTGGAATTGTCTGCCATTGGGGTCAAACCAGATTGCCATTAGGCCATATTTTAACATTATTTCTGAATAGTATCTTCGTTTAATTTAATCATAGAAATTCTTCGTTTAACACCTCAACCCCTTGAGAGGCAAGTGATTGCGTTCCCGTAATGTTGAACTCATACCGGAATCTTTGAAAAATTCTATTTCAAAATAAGTAAATGCAATTTTACGGCTTTTTCCACCAAAGTAAGAAAAGTAAAATTTAATAAAATTTTTCTGGTGTGAAACTTCGTTAACCGTGGGTGGTATATAATATATACCGCCGCCCCTCAAGGGGTTAAGGCAACCGGGTAAGCGAAATACAACCAAAAAATCGATTTTTACTTTTTATGTCATTAAATAGTTTAAACTTTCATCTTTTCAACGATGTGTTACACATGTTTATCTATTAATACAAAAGCCGTTCTCTGTATGTATGTCCTTTACACAAATCTTCAATTTTAGACGGATTTGCACGAAACTTGCTGTGCATACGTTAGAACGCATACGTTTCCACGTTTTAGAACGTGGAAAAGATCGCTGTCTACTTAAAAAAATCTTCAGAACAATATTTATCCTTTTTTTCTGCCACCTTTCATAATTTCACATTATAGAAATATCTATTTTTAAATTTTCAAATTCAATAGTTTCTTTCCTGTTGCCACACATAAAAAACTCCTCAATAATTAAAAAAATTTGATAACTCGAGTACTTTGTTTTATAAGCCAATAAAAATTCGGATTGTCTCACTATATTTTTGCTGTTTTTGAAATTGACGTCATTCAAAGAAGAAAATGAACATTTTTCGTATACTTATGTAAAAACTAACTAAGCATATTTTAAAATGGCGTAGTACCTTAATTGAATGTTTCTGAAGTTAAAAAATCTATTTTACTGAAGTCGTTTCAATTTCAAGAAATCAATTTAGGAAAAATATAATAATAAAAAAAATCTTTTGTTTGATATGACGTTAATTTTGTCAATATGATTTCAATCTGGTTCTAAAAACCGGCTGATACCATTTTTTCCCTATTTCTTTTTAATCCTGATTCTTCTACGATTTATATTAAATAGAAATTATAACATAGTTACTATTTTTTAGAGTAAGCTTTTTTCTTTTTAAACAAAATTTCATGACTGACATTACGATTGAACGCTCTTGGAAATTTATCTCACTTTTATTTTAACGGTTGTGGATTTGGATTTTATGAATGTAAATATGAGTTTACATTTAAAAATTATCGGCAATGATTCTTTGTATACATGTGTTAGAGATGCTTGATATACTGCCCGTTAATAGAACATAAATCAAAATCTTTTTTAATCTGAAACACGAATATATTTTTAACATTTAGTATAATTTATTAGATTTCTCAACAAATACTGGGGAAAGTATTATTGGTATTTTCGTTTTAGCGATCAGTTTCATTTTAGCGATCATTTATTTATCTGGGTAGCACATTTCGTCCTCTGCGGTTATTGGTTTCTGTGAAGAAATCTTGAATTAAAGGAAATATATGGGTGAATTTCATCTTCCATTTTTAAGCAATATGTATCTTTATCTGAAATGTCCTTCCATATGACTGAAAACGATATGATCATCACTGCGCTCTTATATTTTCTAACGTGTAAGAAAACATTTCGGGTGTTAAGGACCAAATTTTTTAGTTCATCATTTACAGTAGGATTTGGTCTAAGAATGATAGACGGATATGCAATATAATAAAGCTATTTCTCAAAAATTATCTAATTTTTCCAAAGGCTAATCATTCAGAATTGGTTTCGCCTGATTATAGAACATTTCAGCTAATTCTATGTGCAAAGCATGTACAACAAAATGTTTTATACTAAAACTATTCCAGAAAATTGGGTGCAAATTATTAGTGCAAATTTCATCAAAATCTAGCCAGTAGAACTTTAAAAACAAGGCTAATATTTTATAATTGGGCTCACCTGACTATTGAACTTTCTTCCATAATTTTATAACAAAGCGACGTAAAACTATAAGGTTAGTTGGTGCAACTGGAACATGATTTTACAATGTCACTCTGGAGCTTCTGACAATTCAGCTTCATGTTCATTTGAATTAAAGCCTGAACTTCTGTAAATGTGTTCAGTTAGGTTCCCTCTATCAGACAGAAATGCTCAAAAATACATTTTAATATTTAAAAATATAAAAATATGCATATTTCGTCTTTCTTTTCTCATGGATCCAGTTGCCCCAAAAAACGGGGTAACTGGACCAGGGGGGTCTATGTTCCACACGCGTTCATATTTTTTTCATGTCGGGTATCACGTCCTGTTTGAAAAAGTGTAAACAACTTAAAAAAATTTAAACCAGGCTGATCATGTAAATTATACTATGTCAATAAACAGCGTTGTAAGGGAAACCTTTGCTGTCAATGTGTCTAAAAATAGCACTAAAAGTGAAAATATTAGATTTATTTATACCAAAAACAGAAAACTTAAGGATGTACTTATGTACTTTAGTATAGATAATTAGTATAAAAGTCACATGGGTATTTTAATTACAAAAATAGCAAGGTAAATCTATGATCAAACGGCTACGTAAGTACTTACCCACCAAAGAAAGAAACAGTGGGCCATCAGCTGGAAAAAATATGGCAGCCAGCAGTGCCATCAGCGGTAAAGTGCAAGGGTGCCATTACTTAAACCTGTCGAAAAGTGTCCGAGCCGAATGCAGCTGTCCCATCAGTGATGGCCAACAGCAGGCCAGCATTGGTATGCAATCACATTACTTCAATCCGGCATTTTTGCTGCAGTGCTAGCACCTATCCCACTGCTATTCCTTTGCTGGCCCAGCACTTTCCCCTACAAAAATTTCTTACAGAATTCTATAAAGAACAAAGTATCATATATGTAATTATGGCTCTTTTTTCTATAAGGTAGTTTCACCAAGAGCTAAAGAAATATCTGTAGAAATATTTGAACTTTCAGCGGTTTCTATGTGGTCACCCTCCCAAATACTAACCGGGGTCGATGCTGCTTGTTTTTCGTGATCGGACATGAACAAGTGCTTTCAGCGTACGCTCCGAGTGCTCGTAGCTTTCAAGCTCTCATTACACTATTTCAAGTTTGTTTCTTTTGTGATTTACGTTCCCAATCATTAAACTGGTATAGAAATTATTCTATTGTATAGAAATCCTGTGTATTTTATACGCTTTTTTTATTATTGATTCTGGACTGCGTAAATTATGAAAACCGAAATCCTTTGTAACCTAGTAAAACCAGATTCAGGAGAAAAAAAAGTGCGTCGAAATAAAGAATTCATTTATTTATTCATTTACTTATTTATTTTATTGGTGGAAGTGGTGCTATATTATTTACAGTTTCAAAAAAAAATTAGCTTCACAGCTTAACCTTTTACCTGCCAACGTTCCACAAGTGGAACATACACTATATGAAGCTGTATCTTTTAAAGTTTTGGTTTAATCTGTTTGATAGTTTAAATATGCCTTTTTAAAGATATGTTTTAACGGATTATAAAGTATTGTTTAATATTTTTTTGTAGTTGCCAACTTGGAGCTTGTTGAAATGTAACAAAAAACGTAAATGTAGTAGGCTGTGCTTTTTACTCTATCTATAACCTTAGAATTCTAATCTGAGTGCTGTGATGATGGTTATAATATTGCTTACTGTTCTTTATGAAGTTTTATGCATAAATGAATGTTTTATCTTATTTTTTTTGTTTTATGCTCATTTGAATGCCGATGTTCCACATGTGGAACGTTGGCGGTTCAGAGTACAAAATGATCTTATCATTACTTCTTTTAGGATTTTGATAATTTTTACTGGGATCCCACAAGCGAATATTTTTTTATTATTTTCGTACAAGTAATATTAAAGAATGAATTTTGTGATATAATGTCTCTTGCACCTGTTGTCAGATTACCTGTTAAATATTTTTGAACAAATAAATGCATAATAAATGTACAAAATAATTGCACTAACAATAATGAGGAGATTTTGATTATTATAGTAATGGCAAAGCTGTTTATGTACGATGGAATGAGAACAGCGTTGTTTTTATTATATCAAATTGGGAAGGAGCATTGCCAACTCAAAGTGCAACACGATATTCTCGAAAATTGAAGCTAGAAGTTTCAAACAACCTGAAATGATTAGATTGTATAATCAGAATATGGGTTGTGTGGATGTTTTGAATTGTTTGCTTGGAATACATCATTTAATACTTCGATCAAAAAATAATAGTGAAATATGTTTGCAAAAGAACTAAATATGGCTACTGTTGCTGCTTGGAGATTGCATTGTCTTATAGTAGATTCAATTGAAGCCCTAAGCCATTTGAGATTTCGTCGTGAAGTTGCAACTGTTGCCATGAAAGTTGGATTTGATGTTTTGAAAAAGAGAAAAAGAGGTCCTACTGCTCCAGTAAGTAGGTACATTATCATCGCATCCAGTAGCTATTGCTTGTCATCTACTACTCAAGGAAGATGCTCAATTTGTCAGAAAAGCTTAAAGAAATGATGTGAATACTGTGGAAAGTGTACATATAAAAAAATGTTTTCAGACCTTTCATAAACATTTTGCTGTTAGTGATTAGTTATCATGTTCCTAAAATATAAAAAAATTCTTGTATTATTTTATTTTCATTCTTTTCATATGTGTGTATAGCTGCTATGATTTGGAAAGTAAAACTAGCCTAATTTCACAAATGTTATTCGTACCGCCAACGTTCCACAAGTCGAACATACCTGTAACTCCACTTCTATTTTACATAACATCCCAAAATTTGGCACACAACCTTATAATTAATCTAAATCGTCTCTAAAAAAAATTCAAACTAATTTGAGAAGTAGTTCATGGTGCGGCGAGTAAAAGGTTAAATTGTGTTAAGATATTCATTTCAGATTTGTGTTCAAATACTTAATGTCTTCGATATTCGCAGCGCCACCTAGCGTAAGGGTTCCCAGCAATAATACTGCAAAAGTTCGTGCACTTCCATGTAGTGGTGGGCCAGGGCATGAGATAAAATGGATGCCCACCAGAATTTTATCTGATGATTTCCAACAGCAAAGTTGACTGAAGCTGTCCAGCAGGGGTCATGCAGTGGTAGACCATCAGCCAGCACTTCTCCATCATTGCCAACACCTATCTTGCTGCTGGCCAGCAATTTCCACTTTGCGGGGTAAGTACTTTATCCAAGAGTCGTATTATATAGGGAAAATTTTACTTTTCCTACCAGAACCCTTACAGAAAGTTGCGATGGAGATATTATTTTCAAAAGAGTGGTAGGAACTATAAAAGTTTCCCTATAGAATGCGACCCCTGTGTATAGTACCAGAGTTGCCAAGTCTCCGGCTTTTTGCACACCACTATTATCTTAGAGAAAATCTGGTTATTTTTGATCGGCGAAATGTTCCAATTAAATAAAACAACATTTTCTATATTAAAATACTGGTATCCAAAAAGCCGGAGACTTGGCAGCTCTGTAGTACAATTTCAAGTTCCGGCTATCTCGCTCTTAGATGCAAGGTACTTGCATTCGTGAAATATTGAAATAATTAAATAACACCAATATTTACAAGAGAATCTATCTGGAAACAAGTAAAAATATATTTCCGCGTACTTAATAAAAGTGAAATTTTCATTATAAAATTCAGGTAATTAGGAATTAAAATTAAGTGATGCCATAACGGCATCACCGCCTCTCAAGGGACCAAGAAATTTGGTTTGATACCACTCAATATGCTTTTTTTAAATTTCATTCATAATTTTAATAAGGTATTCTATCATTTTCTTTATTGTGAGCAAAAAACAATGGAGAAATTTACTTCCCGTAGTAAGAGAAACACAAAAAAATTATTCATAACTATTGGGTACCCCGGATACATGTCCCAGTGAACCCATTCTTGAAAAAATTATGGGGTAACCGGGACACCGGGCTTACACTTGAAACATGAAGTAAATATGTATAGATACCTAATAATATTAATGTAGTTATATGTCTAATCTTTAAAAAAATGATTGTTTAATAAAAGTACTTACAGTATTTTAATAATCAGCCGAGGAAGTTCAACCATATAGACGTTGTTTTTAAAAAAAGAAACGTAAATTTTTGACAACCTATCACAGCAAAATGAGAATTATGATTGAGTTGATACACATTGTTTTAGGAAGTAGAGATTAAGGGGCATTGTTCACAAAAGATTAAACTTAAAAAACACCAACAGTTTTTTATAAAATAGCCTATGGTCCAGTTAACTCGTGGTTCCAGTTACCCCAACTAACCTTATGCAATATTTTAAAACCATCTGTGTAAAATTATCTAACAAACAACGCAAGTTCCAATGAAATCCATTCAGAATTTTTAAAAAGACTAATCTTTCATAATTGGGTTTCACATGTTTATGAAATTATCCCCTATAATTCTGTGACTAATCAGCGTATAACAATGTTACGCACCAAACCTTAATTGAAAAACTAATAGTGAAAGTTTAATTAAAATTATTTCAGAAGAACCCAAGATATAAGCAGCCGAAATGAGATTCCCAAACGAAAACAAACAAATACTGAATTATTTTCAATGTTTTTAGCAATTAAGTTAACCTTTTGTAACTGGGTTGCAAACATATTTAAAAAAATTCAATCTTGAAAACTATTTTAAAAACATAAAAAAATTGTAAATTGAGATAAACTTGTCAAACAAATTACTGAAAGTGTTTTTTGTTTTCTGTTAGATGTTGAAATAATCGATGTATGATGTTTAGAGATCAAATTGCAGTAAAAACGTAATTTATGCTACTGTTAGGTTGTTGCCATCAACAATATGATGCTAGGAGTTACTCATAGATATGTCTTTTCTTCATAATATTGCATTAAATGCAAACGGATATATCTTTCTTAATTGGGTTGCAGGTATATTTAAAAATATCTCCGTGATTGAAAATTAATTTAAAACGGATAAACAATCTGTAAATTGAGATAAGCTTTTCAAACAAATATTACTGAAAGTACTTTATGTATTCTATTAGACGTTGGAACAATCAAATGTGCGATGTTTAAAGGTCAGATTGCAGTAAAAGTTAAATTTATGGTTGGGTTAGGTTGTTGTCACCGACAATATGATGCTAGAGTTACTCATAACTATGTCTCTTCATTATAATATTGCATTAAGAGCAAACAGGTATATCTTTCGAAATTGGGCTGGATGCATATTTAAAAATATCCATGATTGAAAATGGCTTTAAAATATATTCAAATGAGAAAATTGTGATACAGTTTTCAAATAAATTTCATTTGAAAGAACTTTTCTCTATGAGACAGTGTGAAAAACGAAATTGTATGATGTTCATAAGTTAAGAAAGATTTCAGTAAAGGTGCAATTTATGGGTTGGGTTGTTGCCATCATCACAGTGTTGGAAAATTGGCGCAGAGGTGGAGCCTATTGACACCACTAAATTTTAGTATAATTTTTCGACTTATCTAATGACAAAATTCCCGAGTTTTTATTAAGGTGAAGAATACAATAAAAAATTAGTGGTGTCAATAGGCTCCTCCTCTGTGCCAATTTTCCACTACTGATCATCAGTATAATGTCACAATTGGCATTGTGTTTGTAGTTTTTTATATATTCTGAAGATGACTCAATGAAAGAGTCGAAACATGTAAATTTTCAGTATTTTTAATGTGTTTTTTATTGCAATGACTTCTTTTAAACAAATAATTGTATTTTAATATATGTTTTGACATTTGATTGGAATATATATTATTATGGTATAGTTAATATTAGGCGTAATTAAGACTTTTTTCCTTATATTTATATTTCTTATTGGTCTTTTTAACGATTCGTAAACGGGAATGCACCAATCTCAGTTATTGTCATTGCCCTATTATTTCATTTTAATGTATTTTACCCGGGAGGACACTTATTATTGACACGAGAGAAGCCGGGTAGATCTGCTAGTATATATATATATATATATATATATATATAAATAAAGTGGTGGATTTTTTCATTCTTTCTAAGAGCACTTCACAGTAGTGGGCTACTTTTTTTAAATTCAGATTTCTTGATTGGCACCACTTTTCAGAAGTGGTAAAATTCTCATTGTTTTCGGCTTAATTAATATGTTGTTAAATAAGGCGATTTTTACTATCTCAAAAAAGTGGTGCCAATCAAGAAATCAGAATTTAAAAAAAGTAGTCCACTGGCAAAATTGCTTCACAGCTTTAATTGGCTTTTTCTCAAAACTTCGATTTTTCAGGTTTGTGTTCCTTTTTTTTCAATATCTATCAAACTTAAGAACTCAGATTTTTCTAAATACTTATGTTATAATGCATACCTTAAAGGGATTTAATGATTTGTTGAGAGTTATTTATTTTAGGTAGTGAAATCTTATGAAAAATGCTAATTTAAAAATGTCTTTCAATAAATAATTAATAATTAATTTTCAGTTTCACTTAGAAAGAAAATGGTCTGTTAAAATAAGTAAAGCACATTATTCAAACTACTCTAAAAAATCTAGACCTCTATCTTTCAGCATTTCTGAGAAAAAGGTACATAAATTTGGGGTATTTTAACATGGCCGAGATAGAGCTTACCCGGTCCCCTTCACGGTCACATTAAATTACGGTTTAAAAATTCAAATTGCTTATTGGCATCACTTTAAAAAAAAATATTCACCTTATATAAAGACAGGTAAAACGATACCCTAATAAAACCAATACACTCTTTTATAAAACTGGTCGGAATCAAACAAAAAAGAATAAAGTGAATAAAAGACACAGTCCGTGAATAGCACGGGAGCGAGAATTAAGGTGTTAAATAGGGCGAGTTATTTCCTCAAAAACAACCCTGGCGTTTGCAATAGTAGTGATGCGTTTTCGGAAAAGTTCAGGATGTTATTCGTACGAGGTGTGTCTTCACGAAGCTGTATGGTTCTGATATAGATATTCATAAAACTTTTTTACGACATTTGATGTTTGTTTTTTTAATCGGATCAAAAGTTTCTGATTACAGCCGGGACAAACTTCCACCAGTAAATTTGAATAAAAAAATAATTTTTACTTAAGCTTCTTATTCGTGCAAAATTTCTCTCACAAGTGCGGTAAAAATTTCTATTAGTTTTACTGGTGGATGTTTGACCAACATAGCTGCCAACTTTTACGCTTTTTTTTACCGCTAAAATTTTATAGTAAATATTGTCTTATTTAATCGTCGAAATCTCACGATTTAAGAAGGCGAAAATCTCTATTCAATTTTAGTGGTAGCAGAAAAGCGTAAAAGTTGGCATCTATGGACCAAGTATTATAATATTTTAAACTGACACTGGCAAGAGGTTGTTTCGGTTGTCACAATATGAGGAAAACGCGTTGCCTAACTTCAACCAAAGTAAACTTCCACCAGTAAAAATCAATATTTGTTTTTTGACATAATTTATGACTGAAAATCTGCATTAATAAGTCGTTAAATATATCGATGAAATTTTTCCGCGACGGTAATCAACACATTCGAAAGTGGTTATAGTTGAAGCTTTTCTATGTTACGGATATGTCAGTTCCTTTTTATTCATAGTTCCATGATTTGAACTGTCATTCCTTCAACTATCAGTTTCAGTGACACTCCAAGAGCGGTGCTGGGGATTCTGTGATTAAATTAGAAAAAATTACTATTTGGAAATAGTGGTATACAGACACATGACCCTCATATGCATACGCCACTGAACTATTATTTTTGGATTTTTTTTTTTTTAAATTATTTACTTTTTTGATGCTCTGAAATGCGTACTATGCAGATTTCAAGTTTTTAGCTCACAGGCTATCAAAGCCTGAGAGCTAATGTGCCCGCCCGTTCTGTATGTATGTATGTATGTATGCACGTACGTACGTATGTATGTACGTAACGCGATAACTCTTGATAGAAACATCCGATTTGCTTCAAAATTTTTTCCTAGGTTCATTGTGATAAGGCGCTTCCCTGATTAGTTTTGGGAGTTCATTGGTTAAGGATAAAGGGGGGAAAACGGGGTTAGTCCACCCCCCTTAATTCAGAAAAATGGGTTTTTCATGCAGAATCATTCGATTTGCTCCGAATTTGGTATACCGGTTTATTATGTTAATGAATATCCCTGATTAGTTTTGGGGGTTCATTGGTTAAGGATAAAGGGGGGAAAACGGGGTTAGTCCACCCCGCCCCCTTAATTCAGATAAATGTGTTTTTCATGCAGAATGATTCGATTTGCTCCGAATTTGGTATACCGGTTTATTATGTTAAGGAACTTCCCTGATTAGTTTTGGGGGTTCATTGGTTAAGGATAAAGGGGGGAAACGGGGTTAGTCCACCCCCCTTAATTCAGATAAATGTGTTTCTCATGCAGAATGATTCGATTTGCTCCGAATTTGGTATACCGGTTTATTCAGGCTATCAAAGCCTGAGAGCTAATGCGCCCGCCCGTTCTGTATGTATGTATGTACGTACGTACGTATGTATGTATGTATGTACGTAACGCGATAACTCTTGATAGAAACATCCGATTTGCTTCAAAAATTTTTTCCTAGGTTCATTGTGATAGGGCGCTTCCCTGATCAGTTTTGGGAGTTCATTGGTTAAGGATAAAGGGGGAAAACGGGGTTAGTCCACCCCCCTTAATTCAGAAAAATGTGTTTTTCATGCAGAATCATTCGATTTGCTCCGAATTTGGTATACCGGTTTATTATGTTAAGGAACATCCCTGATTAGTTTTGGGGGTTCATTGGTTAATGATAAAGGGGGAAAAGGGGGGTTAGTCCACCCCTTACTTCAGATAAATGGGTTTTTCATGCAGAATCATTCAATTTGCTCCGAATTTGGTATACCGGTTTATTATGTTAAGGAACTTCCCTGATTAGTTTTGGGGGTTCATTGGTTAATGATAAAGGGGGAAAAGGGGGGTTAGTCCACCCCCTTAATGCAGATAAATGGGTTTTTCATGCAGAATCATTCGATTTGCTCGGAATTTGGTATACCGGTTTATTATGTTAAGGAACTTCCCTGATTAGTTTTGGGAGTTCATTGGTTAAGGATAAAGGGGGAAAACGGGGTTAGTCCACCCCCCCCCCCCTTAATTCAGATAAATGGGTTTTTCATGTAGAATGATTCGATTTGCTCCGAATTTGTTATACCGGTTTATTATGTTAAGGAACTTCCCTGATTAGTTTTGAGGGTTCATTGGTTAAGGATAAAGGGGTGAAAATAGGGTTAGTCCACCCCCCTTAATTTAGATCAATGTGTTTTTCATGCAGAATGATTCGATTTGCTCCGAATTTGGTATACCGGTTTATTATGTTAAGGAACTTCCCTGATTAGTTTTGGGGGTTCATTGGTTAAGGATAAAGGGTTGAAAATAGGGTTAGTCCACCCCCCTTAATTTCGATAAATGGGTTTTTCATGCAGAATGATTCGATTTGCTCCGAAGTTGGTATACCGGTTTATTATGTTAAGGAGCTTCCCTGATTCGTTTTGGCGATTCATTGGTTAAGGATAAAGGGGGGCTAGTCCACCCCCTTAATTTAGATAAATGGTTTTTTTTTGCAAGATTATTCGATTTGTTCCAAATTTGGTATACCGGTTTATTATGATAAGGAGCTTTCCTGATTAGATTTGGAGGTTCACTGGCTAAGTATAAAGAGGGAAACGGGGGCTGATTCCCCTTCACTTATTTTTTTGAGTCGGATTATTCTTTAAAATAAGAGTATAATATACAATTAGTGTGAATAGTCTGTGAGCTCAATGCCATCAGTTTAGCTGGGCACTTTTCTTTTTTATTATGTTAATTGTTCGTTTCATCTCTCCCCTCATTAGAGATACAAAGTTTCTATCTACTTGTTTCTTTATATTTTTATCAAAAATTTTAAAACGTTTTATTACTAATTACGGACATATTATATCAAAATTATAATTATGATAGCCGAAACATATCTTTGATGTGACATTTCGTAAGACATATATTATTCTTACGTTTTGTAATACATTTATGTAGCTAAAAAATAATATTATCTCTTTTTAACAACAAAGTTATTTTTGTCAATAATTTTATTTTATATACAGAAAATAACTTCAGTTGCAAACTACAAAATTTACATAAATATTTATTTAAAATACTGAATACAGTAAAAATCAATTGCATACTTAATTTAATACAAAGGAAAAGAACGAATAAATTTGTACTTATTAAAAACTGTAATAGAGTCTTACACATAAATTCATTCAATAAGAATATTCTTGTTCTGAATTAATCTAGCAAAATTTATAATTAAAAAATTCTGAAGAAAATTTTGAGCATTAGCAAAGATGTCAGCAGACAATATTAATTTTTTTCTAAATGAAATTCCAGCTTTAACTTTGACTCAAGCTATTTCATCTTAGAATTTTTTTTAAACCTCTCTCTTTCGAAGAAACGCTTTTTAATTACAAATATTCTTCCACATTGAATAATTAAATTCGCTCAAAAGGACTTGCCTTTCATGATTTTTAATTTTTCCACCCACTAAGAATTTTTATTAATAAAAGAGAATTTCTAATCAGTTTTAAAGTATTAATGATAAAAGTTCTTATCAATGAAATTTTTATTGAATTTCAAATTAAAATTATTGACATGTAAGAAGAAAAATCAAGGACTTTCTAAAGTTTTTGAATAATATGCAATATAATTCAGGAACTAATTTTAAAGTAATGTTCAAACTACTTCAAAAGTCCACTGAGTGTTATTTTAATTTTAAACTTAATAATATATACTCTTTTTGAGAAAGTACTTTTTCCCAGAAAGCTAATTATAATGCGCAGCAGTAGGTCGATTGTCACCACTAAATTTAAATAGTTTATTATTATTGCTTTATTTGATGACACAGGCTCAGAGATTTAATAAGCAAAGAATACTATTAAAATTTAATGGTAATAATCGACCCACTACTGCATATCTTACCACTTTTTTTATAACACGTGCATTAGAAGCCAGAACTTACGACTTTTCTTATATTCAGCCATATCACAATTTATGAAATTTATTCGTATCACAATTCTGTGTTGTAGAATTGTATTGAAAGTATCCTAATATAAGTGCATGGCTGCCAACTTGTGAGCCGTTTTTAACCCTTAAATGCATAGTGATGCATATCTGCATCACTTTTTCTTTAACTCTTAGCAACCATTATCTGTATATAGAAATATTAATCCTGAAACAAAAATACAAAAATATGATACTAAATAAAGTTAAAACTCTGTCTTGAAATTTATGGTGTCCAATCTTTAATATAAGAACATAGTTACCAACTTTTCCGCCTTTTTTCTTACGACTAAAATTTCATAGTAAATATTGTCTTACTTAGTTGTCGAAATCTCACGGTAAACAAAGCGGTAATCTGTATTAAATTTTAGTGGCACCAAAAAAAGCGTACAAGTTGGCAGCTATGCAAGAATAAAAAAACACAATTCTAAAATAATAACTAATGCATTTAAGGGTTAAGTTTTAGAAAATAAAAAAATATATTAAATAAGGTATTTAGATTCGTACTTATTAAAATATTTATTAATTTGAAATATTTTAGTAATGACAGTAGTTACCCAGCAAAGAAGAAATTGCTGGCCAGCAGCAAGATATGGGCTGGCAATGATGGAAAAGTTCTGGCTAATGGTCTACCACTGCATGACCGCTGCTGGACATGGACAGCTTCAGTCAACTTTGCTGTTGGAAATCATCAGATAAAAGTCTGATGGGCCTCCATTTTATCTCTTTCGCTGGCACACCATACCATGGAAGTGCATGAAATTTTGCAGTATTATTGCTAGAACCCTTACGCTGTAGATGGCGTAATTCATCTAAGATACAAAAAAATCACTAATTGTAATTTTTATTCGAATATTTTAATCTGAAGTGCGAAAATATTTAAACAATTACGTTTCAAATTTAACAAATAATAATTTATTGAACTTTTAAATATTTTGTCAATATATATTAAAATAAGAATTGTTTTTATCCCCCCGCGGCAGATTAATAAATTTGAACACAAATATGAAATGAATATCTTAACACAATTTAAGCTGACAAGCTATTATTTCTTTGAAAGTGTAAATAATATAGCACCACTGCCGCCAACAAAATAAATAAGTAAATAAATAAATTCTTTATTTCAGCACACCTATTTTTTTTTCTTAAATCTGGTTTTACTAAGTTACAAAGGATTTTCTTTTTCGTAATTCACCCAGTTGAGAATCAATCAACATATAAAATACATAGGATTTCCATACAATACAATAATTGGCTTAGATGCTTTATATTCCCTCAGCCGTTGTTTTGATTTGTTTGGCGATTTTTTGTTGGCGTGTTGGCGTATTGACATTTGACGGTGTTTATGGATATGGCAACCTCGATATGTTGAATCCCGTGTGACGTGTGTGTTGTGACATGTCGTTCTGGCAACCCCTGACAAGCTCATTTTAGCGTGGAATATTGTGAATGTATTTTGATATCGTGTTGTATAGTTCTGCCTTTTTATTTTTATGTGAAATTTATTGAATGTATTTGATTGACTATGGTTTCTATAGTCCGTTTAAACGCTGTTGTTGAAGTAATTAGGAAATATGAGGAAATTTTGGCAAGAAAAGAAGGTTTGTTTATAATGTGTGATTACGTGTCCATAAGCCTATTTTGGAAAATGTCGGTGATGATATTTCGAGATGGAGCTTTCAAGAAAGCAGATGTCTGTTAAGGTAGATGATAATTTTATGTATATGTTACTGGTTTAAGAGTTTTTTACATTTTGAGATTGCTAGAAAGCGAGAACTGCTGAATTTTGAGAATGCTACGCCTCGGGAATTGCAGAAAGTAGTGATGTTTTTTCGGTTAATGTGCGCTAAGCGCACATACAACGATTACTGGTTGCCATTTTAGCGAATTTTATTTTTTATGGGTATTTTTCTGCTTTAAGAATTTTTTACATTTTGAGATTGCTAGAAAGCGAGAAATGTTGAATCTTGAGAAAGCTACACCTCGAGAATTGCTGAATGCAATGATTTTTTTTTTTTGGTTAATGTGCGCGAAGCGCACATCCAACGATTACCCATTGCCATTTCAGCGAATTTTGTTTATTATTTACATTTTATTTTCGTTAAGCCAAACATGCGTATAAACCGGTGCGTGGCGACATTTACCACTTGGCGGAAAGGGGGTTTTCACTCCAAGGAAAATTCCAAGATGGCGGTCGGGGGAACTTATGACATGTGTTCCCATTAGGTTCTATACAAGTTTAATGATTGGGAGCGCAAATCACAAAAGAAACAAACTTGAAATAGGATAATGAGAGCTTGAAAACACCGAACGTTCGTAGACTACACTGAAAGTACTTATTCATGTCCGATCACGAAAACCAAACAGCACCAAGCACGGTTAGTACTTGGGAGGTTGACCACATAAAACAGTTGCAAGTTCAAATATTTCTGTAGACATTTCTGTTATAGACACTTCTATAGCTGTTGGTGAAACTAGCTCATAGAAAAATGGTCCATTGTTCTATAATACTTTTTTTATAGAATTCAGTAAGAAATTTTTGTCAGGGAAAGTGCTGGGCCAGTAAAGGAATAGCAGTAGGATAGCTACTAGCACTGCACGAAAAGGACCGGATTGAAGTAATGTGATGGCATACCAATGCTGGCCTGCTGTTGGCCATCAATGATGGGCCAGCTGCATTCCGTACGGACACGTTTTGTACTGGTTTAAGTAATGGCGCCATTGCGCTTTACTGCTAATAGCAGTGCTGGCTGCTATCTTTTTTCCAGCTGATGGCCCACTATTTCTTTCTTTGCTGGTTAGTATTTGTATTGCAGATGTGCACCATAAAGTTTGACGTATTATACGGCAAATGTATTTCTGATTTTTTTGCATTATTTTTACTCTTTAACCCTAGAACTACCGAAAATTTTACTCAAGTTTTATAAAAATATTGCACATCAAAATTCTTATTTAAAACTATGGAACTTATTTACTTAACTCATTATTGTCTGGTTTACACATTTAGTTTATTTTAAAGAAATTTCTGGTTAGAATAAATATTTCGAATGTACCCATCGGGCCCATTGGACCCGTCTGGTAGACGGAGGGTTAATAATCTTTTCTGATAATCATATACAATTTTTTCGAAAGAAAATAAAAAATCATGCATTTAAGGGAGAAATCAAATAAGCATATTTGAACAAAAAAATTTACATAACAATTGAAAATAAATTGTGTACAACATATCACTAATTACATTCAGCATTCCTTTTGTTAAATCTTTCAGGCATAGTGGTCCCGATGTGGGACTACCTAATTTTAATTCCAAATTTACGGCGTCCACCAAGAACATTTTAATAAAGCTTTGCTTTTGAAATAAAAGTTTAAAGTAACAGGTTTTTAATTTCTAGAAAAGGCGCTTATAAATTCCTGTGTCAGTTAATCATTTCATCATTTTGCGAACAGAATTTTTTTGTGTCGGAAGGGGTTAAATAAATTATTTGGTTCAAAACGTGCTCATATGATTTGAAAAGCGTAGATGTTGTCAGCTTTGTCAGTGTGTTAAAGGAGTTATTTTTCAAAAAAATGTCCACTGGAACACATCGTCGGTACCGTGTCAAAATATCCAATATGAAAACCGTGTTACCAGCGAGCTACTTTTTTTAAATTTAGATTTCTTGATTGGCACCACTTTTTTCAAATAGTAAAATTCGCCTTATTTAACCCTATTTATTGACATATTAATTCAGTCGAAAACAAGGGGAATTTAACCATTTCAGAAATGTGGTACCAATCAAGAAATCTGAATTAAAAAAAATAAGCGCACTGGCAACGCTGTTTTCATATTGGATAGTTTGACATGGTACCGACGACATATGCCAATGGAGTTATGAATATAGAGGAGGAGACATACAGTGTACTGTCAACCAGTTGCGAGTGAAGTAACTGAGGATGTTGTCACAAAATGGCGAATGTATTTTTAAATCGGACCAACAGTTTCTCATTATCGCCGGGGCAAACTTCCCACCAGTCAATTTCAATAGAAAATATCGCCTTATTCATGAAAACAGTTCCTAACAAATATGGTAATAATTTTCTATTTGTTATTAGTGGTGTCAGTTTGCCCCGATATTAAAATCTTTTTCACTGACACTGAGAGGTGGTTGCATAGGTTGTCACAATATGGCGGAAACGAGGGCCTAATTACCGCCAAAGTAAACTTCCACCAGTAAAAATAAATATTTGTTTCTGCCATTATTTATGACTGAAATTGCGAATTTATAAGGCGTTGAAATAAGGAAAATATTTCTATTTAAATTTACTGGTGGAAGCTTTTTCCGTCGATAATCAATCCCTGGGAAAATGGTTACAGTTGAAGCTTCACTATTTTAAGAATATATCAGTTTCTTTTCATTAATAGTTCCACGCATATGCCCCGACATTTGTCAATGGGTTAACTTTTTGATTAAAGATCGGGACTGACGACTATTCTTTATGTTCCATCATACCACAATTAATAAAATTCACTTTGCCGTAAATTTCTCTTGAAAATGTCTTAGTATAATTGTATGGCAGAGAATATTTTTCAAAGAGTGGCAAAAATAGAACAAAAATAGACCAGTGGGACCAAAGTTCCTGAATAATAAACCTGCGCACTACATGTTAAATTTGATAGTGCACCTTAACGCCGCGTATCGGCCGGTGTCCAAAACAGAATTGAACTGTAAGCACAGAACCAAAGACTTTTAAGATACTAGACTGGCAGTTACTTGGCGATTCCTATTCAAAAGCATGGCAGCCATCTGAAATGATATGAAGTAAATTGAAACACCTAAACTGCGAGGTTTGTACGTCAGCTGTGAATTATTTACCATTAAGTGTTATGGCCAGAATGGGCTTAAAAAATTAATGTTTTTCTATATATATGAGGTTTATGGCATATTTTTTACATGAAGCTATTTTTTATATCTAAATATGCGTTATAAATATTAAATTTTCAGAAATTAAGTTAAATAAGGCAATTTATTAATAATTTTATGGATGGTATATTTGAAAAAAAAGTATTTAATTTTAACATGCTTTATAAACCGAAATAAAGGTGAAATGTATATGGAAACAGATTGTTAAAGATTATAATTGAACCTTCTTTTAAGCTTGACTTACAAAAGCAACTGGTGGGGAAGTTTAGTTTAAAGGTAGCAACTGTAACATAATATAGTAATTTACAAAATTTTAAATTACTTGTAAAGAAATCTATATTTTTATTTTTATTCAATAAGCTAATTAAAAAATGCATATTAACGAATCTAACACTATATTTTTACCCTTGGAGGATGTTTATTGAAATATTTACTTGCAATACGAAAAAAACAAAATAAATGATGAATAATATTTTTTTTTTTTTTAAAGACTTAATGACTTAATAAGTATTCTCGTGGCGTCACAGCGGGAATCACGTGGTGTAAAAATAGCTGCTAGCGCGTTTTTTTCGTTATTGCGTCATTTGATGCAGCATAAATACAGATAAATGCATGCGTAAAACACTGCAGATTTATTCTATACGAATTATTTTCGATCAATACTTATATACATACTAATTAAAATCCATATATACTTATTAATTAAAATTTAATTTTTTTTTTATAAATAAAATGAAAAATGTGCATGAAATTGCTTTAAAATAGAGAAAAGAATTCATGTATAACTCATACCTGTCCATGAAAAAGTCTGAAACTTCGTGTGAAAATAAAATATAAGCATAAATTTTCTAAACACAATGCTTTTCAATGGCGCGATTATGAATGTTATTCCCAAGCAGCCTCGAACTTAAAACCAAGCAGCCTCGATTTTTATAGCCTCGAACCAAAAGGGAGAATATGATCCATTGAAATAGAGTAGACTAATACTTAATGATCCGCAGTAAAAAATACGCTGATAAAAGCATTTTCTTAGGTAAATTAAAATATAAAACATATACTGCCATGCAACAGGTGTGATCAAAAATCCTCAGTTAAACGGACAGTTTGATGGCCTATATATCTTAAAAGACTTTGCACAGAACATGTAATTTTTTTCCCAAACTGGGGCACAAAATCCCAGTGTTGCCAGATTGGGGACTTTTATGTCCCCAGATTGTTGATTGTCACCACTTTTTTGAAATAGAAGTATTCGGCCTATTTAGAAATAGATTTAAAATTCTGAAAAATAAGGGGAATTATACTATTTTAAAAAAGTGATGAAAGTCAAATAATCTAATTTAAAAACTGCCTCCAATCTGGCAACACTGTCAAATCCCTCTCCTGCGACCAGCTGCCTAGAGAGAAACCGTGGAGAACAGTACAGATACGCGTAAGGTTTGTTGGGGTAACTGGAACCACGAAGTAACTGGGCCATAGACTATATTATAAAAAAACTGTTGGTGTTTTTTAAGTTTCAGCGTTTGTGAGCAATGCCCCTTTATCTCTACTTCCTAAAACAACGTGTATCAACTCAATCATAACTCTCAATTTGCTGTGATAGGTTGTCAAAAATTTACGTTTCCTTTTTTAAAAACAAAGTCAATATTGTTGAACGTCCTCGGATTTTTATTAAAATACTGTAAGTAGTTTTATTAAACAATTTTTTTTTAAGATTAGACATATAACTACATTAATATTATTAGGTATCTATACATATTTACTTCATGTTTTAAATGTAAGCCCGGTGTCCCTGTTACACCATAAATGTTTCAAGAATGGGGTAACTGGGACATGCTGGATCCAGTTACCCCAATAGTTATAAATATTTTTTTGTGTGTTTCTCTTACTACGGGAAGTAAAATTCTCCATTGGTTTTTGCTCACAATAAAGAAAATGATAGAATACCTTATTAAAATAACGTAATGAAATTTAAAAAAAAGCATATTGAGTGGTATCAAACCAAATTTCTTGACCCCTTGAGAGGCGGTGATGCCGTTATGGCATCGCTTAATTTTAACTCCTAATTGCCACATTGGCACCTGAATTTTATAATTAAAATTTAACCGTTATTAAGTACGCGAAAATATACTTTTACAAGATTTCAGATAGATTCTCTTGTAAATATTGGCGTCATTAAATTAGTTCAACATTTTACGAATGCAAGTACCTGCCCCTGAAAGCCAGATAGCCAGACCTTGAAATTGTACTATACACAGGGATCGCATTCTATAGGCATAGCTGCCAATTTTTACGCTTTCTTGATACCACTAAAATTTAATAGAGATTTTCGTTTTGTTTAATCATAAAATTTCGACGATTAAATAAGACAACATTTACTATGATATTTTAGTGGTAAGAGGAAAGCGTAAAAGTTGGCAGCTATGCTATAGGAAATATTTTATCGTCCCTACCACTATTTTGAAGATCCATTGAAAAAGAGTAGACTAATACTTAATGACCCGCAGTAAAAAATATGCTGATAAAAGTATTTTCTTAGGTAAATTAAAATATGAAACATATATATTGCCGTGCAACAGGTGTGATCAAAAATCCTCAGCTAAACGGACGGACAGTTTGATGGTCTATGTATCTTAAAAGACTTTGCACAGAACATGTAATTTTTTTTCCAAACTGGGGCACCAAATCCCAGTGTTGCCAGATTGAGGACTTTTATGTCCCCAGATTGTTGATTGTCACCGATTTTTTGAAATAGAAGTATTCGGCCTATTTAGAAATAGATTAAAAATTCTTAACTATAAGGCGAATTATACTATTTTAAAAAAGTGATTAAAGTCAAATAATCTAATTTAAAAACTGTCTCCAATCTGGCAACACTGACAAATCCCTCTCCTGCGACCAGCTGCCTAGAGAGAAGCCGTGGAGAACAGTACAGATACGCGTAAGGTTTGTTGGGCTAATTGGAACCACAAGGTAACTGGGCCATAGGCTGTTTTATAAAAAAAACTGTTGGTGTTTTTTTAAGTTTTAGCTTTTGTGAGCAATGCCCCTTTATCTCTACTTCCTAAAACAACGTGTATCAACTCAATCATAACTATCACTCTGCTGTGATAGCTTGTCAAAAATTTACGTTTCTTTTTTTAAAAAACAACGTCAATATGGTTGAACTTCCTCGGATTTTTAGTAAATACTGTAAGTACTTTTATTAAACATTTTTAAAAAAAGATTAGACATATAACTACATTAATATTATTAGGTATCTATACATATTTACTTCATGTTTTAAATGTAAACCCGGTGTCCCAGTTACCCCATAAATATTTCAAGAATGCGGTAACTGGACATGCTGGATCCAGTTACCCCAATAGTTATAAATATTTTTTTTTGTGTTTCTCTTACTACGGGAAGTAAATTTCTCCATTGTTTTTTGCTCACAATAAAGAAAATGATAGAATACCTTATTAAAATAACGTAATGAAATTTAAAAAAAAGCATATTGAGTGGTATCAAACCAAATTTCTTGACCCCTTGAGAGGCGGTGATGCCGTTATGGCATCACTTAATTTTAACTCCTAATTGCTACATTGGCACCTGAATTTTATAATTAAAATTTATCCTTTATTAAGTACGCGAATATATACTTTTACATGTTTTCAGATAGATTCTCTTGTAAATATTGGTGTCATTAAATTAGTTCAACATTTTACGAATGCAAGTACCTTGCCCCTGAAAGCGAGATAGCCAGACCTTGAAATTGTAGTATATACAGGGGTCGCTTTCTAGGGGTCAGGGGTGGCATAGCTGCCAATTTTTACGCTTTCTAGATACCACTAAAATTTAATAGAGAATTACGTTTTGTTTAATCATAAGATTTTGACGATTAAATAAGACAAAATTTACTATAATATTTTAGTGGTAAGAGGAAAGCGTAAAATTTGGCAGCTATGCTATAGGGCAGGGTTGGCGAACCTATGGCACACGTGCCAAAGTTGGCATGTAAAACAATTTCTCTGGCACGCCAAAAAAAAATTATATCCATTATATAAAATAACATTCTTTTTTTTCCTATTATAGTCAATAAAATTTTGTTCCACACGGGCAGACTGTCACAAAAAATGCAACTATATTTGCATGATTAAGACATCAAAAGCATTTTCTTTTCCTGTGATGTTATGCAGAGTTTTTAACAGGTATTTTGCCTTTCTATACGAATTTATAAAGTTGCATTTTTCAGACTAATTTTTTTAGACAGTCACTGCAATAAGATGGCAAATGGTATTATAGTTATATAGAAATCTCCAACGAACGCTCCATTGAGCATCAGCAAAAATCCCATGAATAAATTATTGATACATTGCTTAATGCAACTTGGATAATTATAACTAGATTTTGGATTAATAATAAAGTAAAAAATTACTATAATAATATGTTTTTTCTTACAGTTTGTACTACATAAATAAATCATATTTACGAAATAAAATTTCATTAGTTTAATAGCTTATTCCAAAATACAGAGAAATTGCATTTTAATTTTTAATATTTTTAAATTATTAATTTTTAATGAGTGAAAGCAACTGATTTTTAACCAGTGTTTTGTATGAACATAGCACACTGTAAAATTATTAGTTTGGCACTTTACTTTGTTGATAGATATTGTTTGTGAATTTTTGGCACGGACAAGTAAAAAGGTTCGCCGACCCTGCTATAGGGAATCTTTTATTGTCCCTACCACTATTTTGAAAATAATATCTTCATCGCACCTTTCTTTAAGGAACGATAAAATTTTCCCTATATAATGCGACCCTTGGATAAAGATAAAGTACTTAAGTACTTACGTAGCCTTTTGCTCAGAGATTTACATTGCTATTTTTTCCTTAAAATACGCATGTGACTTTTATACTTATTATCTATACTAAATTACATAAGTAATTACTTAAGTTTTATCTTTTTGGCATAAATAAATCTAATATTTTCACTCTTAGTGCTTTTTTAGGCACACTGACAGCAAAGATTTCCCTTACAATGCTGTTTATTGACATATAATTTACATAATCTGCCTGGTTTAATTTTTTTTAAGTTGTTTACACTTTTTCAAACAGGACCTGATATCCGATATGAAAAAATATAAACGCGTGTGGAACATAGACCCCCCTTGTCCAGTTACCCCATTTTTTTGCCAACTGGACCCATGAGGAAAGAAAGATGAAATATGAATATTTTTATATTTTTAAATATTAAAATGTAATTTTGAGCATTTCTGTCTGATAGAAGGAACCTAACTGAACACTTTTACAGGCGTTCAGACTTTAATTGAAATGAACATTAGCTTTGTGAAGCTGAATTGTCAGAATCTCCAGATTCACATTGTAAAATCATGTCCCAGTTGCCCCAACTAACCTTAATACTCAGATTCCATAATCCATTGACTTTAGCGACAGTTTTTAATACGATACCCACGATTGGCCCAAACATACCGGGTGTCCCAAAAATGACCGACAATTTTAAAATTCAATAACTTGCAAACGGTGTCAGATGCTGCGATCGACACTTGAAATTTTAGCAGTATCGTCGCACATTTAAGGAATACTGATTTTTAGCACTGTTTGGATAGCATATTTCCACACTAGGTATTCCAGGTGCTGTAATCTTGCTGAAATTGATTCTCTGTTTATGTCTGAAAAGAAAGAAAGTCTTGAGGTTGAAATCCAAATCCATCCATTTTTAGTTTATATTTTTATGCATTATTTTGATGAAAATTTAATTTTCATATGTTTGGGTAATATTGTAATATTTTAGTTTTTATTTATTATTATTTTGTAATTTATTAAAAAGAGTTCTGTAATGAGTCAAGTAACTTGATTTTTACAGCAGAATTGGGGAGTGGTGGATAGGTCATTTATTAGATTTTCCTGCAGATCTGCGATTTTCTGCTTCTTTGATATTTTTTTATCATTAAAAAGAAATATATTTTAAGATTTTATTTTATTACTAATCTTACAGGGTGCCAACACTCGCGAAAAAAAAAAATCCGCAATTTCAAAAATGTGCTTTGAGGCTCACACTTTCAATCCTTCTCCATCCACTATACGAATGTCAGCATTTATGTTAAACAAACTTTATTATAATCTGAAAGTTAAAAAGAAATAAAAGTGCACCTTATTTCTCACATATTCTCACTTTTTCACACTTTTTTCATGGTAAATACACAGTTAAATTCATCATTGAATTCATTGAGTTTAGTTCGTTTTCACCCCAACAATTTTTTAATTTTGTGTCTGTAAAAAAAGAAAAGAGTATGCGTCTTATTAGCAATGAGGCGCTATTTGGGTAAACTAGGGGAAGCCCCCTGCCCCCGTCCCATTAAGAAATTTAGATTATAATGGCCATAACATATCAGACCAAAAAAAAAAAAAAAATGTTCTTTTTTAATATTTCGTAAAGAATAAGTTTATAAAGTGTATTCAAATATGTCACAAATTTTTAAAATGGAAAAATATGAGTGTTTTGGGGCATTCAAAGATTTTTTATATGTAAAATATTACCTCATTTCAAAGGTATTTTAAAAAAAATTAAAGCTAAGTATACTAAATAATACAGGAGGGGGGGGGGATGCAAATAGTCCGTATTTTGTTACTAAAAATTAAAAAATAACCTTCCACATTCTAAATGATAAAATCTGTTAAATCGCGATTTATTGCTAAATCGCGATGTTAGATGGATGGTAAATCGATTGAAGAAATTCCTATTTAGCACAGTCCTACTGGATGCCTAAGCAGAATGCAGCAAACCGTACATTTCTATCACCATCCATTTTTCTTTAATTGATCTTTCAAATCGTTTGTCATTTTTGGAACACCCTGTACATTATAAGAAGTTTTAGATCTTTTAAGGAAGTTCGCCAGTAGACTTTTATGAATGTTAAAAAATAATCGTGAAAATGGTTAACAGTTGTTCAAAATAACACCTCTGTTTTTTAAAGGCTATCTTTTTTCTGACCAATGAGAACGCTACATAAACACCTATCGAGCGTTCCCATTGGTCAGAAAATAGATAGCCTTTAAAAACAGAGATAATCTTTCACGATATTTTTAACAGTGTACCTTAAAGCAAATAATAGAAGTAGCCTTGTTTAACCAGTTCTGAACGCTGTAATCCACTATCGAAGAATTTGTTGTTTCCATGGCAACAAGGCATTCCATATAGAATGAGTTCAGAATCGGGCCCTAAGAGCAAGATTGTACTGGCGAATGAGACCCACTCCATAGCCTTAATCTCCTTCCTTCGCATCAATGCTGAGTGAAGTCGGTTTCGGCCTCGACTGAACGCCAATCACTGTCAGCGCCATCAGTTGTTTGAAATTCGAACTAAAATCAAGAATCACAGTAAAAAAACTCCTGACATCATACATAACACTCCTGCAAGAATTTTTTTAATATCTGTAACCGTTTGCCAGTTAATGAATTTTAAAATCGTCGGTCATTTTTGGGACACCCGGTATTTTCCCTAGTTGGTTTAATATTTCTCAATTTCTCTTTCTAATTTTTCTGGTTTAAACTTTTCATTTAAACAGATTGCAAAAAGAACACCAGTCGTAAGAGGGCGCTATTTTCAACTTGCGAAATTTCTTTCATTCATCTGTTCAGGCTTATTATTTAATGGCTTCGACTGGGACCTATATGTCCCGAACCGTAGTCAAAAAGTTAATATACTCTATAGCATACATGTACACAGCTTATAAATAATCTCGTTTCCTCATAAACCAATTGAAATATCACTAACTTAGAAGAATTATTTTTAAATATATATCCAGGCGTATATACAGGGTATTTCCGCAGAGCGGTTACAAACTTCCAGGAAAGATACAGTACACCTAGACGATTGAAAATCACATAGCAATGCATGATCGAAAACGTTTTCCTGGCGCGATAGTGATGACACACAGGGGTCGCATTGTATAGGGAAAATTGTATTGTTCCTACCAGATCCCTTAATCATCAATCATTATGATCATTTTACTTAATATATGCGATAGAAAGGTACGATGAATATATTATTTTCAAAAACAGTGGCAGGAACAATAAAATTTCCCTATAGGATGCGACCTCTTGACACAAAACACGAGAAAGGAAGAACATGAACAGAGTGAGAAAACATATTTATTATTCTTAGTATTGCAAAAATGCAGGGACAATGCTGAACAGTGCTGAGGAACTTTTTGCACGCATTGTGGCAGCTGCTGATGAAGTCCGGGACACGTCCGGTATTTTCGAGAATTTAGAACTTTCATGCGCCGGAGATGTGACGGCTGTGGGTCGTAACTTTAAACAACTTGTTTGATGACGATGATTGTCTCTCTTTTTGAACTTATTTCTTAGATTTTTACAACTCGAAGAATAATAAACATGTCTCCTCACCCTGTTCGTGTTCTTCCTTTCCTGTGTTTTGTGTCGTCACTAGCGTTTCTGGGTGTCCCGTGTAAATCGGGGCTCAAAATGCTCTGAACTATTATATAGTAATTTTCTTCGCCGTATCTAATGGCAGAATTATCGGTGATTAAAGGTGGCGAAAAAAACTGTAAGAAATTAGTGGTTTCCAGAGCATTTAAACCATTGATTTAAGCTGGACACCTGGCAACACTAGTCGTCAATACCGCGAAAGAAAAGCGGTTATGACCATTCATTGTTATGTGATTTCTCATCATCTAGATATACCCTATCTCTCCAGAAAGTTTTTAACCACTGTACTGAAACACTCTGTATATCCTCAGTTACCCGTGCAAGTCCCGGAGCGATCTCTTTTTGTAGAGACTAGATAAATCTTTTACCACCACTATTTACTTTCGATTTTTTTTTTTTATCTTGGAAATGTCGCAGGAACCCGCTTCTTGATGAGTTTTACAGAAATGCTAGTAGTAACGTGCCATAAAAATAATTTTATAAAATTAGTGGTGGCTAAAAAAGTGACCTATCCGAGGCTTTCCCATGTAACAGAAAACTTAAGCATGTTATAATTAACCCTTAAATGCATAAGGTAGAATGCGTTCCCGAAATTTCATAATTCAGAGAATCGGAATTCATACCAGAAAATATAAATAGTAAATTTCGGTTTATTCAATAACGAAATGGCTGTTATTAAGCGGAGTGAAAGTTTCTTTTTTATTTTTCTGGTGGAAATACGGAATATGTGAATAAAAAATCCAATAAATAGGGAAAAATTATTGTATCAAAAACGATACCATATTCATTAATGGGTTAAAGATCTCACATGCAGCGTTACCAATTTTGCGGATTTTTTGTTTTTTGTTGTTTTTAAAAATATCTAAAATAATTCCCATTAGTATGTTTTATTTTATTTATTGGCAGATATACCGTTATTAAATGAATCGAAAAATATTATTTGCAAATTCTGGTACATATTTTGAATTTTAAAAAATCCACTAAATTTTAATCACTGCTCACAATATTGATTATTATTGACATTTGCATTGGGGAACTACTGAAATTTGAAAAATATTCACTTAGGTGAAAAACATATTAAGTTTCCGGAATCATTAAAAAGGTAATTAAAATTTTCCCAGTTATATAAACATAATATAAAATATATTTATAACGACAACAGTGGTTATTCAAGATAAAATACATATTTTATTGGATTTGTTTTTATAAAACTGAAATGTCCCACTAAAATACCACAGAATACATTTGTATGTTTCCTCATTTGTTGCTTGGCAGACCATGTTCCTATGAGGACCATGTGTCACTAAAATTTAATCAACCGATGGACCTCATTTTTTTTCGCAAACTTTCAAGAGTACGCTTGTTAAATATTTTCGGTTTAAAATAAAATACATTTCATATTTTACACTTTATTTATTTAAATATTATTAAAAAAGAAATTACAAACATTTTCAAAAAAAAAAAAAAAAAAAAAAGAAAGACAGAAAAAAAAAATAAAGAAAGCTTCGAACACGCATCTGTGTCGCTATTACTTCAATAGTAGTACATGAATAAATTTTGAGTGACCTATCAAGCTGCAAATAAATTTACAAGAAGATCTTTATTTTTTTAGCATGCTTAGCTGCCAATTTTTACGATTTCTTCTTACCATTAAAATTTTACAGAAAGTATTATTTTATTTAATCGCCGAAATCTCATGATTAAACATAGCAAAAAAGCTATTAAATTTTCTTACAAACCTTCTTTAACCCTCTTGTTCTCAGAGTAGAATGCGTTCCAAAACATTGTTGCCATATGGGATACTTTTTTTTAAACCAGATTCTGGATTGGCACCACATTCTTGAAATGGAACAATGTGCCTTAATTAATTACATATTAATTAAGGAGAAAACAAAGTGAATTTTACCGTTTCAAAAAAGTGGTGCCAATCAAGAAATCTGAATTTAAAAAATGTAGCCCACTGGCAACACTGTTCCAAAAATTGCGTGAATTAGATAATCGGAACTAATACCAAAGAATCTAATAGCAGCTTTCGGTTTAGTTAATAACGAAATGTCTGCAATTAATTAAATTAAAAATTTCTTTTTTAAATTCCTATTTGAAATCTTTGGTATGAATACGGAATATCTGAATAAAAAAGTCCACTAAATCGTGAACGGTGATGGCAGCAAATATACTACCATGGGCAGTAGAGGGTGAACCCATTAAGGGGTAAAGTGTTTTGGTTAGTAAAATGGTGAAATGATTAATTGACACTAAGATTTAAAAAAAAAAAATTTTGAAAATATGAAAAAGGCTTTACTTCGCAGAAGTGTTATAAAAGCAAAATTTTATTTCAAATTTTCGGTGTGAATGTGGCATTTTGGAATAAACATGGAGTGGGATATATTATGTCCCACCGCCCTTCAAAGAGTTATAGAGATATTCATATTTTCACACTTATCGATCCTATGTGCTATTGCCAGATGTCCCGCGTGCATCGCGGCTCCAAATGCTGTGGACAACAGTATTTAACATTTACTATTTTTTAATAGTAGGCTTCGTCTTATTTAATCTTAGATTGTAAGATTAAATTAGGGGAAGATTACAATATGAAAATAACGATATTCAGAATCTGTTATCTTTTGTACCTATATACTGAGAATACTAGCACACAGATGTTGTTCAGGCGTCAGTTTTGTATGTATAACATAGTTACCAATTTTATACCATTTGCACTACCATTTGCTACCACTAAATTTTATTAGAGATTTTTGCCTTCTTTAATCATGACATTTCGACGATTAAATAATACAATATTTACTATAAAATTTAGTAGAAAGAAGAAGGAGTAAAAGTTGGTAGCTATTGTATAATATAAAATGCATTTGAAGTCCGTAATTTTTTGACACCTATGTACAGTCGTGCAATAAAAGTAAACACACCCTGCTAACTCTGCAAGAAGTTATCGTAGAAGAAATTTACAATTACAAAACGATTGGAAATAAAGTCTACTTTTAAATTACGTATATAAAATTTGCTTAGGAGACATCTACCTACATATCAAAACGAAACCAAACTTTGTTTATTTCTACAGCAATACCCGAGTTTCACACCATAAATAAAATCTACATCCTTCATTAAAATGAAATCCGAATTTTCATGCAGTTCGTGCGATTAGTTTCGGAGAATTAATTATTTTAAATTGAGCATGTTTTAGGGACTGTATTCAAATTGAAGTTCAGTTTTCGATTATTGAAATGCCGCAGAATGACTATGTCAATTTTAGTAATGTATTATTTTTTGCCAATATGCCCATTTCACTCGCTTAATATGTTTGGACTTCTGCCAGGCCAAATATTTCAATAAAATGAGTAAAGTATATTTTTTAAAATATGCTTTTTTGCTCAACATAGACCCCGTATGTCAACATTGCCTCTTAACACATTCACGCCGGCGCGGTGGGTCACACTGGACTGTCTCAGAGTTGTCAAGTCTCCGGCTTTTTGTACACCACTATTATTTTAGAGAAAAGATTGTTCCTTTAAATCTCCCAATTGTTCTAATTAAATAAAACAACATTTTCTGTATTAAAATACTGGTACCCAAAAGGCCGGAGACTTGCCAGCTCTGAGACAGTCGAGTGTGACCCACCGCGCCGGCGTGAACGTGTTAAACCACCATTTTGACGTTATTTTAATGATAATTCGAAAACTATTCGAAAGAAAAACTTGAAATTTAGAATTCGCATTAAGCAGGACATAATAAATATAAATCAATCAAAAAATTGAAGGTTGCAGTTCATATATTTTTTTTTCGAATATTAATTTCATAAATCATAACTTATATATATTTTTAATTACAAATTAAATGTATTTATGTTTGAGTTTTTTAGTATTATAATCACACACAAATTTATCACATTAGGATTATAGGTTCAGGAGATGTTAATAAAAATATTAAAATGTAATTTAACATTAGAATTCTAAACTTTTATTGTTTCTAACTCAAGAACGTATCATTCAAATGACTAGAAATTTCGTTTCTAGGCATGATTTAAACCGAACATTTTAAATATATTCTCAAAATTGGGTTTTACCATTGAGAAAAGCGATGTTTGGTCTGATTTTATTTTGTAGATTGCCCTAAGCAAATTTTACCTACATCATACCCTTTGAAGGGTAGTGGTTCATTTTTGGACCACATAATTTTAACCCCTAAATGTCACATTGACACAAGAATTTCAAATTCAAAATTTTCCTTTTATTAAAAACCCGATGAAAAGCATTTACTTATTTTCAAATAAATTTGGTTGTAAATTCTGGTGTCAGACAATCATTTCAGCATTTTACGAATAGAAGGGCTTTGTCCCTGAAAGGGTTAAAAGTAGACTTTATTTCCAATCGATTTGTACCAGTGATCTTCTTCTATTATCATTAGTTGTAGAGTTATTAGGGGGTGTTTACTTTTTTTTTCCACGACTGTTCTTACAATACTAACATTTAGATGTTTTCCCAGATAGTGCAAGGATGTTACAAGTCTGCCTTTTTAATACCAGTATTTGCAAAATGAAATCATGGCATATTCTTATTGCAAATGTTGCACAAAACTACCACAAATTTATTGTTAGAATCAAATTCGTATAAAAAACCGACTAATGATAATGCTATAAAATGCTATAATAATAATAAAATTTATGATGATAAAATTTTAAATCGGTGAGCCTATTTATGGTTTTCATCTCATACTTTACTACCTCCCACTTTTCCTTTAAAAATATTATTTAAACCACAAATTGTATTTAATAATTGAAGTCATGTTTGTTTTCAATGACTACCGTCTAGGAAAGTAAAGTATAACGTAGACTAACCAGTTTCAAAACACCTAGTGGAAATATACAGTCGTGGAAAAAAAAAGTAAACACGCCATACTATGCAACAAATTATCTTAGAAGAAAGTTCAAAGTACCAAACTATTGCAAATAAAGTCTACTTTTAAATGGTGTATATAAAATTTGCTTAGGGGGTCATCTACATATCAAAATAAATCCAAACTTTTTTTTCTCAATAGGAATACCCAAGTTTGACACCGTGTATATAAAATTTGCTTAGGGGGTCATCTACATATCAAAATAAATCCAAACTTTTTTTTCTCAATAGGAATACCCAAGTTTGACACCATAAATAAATTCTACATACTTCAATTAGCCTAATTCCAAATTTTTGTGAAATTCTTACGATTAGTTTCTGAGATTATTAATTACTTTAAAAGGAGCGTATTTTAGGGGCTGTATCCAAATTGAAGTTCGGTACTCGACTGCTGAAATGCTACAGAATGACTATGAATGTTATATCTACACTTCTATAAATGTATTATTTCTTGCGAATATAATCATTTCACTCGCTTAATATGTTTGGAATATTGCCAGCCCGAATATTTCATTAAAATGAGTAAAATATACATTTTTAAAAGTATGCTTTTCTGCACATCATAGACACCATCATTTTAACGTTTTTGAATGACAATTCGAAAACTACTTGAAAGAAAATTTTGAAATTGAGAACCCGCAAAGAGCAGAACATAATAAATACAAATCTATCAAAAAATTGAAATTTCAATTCATATTTTTTTCGAATATTAATTTCATAATTTATAATTCATATTATAAAATTTTTAAAATTACAAATTCTATGTATTTATGTTTCGGCTTTTTACAATTATAACCACAGTCAAAATTATCACATATTATATCACATTATAATTTTCAGTAATAATTTCAATTAATTTTAGATATTAATAAAAATATGAAAATGTAATTTAACATTATAAGCTCTAAATTTTGAATATTTATAATTCAAAAAATTATAATCCAAATGAATAGAAATTTTGTTTCTAGGCATTTTTTGACACGAAGAGTTAAAATATATTGTCAAAATTGGGTGTTGCTTTTGAAAAAAATTACGTTTGGTCTGATGTGGATTTGTAGATGGCCTCTAAGTAAATTTTATATGCATCAATTAAAAGTAGACTTTATTTCCAGTCGTTTGGTACTAGTAACTTCCTTGTATTATTATTAGTTGCAGAGTTAGTAGGGGGTGTTTACTTTTTTTCCACGACTGTACGTAACGTATTGTTTAGATAAGACAGTGTTATTTTGTTTAGGTGCTACTCCTTAGTATAGGCAAATTTTTTATTGACCCGAAACTGTCAGGATGTAACTAGTTTTATTTATAATTTTTTTAAACATATTCATATACACCCATTAGCCGCCGTCATACTTTACCTTTTTAAATACAGTGTAATGACATTTTATAAGTTACCACATAGAAACAACACACATTTAATATATTTTCGGGTTGAAAATATGTTTGTTTGTTTTAGAAAAAGCGGAATGTTCGGGAAAATGCCATCAATAAAAGTTTGTAGCGATAATTATTTATTACATTTATAATTCAGATTCATCTCTTGAAGATTATACTTATATACGTAGCAAAAAATGTAACGTTTGAATATTGATATTATAAATAGTGATTAAATTAAATTCGTATCCGTATTTATATATGCATTAATAGCTTATGGAAAAATTTGCAAAGAATAAAGTTAATTTTATGTTATAACAGAATTCGTTTTTTTCCTTTTTGTTGTCGTTGTTCTTTTAAAAGAAAAATACTATTTTTCTTGTGAAAATTTTGTTTTAAAAAATTCACAAAAATATATGTAGTTAGATTTAAATGAAAATATGAGGCTTCGTTATACGTTATAGTTTTTTCTTGGTTTACAAATTGAAAAAAAAATATGTATAAAAGTTATTCGGAAAAGAAAACAGAAATTTGCTTTCGAAGATCTCATTTTTATATTAAAATTTGTAAGTGATCAATTTCATATATACAGGGTGTCTCAAAAGTCCGTGACAAGTTTTAAAATTCAATAAAAAATCAAGTAATTGTCGTACTCAAGAAATTGTGTTTGGACTAAAATGCTACCCACCATGAAATGTTTCTTTTCAAGCGGATAAAAACATTACTTCTTATCGTATTCCATAGATGACGCTGTATCTTAAATTAATCAGAAAGAAGCATAAAAAAACTCAAGACAATCAGCTACCTGATCATTTTATTTTGTAAAAATCAGTTAACCCTTTCAAGGGCAAGGCATTTCTGCTTCAAAAATCTTCAAATAATTAAGTCACACCGCAATGTACGAAAAAATTTATTGAAAATAATCAAAAGCTTTTCTTCACGTTTATTAGGAGATCGAAATTGTACTAAAAAATTACTGGTGCCATTTGACAGTTTGGACATTAAAATTAAGCGTTTGCAGACTGCAAATGGCGCCCCGCCCCTGAATCATGGAACTGTTAATAAAGAAGAACTGACATTCTTAAAATAGTGAAGCTTCAACTGTAACCGCTTTTGCATAGTTTGACTAACACCATGTCAAACTCCCACTAATAAATCTAAATAGAAATTTTCTGCTCATTTAAATGAATTTTAAACGCAAATATTTCATTAATAAATAATGGCAAAAACCGATATTAATTTTTACTGGTGGAAGTTTACTTCGGCTGTAGTCAGACCCTGCGTTTCAACCATGTTGTGACAACCTAGACAACCTCCTATCAGTTCAGTGAAAATGATTAGAATACTTAAGCAAATTGCCATCAGTAAAAACAAATAGAAATTTTAACCATATTTTTGAGAGAAATTTTTCAAGAAAAAGCCAATAAAATAAGGCAAAATTTTCTTTTCAAAATTTACTGGTGGAAATTTGCTTCAGTGGTTATCAGAAACTGTTTATCCGGTGTAAAAAAAAAAATCAGCCGCCATATTGCGACAACCTCACTTACATCACTAGTAACTGTTAAACAATACACTATATGTCTCCTCCAATTTATTCATAACTCCGTTCCCTGAAAGGGTTAAAAAGTAATAATTTTTGGAATCCATTAGCATAGTTCAACGAGTGCACTTTTTGTAGCTTAAGCCACATTCATACGTAGCTCCAGTTCAATCGACGTGTTCGGTAGCATTGCTTGTAGAATTGACTAGATCACATGCTTGATTCTCGTCCTCAGTACTTCAATTTCAGCCACAGCAAAAGCGTACACTTTGTTTGTTTTTTTTTCGCTGGGAGTCGTCATTTATGTGTTAAAGCGTCAAATGTAATCTGAAAATCAGAAAAAAAGCATGTTTGAAAACATTAAATCTAAACATACGGAGGCACCAAAAATTTTAGAATAGGTTTTTAACTTTATATTTTTGTAATTTTTACAGGAATAATATTTGTATTTAAATATACTGGCTGCTAAGAGTCAAGTACAAAGTTATACAGATAAGCATCACTATGCATTTAAGGGTTAAATAAAACGAAGATTATCTTTCGAAATTTGTGGCGGCAAATTTTTTCAAGAAAATGTTGAAGACCCCTATCCAGCGTTGACACAGGTGATTTTTATTAATTCTATCTCCAATCATTTTTTTCTAAATAAAAAATTTTCACATACACTTTGACAACATCTGCAAGAGAACTACTTTGAAAACATACTACAAAATTTATTTCCTTGAAATACTATTGCGAATAGAATATAAAAATTGTCTCTTGTAGCAGAAATATCTGTATTATATTTTCGGCGGTTAATGGGTTAAAGACATAGCTGCCAACATCATACGCTTTTTTGTAGAACAAAAGATTTATAGTAAATTTTACCTTTTTAAATTGCCGCAATCTGTTGATTAAATAAGGATTTTCTATTATATTATTTGTAGTACAATAAAGCGGAAGAGTTTGCAGCTACGGTTAAAGATGAGTAATTGCGATATTTGAAGGAGAAATGCAAAATTTTATATATACGTATAGTAGGCGAGATTAAGTGAAATACAATTAGTATATTTTTTAGTTATAAATGCTACTAAATACAATGAACTTAATAATCATGCCTAAAATTATTGAATATGAATGTATAGCAATTATAAATTATTTAAAACAAAGTTTAAACACACAATAAAACAACATATTTGACCATACGTATACGTTTCGTGAGTACTAGGACTCACATCCTCAGTGTAAAAACTTTAAAAACTCTAAAAACAATATCCCCCAACTGCATGTACGGTGAAAAAAACCCAAATGTCAAAACATAATACCAAAAGACCATCAAGTTCTAACAGCCAATGAAATTAATGCGGAAGTGAAGTGTCGTGACACAACAAATCCATCCAGAAAGTTGAGATGTATGGTGTACTAGATAAATCATTAACCAAGGAGTCTTTAAATTTATGGATATGAATAGCCTCATAAAAGTCTAAATCCAGAGGAGTAATACATTTCTTGATAATGGTAGCTGAGTCAAAATTAAAATTATGTCCCCGCCCCCAGCAATGAGAGGCGATAGAGGATTTCTGTAATTCTTTTTTCTTTACATAGTTTCTGTGTTCATTGATTCTGTAACGGAGTTTTCGTTTAGTTTGCCCAATGTAGGACAAACCACATTGGCATTGAATGTTGTAAATGCCCCAATAATTATGTGGAGGAATTTGGTCCTTAAGTTGCGAAAAAGATAATTTATTAACCGGTTTAAAAACCACACTAAAATCATAATGTCTTAAGATATTAGCCATCTTAAAGCTAATGCTATTATAAAATGGTAAAATGATAAGATTGGAAATGGAAACCGTAGTAAAACCGTGCAAAAGTTTTGCACTCTTGGACCTTTCTCTATTTTCTGTTGACAATATATTAACGATTTTAAACTCAATAGATTCAGTCATTCAATTCACTTATGAAGTTGAAATAGATAATAGATTGCCATTTCTGGATGTGTTGGTTACACGTCAGCCTAATACCTTTGACACTTGCGTTTACCGTAAACCTTTTGCTGTCACACTCCCCCCCATTTCAATTCATGTCACCCACCTTCCCAAAAAGCTTCGGCTTTTCATTATTTGATTAATAGAGCTCGCTTAATTTGTTCAGATAATAATTCACTTATTACAGAAATAAATTACATTAGATCTGTGGCTATTGATCGAGGTTTTAGTTTATCTTATATCAATAATTTAATTTCTCATAGTCTTAATAAATATGTTAATAATCTTGATTCTCCTGTTACTACGGTTTCCATTTCCAATCTTATCATTTTACCATTTTATAATAGCATTAGCTTTCAGATGGCTAATATCTTAAGACATTCTGATTTTAATGTGGTTTTTAAACCGGTTAATAAATTATCTTTTTCGCAACTTAAGGACCAAATTCCTCCACATAATTATTGGGGCATTTACAACATTCAATGCCAATGTGGTTTGTCCTACATTGGACAAACTAAACGAAAACTCCGTTACAGAATCAATGAACACAGAAACTATGTAAAGAAAAAAGAATTACAGAAATCCTCTATCGCCTCTCATTGCTGGGGGCAGGGACATAATTTTAATTTTGACTCAGCTACCATTATCAAGAAATGTATTACTCCTCTGGATTTAGACTTTTATGAGGCTATTCATATCCATAAATTTAAAGACTCCTTCGTTAATGATTTATCTAGTACACCATACATCTCGACTTTCTGGATGGATTTGTTGTGTTACGACACTTCACTTCCGCATTAATTTCATTGGCTGTTAGAACTTGATGGTCTTTTGGTATTATGTTTTGACATTTGGGTTTTTTTCACCGTACATGCAGTTGGGGGGATATTGTTTTTAGAGTTTTTAAAGTTTTTACACTGAGGTGTGAGTCCTAGTACTCAGGAAACGTATACGTATGGTCAAATATGTTGTTTTATTGTGTGTTTAAACGTTGTTTTAAATAATTTATATTTTCACACAAGTTCTGTACTTATTATAGCAATTATACTTTATGCATAACTGCCAACTTTTAAGCTTTCTTCCACTAAAATTTTACAGTAAATATTGTCTTATTTAATCGCCGAAATCCCACGGTTAATCAAGGCGAAAATCTGTATTAAATTTTAGTGGTAACAGTCGGCAGCTATGCTTTATGTTGTTACGTTCTTATACAGTGTGTCCACGTATAACCTGACCGACCTTTATTTTCTCAACCGTTGGTCCTAGATGCATACTTCCAATTACAAGAATGGTTTAAATAAGGTAAAGAATTATTTTTAAAGCGATTTGGGTCAAGAAAAACATTCTTTAAAAAATTACGAAATTTAAAATTTTATACGGTCCCCCGGTCCTATAAGTGATATTTAGTAAAACATTTACTGTGAAACTAACAAGTAAGACAGAAAAAGTCCCATTCATCTAACATTCAAATTGACCAAGTTATGAAACTTTGAAATGCATGACTTATACCACTTTTTTGCATATCAAAACAGATGATTTCGACCATGCTTTCAGGGGTCGTATATAAAGTACTTAAACTTATTTCAAGGTATCTGCTGTTTGAAAGAATTCGTACAACTATTACGATTGAGTTAACTTTATCAGTTAAGTTTCAGATTAGTTAAAATAATTGTATTTTAACATATGTTGCAGTTTGTTGTATTAAGGATTTGAGGCTATGATTTCTTTTTTTTTAAATTATGTTATTTTCATAAGGTTTTATTTAACTTGCAACGATCGTCTTTCCAGTTTAAAATTTGTACTCGAACTTTAACTGGCTTTAAAACGTCCGATCGAAGTTAAAATTTTACATACTGACTTAAATCCGATTACAATGTAATATTATTATGATTTTCGACTTACGACTTACGACTTTCGACTTACCCTCTTATACATACTTATATTGGAGGATAACACAAAAAAATTCGGATAGATTACCGTCAAAAAGTTTAAGAAATGGTTTTAGATTAGATAACATAAACCTGCGATGGTTGTGTTTTTTAACTTTTATAAATACGATTTATGTATTTTTTTAACGCTAAATAAAAAAATACCTTCACTTTTAACCCTCATGTCCGGATTTTTTGCAAATCGTAAATTTCAAGGTTAAAAAATGTCTAAAAATCTGATACTATAAAATATATATTAGATTTTTTTATTCAGTTTAATTTTATTTAATTCAATAATTTATTCTATTTTGTGGCTTATACTGGGTTTCTTACAGCTAAACAGCTCAGGGGTCCGATGAGGTTTGGAGGGTAGTGGGGATCAATTTTAACTTTGAGCTTTTTAACTTTGAAATTTGCGATTTGATAAAAATCACGACGTGATGGTTTAAAATGAAGGTCATTTTCAGATTCAGCGCTAATAAATACATGTGAATCAATTTTCAAAAACTAAAAAATATGGCACAACCCAAAATTTGAAAGACGGTGTAATGTAACAACATTTTAAAATATGTATCATTTTTGTAAAGAATTGAGGCTGTTGTTTTTCATCCTTTTATTTAACAAAAATTCTGTTATTTTTATCCTCTTATATGTTCAGTACAAAATGAATATTTTGCAGTAATATGTCAGAATGATTAAAGATTTCAAATTTATATTGTATTGCTAATTTTACTCTCAACCATTTCTTTAATATATCTGACAAAATTATATTTCTACTTAATTTGTGAATGACTCCTAATTTGCACCAAAAATTTGCTCCAAATTTAAACAGCTATTATTCGGTCAATTTTAATCGTAGAATAACGGGACATTTTTTTGCCTTACTTGTCAGTGTAACAGAAAAATGTTACTAAATATAACTTATAGGACCGGGGTCCGTATAAAAATTTAGATTCTGTAATTCTTCGCTAAATCGTTTTTTCGTTTCAAACTTTTTTTTATCTTAACTCTGAACCTAATTTTGAGCACTTTTGTAATTGAAAGTATGCATCTAGGACCAACGGTTGCGAAAATAAAGGTTGGTCAGGTTATACGTGGATACACTGTATAATACGAATTTCGTAAATTACTTCCTTGTTAGGAAAATATGAAAATTGTAAACGTAAGATATTTATGCTTAGATTTCAATCATGTACAGTAGGGTGGGTCGAAAAAAACCGAAATAGTTACAATTGAAATGTAATAGAGCGGAAAAGTTGCCTTTTGTAATAAAGAATAAATTCGTAAAATATTATACAGATCGGTTAATATCTTTTAGCGCCGCAAGGGGGCCAAAGTTTTAAAAAATCGCAAAAAACATGCTTTTTTTCAATATTTTTTTTTAAATTATCCAAACGTACGAATACAATTTATAATAGGACGCTATAGATATATGAAGATAAAAGAAATGGCCCGGTAAATGTTCATTATAATAAAATAATTTCTTTTACTGCCGAAAAGGGACCATATTTAAAAAACGAATTGTAAGAATTTCAAATTTTCATTTTTCCTATATTTTTATAATTTCTATAATATGCCTAGAAGTAAATAAATTTACATTATATCTATTAATATGTCATAAATTTTGTTAACTATTTGTCATAGACTGGAAAATAAAAAAGGTAATCATTCATTGTTCTTTACGGTCGCTTCATCTACTGCTGTTTTACTGCATATCAGCAGTTCATGTACCTCAAATGACAAAAATTACATAAAATGAGCAAAATATTTTAATGTTTTATTAATTAAAATACAGAAATGTTTAACTGAAACGGATTAAACAAACTTAAATTGAAGAAGTGTTTAAAATAAATGAATTTTATAATATGACTTGCTTTCAAATAAAGCCATTGTTCCTTGAAAGGCCGAAATTGATCATATGTGATTCTCACTCTGTTCTGGTCCACAAACTTTACCAGCACTTCAAAGACTAATTTCATGCATCTTTCTACTGATTGAGTGGGACAAGGAAAGTTATAATAGCTGGCATCTTTAATCGAACATTCTAAACTCACCAGCGTTGTTAGATGGTCAATCGATAGACAAACTGTAACAGGTGGTTTCGTTAGTTTACAGTTTTGCCTTTCGACTAAAGCCATACAATTTTAAGCTTCAAAGTTCAAGTCTCGAATGACGAAGTGACGGATGGCACTATTCGTGTCCACAGAACTTCGTGCTTTGGCAATTCTTAATTTTGGCAATCGGCTGATCAGGATGTACTCAATGAGTACGTCCTGAAAGTGTACTGCATCAGTTGGTTCACAATTAAAATGAATCCACCATGTTTTTCAGATTCTGTGGACTATAATTAGTAACCCTCGTTACTTGCCATATCATCTACAAAATATTATAGTTCCTGTAATTTCACGAAATGCCTGTTTCGCAAATCATGAAAATAGCCTCATTGAAATGATAGCATTTGAAAGAGAGGACATCAGAACCCCAGCCATAAAGAAAATTGCCAAAGCACGAAGTTCTGTGGACACGAATAGTGCCATCCGTCACTTCGTTATTGCAGACATGAACTTTGAAGCTTAAAATTGTATGGATTTAGTCGAGTGGCAAAACTGTAAACTAACGAAACCACCTGTTATGGTTTGTCTATGGGCTGACGATCTAACGACAGTGGTGAGTTTAGAATGTTCGATTAAACATACCAGCTATTATAATTTTCCTTGTCCCACTTAATCAATAGAAAGATGCATGAAATCAGTCTCTGAAGTGCTGGTAAAGCTTGTGGACCAGAACAGACGGAGGATCACATATGATAAATTTTGGCCTCTAAAGGAACAATGGATTTATTGGAAATAAAGTCATATTATAAAATTCAATTACTTTAAATACTTCTTCATTTTATGTTTATTTAATACGTTTCCTTTAATCATCTCTGTATTTTTAAAATACTAAAATATTTTGTCATTTTATATCATTTTTGTGATTTTTGGTATATGAACTGCTGATATGCAGTAAAACAGCAGTACATAAAGCGATCGTCAAGAATAATGAATGATTACAGGTTTTTTTTTTTTTTTTTCCAGTCTATAACAAATAGTTAACAAAATTTACCACAATATTAATAGATGTGAAGTAAATTTACTTACTTCTAGATATTATAGAAATTATAAAAAAAAAATAAATAAATAAAAATTTGAAATTTTTACAATTTTTTTAAAAAATATGGTCTTTTTGCGGCAATAAAAGATATTACTTTATCATAATGAACATTTACCAGGACATTTCTTATATCTTCATGTAGCTATCGCGTCCTATTAGAAATTGTATTCGTACGTTTGTATAATTTTAAAAAAATACTGAAAAAACCATATTTTTTGCGATTTTTGGAAATTTTGGCCCCCTTGCGGTGATAAAAGATATTAACCGACTGTTGTAATATTTTACGAATTTATGCTTTACTACAAAAGGCAACTTTTCCGCTCTATTACATTTCCATTAGAAATATTTCCGTTTTTTCGACCCACCCTAATGTACAGGGTGTCCCAAAAGACACTGACGTATTTTAAAATTAATACAAAATCAAGAAATTGTCGTGCAGGAGTGCGGTTTGGACTGAAATGCTTCTCACTTTAAAAAGGTTTCTTGGATCGAATAAAAAAATTACTTAGAAATTTCGCCCATAGATGGCGCTATACCTTCAATTATCAGAAAGAAGAATAAAAAACTCAAGTCAATTAGTTACAGATCATTTTATTTTGTCAAAAGTAGTTACAGAGCAATAATTTGTACAACCCTATAGCATAGTTCATTGTGTGCACACTTTGTAGGCATCGAAACGGAAATGCAGTTGAAGCCGCGTGTTTGCTAACATTGATTGTGGGATTGACTGGATCACATGTGTGATTCTCGTTATCAGTACCAATGCTACTACCAATTTAGTACCAATCAGTATCAATGTCAGCCACAGCAGAAGCGTACACTTTGTTCTTGACATAACACCACAAGAAAAAAATGTGTGGGGTTAAAACTAATTTGAAAAACAGAAAAAAAAACGAATGTTTGAAACCAAACATACGGATAAGTGGTTCCATCTATGATCGAAGTTTGGAAGTAATAATTTTCATTCGCTTGAAGAAAACGTTTCATACATTTTGCTCATATACGGATATTAATGCAACGATTATTTATGGAACAACATAAAAAGCCATATTTAATTTCAAATTTTTTTCCTGTATATATTGTATTTGGTGAATATTAGTTAAATAGATTTCGTATATTTTAGAGAAGATTGATCAAGTAAATAGAAAATGAAGGAAATATAAAAAGAAAGGAAATGACTGCATATGTAATGTTCTTATTTTTTGAAAAACATATTTAATGTAAAAGCAGTTATTTATTCCTTTAAAATATATTCAATCGTATATTATATAAGTGATAACACAGAGCTATCGGTAAGCAATCGACCGGCAGCCGCTTTGCCGTTATCGAGTGTATATGCACGATACCGGCTGCCGTACCGGTTCCGTATCTTTTTCGACACGCCGGGCGAGTGACGCCCGACAGATAGGCGCACAGCCGGTCCAGTATCGGCAAAACACTATGCCGACAGTACGCCGATAGCTATCCATACGAATGCCGGTCGCAACCCGACACCAGCATCAATTGAAAAAAATCTCTTTTGATGGCGCCATCTATGAGCCATCGCGGAATGCATATTTGAAAAGAACGTGTTTCGGCGATGGATGAGATTGGGTTTGATCCAACAATCCTCAGGACAGAAAGCAGACGCCTTAACCACTTGACCACTCAGACTTGATCAGAGGAGGACTGTATGAGGTAATAAGGGGAAGTCTTATCGATACGTAATGGTTTGTCATTAAAGGTAATGGAAGATGGGGAAATTAGAATTTGAAGTGTTTCTTTTTTTTTTAAATTTATTTATAATTGTCTTACGCGCGTTCATTTAAAAGATAATTTAATATTTAAATGAATGAAAAGATATCTTAGCGAATTCGTTAAAGCAAAGGAATTTAAGAATAATATTAAGTTTAATTAAGATATAGATATAATTAAGAATAATTAAGAATAGATATAAATTTAAGAATAATTAAGTATTAAAAACATATTTTTAGAGGTCTTGTTCAGTTTATCAAATTTTCTTATTAGGATTATAATGTAATTACATACGTTGCGTTAATTTATAATATATATATTTTTAACAATTTATTTTAATAAATAAAAAGTTAGTAATTATTAACTTTTAATTAGAATAAGAATTCATTTTATGTCGTTTTGAAGATTTAAAGTAGAACATATATTTAATGAGTATGTTGCAACATTAATTTGTTACTTATCAATATTTTTAATTTAAAAATTAAATAAAAATATTAATTTACATTTTTTTTTTTCTTTTGGAAGATAATTTTTAAATGGGGGTTATTTCTGAATCTTTCTTATGAATTTAAGAATGCTTATTAAATAAAATAAGTGATTTTCAGAGGTTTTTCTCTTAATAAAACTTTCTCTTTATGAATTATAATATAATTAAATGCGTTAATTCAAGAAATATATATTTGTAACATAGAAAAGCTAATTTTAATAAAAAAAAAAGAGGTTGGTAATTAATCACATTTAATTAGAATAAGAGTTCATTTTTTATCATTTGATGATTTAATGTAGAATATATTTTTAGTGATTAAGCAGCAAGCAAAAATGATTCTTTTACTTATCAACATTTTTTAATCATCAAATAATATAGAAATATTAATTTATCTTTTTTCGGGGGGGGGGGGGGTAATTTTTTAGAAGTGGGAGATTTCTGAATCTCTCTTTTAATTTTTAATGCTAAAATGTTGTATAGTTTTTTATATTTTTATAGCTTGTAAAATAATTTTAAGCACATTTTTTAATAATTTGATTTTTAAATAAAATAAGAAACATAGCGATTGCTTTTAAAATGAATATATAATTAGAAAATAATTAAGTTAAAACATGAATACATTAAAATGATTCTCAGTTTTTATTTCTAAAATAGGTGCTAAAAATACAATTAACAGGTTTTAAAACATTAAAACCAATAATCAGATGGTAAAAAACTTCCCGAGCGCTTTCGACCAAGCCCTGGTCATCATCAATGGGGTGAAAAATGAGAATAAGACCTTCAGAATGCATACTGGTTTAAATAACGCTGGGCAATTCCAAAAACTGTAAAAAGGGGGGGGAGGGAAGGGGACGGATGAGTTCAAGCAGCTACATTGATCATTCCAATCCAAAGATTCCATTGACACCAAGTAGACCAAACCAAATGCTCGGTATATGACAGGACAATGTATCATTACAAGTGTTTCTGCCTCTGGTTAAAATTTCAATAGACTCTCTCAAAATACATGTGTTAAATTGATTTGTATGTGTGATGATCTTTGCTTTACTAAAAAGGATGTCAATATCAGCTTCTAAATTTAACCGAGCTAAAGCTGTAGATGGTTTCCCCTTTCCTATATCAGCCATATGTTCTTTCAGCCTTTCCTGTAGCCTTCTGGTTGTCATTCCAATGTATGTATAAGTTCTATTGTTATTTTTATATCTGAATGGGATCATATAAATTCCTGCTTTGTCATATGAATTAACTGGATCAACTTTTCTGTGAACTAGATTTTGTAGTTTAGCTGGAGGTTTAGCTATTATTGCTATATCATATTTTTTTTTAATGCATACCTAATTCTCTCATAAAGTTGTGGAACGTAATCAACACTACAAAATTTTGAAAAATGCGTACTCTTTTTTATAGAATTCCTGCTTTTAAACTCACATATGGCTGATATAGGAAAGGGGAAACCATCTACAGCTTTAGCTCGGTTAAATTTAGAAGCTGATATTGACATCCTTTTTAGTAAAGCAAAGATCATCACACATACAAATCAATTTAATGAGTTTAAAAGCAGGAATTCTATAAAAAAGAGTACGCATTTTTCAAAATTTTGTAGTGTTGATTACGTTCCACAACTTTATGAGAGAATTAGGTATGCATTAAAAAAATATGATATAGCAATAATAGCTAAACCTCCAGCTAAACTACAAAATCTAGTTCACAGAAAAGTTGATCCAGTTAATTCATATGACAAAGCAGGAATTTATATGATCCCATTCAGATATAAAAATAACAATAGAACTTATACATACATTGGAATGACAACCAGAAGGCTACAGGAAAGGCTGAAAGAACATATGGCTGATATAGGAAAGGGGAAACCATCTACAGCTTTAGCTCGGTTAAATTTAGAAGCTGATATTGACATCCTTTTTAGTAAAGCAAAGATCATCACACATACAAATCAATTTAACATATGTATTTTGAGAGAGTATATTGAAATTTTAACCAGAGGCAGAAACACTTGTAATGATACATTGTCCTGTCATATACCGAGCATTTGGTTTGGTCTACTTGGTGTCAATGGAATCTTTGGATTGGAATGATCAATGTAGCTGCTTGAACTCATCCGTCCCCCTCCCTCCCCCCCCCTTTTTACAGTTTTTGGAATTGCCCAGCGTTATTTATACCAGTATGCATTCTGAAGGTCTTATTCTAATTTTTCACCCCATTGATGATGACCAGGGCTTGGTCGAAAGCGCTCGGGAAGTTTTTTACCATCTGATTATTGGTTTTAATGTTTTAAAACCTGTTAATTGTATTTTTAGCACCTATTTTAGAAATAAAACTGAGAATCATTTTAATGTATTCATGTTTTAACTTAAAGTAATAAGGAGAATGTGTCGTTTCTCTTACATATAGTTTTCTATATATATTTAATTAGAAAATAATTAATTTATGAAAATTTTTGTACGAATAAGTTTATAAGGAATAATAATTTTAAGGGGCGATTTAATAAACTCTTTTGATGTTTCAAATAATTGTAAGCCTTTAAAAATGTATTCAATAACAGCTTTTTAAAATATATATATATATATAAGCTATTTTTGATTTTTTTTTGTTTTTGTTTATTACTGTTAGAATTTCATATGAAATACATGAAATATACATATCTTATCAAAACTCAAATTCAAACAAAATTAAGAAAGAGAAAAAAAAATGTCGGCTAAGACTAAAAATTCCAAATTCGGACCGATGCACAGTGGGGCAAAATCCCAAAAAGCTGGCCAAAAGTCGAAAAATAAAGTTACTATTTAGGAAATTTTGACTATACAGATGGCTAGAATAATGTTTGGAGGGTCAGAATCTATATTTATAAAAATGTTTTCGTTTTGCTTTGGCAACCTGTATCATTTCAAAAGTGACGGTTGTAGGATTATCATCTGAGGCGAACAAAAAGAGCAAAACAAAGGTTCTTCTAATTACATGCTACATTTTTCCATATCATCCGATTTTAATGCTTTAAAATGGATTCACACGATGATAGTGTGTACTTCTTTTGCCCACGTTACAAAAATTATGTTAAGTACATAAAATTTAATAATTTCATGATTATTTTCGATAATTTTTTTTCAAAAGTTGTATTTTTTTGCTTCAAACATCAAAAAGTTTATAAGTTCCACGGTGTTCCGCAACGATATATAATGGAAACAATAGCCTGATCTATTATCTAATAAATCATGAAAAATTAGCTGCCATTCTGCATTTTGTGCAGGTTTTTGTAATCACAAGTAAAAATATCATTTTTTTAGTCGCTTCAAAAGCTATGACTTTTATTACTTTTCACAGTAATTTAGCTGGCAAACATTTTTGAAATTTTTAGATTATGCAGTTTTGTGATAGATTATGTTTTATATTACAAATAAGTATTATCATCATAAGCATAAAGGAATTTGATAAGCAAGATTAGTAACAAAAAAAATGAAAAGAATTCTCTATCATCGATACAATAGAAATACATTTTCTTACCTTTATAGCTAATCATTTTGTGTATTCTATCGTAATTAGAAGAATTATCTTGTCAATTGCAATCTTTGCTAGATCATACTGCAGCACGTATTTTATTAATGCAAACGGAAATTATTAAGAATCTGACTTCCGAGAACATTAGCATCTGAATTTTATTTTCAAGTGGGGATGTGATAGTACATCTGGTCAAAGTACTTTTAAACAAAACTTTTGCGTAGATGATGGTAGAAATTATTTTCAAATAGCTTTTTCACTTATCTAGCGCCACTAGAACTTAAGTGTTGCAAATTATTGAGAAATCGTTATCTGGAAAAATTCGAGATCTTCATCTCGTAGATTTTTTAGGCTCATCAGAATCCATTTTTTGCACGAAAATACGGAAGCTACTGTCAGTGAAATGGATTATATTACAGATCAGAAGAGTAAACTTATTCCTTTTAAAACAATCTTTGATAGAAAATAAGTAGGCGTTAATTACAAACTATCTTTAACGATGGTTGATTGCTAAATTTTTATTGTCATTAGTAGTAATTTGACATCTCAACGTATATCAGGCAACTTACCAGTTTAATAATCTTGATGACATTTTCAAACTAAAAGTGAATAAAAATCATTTACAATTCGTGATGTCCATGTCACATGCGCCTGTATAAGATCTTTTGAGTGTAGTTTGCATTTGGCATACAAGCGGAATATAAAGTGTGCACTCCTGACGAGAAGAAAAAAATTAAAATTGCAAAACAAAATTTATAAAAAAGATTTCGTTTACAATTAGGACTTCTCGTCGATAAATCAAAGCTCGGATTTGAAAGCACAAATGATTACAATACAGTTCGTCTATTCTTTGAAAACGTAACTATTTCTGCTTTCATAAGGAGCGTAGACGAAGATTTTATCAAATGATTCCACGTCATATTACAAGTAATTTCTTAACATTCATTTGGCAATTTCGTGGATTATTGCTCACAAACAGCTTGTAAATTTGTCGAGTTGTATTCCTAGTTCTATATGCCAAATTCAGTGCACAAACTACTTATTCATGGCACAGAAATAATAGCATCCTCATTACTGCCTGTTGGGCAAATGTCGGGAGACGCTCAAGAATCGTGCAACAAATTGATCAAAAGGTATAGAGAAGATTTCTCCCTAAAATGCAGTAGGACTTAAACAATGGAAGATTTTTTTGCGGGTTTTTAAGTTATCAGATCCCTTCATTTCAAGCTTAAGTAAATTACCATCGAAGAAACTAATATCCTTGACCCTAGAAGTACAGAAACTTCTGTAAAATATTTCGACACCCCCCCCCCCCTTCTGAAAAGTCTACTTAGTATACTACAGATGATTCAGAAGATGAATTTTAGAATATCCTTTCGTTTTATTTTAATAATATATAGAAATTAAACCTTGTAGTAATTTATTTTTCATTAATGTACTTAATTATATTTCATAAATAAATATTCATCGTTTAATTTCGATTAAAAACATCTTAGTTCCTTGAAAACACCTTGTAACGTCTAGCATCGAAACTTTTTAATTTCGATACTCGAAATATTTTACTTAAATCTAATTGTTTTTATTTTTAATTCACCATTTTTTTAATTTAATTTTTGAATCGTACTTAGCATCCTCAAAAGTACCTGTATACACGAAATTTCATAGAAATTGAATAACTTTCAAAGCATTTTAATTTTAAGTCCGCCATATTGGATCCGCCATTTTGTATTTTACAATTTTAATTTTAGAATCGAGATCAGCATCCTAAAAAACAACTGTGTTTGAAATTTCCTGGCATTTGATAAAATTTCTCATATTTTGGCCAGATTTCGGGATTTTGTCCCACTGTGCGATGTTGGCAAATCTAATCAGGACACTATCTGAAATCACATATCGGTCCTGCGTCACTTGCCGGTATAACTCGCTTGCCGATATATAACCATAAGGGTACCGATTACGGTAACCGGCAGCCGAAAAAGCAGATTCTTATGTTTCAGTTGCCGATATGCTGCCGACACTTAACCCACACTGCCGGCTGCGGTCCGATCGTGTACCGAAAGGTATGTGTTTGCTGGGTTTTTTAATCTCTGAAATCTTCCGATTACATAATATAATTTTTTTTTTACATTTTTGTGGTGTAAAAAAATAGCAATATTTGGCAGCTCTGTCCAGAGCATTTGGATCCCCGATTTACGCGCTACAACTGGCAACACTAGCAATAACGGTCATTATTTACCCTTTTTCCTTAACCCTACAGGAAATTTTACTCAAGTTTTACAAAAAATATATTCATGTTTATTTCAAACTGTTTAACTTATTATTGTGTGATTTATATATTTAGATTATTTTAAATAAATTTGTGGTTTGAGTGAAAATTTCGAATGTACCCAGGGCTTGCACAGTTCCTAAAATTTTCGCACTTTGCTACCAGTATTTTAAATAAGAATTCTTCGTGGTAAATTCTTTTAACATTTATAATAGATTCATACAACAAAGATTATCATTTTAATTTAGTGGTAGCAAAGAGCAAAAATTTTAGGAACGCTGCGAGCCCTGTAGTACCTGTCCGGTCGATAGGACCGCTACCATCGAAATACTCAAGGCCAGAGGACACGAGTGTTACGTCATCACCAATCGACCGAGGCTAACGAAAAAGACAGGCTTCCGCGGTGCATTCACATATCTTTTTCACATCCTATAAAATATTAATAACTATTTGAACTTACTGGTGAGATTTCGGAATCCCTAAATAAAAAATCACCCAGATGCGGAATGCCACGGTGTTGCCGCATCTGGCTGATATTTTATTGGGGAGGAGGAGATTCCAAAATCTCACCAGTAAGTTTAAATAGTTATTATTGTTTTATAAGATGATAGCTATTTCACAAATAAAATAAAAGAAAATTGCTATTTAAAATTTTACGGTGTGAATTCCAACACTAGTGAGAAGTCGGTCGATCAGTGATGACGACACACGCGTGTCCTATGATCTTGAGTATATCGATGGCAGAGATAGGACGCGTCTGGTGGGCAGAGTGTTAAGTTAAAAATTTAATAGAGAAATTTATCTTATTCAAATACGTAGCCTGCGATTAAATAAGGAAAAAAATATGTATCAAATATCAGTGGTAACAAAAAAGTATAAAGGTGGCCAGCTGTTGTATACCATAATTTTTGAATGATTAAAAAAATATACATAAAATAATAAATCAGAAATGTCTTTGTTTTATTATATCTTTCATTATGAGTAGTTATTTAAGCTGATTGGCATTATCATAATGTTAGCTAAGAAATTACAAAAACAAATAAATTACTAAATTTACTTATCTCTTATTAACCCTTTGCTGCAGTGTTTTCCAGTTGACTTCATTAAAAATTTTGAGATTGCTTGATTACCACAACATTTTTACAGTAGAAATTTTAGTCTTATTTAATGTCAGATAAATAGTGCAAACAGGCGAATTATACTATTCTAAAAACGTTTTGTTAATTAAGCAATACATCCCATCAACCATTTTTTGGAAACAAAATTATCTGTGTCATACACATATAGTAGAATATTTCCAAGAGAAATCCATAGTATAGAAATTATTTTTTTAATTGTGCTAAGATTGAATATAAAAATGCTCTCTAGTCATTAAAAGGTTAAATAAAAATTGTAATGTTATAGAATACACGTTTTTTGGAAGGGTTAGACGCATTTTAAATAATCATAACCTTAAAATTAATTAAGGAAATGCACCAGTTTTCTTTACAAAGCACTCGGCATTTGTTCTTTGTTTCTTAGATGTAAGGGTTTCACAGATGAAACGCGGATGTATACAAATAGCAGTAAGGCAGAGAAACACAGATGAAACCTTCAGCTGATGCCCGGTAAAATATCGTAGATGTATCATTCCTTTTTTCGATGACCAGTTAGTTTTCATAGGCTTTGTTTTGGAATCTACTATATCGAATCCTTATTGAGCTATCTCGATAGAAGAACGGCTAAAATACATGAAATGTAGTCAAAATCATGTGAAAAAAGGAAATTGGCTTTTTAATAAAAGCTAAGCATATTAAAACTAACTGATCACCGAAAACATTGGACAGAGGTTTTACTATTTGGGCATTCGAAAAGTCGTTTTAGTTTGGAAAAATTAATTCGTGCCGGAAAATTCTATCACTCAATTATTAGATATTAATTCCGATATCTAATGTCCGATAATTAATGGGCAGTGTTTTCCGATACGAATTGATTTTCCCAAACGGAAACGACTTTCCGAATATGTACCCGATATATTTTCACCGTGTAGAGCTTCTGTGCATCGTCTGAAGATCACGAAAGCAAAAAAGTTACATCTAAAATATCACCAGGAATTATTTGCATAGAAAACCAATGCGTTTCCTCAATTATATTCCGAGTTAGCATTTTTTTAAATGTGCCCAAACTTTTCCAATGACCATGTAGCTTTTCAAAAGTTCATACAAAAACTACACATAATTAGTCAGATAAAACTGTTTCACTTCAAAACAAAATGAAAATTATATCTTCTCAATAAAACAAAACATATCTATTTAGTAAAAAGACACACTAACAAGTATTTGAATTGTAACTAAAATATTTAAAAAATACTCTTTATTTGCTACGCGTCAATGTTTGAACTCAGCAATTAATAAATAACAATAAGAAACATACTTTTTTATAACAAGTTTATTCTGAAAAATAATGAGACAACTTTAACCAATGACATTTTCTTTTATTTTAAAAAGCACTTTTTTGTGTCCAGTAAAAAAGTGCCTTTCTTATCCTCAACCCTCTATTTTTTTCTTCATAAGTTTCTTTAAAGTTTATTTATTTTTTCATAGGTCGTAATTATTCGTTAAAATCATAAAACAGCAAGAAAAAATGCGAAGTTTTTTATACCTTAGCATGTAAGTCGTTAAAAAATAATTATATGTAATAGTGAGACACTTAAAAAGGAAACACGAGATATATTTTTTAAGCAGCAAATTTTCATACATGCGAATTTTATATTTTGTTCCATATTTATCTCAGTTTCCCCATTTCTTTTTTATTGCTGACATTTTTTTTAAATATGTTACGCACTTGTAAAACATTTAAAATTATTTTAAAAACATTTCTTTTTCTAAAGAGAATGAATGACACATTGCTGACGTAGAATAAATTCGCATGCTGTCGTAGATAATTATCATCCTATAAACAGGGCTCTCAGTGGTCCGTTTTTTGAAAACCAATATTTTTTTAGAGAAAATTTCGTGGCAGAGTTTTACAGCAATAGAAATGAAAAAGACTCTCGGGTCAAGTTTCGACAAAAATTAAAAGAAAATTTTTCTTTAAAAAAATGTGTTGTTCAAAAAACGGAGCTAGTGGGAGCGTTGTATAAGATTAACCGTACAAAATGTATAGTATTGCCTTTTGGCAACACTTTACATTTGATTTTATACGTTGTACAGATTATAATGTAGCATTTGACACATTATGTTTCTCCTAAATTTTGGTTAAAAGCTGACCTGTAACGTTTTATATATTTTCTTTTTCAATATACAGTTATTACATACTAATTTTAGGAGGGAGGGGATGAGTGATTAAACAAACCATGCACCAGAGGTTTAACACACCTGGGAGCACTGTTGCAAGTGGGCTACTTTTTTAAATTCAGATTTCTTGACTGGCACCACTTATTTGAAGTTGTAAATTTCGCCTTATTTAATGACATGTTAATTAAGGCAAAAACAAGGGTAATTTAGAAATTTCAAAAAGTGGTGCCAATCAAGAAATCTGGATTTAAAAAATGTAGCCCACTGCCAGCACAGCCTGGAAGATTTATTCAAGTTTTATAAAAATATCTTACATCAGAATTATAATTAAATTTTCATTCGGAATGTTGTACTTAATAAACGCTAATAAATAAGTAACTGACGGGCTGAGGTGCCGTTGTCTATTTTTCGCGCCCGTGATATGGCCGGGCTGAAGGTTTAAAACAAGAAAAACTTCTGGAACATAAAACAAATTTAACTGCAATTTCCACATGAAGTCTTCGAAAATTCGCCTACGAGTTTGATTTGTATTATCCAGGGTTGTCAGTTTGGCCTCCAAATTTAATCTGAAATTTGAAATTTACACCATATATTTCGAAACAAAAAAAATCCACTTTACGCGATCGCTAAATATCTCTTGTTAACTAAAGAATAAAATAATATTATTTATTTCTGTTACAAACTCTAAATTTCTGAATAAAAATATAGGCCAAACTGGACACCCCAGTATGACCTATTTTAAAGCAAATTATGGATTCTGATGAATCAAGCATTTTTGATGAAGATATGGTTTTAAATGATAGTCAATATTTTATATATAAATATTATTTGTAAACATTTGTAAAGTAGTAAACATTTTTTAAATAATGATTCTATTAGTATTAATTTGTATTGTGTAAAACAAACATTAACACTAGAAAGACGGGGAATTTTACTCAAATTTTGAAAAAAATATTTCACACCAGAATTTTTATTTTAAATTATTAACTTATTTAATTAACTAGTTTTATTCTTTGTATCTTTTAAACTAGTTTTATAAAGAAATTTCTGGTTCGAACCGAATATATATTCATTTGGTAGCGGTCAAAATGACCGCTCGCCGTCTTTCTAGTGTTAAGGTGCAAAATTCCCGCATGATGCCTCTTCGGCATTGAATTTATTACATAGCATCTTTTTTTCGCCTCAAGCATACCACTAATTGAGTATTTTATTTAGAAATCTTATAATTGCTAAATTTTTGCAATAAAAAATAGGTAGGGATAGACAGGGGCTAGTTGGCCCCCATTTTCTTCTAATAATTTTTTTAAAATTACAATTCAGCATTTCAAATTTCGTTTTATGTTACCTCTATCACTGTACTTTCAGGAAGCAGTCAAAATAGTAAAATTTGAAAATATTAACTATAAGCTTACAAGCTGAAATAGACATCAAGTCACTTGGGCCAACCTGCCCCGATTGCGGGGTAAGTTGGCTCACGTCACTTTCTAATGTTCTGATACAGTAGAAGTTTAAGAAATGATAAAAATTTTACCAAATCTTAATTTTTATTTCTTGCGAACGAAAACACAATATAGCCTCTTAAATTAAAATAAAAATTTTATGTATTAAAACTGTGAGTTATTCAAATTATTAACTTCGACGAAAAATTGCTTTCAAAATTGATTTTATTTTCTCATAAAAAATGTCTTTAATACATTACAGAATAGTGATAAATTTTAATAAAGGAATGCTAGGTGTAAAACACCGTAAATCTTGGAGTACAGCAATTTAAGAAACCATTCATCCTTAATTAGGTAATTTATTATAAATACCAGATGATAAATAAATTGTATAAATGCCTCTGTCCATCTGTTAATTGCAATAATTCTTTTCTTTCGTATATTATGTATTCGTATTTCGTATAATACGTCATTCCCTTCAAATTTCTGTCAGTAAAATGTTATATTGCTTCTTGATGCTTTGGGTTATGCCAGCTTCTTTGAAATAATGATAATTTTCGTTTATGTAAAACTTTAATTCCTAATCAAGTATATAAAAACCCAGTTTGGTTATCATGAAATATATATATTATTTATTACATTCGTGATTTATTACTGGTATAATGAGATTTATATAATCTAATAAGTTAGGATATAACAATGTACTTGTTATAATTATGTTGGATGATATCATTTTTTTAATATTTTTTGTTTGAACTGCTGATCTTTATTAAGGATTCAGGAAGTGTAGTTCTATTCTGTCTGTAGAAGGGACAACATGTCTCTTAAAGGAAAATATATTTTTTGATAATAAAAAAATTTTTCCTGAAACTGCCTTTTATGGATTATGAAGACAGAAAGGATTATTTAGTTTCATCGAGCAACTACCCAGGTAAGAGGTTTTCACTTTATAAAATGTGATGTTATTAAAGAATTATTTGTGGCAAACTCTTCTCTGGACGGGGGAACAAGCGAATTTTATTAATAATTGAGAAGTATCAGAGTCGGGTAGATTTTGATTGTTAGATTTCTTACTTTTAGCGGTAGTATGTAACACTAAGAGGCCAAACTTTTAGGTAGATTTCATAAGAAATACTACCTATTGCATTCTCCCATATGTTGGAATTTTTGAAAAACTTTTGCAGATTTACGCCGATTATGACCCATAGAGCCCAAAGCCAACCACAGTGATATATATATATCACTTTTCTATGGACACGATAACATATCCAATCAGTTTAAAGTTTTCAAAACTACGAAAAAAAAACTAGGTTTTCTAAGAAAAGGGCCAAAAAATTAAGCCTGACAGATTTTTGATATAATTAAAAATGGCTTCAAGGAGTGCAAGAAATAGGGGGTTTAGGAAAAAAAAATCATAACTTCGTCAATTCACAGGATATCAAATTCACTTAAATTTATCATAAATCCTCTTAGTATTATCTACAACTTTTGTATTGACAAGTTTTTGATAGAAACAACTCTTAAAGCAAAAAAAAAAAAAGTGGGTTGATGAAGAAAATAAATTCATAGCTTCGTCAATTCACAAGATATCAAATCCGTTAAATTTATTATCCATCTTTTTAATGTTGTCTACAACTTTTATATTGACAAGTTTTTGATAGGAACAACTATTGAGCAAAAAGAAATAAAAAACAAAAGAAGGTGCGTGTGTGTGTGTGTGGGGGGGTTGTATCATAAAAAAAGTCACATTTTCCTTAATCCATTAAATTATTGGTGAAATTAGTACTTAACTTCGAAATCTACCTGCGCCTGTAGTCCAAGCCAACAGAGAACATTCTATAATTTTGAAAGTTATAACTGTTTTTGCACAACAGAAGCAGCTGATTTAATTTGGGGAGGAGGCAAACAACATTATAACTTCATTTTTTAAAAAGAGTGACTGAAATAACCAGGAATTCAATTAATAAAATACTTCCTTATTATTAATTAATAATAAATTAATTAAAATAATAATAAATGTTTATTAAAATAATTCATTAAAACTATCAAAATTCCAATACCCCAGAGTCAAATTCCTATTGGGCATGTTGGCGCAGCGGGCCAACATATCCCGTGCCAAATGGGCCAACTAAACACGTTTCGCCTTTTTTGTTTTTCTTGACTGTAATGAATTATTCTGAAAGTATTTCAATAAAAAAACAGGCTCTGCAAAAACTACGAACAATTATTTTTCTGAATTATTATACAGGGTGTTCCGTTAAAGGGGTCCAATATTAATAGGGGTAATAGAGGAGATCACACGGAGCATAAATCAGTATATATGCCTGGCCGGATCTCAATAATTTTCAAGTTACAGCAAATAGAATGAAAAATCGGAAATTTGTAAAAAAACCCTCATTGCTAAACTATCGATAATGCTACATAAAAACGAAGCGCATATTTAGAAAGAGCAGAAAAAAAATCCTACGAAATGACATAAGTTGTTTTAGAATATTGAGAATTAATGGCGAGTTACAAGCTCTGAAACAGTGAAAAAATACAAAATCAAATATTTAGCAAAATAGTTAATCGTTAATTCCAAAAATGCAACTCTACCTACATCAAGGAAAATGTTATAAAATTTGGTCCATTCCGAAAGATTTCGAAGAAGCTGACAATAAACCATATCAGTTTAATTGTATGGGAGAAATCAAGCAGTTCCCTAGTTACAACTCTGTACTGTTGCACGCTCGGAAAGGGCGAAACTCCGCCCATGACGATTGTAAACACCCCGTTTTAATATCTTTCAATTATACATTTCTGATCAACCTCTATCAATACCCTTTCATTATTTAGTCTGGTCAAGTGAATGACATGAATGTGCAGCTCTCGCCTTGTCTTAACCCTAGATCTACCGGGAATTTTATTCAAGTTTTAATAAAACGTTCTACACCAGAATTTTTATTTAAAACTATTTAACTTATTTATTTACCTTATTTTTGTCTGGTTTATATACTTAGTTTATTTTAAAGAAATTTCTGGTTTGAATGAATATTTTGTATGTACCTGTCGGGTCCAATGGACCCGTCTGGTAGACGGAGGGTTAAAGCAAACTCCGTGACTGCTGCGTTTCCTCCATGAACTTTCAGGATGATGAAGAAGAAGTACTTTTTATGCAAAATTTCTATGTGTATAGGAAGAAAAGTGTAATAAAACAGCAGTCATCAGTGGGCGTATGTTAAAGGGAGGCTGTTGTAAGTGGGATTGTAGTAAGTTGATGTATAATAATTATGCCGGAATACTCTAACGAAGAATATGCGGACATGCATCTGATGTACGGGCAAGCTCATGGAAATGCATGTCTAGCACAGCGCATGTACCGTGAGCAATATCCAAGGAGACGTTGCCCAAGTTCGAAACTCTTCATAAAAATCGATAGACGATTACGGGAGACTGGATCGTTTAATACAGCAAGCATTGATGCAGGGAAAACTCGACATGTACGAACACCTGCAATGGAAGAAGATGTACTGAATATTTTTAAAGATAACCCCTCCACGAGTACACGAGCTGCTGCGTCTGAAGTCGGTGTTTCTCACCAAAGTGTGTGGCGTGTTCTGCGTGCAGAAAACATGCACCCCTTTCATGTGCAGCGGGTACAACTGTTATCAGTAACAGATTGTGCTCAGCGGACAGAATTCGTACGCTGGTTGCTTAATGTAACAGAAAATAATCCACAATTTCTGGAAAATATTTTATTTACTGATGAAGCAACATTTACGAGAGAGGGCGTGGTAAACACGCACAATATGCACACATGGTCATATACATATCCGCACACTGTTTTCCCGTCGAACGCACAACAAAAGTTCAGTGTGAACATATGGGCAGGTGTCCTCGGCGATTATCTCATAGGACCATATTTACTCCCAGATGTATTCAATGGCAGTACGTACTTGGTTTTCCTACGGGATATCTTACCGCAGTTACTGCAAAATGTGCCAGCAACATTGCGCCACAATATGTGGTTTATGCACGATGGCGCACCGGCACATTTTTTCATAGGTGTTCGCAATCACCTCAATTCAACATATCCTGGGAAATGGATTGGACGCAGTGGACCTGTTGCTTGGCCTGCACGCTCTCCAGACCTCAATCCGTTAGACTTTTTTGTTTGGGGACACCTTAAATCGCTGGTGTATGAAACGCCTGTGGATACACCGGAGGATTTACTAGCGCGAATCGTTGTGGCTGCAGGAGACATTCCCAACTCCGTCGGAGTTTTTCGGCGTGTTCGCCAATCTTTACGACGTCGCTGTCGGCTGTGCGATTCTGTTAATGGGCGCAACTTCGAACACCTATTATAATAATGTCCGTTCGTCTGCCTTCCGACATTGAACTGTGCAGCGCAGGCCAGAAGACTATGCTTCACATATGTCATAAAGTACGTGGAATGTAATTCTTTATTTGTCATTTTTCTTTTATTTTCAACACTTTTTGGCACAGTATTTTGTAAGTCACAGACTGTGGTGTACTCAAATTGTAAATTACAAAGTTTGTATGAATTAATTTAAAATTTAGTGTCTATTTTAAATTTATAATTAATAAAATTATTATGCTATTTGTTATTATTATTTCCTATCATAAATTATGATGCACATATACATACAATAATTGTCCATGTAAAACATGTACTGAAACTTCTTGCATAGTTACAAATCGCAATATTTTTAATTATTTCCGAATTTTCACCACCAGTTTAATTTTAAAGAATTTAACTTAAGCTTTATATCAATAAAAGACCACTTTAAAATGTAGACTATTATTGTAAAGTTATTTTGGTTCATTCAACTCTTGAATAATTAAAAATGTTGCATCTCAGAAGAAGCATGATCGAAAATGTATAGTTGAGAGTAATTAAAAAGGCGGTGTTTCCAATCGTGATGGGCGGAGTTTAACCTTTGCTAGTGTCAAAGAAAGCGGAGTTGTAACTAAGAAACTGATTAATTTCTCTCACACAATTAAACCGATATGGTTCATTGTAAGCTTTTTCGAAAGTTTTCGGAATGGACCAAATTTTACTACATTTTCCTTGTTGTAGCTAGAGTTGTCTTTTTGGAATTAACGATTAACTATTTTGATGTATATTGGATTTCGTACTTTTTTCACTGTTTCAGGGCTTGTAACTCGTCAATAAATATTGCTATTTTAATACAATTGATGTCATTTTGTAGGTTTGTTTCTGCTCTTTCTAAATATGTGCTTCGTTTTTATGTAGCATTATCGATAGTTTAGCAATGAGGGTTCTTTTACAATTTTCCGAATTTTCATTCTATTTGCTGTAACTTGAAAACTATTGAGATCCGACCAGGCTTTATATACTTATGCCCCATGTGATCACCTCTATTACCCCTATTAATATTGGACCCCTTTAACGGAACACCCTGTATATCAAATTCTAAAATGTAATCTACAACCAAATTAAAAACAATTATTTATAAGGGAGGAAATTTACTCGCTTTTGCAAAATTTTGAAAATTCTAAATAATTCTTTAACGGACGCTCCGATTTCAATGCTGCTGATGTTGGAGGAGGAAAGTGAAGCAATATATACTTGGCTGGACTGACAAATGCCATCTATCAGAAATTTTTAAAAATATCACACTTAGGAGACATGCCCCTATGGCCAACTAGCCGCGGTCTACTCTACTCTTTTGATGGTTTTAATAAAAATTAACCGATCCATAAGGGGCTAAATGAAACTTATGGCTTTAACCCAGTGTTGCCAGTGGGCTACTTTTTTAAAATTCAGATTTCTTGATTGGTACCAGTTTTTTGACATGGTAAAATTCCCAGTCGTAGTGACTGGAACTAATGCCTTAATTAATATGTCATTAAATTAAGCGAATTTTACGATTTGAAAAAAGTGGTGCCAATCAAGAAATCGGAACACTAAAAAGTACCCCACTGGCAACATTGCTTTAACGCTCTCGCTGCGTAAGTGTTTTATCAAAGTAGCTTCAAAAATTGCGCATTTCATTCCTTCGCGACGAGCGTCTTTTAAGAATTTTTATTCTTTTGTCACCGGTTTTTCAAAACAAAAATTTTCATCTGATTTTATCGGGAAAATGCTCCGATTGGATAAGGCAAAATTCACAATAAGAAGTAACTGGTGAGAATGATCAAGGAAGGTTAATTAGACGAAAAAAATGCATCCCCGATGAAATCTCGGGTTGCGCAAATTTTGCTCGAGAAATTCTCGGACTGTGCAGCGAGAGGGTTAATCCACTAAATGCGATGGGGATATTATTTATAGTAGTTAAATTTTATCTTTAGTCGCACCGGAATTTTGTAATAAAATTTTTGTTCTTAAAATTTACACGAGAAAGATTTTATTATTTTTTAAAATCTCGTAATTTCAGAAGTTCGTAATTTCTGTTTTCACTCATTTTTAGACGAATATGATGTAATTTAGATAACTAAATTTTTGAAATCAAATAGATATAAATGCACAACTATTACATGATATATTATAAAAGGGGTTTAGATATCATATATTTTTTAATTGTTTGCTTACCTCTATTAGTTAAAAAGTATATACAATTTTTATAAACGTTTGATTTAAAAAAAGGTCAAAATCGCAGTTTTCTACCTAGAACTAATAAAAAGATTTTTAAGGTAGAAATTATTTGAAAATGGATTTTAACTTTTCAGGTACCTTCGATTTAAAGTCTTGAGGGGCGTCGTTTGCAGTCTGCAAACAGTTAATTTTTATGCCAAAATTCCAAATGGCACAAGTTTTGTACACTTAAGTTTCGATCACATAATAAGCGTGAGAAAAAGTTTTTTGATAATTTGCAAATAAATTTGTTCGTATATTGCGGTGTGAATTAATTATTTGAACATAATCGGAGCAAAAAATTCTTGTGGCTGAAAGGGTTAAAAAATAAGAAGCGACATTTGCAAGCTGTCGGAAGTTAGCCATTCCGGAAAATTTCGGTATATTTTCATCAATCATGACTTCCCAGATGCCCAAAATTTCTCTCGATCCCAAAATGTTGATTTATAAATAAATATGTATGTATGTGATTTTTGTCAAGCAATAAAAGATTTATTCATCAACCGATTTGGATGTAAATGAGCATGTGTACTAAAAAGTATTTGACAAAAAGTATTAATGCGGGACATACAAAAGACTCGACTGAGTTCATTGGCCAGATTCATCCGCCAAATGGTTTCAAAATGGTGGCCATTTACATATTTAAAATTTAAAAAGATGTTGAAAAAATTAAAAATCCAGAAATTTTACCTTTATATACGTACCCCTTACGCGACTTGCCAGATAAGTGTAGGCTACATTTTTCAGATTGTTTAATCACTTTTTTGAAGTAGAAAATTCCATGGGAGTAATAATATACAAGAAGTGACATATCCTCAAAAGAGTGAAGCTTCAACTGTAACCGCTTCTCCAAGCAGTGTTGCCAGTGGGCTACTTTTTTTTTTTAAATTCAGATTTCTTGATTGGCACCACTTTTTTGAAACTGTAAAATTAACTTTGTTTTTGCCTTAATTAACATGTCATTAAATAAGACGCATTTTACCACTTCAAAATTGATGCCAATCAAGAATCTGATTTTAAAAAAGGTAGCCCATCTGGCAACTCTGTCTCCAAAGGCCGCCGGCGGAAACATAAATTTATATACAATTTTTTCATTTAAAGGCCTTATTAATGCAAAATTTCAGTCGAAAATAATGACAGAATCAGGTTTTCATTTTTACTGTTGTGAATTTACTTTTGTAGTAGTCAGGCCCTGCATTTCCTCCATATTGTGACAACTGGCGAAACAAACTGACACCAGTAAAAAGAAATAGAAGTTTTTACCATATTTGTGAAAAAAAAAAAATCCATGACTAAGACGCTTAAATAAGGCAAATTTTCCTATTTAATTTTACTTGTCGGAAGTTTGCCACGGCGGTATTGAGAAACTGTATATCCGATTTAAAAAAGCAGATCCCATCTTGTGACAACATCCTCAGTTATTTCACTCGCAATCTGTGTTGGCAGTGGGCTACTTTTTTAAAATTCAGAATTCTTGAATGGCACCACTTTTTTGAAACGATAAAATTCCCTTAGTCATTGCCTTAATTAATATTTCATTAAAAAGGCGTATTTTACCATTTCAAAAAAGTGGTGCCAATCAAGAAATCTGTATTAAAAAAAGTAGCCCAACTGGCAACACTGCTCACAACTGGTAGAGGTACACAACTGGTACACTATATGACTCCTCCCCTTTATTCATAACTCCATTAAATATTCACATTATTTACCCCCTTCACGATCGCTTAATATTTGGAAAAACCATAAAAAATGTGCCTATTTCTTTTATTACAGAAATTGAATAATTATAAGGTTTCTAAATATAATATGCAATTAGTTTTTTTTAAGGCAAAAAGTAAAGATGTTATACAACAAATCCATATTTGTAGAAAAGCTATCATGAGAGTATTCTGTGTCTTAATGTTTGTTTTACACCATACAAATTAATGCGAATAAGACCTTTATTTTTCACATCTTAGATATTTATCACCATCACACAAATTTTCACAAATAATATATATAAATTAAATTTAGATTAATAATAATTTTTTTGAATGTTATATATTTTGAAACAGACAATACAAATCCCAGCATTACGATAAGCGCCAAAAGCCAACCCCAAGCGGCAATATTCAAAGACCTCACGCGGAAATGCCAGATAAATTTTTCTGGTTTCAGAAGTTTTTTCCAGCAATTAAATCTCCAGCCAAGAAATATGACGGGCACGAAAAATAACGAACGACACCCCAGCCCGTGATATTGACGGGAGCGAGAATTAAGGGGTTAATGGCAGATAATATGGTGCGAGTATAAAGCCAATTACACTAGAGGGATACTCTCAATTTCTTTCAATTCAATCAAATCTGAATTTTAAAAAAGTAACCTACACTACCCACGAAAGTCACGGGCGCAAGAATTAAAGGTTAAGTACGTCCCTTAAGTACCCGTCCTCGATACACGGTGTCATGAGCAATTTTTTGTGTGTGTGCATCTATATTTAAAAATAGCTGAGATAGAGCGGTATACTAGGCAAAATATCGTCAAACTTGGTGTAATAAATTGGGTAAAATAAATCGTTATAATTGACGCCAAATTGGCCAACTAATTTCTTAACACTAGAACGCCCGGAAGGAGTCGATTCGACCCCATCCATATGATTAAATGTCAACTGGAACCACAAATTCTTTCATAAAATTAGCTAAATTTAAACCACGCAGATTTACGTTAAGTGAATCAGGCAAATACTTTTAAATAAAATTTCTGGTGTCAAATATATTTATGAAACTTGAGTAAAATTTCCGGGCGTTCTAGTGTTAAAATATTCTTTCAAAATTCAAGATTGACGAAAAGTGAGGTTAAATCCTCTATAATCGGATTCCTCGGAATTTAGTTTCATGTGTTTGAGTAAAATTGGTTGGATTTTTAAAAACAAATTATATGGAAGCTTCTTCTTCCCCTCGGTACAGTCCAGAAGAGTTTTTTCCAATACAGGTTTACGCATACCGACTATTGGGAAAACAAAATTCGCTGTTAAAAATTAAAACTGAAAACGGCAACTAAAATAATAAAAATAGTAATAATAATAATCATAACGCTGTGTGTACGTTTTACCTCAATTTTTTAGTAGAATTTCTCGGCTTTTCAAATTTCAGAAAATATTCCAATGTCTTCGATTAACAAGGTGACTATAAAGTCTGCGATTTAACCCCTTGAGGACGAGCGACTGGTATACGTTCCGCGTAAGTTGCTCAGAATCCGTGATTACTCACACTAGTAAATTTTTATTGTACATTTAGCTTTATTTAATCCGAGCATTTTCCCGATTCAATTAGGCAAAAATTTCAGTTTTGAAAAACCGGTGATAAAATATTACAAATTTTGTAAAAGACGCTCGTTAAAAGACGAAGGGGTTAAGTATTAACTAGGATATTTATTACTGTTATTAGTGATTGTAGACTCCTTAGAAATTCAAATTAGTGACGTAACTTGTAATAATAAAAATTGTCAAAATCTAAGATTTACCAAACAGAATACCGCTGAAACAAAATAACTACACATGAACAACTTAAATTACGATTTATCTTTTAAAACACTTAATTAAATTTTATTCCTAATTTTTATTTATTTTATTATTTATTTTTGTTAACCATAAATTTAAAATATGAGAAATGCAACATCCTATTACGGATGCTTTTATTTAATTTTTTATTCTAGTTGACAAAAAGCGAAAATGTATTCAAATCAGCACTAAGAGATAATTTAAACAAATTTAATCGATAAAGGGTACAAGTATGCTTTCAAAGATTTTTTTTTCGAGCCAGATGCATTATTTCGGAGAATAGGAGTTCAAAGAAAAATCGAACTGAATACATTTCCTTTTAAAAACAAATTAGAACTGAGAAATTGCGCAAAAAAAAAGACTTATTTATTTTGGAACTATTGAATTATAATGAATCATTTTATACAAGAGAAATTAGTTGATTGTAGCATACAAAGAGAAGGGGGAAAAATCTGTTTATTGTTTCTTCAGAGTTCATTTGACGTTGTTATCATTTGTGAAAAAAAAAAAAAAAAGATGCATTATACGTGTGAAGGGAAATTTTTAGATTTTTCTTAGTTTTTACATATTTTAGCTAATTAGGAAACGAAATCATGTTACGACTGATTGGTATTTTTTTAAACAAAAGATAAAAAAGAAAAATTTTTGAAAAGAAGTACTTCAGATAATAAATATATTATTGCTCTCTTACGTTTCGTTCGATATTGCTGTGCTGCTTGCACAAAAAAAGTAAAAAAGAAAGAAATGAAGAAAACATAATGCGTAAAATTAAGTCATTAGTTATTGATTTAATACTCACATATATTATATAATTACAGAGTCAAATTATGTTTTTCTGTTTGCGGAGGGAATATTTGAATGAAATTTATTATTTTAATTTGTCAAAATCTCTCTTAATATGAAGATATAAAACGCACAACAATGAATGGGGTATCATACAAAAGAATTTTCAAAAAGAATTGGTTAACGTGGGCTCAAATTTCGTTAAAACGAGTTGTTTCATTAACACGTTCACGCCGGCGCGGTGGGTCACACTCGACTGTCTCAAAGCTGGTAAGTTTCCGGCCTTTTGCACACTAGTATTTTAATACAGAAAATGTTGTTTTATTTAATTAGAACAATTGGGAGATTCAAAGGAACAACATTTTCTCTAAAATAACAGTGGTGTGCAAAAAGTCGGAGACTTGACAACTCTGAGGCAGTCGAGTGTGACCCACCGCGCCGGCGTGAACGTGTTAAAAATTCCAATTAAGAGTTAATGAAAAAAGTGTTAGCACATATTAAAATTGCAATACGAAAGTCTCGCATAGGGGAAGAGAAATTAATAATAAAAGCATTTTTTAATTCAATTTTTTTACAGTTCAGAAATACGGGAAACCAGCTATGAAAAAAGTATTTCAAACAACTCGACTATGGCTGCAGAAAAACCAGAATGTTTATAGAATATTCATCACCTTTTTAATAGGACATTTGGAACTAAGTTTCTGCGATTAATCAAGGCAAATCTCAATCTATTTTTTTTTATTCCGGGGTTTGTGGCTGAGATGTTGGAAACCCCTGATATAACACAATTATTACTCCATACACTTAAATTCCTTTAAATAACATCACAAAAATTATAACAAAAAGGACCTCATAAATCATAAGAATATAAAATAAAGGATAGTGTTATCGTTTATTATCTCAAATTAATTTACCAAAATTCTGTCACATTTTAACCCTCTGTCTACCAGAAGGGTCCAATGGACCCGACATGTACATTCAAAATATTTATTCAAACCAGAAATTTCTTCAAAACAAACTAAATGTATAAATCAGACAATAATAAGTTAAATAAACAAATTAAATAGTTTTAAGTAAAAATTCTGGTGTGGAATGTTTTTATAAAACTTGAGTAAAATTTCCGGTAGTTCTAGGGTTAATGCTATAAAAATATATTTAAATGCAAGTATTGATAATGGAGTTATGAATAAAGAGGAGGAAACATATAGTGTACTGTCTACCAGTTGCGAGTGAAGTAAACGAGGAGGTTGTCACAAGATGGCGGATGCTTTTTTTTTTTATCGAATCTTCAGTTTCAGATTACCGCCAGGACAAATCATCCCACCAGTAAAATTGAATAGAAAATTTCGTCTTATTTATGCATCTTTTTCATGGAAATTTTCCTCAAAAAGTTCGTAAAAATTTCTATTTATTTTTACTGGTGTGAGTATACCTTGTAAAACTGTCAAATTGTTTCCCTGGTTGTCACAATATGGCGGAAAATCTGTTTCTACCATTATTTATAACTGAAATTTTGTAATAATAAGGTGTTTAAATAAGTGGAAGATTTCTATATAAATCCACTGGTGGAAGTTTCCACCGGCGGTAACCAACGTCTGCGATAGCGGTTACAGTTGAAGCTTCACTATTTTAAGGATGTGTCAGTTCCTCTTTTTTAATAGTTCCATGGCACTGATAGCGGTAAAACATAACGTATAAAACAAACTAGTCGGATGTGCCGATCCCAGAATTTTCTTCTCTCTCGTACATGTTAATAATTCGCAATTCGCTATCACAGTGCCAAAATTAGGTGACAGTCTATGCCCATCATGAGGATTTTAAAGGTATATAGGTTCGTTGAATTGGATGCAATTAACCCGGCAGGACGGGCGCGGGGTGTTTTGACACCCCACGCTCGAAAATATTCGTCTGCTGTCGTTGAGTGCTTTTAATTTATTGTTTATTAATTTTTTTAATTAACTATAATTTAACATTTCAGTTATCATTTTTCACGAGAAAGAGTTTAATTATCATGAATTTCACTAACAGACAGAATTCTAAAGTATTTTTTCGTATTTATGTCATTTGGGGTGTGCTGACACCCCATGCCCGTTCTCGTGTTACTTTTCGTGGCGCCCGTCCTCGCGGGTTAACAAGGAGATATGTATCGCATTGTTTCATACAAATCATTGAATTTCGGAATCCCACCCCGTTAGATGCCCGCAAACAGAATTTCCATTCCAAAGAGTATAAAATCAACACCTTTTGTTCAATATACACCCAAGTCTAATAAGGATCTATTTACGTGAAAATGTAATAGAATATTACGTTTAATTAAATTGCGTCCATTAGTTTTTGAGATATAGCTTTTGCAAAAATCATGAAAAATTAAGCATAGCAGCGCCACCTGTTTTGCGGTTTACACCAAAATTTAATCAGTAACAGCTCATGTCAACGTCTAACTGAATCTGAAGTTTGATGAAAATCCGTAAGTTAGTTCTTGAAATAGAGCTATTGCGGACATCGTACAAAATGCACCACAGCAGCGCCACCTATTCGGCGACATACACCAAAACTAATCAGCACCCGTTTAAACCAAGGTCTAATTGAATGAAAAGTTTTGTGAAATTTCGTGAATCACGAATTCAATACTTTCTTCTTGTAAAGATAGAAGAAAGTAAAAATAATGAACAGAAAGAAATAATAACTGCAAACCGGAGTCGAATAAACAATACTTTCAATCATACCATTCGTAACAAATATTTTATTTATTATCAAGACAAAATAATCTGTAATATTTCAATCGGAAATGTTTCAGATCCAATAAAAACACTTCTAATATTTTTTTATTTGATCATACGGTATTTACAAAACTGAAGTTTGTTTCAATCACGGCATTTCCGTAAACATTTTATTTGATAAACAAAATGTACAGAGATAATTTCATTAAAGAAAACGAGTAGAAGTAGCTTGAAGAGTGAAAAACTCAAACAAAGAGCATTTCTAAGACGAGTGCCTTAATTAAATTTTCTCGTTTTAGTATTTTCGCTGTTTTGATCAAATTATCGTTATGGTGTTAATCTTACAGAAGAAAAGAAGAGACTAAAATCAGTGATGATTGTTTCTTTTGTTTAGTTCACAGAATAGCTAGGAAAGTAAATATTGTTTAAAGTTTTCCGTCAATCTATCTGTAAGGAACATGAACTTCAAAACATTTTAACTGTATACAAAAAAAACATAAGAAAATACATTTTTTTATGTTATTTTTTTAAAAATAACGTTTACAAAATCAATGGAGTTGTGAATAAAGAAGAGGAGGCATATAGTGTACAGTCTACCAGTTGCGAGTGAAGTAACTGAGGAGGTTGTCACAAGATGGCGGCTGATTTTTTAAAAATCGGATCTTCAGTTTCTGATTACCGCCAGGACAAACATCCCACCAGTAAAATTCAATAGAAAATTGCGTCTTTTTTATGGAAATGTTTCTCAAAAATGTCGTATAAATTTCTATTTGCTTTTACTGGTGTCAGTATACCTTGCAAAAATGTCAGTTTGTTACCCTGGTTGTCACAATATGGCGGAAACGCAAGACCTAACTACCGCCAAAGTAAACTCCTACCAGTAAAAATGAAAATCTGTTTCTACCATTGTTTTTGACTGAAATTTTGTAATAATAAGGCGTTTAAATAATTTGAAGATCTCTATATAAATCTACTGGTGGAAGTTTCGACCGGCGGTAAACAACGTCTGTGATAGAGGTTACAGTTTAAGTTTTACTATTTTAAGGATTTGTCAGCTCCTCTTTATTAATAGTTCCATGACAAAACCTTCAATCAAGGTTTCGGAAAAAATAAAATTAATTTTTTAATACCAGCATTTATTTAAAGGAAAAGTCGACCTATTTAATTACAGATTTTTTGCGATTAAATCAGGAGAATAATACTGCACAGAAATAGTGATACACAAAATAAGATTTTAGTATTTCTCTATCAAACCTTTTTTCAACTAAAAACAAAATGCAAAATTGGTTTAAATAAATAAAAAAAAATCTTTTATTCAATCATATAAATGTTTATAAATTCGAAATTACAGTTAATATTTCAATTTTGAAAGTTTACGTTAAACGTATTTATCTTACATTGATTTGTCAGTTTAATGTTTAACAATTTTACAGATTCACCGAAGGTACTAAATTACGCAATGAAGGCCCATACATGATATTCTAAGAACATGTAATTGAAATAATAAGTTTAAGATAAAATATGTAATGCTTTCGGTAATGTCATTGTATAGAGTAAAGCGGGTTGAAAGTATAAAATGAATGCATCCAGTAAATTTGTGAAAATATGTAGATACAGTTATAAAAGGTGTGTCTACACAAAGAATATACACTGGAAAAAAAGGCAGATTATACTTAATCTAGAAAAATACATTGTATAACCACTAAGGGAAATGAGGACAAACATTCAAAGCGTGTTTTCTCTAAAAAAAAAAAAAAATAAAAAATGAGTTATTGTTATTTTTATGAACTCTGTGTTAAATTGCAGAGAAATAAACGGTATTTTTCACGAAAAAAACATTTTTCTCCGATTTTAAACCAATTCTAAAACTTGACGTTTCAATCAAAGAGTGTTTCCTCCAAAGCATTCATTCAGTCAAACAGTGATTTCTCCAGTCTGCCAATCACAATTGTCACTTAATGTGTACTTTCGAAACCTACCGTACGTACCACAATTGAAACGGATTGTTTTAGAGAAAAATAAAAGAAGTGTTAAGGTTAAAGGCTTCCAGAATTATAGATTTCAATATCTAAGTGAAGAATATGATGTAAATCTTCTTAAAAAGGGAGTTACTGTTGCCCGTGTTCAAAGGATTGTTTTAGAATCTCCTCCTCTAAGCCACGACATATCAGTTGAAAATAAAAAATATGTTGACAAACTTTTAAAGGTAATGTATGGTGAACAGTGGCAAAATCAACCTGGTGATATCTTCAAATTATACAACCACATTATCCCTGATTTACCAGCCTGCAATGAAGAAGAGGAGGAAGTGTGTGACTGTCTAGACAAATATATTTGTTTTAAAATTTGAAGTGGATTTCTTGCAAACGATTATTAATTTAGTAAAAATTTATTGAATACTGCTAGGTACCATAATCTGTCATTTTATTTTATCAATTATCAACTGAAGTTCGGTATTTACTCAAATAAAATACTGCTTTTGTATTATTTGTGAGATACAACTTATTTCATTCAAAAAGTGTTTTATCCACTTGTCAAACAATCAAAACATGTTTCCTACTCTGCATTCGGTCAAACCGTGATTTCTCCAAATATTAAATGCATTTTATTAATTTGTTTTATGTTTAATATCTTATGTATGGTTGCAATTCTTTCTAATAACCAGTAATAAAAATACACAATAAATATTAGAATTAAATACAAGTTATTTTCAAATATATCAGTTTTTTGTGTTTTTTGAAAATTTTTAACTAAAGGAGAAAGCATGGTTTGAATGTTTGCTCCACAAATATACAATATACAATCGCCTCTCTGTTTAACGTCGCTCTACTTAACGATGATCTCTGTTTAAGGACGATATTTTGCGGTCCCGGCTCCTTTAAGTAAAAAATTCTCTATTTAAAGACGAAATTGTTTCTATTTAACGAGGATTTTCACGTAGTTTTTTTCCCCCTAACACTTTATACATGTTAAACGAAGGGAATTCGTCTGATAGAAAAACAAGTTTTCTTGCAATTCAGATAAGTACAGATAAAGGAGAAGGCTGTAATGGACTTTACCCATGTGACGATGACGTTTTAACAACCGACTTCAAAAATTTAGATCAAATTTATGAAGACATCACAAATGAAAATGCATCTTCAGATGCAGAAGATGGTGATGAAGCTAATGATACAGAAAGCGAGACACCAACTCCTTCTTACTCAGATGCGAATTCTGCCCTGGATATTTTCCCCCAGTACATTGTTTTATCAAATATGGAAGATGACACTTTCAACATTCTTGAGAAGCTTGAATTATGGGTACTAAATATTAGACCACCATTGAAACAATCTACAGTTTTTGATTTTTTTTAAACTTAATTTGTTTAATTAGATGTATTATAAATATTTTATTGCACTTTAAGTAACATTGTTTAATTAAATGTATAAATATTTTATTCTACTTTAAGTAACATTGTATGCTGTAATGTTGTTCTTATATGAAGTATAATTACATTTCTAAACACGCCAATATATTGAAAAATGTATTGACGGTCCTAAGCTTGTAAATTGTGAAGAGAAATGTTTTTAAAATATTATTTTTCCACAAATTCTGTTTAAGGACGATCTCTACTTAAGGACGATTTTTCGAAGTTTCTTGAAAGTCGTTAAAGAGAGAGCGAACTGTACTTTTATAAGTTACCTATGATTCCGAATAGCTTTCTTTCTTTTTAAAAACTTCAGAAACTAATATATTTTCGAGACTTAACCCCTTAACGGTCGCATTAAATTACGGTTTAAAAATTCAAATTGCTTATTGGCGCCACTTTTTTGAAAAAGAAATATTCACCTTATTTAATAACAGGTAAAATGATACCATAATAAAGCCAATTACTCTATTTTATAAAACAGGTGGGAATCAAGCAAAATAGAATAAAATGAATGAAAGACACAGCCCGTGAACATCACGGGAGCGAGGGGTTAAAGAAGAATGTGTAAGAATATTTTTGCTTTACTACCACTGATTTTGATTGAAACGCTTCCGAGTAGTTTCCATAAAGTATTAATCAGTTTTCTCAACCGGGAGTTTAGGTTGTTTGAATGCTATCAATTTTCAAGTAAATATTTCCGTGTTCAACAAACATATTTTACGGACAAAAATGATAAATTAACAGCATTAACATCAACATTAAAATTAATATTATTTTGCTAATCAAGCAAGTTTTACTACCACTGATTTTGATTGAAACTCTTCCGAGTAGTTTCGATAGTGTATTAATCAGTTTTCTCAAACGGGAGTTTAGGTTGTTTGAATGCTATCAATTTTCAAGTAAATATTTTCGTGTTCAGCAAACATATTTTACGGACAAAAATGATAAATTAACAGCATTAACATCAACATTAAAATTAATATTATTTTGCTACTCAAGCAAGTACAAGTTCAATTACATAACTGAAAATATTTAAATTATAATGAATAGAATCCAGAAACGGATATTCCAGTTTGTGGTAACTGATTAAAACATGTAAAAAATATTCGGAAACGGTTCTGCATATATATATATATGCAGGATTCTTTTAACGTTTTCAGGACGGTTGATGCATAAATGCTTCGTCAAAAGACGCACGTGGAATTTGTTTTAAGCACCATTCATAAATACATGTGACATTTGTCTTCTTTAATTTGAGAATAAAGGGAACTGTTTAAAAAAAGCGGTACCAACCAAATAAAATTTTTGTAAGGGATGCCGTCCCGAAAAGGTTAATCTCGAAAACTTATTGGCTTCTGTGTTTTACAATTAATGGGCCTTTTCAAAACATTGGTATATAGAAAGAGGTCATTGCATAGCTGCCAACTTTTACGTTTTTTTAGCTACCACTAATATTTAATCGAGATTTTCGTCTTGTAAAATCGTGAGATTTTGACAATTAAATAAGAAAAAAATTGCTATAAAATTTCAGTGGTAAGAAGAAAGCGTAAAAGTTGTCAGCTATATTATGGTAATATTTCCGTTTGTGGTTATATTACATATTCGTAGATTAAGAATCTTTTGTCTTTTGTTACCGTTTATGGTACGCAAGAAAACCATTCATAGTGCCCTAACAACGAAAGGCGGAACGTAAAAAATTTCTATCGGAAACAGTATGAGATTCTGAAAAAAATATAGAATTTCATTACAAACGTCGATTGGGTTAGAAATTTACTTCACGTGCATAAAAAGCTTAAACCGAAAGCTAAATGTGTTATATTTGCGTCAATTCTCCAAAAGGTTTGATCGATTTGACGTTGAGTGCTACCAAATCGAGCAATTTTGTTATTTTATTGCAATTATTCATAGCTCTTTCTCACGATTATTCTTCTCTGTTATGAAATCAACGCTACATTACAGTAAAAATCAGACAATTTAAAATATTTTTCCTGACTACTATTTTTATTAATTTACTTATTTTTCGTAGATTGTCATGATTAAATTAGGGAAATTAAAAACAATAATGCTTTTAAATAAGTGTAAAAGTTGGCGACTATTTTTTAGGCTATTCGTTTACATGCAGCGTCGTTCCGTACTAAATCGACGACGCTGAATAAGTTTCTAATTCTCCTTTTTCTCATATCTCCTATAGTATGGGCTTTGCAACTTGTGGCCCACGAGCCCCTAAGCTACCGTTATTTAATTATATAAAAGAATGTCCTTATTTAATTGCAGAATCTGTCGATGAATTAAGCCATAATTTACTTTTTGAAATTTCTAACGACAAAAGACTTTCTTGCAAAAAGTTTGAATACTTCTCACCTCTGTCGCTTTGTTTTCTAGAAAAAACCACACTTCGCCGTTAAGGGCGCTGCTAGTATTCTCATTGTGTAGTGTAAGTGTGTTCAAGCTCTGCTATTTTATAATTAACAAGAACTAAAAATAATGCGTACAGCATAGATTATGAAACACTTTCCAACAGATTCAGATACTATAACAAAATTTCACAGCTTACTTTGGAGAAATTTGACGTCTAAATTAACAATTTGGAAAACGCATAACGCATTTAATAACCCGACTTCTGCTATTGCCAGGAATAGTCGTTAAAACATGCAATTTTTTGAAGTCCTGTATATGATCTACAGATACGTATTAATACTACATAGTATGCTAAATTTTAGTTCAGTTAAACGCATAGCACAGTTGAAAATTTCCACTCAGCAATTTCCGACAATAAACGGGTGTTGTTGAGAACTTTTGCGCGATCCTGTATATGATTTATAGAATTTATACACGCCAAGTAATGTGTAAAAAATAGGTAAATTTTAAAACGCATGCCACAAGTGTATACTTACTTCCAAGAATTATTGTTCGTAGGCTTCAATAGTTCAACTATTGCTCATTATCTTCTAAAGCCAATTTTTTTGTGTGTCTCTGTACATAAAAGTTAAGTTCTATGCACACCATTTTCTATAGTAAGAAACTTGTAGTACATCTCAGTGATGTATATCAATTTCAATACGTTTAAAATACTGTAATATCATTAAAATGCACGGCAAACGATTTTTACCCATAGACCGTAATGTAACGGAATTCTTTGGAGTGGCCCTGTAAATGAACCGAAAATTCTACACAAATCATTTTCAATACGAAACATTCCATGGTAAGCACCAATAACATATATCCATTTCATGGCAATCGGACTATATTTGCGCGAGTTACAGCACAGACAGCAGGAAAACTGAATTCATAAACACGTTTCATCTATGTTGGAAACTGTTAAAAAATGTGTTTATTTCAATCGCAGAAATTTTGTGATTACTACATAGGAAGATTGCGTTTCCAGTTTTCGGTGGAAATAATTTTCAGGAGAAACACTGAAATCAGCTAGTGTAGTAATACACACATTATGGTGCAGACACACTAATGTGCAGACACGCCTTTTTTAGTCTCAGCTATATTCGTCCACAAATTCAGCGTGTGTACGGTTATACCATAATTGTGAAATAGAATTATTCGACTTATATTATCGCTGAAAGATGTCACAAATTTTACGATTAATCGCAGAAAGATTCCTAATCTGAAAAAGTGTGCCACATTCCTTGGGAATTCTAAAGAATGCACGTACCTTGCAGAGTAAATAGCTGCATAACTTATACTTTTTTCATCCCGTAAATGCATATAAACATAATTTTTCTATGAAGAAGTATTTGTTTAACAAATACAGATTTCATTCCAATTAATATGCTTTAACCCTTAAATGCATAGTGATGCATATCTGCATCACTTTTTATTTAACTCTTAGCTACCACTTTATTTAAATAGAAATCAACACTGTGAAAATTACAAAAATATGCTACTAAATATACTTAAAAATCCATCTTAAAAGTTTTGGTGTCTAATACTTAATATAAGAATAAAAAACACAATTCTAAAAAAATAATTTATTCATTTAAGGGTTAAGTTTTACAAAATAGAAATTTATATAAAATAAGGTATCTAGATGCATACTCATTAAAATATTTACTAATTTTCAATATCTTAGTTATGACAGTAGTGCTTATTTGTATTGAAGATGTGCAACATACGAAAAAGTTAATGTTTTATATGAAAAATTTATCTCTGATTTTTTTCATTACTTTTCCTGCGTAAGAAACTTACTGCGTAGTTTCATAGTAATATAAAAGTTTCTTTAAAAGAATCCAAAACGTTTCCGCACTTTTTTTCTTTATATCATGCAGCGTAAGGGGTTGAATCCATATATACATTGATTAGTGCCAATTTAGCATACACAATATTGCACGTAATACTGTATTTGGATACAATCCCTGATCTTTTTGCATCATTTTGGGAACAACGGATTTTGAGATTTCTATAAACGATTATTATCAGACTTTTCAAACTGTGTTTTTGAGACTTTTACAAAAATTGCTCTATACATGTAGCTAACACATTATGCATATTATATTTTGATTGCATTCGTGCATGCGCAGTGAAACATTTTTTAGTAAACCTGCTCATTTTTCATCCAATTTTTATTATTTTTTCATTCTGATTACGGAGTGTTATGTACAATGTTGTTAGTCATATTTTCTGAAAAGAACCTTTTTTTTATATTAAGAATTCTGCAAATTATAAGCAAAAAAACTTGGCGAAATTTGGGACTGTTTTTATAAAAACCTTAATTTCTCTACGAGTATGCATGCTATCCTTATAAAAATGAACACAGTGTATTACAATAAATCACTTATTAATAATCTCGAGTTTAAACGCTTTTGCTCTATTAGTTTTTACAAAGTTATCCAAAAGATATTCGTTAATTTTCAGTTTGTTGACGGTCCCCTATGAGGTTTTGGGAAAAAAAATCTTCGCGGAAATATATGAACTATATAATTCTGTATACACACCTGCAATTTCAGGTTAATTTCTCATGTATGTGTCTAGATATTGAACAAAACGTCAAAAATCGCAAGTGACCGGTCACCTTTGGCCATATAGTGTATATATTGAATTATTGGTTCTTCCAAAAATCTGAAACGAATATATATATAATGACTTTTGAGAAATTTGTAGTTTTTCCCAGAAATATCTCCTCAGTTCTAAACAAGTAAGAAAAATCACGCGTATAGCATATATTATGAAACACTTTCCAACACTCCCTGAAAGTTTTAACAAAACTTCGTTACTTAGGGAAATAAGGTAAATAAGATGACTAAGTAAACATTTAAAAATCTGATTTCAGTTGTTACCGCCCATAGCCAAATATGTATTCCAATACTTTTCAACAACCCTGTATTTGATCTGTATGTTGATATATATATATACTATATAATGTGAAAATTTAGTTCAGCAAGAAAACGTATAAAAGCTTGAAATTTCTCTTTCAGCAATTTTACAATTAATTGAAGAAATACTTGAATACTTTTGTACAGCCCTGTAGTTTACCTAGTACCCTTATTACGCGCCACTATTTAGCTAAAATTTAGTTCAAACTATAACACACTTAAAACTACTGAAACCACATTTCCAGAAATTATCATCCATAAACGATTTGCATCCAATTCATTACGTATATCATTCTATCTATATTCTACAAACTTTTTTTAATAAACGAAGTGCAGTTTAGCGTAAAAATGCATAACTCATTTAAAACCCACCTTTAACCAATTTGCCCTCATACCCAGTAACCCTTACGAATTATTTTGTGTAGCCTTGTATATGAATAATAGCATTTATGCGTACCATATAGTATGCATAATTATAGTGAAACATAACAGCGCATATCATAATTAAAAATGCATTTCCAGCAATCACCGCTAATGTACACTACTTCTAATACAATATACTATCTGAAAACTTTTGTGTGTCCCTGTAAATACTATGCACTTCGTAATATACATGAAACTAACTTCTAGTAAACCCCAGCGACGTATATCAATTTCATTGTATGTAAAATAGTGTAACATAATTAAAATACGGCGCAAACAATCCTCCCCTTCCTCCCGATATCATTATGCAACGGAATTCTTTTGTGTGGACCTGTAAAAGAATAATACATATTCTTTGCACAGCATGTTATACAGAATACATGTTTTAATGCACTTCATAAATGCATATCAATTTTGCTATGGTTGGATGCGAGTAACATCATTAAAAATCCTTTTAAACGATTTCTTCCCACAGGCCCTAATGTAACGGAAAACTTTTGACTGTCCCAGTAAATGAACTAAATACGCTACAAACTTCGTTTGAAATAGGGAACGTGCTATGGTAAGCGTCAATAACCTCCAAAAATTTCAGGACTATCCGAGTATATTTACGGGAGTTAGAGCGCGGACAGACGGACAGACAAAACGAAGTCATAAGTACTTTTCAACTTTGTTGAAAAGTGTTAAAAATAATAAAAAATGCTATTTTATATATCGTTGCATTATAAATATTTAATGCAATGTGTTATATTTACAATAAAGCTTTTATTTTCGGAGTGTTTGATAGAATTTTCTTATCCTTTACATCTCTTTTCATAAAAAAATTTTCATTAAGCATGTAACAATATATTTTGTTAAACAAATTTCTTTACAACCTTTCCTTTTAAATTAATCTTTTTAAAGATGTGGATAGATATGAAACTTAAAAAATATGTGAACAAAAAAATTTTCATTAATATAATGGTATTAAGCTGGCTGAGTATGACGTAATATAATTTCAAGTACATCCAATCCAAACAAAAGAAAATAAAATTTCTACAATATAATATATTTCACGGCAGAATAGCACGATAGAGAATAAAAATATATTTTATGCTCTACTATTCTGCACCAATAAAAAAAGTATTTAAAAAGTGACGACGAAAAAAAGAGATTTCGAAGCTGAAAGTTTTCAATTATTTTAATTTAATACGTCTTTTCATTAACGATAAAAATTTGGAGGCTTTATCTAGACTTTCGCCTGTTGAATATTTTGAATTTATTGTTATACATCTGATCGTAGATTATTAAATTTTTGCTTTCCTGAAATTTAAAACACGAAATCGTTCAGAAATCTCCCAAATGGTACGTTTATTAAATGAATATTTCTAAAGAATATTTTTCATGTTAGTTTGCTACAGCATTTGAAACAGGATTAACCTTCAAGGCAGGTTTATGCAAAATTTGCAAGAAAGGTCTAAAAAGAAGATTTTGAATTTAAAATATTGCTATTACAAAAAACGGACCAATTGGAACCCTTGGGCATATTATATAGGAAAAGACAGAGACAGTGTTGCCAGTGGGCTACTTTTTTAAAATTCAGATTTCTTGATTGGCACCACTTTTTTGAAACGGTAAAATTCACTTTGTTTTTGCCTTAATTAATATGTCATTAAATAAGGCACATTTTACCATTTCAAAAAAGTGGTGCATCTGGCAACACTGTACTGGTGGACTCTGATCTATACATTCTCCTCCTCTTTATCCATAACTTCATTGCATTACCTAATATGTCATTACATATGATGTATAGTCCTAATTAAAAAAAATGGTAACAATCAAGCAATCCCAATTAAAAAAATTCTTCCAAATGGCAACACTATTTACGAAATATTATTTGATTTGAGCAACTGATAAATAAATTGTACGATATTTAATTTACAATATATTTGATGGATATTTTAATAGTGTCTATAGCTATGCAAAATATTATTTATATATTTGGATTAAATTTTTATAGTTAGATTAAAATGCACTTAGCATTAGGGTTGCCAGATTGGCCTTCATTTTTATGCATAAATTTCGAATTCACACGGAAAATTAAGAAATGTATTTTTTGCTTTATTAAATGAGAGACCTTCGTGATTACATAGGTCCCAACCTCAAAGTAATCTTCCGTAATACTTGCGTTAATTTAACCCTGGTTTAATAAGTTTCGAACCAGAATTTTTTAAAAGAAATGAAATTTAAAATGTTCTACGTAGAAACTGAGAATTAAATAATTAAGCATTCATGAAATAAATTTTCTGGTTCGAAATGTGGTTAACCGGAGTCAAATTAATCCGGACATTACGGAAGATTAGTGAAAGATTGGCAGCTATGTGATTACATAAAGTAAAAATTCTTCTTTCGGAATTTTCAGCATGAATTTCGGAATAAAAAAGGAGGCAAAACTGTCAACCCTGCTTAGCAATAAAAAATAGACAAACATTCCTATGAAAATATTAAATATGTCCTATTCAATTAAAACTTTTTCAGGGATATATCGAAAACACTAAAACGGCTTTCTTATTTGATATTTTAAGAAAAGAAAGCTTTACATCATCCACATGGGATGCTAAACTATTTTAGAATGTTCAACTAACAAATCATGTCTTAGTTCCCTAGAGTAATCAATTTTAAAATACATTTTATTAAATGAAGTGAATTGTTACACAGTTTTAAAAAGACTTACAGAATCCATAATAATCTTCAGAATAAAATTTTATTTATTATTACGTTACTTTTCAAAAATTCGCTTAATTCTTATAAGAATAATCAGCATTTTAAAATCAAAATAAGTTTTATTGTAATTTCTATTTATATTCATTCATCAGAAAATTTAAAAGTCATTAAAAATATTCTCCACTTTATGCATCTTCTATATTACATAACGAGTCCCAAGTTTACCGTTTTCTTTAACGTCTTTTGATTTGTTCAGTGTTTTTTTTATTTTCAATAGCATAAAGACTTTGTTAAATCGTTCGGATGTACTTATATAAGAAATAAAACTAAGCTTATGCAAAACCATTATTGAAATTACTGATTTAATTTGATTTAACAACCAAAATTGATCTTTAATTCTCTTTAAATATTTTTTCCTAGTTTAAGCTATTTTTCTTATTCTTTTTTAACATACAACTCTATTTCATGTTTTTTGTTGTTATAAGTACGTAGAATAAATAAAAACATGATAGTTGACAAATTTTGAAAAAAGAGGGAATAAATATCAAGTTGCTATTAAGAAGTAATTAACTCCCATTATACTGAAATATTAATTTTCTTCACATCGAATAATTTCAATATTAAGCCGTATTTCATAGCTTAACACTGTATATACCTGATATGAAGACTGCAAAATTCTTCACCAGCATTTCCAAATATTAATCTTCGATTTCTTCATTCGCAAAAATATGCGATTACATACCACGAAGATTACTATTCGTAAATAGTGGTGACAATAACTATGGAAATTGGCACCCATGATAGGATTATGGTGCCAAACATTTAAATATTTTTTATATATGTTATGGCTACATGACTAAGTCATTACCTATTTAGGAAGCTTAAACCAAGCAATCAGCTGAAATTTAAGTGATATGCTCAATTTCTTAGGATTAACTTTGCAATTTCAGCCCTCTGGTATATAAGAGATCATAGCAGGCTAACCATATTCCGAGTTATTTACAAACAGCTATTAATACACAAATAACTTATAATATAGCTGTTTCCTGACAGTAATATTCCCCTTTTTACCTCTTATAATTTGAAGAAAAAATTGCGATTAAATAAGGCAAAAAAATTTTAATTAGAAATACTATTGCATAAAAGTAAGATATCTGATCATCCTGTTATAATTATAGCTCGACTAGCTTAAGTCAAATTTCCACCTGTATTTTCGAATACTAGTTTCGCATTTTGTATAACAGTAATTCGGCCTTTAAATACCACGGAAATATTAATAAAATATTGCGGTGGAAATTTGCCATTGTGGTAATCGGGGTCTTCTATGGTTGAAATTGAACTTTTACACAGGAGAAAATTAAACCAAAGTTATTTAACATCACTTTTTTGAAAGAATGTGCTTCGTGGTTGATTCCTTTTGTGTGCATCATACAATGTGGGCCTATAATGTTCGGCGAATGGAAGCATAAAACAAATAAAACAAAACATGGAAACAAAATACCTTTAATCACCCTCAAAGTAACATCTGCTGCCCACAATACACTTATGACATCGTTGATAAAAACTGCTGGAATCCTTCAGCGAAGGTCTCTTTTGTGATCGACCGTAGCACCGATGTCACACGATGGTGCTAACACCGTCCTTGCTGATTCCCAGTTCCTCTGATATCCATCGTAAAGACAGTCGGCGATTGTTTAATGGCATCTGTCGCACCCCCTCGATGTTGTCTGTCGTCATAATTGTTGAGGGTTAACCTGAAGGTGGTTCATCATCCACGGTTTCCTTTCCCTCCCAAAAACGTTTAAACCAGTCGCGTACACGCATTTTTTGTTCACTGCATCTGTTCCGTACACTTGGACTAACAGTACATGAGTTTCTGTGGCGGTTTTTTCCAATTTGTAGCAAAACGTGATTTTTATCCGTTGCTCCATTTCAATATGACGCGAGTTTTCAAACACACAACGTTCGACTGCCCTATTCTGCCTTTTTTTTTTCTTTTTGTGCTTCTTGTTACGTGCCGTTTCTCCATTGGTCTCTACCTGCGCACGCGTAGTGACGCATTTTTAACTCGCATTGTTTATGAGATTTCTATCCATTCACGTAACTTTTCAGACGCACCTTGTATAAATAAAACAAGAAAAGTTTTGTTTGTAGCAGTGGAAATATTTGGTGCTATTTTACACATGGCAAACATTCATTTTTAGTCATAATCTTACCTAGTATAGACGAGGGTGCCCAACCTGCGGACCACGCTTGGAGAGCTACATCCGTATTTCTGTATAGAATAGTTGGCCTTACATGATGACAGAAAGTTTGCAATTAAAAATTGGCGGAAATTACTGTTCGATAATAGTGGTGATAAAATACTTGAAACAAACAAAAAAAATTTTCAGACCTCTGGTCTTAGATGTTTAATACAAAAGAAAAATTTTTTACTGTAAGCACGTTTAAACTATTTTCATAAATACTCTTTCAGAGTAAAAATTTATTACATTTTAATTTTCGGAGTATTTTTGGTAGCAAGCGAGTTCATTTCATCTTATAGTCCCAGGTCACCCACTCAGACCGTTTTTTGAACTCCACTATTTTTCAAAGAAAAAGCTTCCTTATAATTTTTATAGAAACTTACCTCGGACGCCGTTTAACTTGCAATTGTTCCTTAAACCCACCATTTCTTTGTTAAAAATTATTATTTAAAAAAACGGGCCAGTATGAGCCCTGTATAGTTTGTTAAATTCCAATTTGTTTTGATGTCCACTGTATTTTAAATGATCTGAGGCGACTTTTTGATTATCTATTTTCAAATTGAATCATGAAAGTAATTCAATTTGCATTAACCCGTTACCCATAGCTGCCAACTCTTCCGCTTTTTCAGACCACAAAAATTTAATAAATTTTTTTGCCTTATTTAATCGGCAGATAACGGCGATTTAAAAAGATAAAATTTACTATAAAATTTTTGTGGTCTGAAAAAGCGTAAGATGTTGGCAGCTATGCCGTTACCTGATAATGGTGCGTTTTCACACTGTTAAAAATAACTTTAAACTAACTATCTAGATACCATTATCTTTTAATTTAAAAAATTGCGATCATTACTTACAGAAAGTTTGAATATTATATAAAGCAAAGATTATAGTTTAATATTTATGGTGGCAGACGTAAAATGTTGAAGACCCCATATCTTACAGTTTCGGCAGTTAATGGGTTGAAATATCAATCTTTATCCTTTCGAAACTAAATTTGACGTAACATATAATTTTCAATTACATAGTCAATATCAATTGTTTTACTTACTTCACTTATCCTACTATCCTACTTATTCACTTATCCTACTTATACTACTTTACTTATCAATTGTTTACTTAAAAGTACCTGCTATTAAGAATTAATTTTTACAATGAACACAATTTAATCTTTTTTAGGGATGTAATTATCTAGTTATATTTTTGGAATCTTTCCAGAGCATTAAAAAAAATAATAAAAAAATCAATTTTAGAACTATCCTCACTTGCATTGGAAAATCAAAGTTTCAGTTTCATTGAAAAATTTTGATACAAATTTAGATTAAAATTATGTGGTTTAAAAAACATACACTAGACATTAAAAGGGTAATGAAACGGAGTATTTTGTTTTTACATGTGTGACTAATAAAATGTTTTTACAAAATACTTGATAACAAGATTGTTTTTACTTCATAACAAACGTTTTTGCCAAAACTTTATCATAATTTTCGATTAACTATCATTTGTGACTATCATTATGATTATAAATTCTATGAAATTAATAGGCAGGAGTGTAAAAATCTAGCCGCTAGCGGACAGTCTCTCGCCGGTAAATTTTATTAGATTTCTTCGCTTAAATTTTATTAGCATTCTTACAAAAAATTAGACGACATATTAGACGAAATATAACGAATAAATATAGCAGAAAGAGACTGCCCGCTAGCGCCTAGATTTTTACACTTGTGTTAAGGACGTCCGGGGCTCAAAATTCTATTTTTTCTTTATAGAGATTTTGCTATGAAATTTTTTTATGAAATATTTTTTAATATAATAATAATATTACAAATTAAATAAAAACTGAACAATTTTAAATATTTAAAAAAATTAAATTTTAAAATTTCAAACATATTTAATTTTTTTATATAACACTAGAAGTACTTACTCGATTTACGAATTTTTTACACTTTTGCGTACAAAAAATGTGTGATTTTAATTTGTCTTCAGGATTTCTTAAACTATTGGTTATGAACATTATAAAAAAAATTAAGTAAAATAATGAAGTTTTTTTATGAGTGAGTTTTGCATTAAATAGCATATTTTTACAATAATCACTCAAAATTAAAAATCCTGAACACAATTTATTGAAAATACAGCATAAAATTTCTGTTGAAAATTTCATACATATATCTTGCAGAGAACTTTAGATACATTCTCTTAAAGTTGACAAATCGTGAAAAAATTCATTCTGAGATAAATTGAGTTAAAGTTCTCGTCAGAGGGCAGTTGATGCATCGCTTCTCAAGCCAAAAGATGTTATATCTCTGGATCTAATGAAGATAAAAGCATGCGGTTTGCGATATTTAACGCTAAAAACTCAGTATTTTTTAGGGCAATATTTTTTTTTTTTTTTTTTTTTTTTTTTTTTTTTTTTTTTTTTTTTAAGAATTTTTAGCCCCGGACCCCCTTAAGCCATTCAATGTAGGTGGTTCATTTTTGAAACCACTTAATTTTAATTCCTAAATGCCTCATTGGTACCTGAATATTAAAATGAAATTTTGTCCTTTATTAAGTATGTGAACAATAGCTTTCGCTTATTTTGAAATAAATTTGTTTGTAAATTCTGCTGCCATTCACTCATTTCAGCATTTTACGAATAGAAGTGACTTGCCCCTGAAAGGGTTAATAGATATAGGAATCAACTATGTATTATGATCGATAAAGTCATAACTGTAAAAGAATAAATCCAGCAATATCTCATATAAGCTTTCCACTTTTCCATGGGATCCATTCCAGGTATGATAAAATTTTAGTATTAATTAGATTATAATCGTTATTTGATTAATTTCCTTTTTGGGATGAAACTGTACCCATATGTAACTTTGTGTTATTAAAAAAATCTTTTTGAGTTGCACTCTACGAATGTGTAACACTTAGCTGATCCGCCCGGCGTTGCCTGGAGCCGTCAAAAAATAACATGAAACGCAAAAAAAAAAAAAAAAAAAAACCCTCTAAAAATTAAAATTAAAAATCGCGAAAAGTTTATCACTAGTTGCACGAATAAACTTCATTTATAACGGAAAGTAATTTACTATACTGGGCTAGAAGATTGAAACTACATTCCATTTACAAATGTGGAAAAATTGCAGCGCATCATGAAAAAACATAAAAATATAAAAAAATCGCAAGGACAAAAATTACTATATTGGTATATATAAAACTGAATGAATTCCGACACTAGTCAGAAGTCGGTCGATTAGTGATAACGTCACACTCGTGTCCTCTGACCTTGAGTATTTCGATGGCAGCGGTGTGGTACTAAATTCTCTCAGAAAAACGTATTCATATTTAATTTTCACATATTAAAAATTATTAATATTATTTCTATAAGTAAATATTAAAATATTAAATATTAATGAATAATGTCTTAAATCTTCAAGACTAAAGATAATCTTAGTTAGCTTAGAATACCACATAATGCCTTCATCAAAAAGATAAAAATGATTTTAAGAAAATGCAGCGTAACATGTTCTTCTAATGAGCTCTTCAATATGACAGAGCCGTCCAATCTAGAGCCGATACAATGGCAGTAATTTCTTTAAAATGTCTTTGCACATTTAATTGTAGGGATTCAAGGGTTTAACAAGCGGAAGATTTATGTTAGTCAATTTTGGTGTTTCGGTTGTACCATGTTAGATAGTCATATTGTACTATGATAATGTAATTTTTTGATTGTGCGTACCGATATCGAATGATCGTGGGATATTTTAGAATAGAAAGGCTTCTTTACATTAGCTACCAATTGCTACAATTATTTGAAAAAAGTAAAAATTATCTTATTTAATAGGAGATTTTTTGCGATTAAATAAAGCTAAGTTAACTACTTCAAAACACCGGTGACAAAAAATCGCAATAGCTTCCAACTGTTTTTCCAACAGAAGATTCGAATAATAATATTCGCATTTTAAACAGAAATTTTCAGCTATTAAATACGATGAATGTGTGAGAAAAATTAAAAGTGTAAACAATCATAGCAGTTGGCAACTATGCTTTAGTTTCCAGCTAACCCCTTAAGATTTTCTTTTATTTCAACATGATAAAGTAAAAAATGTGGGTAAAATACTACTTTTCCCGAATACCAATTATAGCTTTACGTACTAACAATTTCTGTCATTAAATAAAATAAATTTTACTATTAACCACATTACTACTATTATTACTACTAATATTCCACAGCGCTCCGTTTTGGCCTGTTCATGCATTAACCCCTTAATTATCGCTCCCTTCATATTCACGGGCTGAGCCTTTTATTCAGATTATTCAGATTTGTTTGATTCCCACCAGTTTTATAAAATAGTGTAATTGGCTTTATTATAGTATCATTTTAGCTGTCATTAAACAAGGTCAATATTTCTTTTTCAGAAAAGTGGTGTCAATAAGCCATTTGAATTTTTAAACCGTAATTTTATGCGACCGTTAAGGGGTTAACTCAGTTTTACTTTCTTGCGAAATATCTCGGTTCGAAATTATAAAATAATCTCTTTATTTTATAACATAAACAATATTTTCTCTTCTATTTTTAATGTTACTACTTTCTGTAGTTTTCCTTATGTCCTTACTTAGTACAGTGAAAAATGTGATAATTAAATTACTTTCCGTTTGATTTCAAACAATCTAACATCAAAATACTCGTCAGGAATAATGTTATCTGCATATGCCATGGTGTATTTATTTTGTTAAACGGGGCACAGTTGTGCGTCATGTACGCAATTACCTTTTTAGAATGTTCTCAAACTATGGCAACTCACATTTCAGAATTTGGATACACTTGTTTTACGAGTTCAATTATTCAAGTTTGGTAAGTCAACCAAAATTAGTTTGGCGTTTCATTTTTGTCCGAAATCGTCTGGACCAAACGAGTTTAATTCCACGCACGTCCTTATTCTTCTACAAATATTTTTCTATTCCCTATTCTTCTATTCTTCACACTAACCCAGTTGTGGTGAAGAGATAGCAATGGAGTTATGTATACGAGTAAAGAGGGGTAGACATACAGTGTATTGTCTGCCAGTTGCGAGTGAAGTAACTGAGGATGTTGTCATAAGATTGCGGCTTTTTTTTTTTTTTTTTACATCGGATTAACAGTTTCTTATTACCGCAGGAGCAAACATCCACCAGTAACTTTTGACCCGAAAATTTTGCCTTATTTTAGCGGCATTTTTGTGAAAAATTTCTGTTAAAAATATTTTTTTAAATAGCTATTTGTTTTTACTGTTGGCGGTTTGCCCAGGTATAATCTTTTTCACTAACTCTGACAGGATGTTGTCTAGGTTGCCACAATATGGCGGAAATGCAGGGCCTGACTACCGCTAAAGTGAACTTCCACCAGTAAAAATGAAAATTTTTTTCTCCCATTATTTAGGACTAAATTTTTATATTAATAAGGTGTTTAAATAAGGAGAAATTTTACATTTAATTGTACTGGTGAAAATTTTTCCTGGTGATAATCAACCCCTGCGAAAACAGTTACAATTTAAGCTTCATAATTTTAAGGATATATCGTTTCCTCTTTATTAATCATTTGAGGGGCAAGTAATTGCGTTTCTGTAAAGTCGATTTCGCAAGAGAATTTTTGAAAAAAAATTATTTCTAAATAAGGAAAAGCAATTTTACACGTTTTTTTTCTACCAAAGGTATAAAAGTAAAATTTAATAAAAAGTTTCTAGCGCAAATTTTGGTTAAAATTAGGTGCGATATAATATATTCCACCGCCCCTCAAGGTGTTAACAGGAGCCATAGGAACAATCATTCAAACTTCCACTACTTATTTTAGTATGTTCTTTATGATTGAATTAGTCACAATGATAAAATACGAAAAAATATATTTGAAAATAGTGGTGTAAGTATACCTGATTAATTCCTCTGCCCCCGTGATGTCAGCCCGTACTGCTTTTGAATATGAATTTTTAGAGTGTTAACCTTTATGCAAAATTTGCTAATATTTGTTGTCCAACTACGATTTTTAGAGAGCTTTAATAATTTCCGGTTCAAATCACTCCTGTTCCGAAAATGTTGAAAATTTTGAATTTCATCAAAATTCAAGAATAAATTTATTTGAAAATAATGAAAAGCTTTTTTTTCTGATATAATTAAAAAAGCAAATTTTTATTCTAAAATTCCTGTGTGATTGTTTCATTTACATGGCTGGCACCGTTTACGCTTTTTTGCTATCACTAAAGCTTATAAGGATTTTCCCCTATTTAATCATGAGCTTAAGATGATTAAATAAGACAATATTTGCCACAAAATTTTAGTGGTAAAATAAAGCGTAAAAGTTGTTAGCTATCAGGCATGAGAGAGTTCCGACCCAAATGACCGATTACTACCACTAAATTTTAATAGTATTCTTTGCTTTATTAAAGCTCAGAAATTTTGTCATTAAATAATGCGAGAAATACTATTAAAATTTAGTGGTAGTAATCGGTCATTTGGGTCGGAGCGCTCTCATCCCTGGCTATGCATTTAGGGATTAAAATTAAGCTGTATAAATAATATACCACGTACGTACAAAGGTTTAAATGTTTACTTTGTAATGTTTTCTTCGCTTGCCTAATTTTAATGAATGTAAAAGAAGAGAAGAAAAGAAGAAAGAATGAGAAAAATATTAGTAATATATTTGACGTGGAAAATGTGGGAATGAAATTGAAATGCGCATGATCATTAGAGTTTATTTTCCGCTGATATAAATGCACATTGTTATTAGATTTTCTTTTGTACTAACTGAAATGCATACTATTAATATCAATACACATTACATACATCAAAGTAAATTCGAAATATACATACATGTATACCATTTCAATATCAAATGAAATGAACTAATACAACAAATATGATTTCCTTTGTTCCAGATGCATTTATTTCCTACCTGCAGCCTACTAAATTTATTTATATAAATTCACCATATTCTAATATAGTTGAAACGTAAATCAATTTTTTCAATTTTAGAATTTAAATCAGAATCGATAACAATTCACCTAAAAATGGAAATGTTTTTATTTTTTTGTTAAGCTCAAACAAAGTGCCTAACTTAAACAAACGCTCAAAAAATTCCATTTCATTTTCAATCGAATAAATTTGAATTCATTATCTCTTTCTGCTTATTTAAAGACGTTCATTTCTTTCAAGTAAGAAAAGAATCAATCGATAAAAAATGCAATTCTTAATATAATGCACTTTTACCAGCAAAAGAAAATCTTTGTGTATAAAGCAGAGTAAAAAATGTAAATACTCTTCTGGGATACTTTCAAATTTTTGTACAGCTGTCAGTTTTTGTTTTTATTTCCATAAAATGTTTCTTCAAAGGAAACTTCAAAGTTTTAACGAAAGAAAGTAATTCCATTAAAAGAGATAACACTGCAGCTTAAGAGAGAAATGAAGTCGAACTTTATCTTACGTTGGTACAATATTTGAGTTTGGCATCGTTAGTGATAAAAATAAAACGGATACCGTCCCAGTATGATAGGGAATTTTTTTGACCCCATTTTTATTTGTTTTGAAATTTTTAATGTTTCGAAAGAGAAAAATATTATTAATTTAAACATAATAATACATAAAAAAGACCTTCGTAGTAAAGAAGCTACATTTAGTAGAATTATATTTCATGTTAAACCCTTTCGGGGGGGGGGGGGGGGGGCGCACAGTGTAAGATTTTGTGAATCTAGCGGATCAAAATTCAATTTATGAAAATAATCCATATTAACCCTAGAACTACCGAAAATTTTACTCAAGTTTTATAAAAACATTTTACACCAGAATTTTTACTTAAAACTATTTAATTTGTTTATTTAACTTATTATTGTCTGATTTATAAATTTAGTTTGTTTTGAAGAAATTTCTGGTTTGAATAAATATTTTGAATGTACATGTCGGGTCCATTGGACCCTTCTGGTAGACAGAGGGTTAAGGTAATAAAATTGATTTTACTAGAGATAAAATGGTTCTGCATAGCTGAAAACATCTTACTCTTTTTTCTACCACAAAAATTTTATAGTAAACTTTATCTTTTTAGATCGCCGAAATCTACCGATTAAATAAGTCAAAAATTTCTATGAAATTTTTGTGGTGCAAAAAAGCGGAAAAGTTGGCAGCTATGGTTCTGTAGTATGAAATAAATTTATACTTTTAACCATTACATTGTACAAGTTACGTCAATGTTATTTCATCACCATAATCATAATTAAAACGTGTTTAGTCATTTTCATACGTTTGCATTTGCGTATTGTTGTTGTATTCAATGCAGATTTTTTAAAATTTTATACATATTTATTTTAAAGAAGAAGAGATTTCTTGTATTAAAAAATAGTAATTAATTTATTACATACTGCCATAGCTACCAATGCTATCATAAAGTGAATCACTACTATTTTTCGTTGTTTCTTGTTCCTTTATTATTTGTATATTCGGTGATCGTATAAATGTTAAAACTTCAGGGTGAATTTCAGCCGCTCTATATTTTTATTTAGGTTTTAATGTCATAATTAGTAATGCTTAAAGGGAGATATATTTATCTCGTATCCACATGTCATGTAAAATTGCATAAAATGGCTCAATAAGAGCTTGATCAACTTCTGTTGTGCTGTTCAACTTCTGGGGTGGGCGGGTGGGTCAACCGCCGCAACGAGCGGCCCCTCTTCATCCGCAGCTCTTTATTCTTCTACTCTAGTCCGACTCTTTTGCGGAAGCAAGGTTCAGAGGTCCCCAGCCACGTCCCGAGTAAAATACATTCTAGCGAAAACAACGTTGAAGAAAAAAAAAATCAAAAATTGAAACCGGACAAATTTAAAAGGGAAATTACACAAATTAAAGACACCGGCAAGGCAAGATGTGGGGCGAGGAAGCTAACGAACGCTTACTGCTTCTTCTAGCTTATTATTAGTCTCGGTCGGCGGTTGGGCGTGGGCGGGTGGTTCAACCGCCACGACGAGCGGCCCCTCTTTGGACGCAGCCCTTTATTCTTCTACTCTAGTCCGACTCTTTTGCGGAAGCAAGGTTATGAGGTCCCCAGCCACGTCCCCAGTAAAAGACATTCTAGAAAAAAAAACATACATACAACAATAGCATCCCTAAAACGTCTTTTTTGATTTCCTACATTAATATTATGTCATCCTTGTTTTTGGAGATTCTAATAATTATTCTCTTTCACATCTAAATCATTCAATTATATTTTTTGTTTCTGCGACACTTCATTTTTCTTCAAGTTTTCGGCACTGCTTTACACCAAATCTATAACCAGGTAAGAGGTAATCCACAAATCTTAATTGGGCATGTAGTGCTGATAAGCCCCAAGAAAACTTGTGAGTATTACTAGTATATCATTCAATAATTTTCAAGTTATTCATTACCTTGGATTTTCCATTACAAACATTGAATTTGGAAGTTGCTTTATTTGAAGATAAGATGCTGCACATAGTGCTATATATCACTGTTTCTTCAATTTTGTGTCCTATGTCGCCTATCTGAACATTGGATTCTACTAAAATTGGCGCAAGAGCTGTAAAATTTTAATTTATGGCAATTTAAAATTCTTTTGTTATTGACTGATAATTTTTCATGATGAATTTAAATTTTATGTGTCTAGAGTAAGAAGTAGATGACGGGTATGGATTTAGCCATTATAAAATTTTGATTTTCTGCATTACAGTCAATTTTTATATGACGAGCATCCGGTTTCGTGAATGATTTTTTAAATGTCTTTACTCTTTTATGACTTTAAGATATTTCCTTTCACGTAGCATCGTTTCGTCCACCCTGTCTCAGTTTTAAACAATGGAGTTATGGGAGATTCTCAAAAGGTGGGATCATTAAGCGTTAACTATATGTAATTTTTAAACTTTTCAAATTTAAGGCCAATTTTTTTAATAGTATAGTATATAAGTCTACAAATTTATACACAAATATTAAAAGACAAACAATATTCTGGAAAATTAATTATTAAAACATTTAATTAGTAGATCTGTAGGTTACAAATTTTGGATATTTCTGGCATGTAGGTTACAGATCTTGGACATTGCTGAGATGTAGGTTACCCAGTTTTGGCATTTCCATAAATAAGTTGCGCTTATAGTATTTAAAAAATTCTTAAAACTAAGAATGTAATAAATTTGTTTCATAATTGTATGTAAAATTATTATATATATATATATATATATATATATATATATATTATTAACTTTTTGTTATCCAGTAATAATAATAGTACAGTCAAATGTTAAACTTTGATATTAAAATATTTACTACTTTTTTAGAAGTAATATCTTAATTTTATAGGAATTACTTATTATACAAAAAAAAAACATATCTTTACACTATATTAGAAGTGTCCAACATATAATTTATTCTTTTTATTTTCTCAAAAAAAAAAGTTATACTGCCATTTTTTTAATGCACATATCTATAATTTCTTTATCAAAAGAAAAGTCTCCTCTTGTTGTCACCGGGTGAGCTGGATATGGTGATTTCAACAAAATATCTTCATATTTTAAATTTGTGCTGCCTTTTTAGATGGATAACGAAATCTGTTAAAATCAATGTCTGCCTGAGGAGTCAAAAAAATTATAGAAAATATTTGTTCACCATTATCAATGCTGATCTTTTCAATAATACCTGGTCATAAGTTTTCATCATGAATTAATACAAAGCACCAGTCACCAATGTCAATCTATTTTCAACTGTGAGGAGTCAATTGTAGAAACTATATTTTTTTCACCAGCTTCACTGGTAATGCATCCTTGATTCTTTTTTATAGAGATTGCAAAAATCAGATCTACTTTTTATTTGAATAGTACCAAATTTGTTTGTCGTTTTTACGGAGTGAATCTTTTGAGTACCTTTAACAATTTTCGATGGCTGTCTTCTATACTTTGAGTACTGTCAATTTCTGTTTTTTTTTTTTTTTTTTTTTTTTTTTTTTTTTTTTAACCAAAGCTACAGAACGTAGTGGCTTAAAATTTTTATTTGCCTTGCATTTTGGTGGAGAAGCAAAGAAGAAGAATGGAATTTTAAGGAGGGGGGATTCTTAGACCTTTAATTAAAAAAAAAATGAACTCAAGTACAACAATTTACCAAAAATTATTTATTTTATTTTTTAAGATGTGTGTTAGAACAATGGACTCTGTTATAATATATTTATTTATGTATTTAGAAAATTAAAATTATTAATGTTTAGATCATTCCACGATTTGGACATTGTTATTAAATAATCTTTTGGGGTACATTTGCTACAAAGAAAACTTTGCAAAATGCATTAAAACATGTAAGATCACTGAAGAATTACTTTTGAAATAAAAAAAGAAGTTTTACTATTAAATTTAAATCATACTTTTAAATAAGCATGTCCGAAATTTCGTAACGATCGCAGCCGTCGTCATTTTGTATCGATCGTTACACACATTAGTTGAGCATGCTTCAAGTCAAGTTATAGTATTACAGGTACTAAACACACTTTATTTATACAAACCACGGTAATTATTTACGATAAAACATTAAGATAAATATATTTTTATACGTTTCAGGACATCAAATCATCTTTAAAAATAAATTTAACGAAAATAAAATTGGCGTTTAGATCGTTACGCGATTCGGACATTCCACTTTCTTATTTGAGAAAAGTGCATTTATTGCAAAAAAATCTTACAAAACCACATACAAATACTTTATTTTTTTTAAATGATTTTAAAGTTAGATAAAATAATTTAACGTACTTACTTGATGTATTTTTCGTGGAAATGATAGCTTTGTGGCGATCGTTACTGTTGGACATAACAAAATACAGAAAAATTCTTTATAGAAAAGTCCTTCTATCTTCAAAAAAGCAAGAAATCAGCCTGCCATCTCTTAATGAAATTATCAAAAAATCATCCGTTTGCTTTATGCATTCGTTGTTTAACATTAGAACCACCTGGAAGCAAGTTTAAACTCTTTTTCTTGGTGGTACATTGGAGCAGTTAACGTTATGAATGTCCAAAATTGGCCTCTTTAGCATAAAATAATAAAATTTTAAGATATTTATAAAAAGCTTTTACAATAAATTATGTCATTTTCTGTCTCTGAATAGAATTAAAAACTCAGTGTAAAAAAAAAATAAATAAATAAAAAAATAAAGTCAATGATAATTAAAGTTATTTTTGAAAGGCTTAAATTTATGACGTGTGTCCAGTGCCCACCTTTTGAGAACCGCCCTAATGAATAAAGAGGAGGAGGCATATAGTATACAGTCTACCAATTGCGAGTGAAGTAACTGAGGAGGTTGTCACATGATGGCGGCTGCTTTTTTAAAAATCGGATATTCAGTTTCTGATTACCGCCAGGACAAACATCCCACTAGTAAAATTGAATAGAAAACAAAGCGATATAAGTAAGCGTCCTATCTTAAATGGGAGAAGTAACCGCAAGATTAAAAGCGAGGTCACATCAATCAAGGTCACGCGCCACTTAGCGGATGGAGTGTGAACTACAGGTAAATACCTAACTGTCTTCTTACTGACACCACTAAAATTGTAAAGTTTTTTTCACCTTGATTAATAAATGAAATGGCTGCGACAAGGCGAAGAAAACTTCGTGGTGTCAAGTGCATCTGGGTGCCTCTCACGCTACGCCATTATTTTGCAATAAATGTGGCAAACGAAGTTCATTTCCATGAGTGACTAAAGATTTAGAAAATGTGCGCCACACTAAAAGCCCACGTATGTGGATTATCACTCCGTCCACAAGATGGCGCAACTGTGTTAATTTACGCCCGATTCCAGCATTAAGCTTGCACGCTTACTTATATCGCTTTGATAGAAAATTGCGTCTTATTTAAGCGTCTTTTTCATGGAAATTTTTCTCAAAAATTTCGTAAAAATTTCTATTTGTTTTTACTGGTGTCAATACACCTTGCAAAACTATCAGTTTGTTTCCCTGGTTGTCACAATATGGCGAAAACGCAAGACCTAACTACCGCCAAAGTAAATTCCTACCAGTAAAAATGAAAATCTATTTCTACCATTATTTATGACTGAAATTTTGTAACAATAAGGCGTTTACATTAGCTGAAGATATCTATATAAATCTACTGGTGGAAGTTTCCTCCGGCTGTAAACAACGTCTGCGATAGCAGTTACAGTTGAAGCTTCACTATTTTAAGGATATGTCAGTTCCTCTTTATTAATAGTTCCAAGGTTTAAACACGTGGCACGTACTAATTCGTAATCCTGGAATAACGAATTCACTTTTTTTTTTCGGTCCGCTTAAACAAAAAAATTTCTTTGGTCGCCGAACTTTTTCAGGTTGTCATTATTACTTCTGTCCTGTAAATATATTTATTGTTAATATTCGAATTTAATCATCTCTTATTTTACTCGAAAAAATGTTTTCTAAGCGATGGCAGTTTCTCCATTTTCGATTACTGTCAATTATAAATGAATGTATCAGCTGCTTAATCTGGTCTAACATAACAGATGAGCAATTTTGAAGAATCTATTTTTGTAATACATAGTTTATCGGGATATTTTAAAAGTTCACAGGAAATTATACATATCCAGCAACATTGTTTTGGAATATCTCATACAATTATCTTTTCGAAATTAACACGTAAGTTCCTGAATCAAATTACTTATATTGAAGAGTTGCAAATTGTTGCAGCTGGAATTTATTTATTTTATATCTATATGCCTATATAATTACAAAAAAAGTTAAGTTACAATGCACCAGTGTGTACAAAAATTGTGGCAGCCTTTTTAAAATTATCATATGCTATTAAATTTTCAAATGTTTTTATATTTACTTTAAAATTTATTTTTTTTTAAATAACACTTCTAAATAACTATCATAACTATAAAATACAAAGTATCTACATTGTTTTAAAGGTTCCATACAATCATAAAATATTTACAAAATAAATACATTTTAGCCATATATATCAATCGCAATTACATCTACAGTAATCGCCTTTCTAAATAAGTTAAATGAAAACCTGTTTTTTGATCCGATCCTTGATGGTGTTGTTGTGGAGTCCGGCTGTTATCACTCCATAGTTTTTTTTTCTCCAGTGTGTTAGTTATTATTTGAAATATCTAAAAGTGCAATTATTTCAAGTCGATTTTTGGACTTTTTCCAGTTAGATGTGCAATATCTTACTCTGTGGGCGGCGGGATATACGGGGTGGTTAACCCCTTAATTCTCGCTCCCGTCATATTCACGGTCTGTGTCTTTTTTTCAGATTTGTTAGATTCCCACCAGTTTTATAGAATAGTGTAATTGGCTGTATTATGATATCATTTTACCTGTCATTAAACAAGATGAGCATTTATTTTTCAAAAAAGTGGTGCCAATAAGCAATTTGAATTTTTTAACCGTAATTTAATGCGACCGTTAAGGGGTTAAAATTAAACTGACGGTACTCACAACGGATCAGAATGAAACTTTAAATATATATTATGTAGATCATATGATCGAGCTCTTCGTAAAAAAGTTTGAAATTGCGCCACCAGATAGCGCTCTACTGCTAAAACCCCATGGAGGAATGAGATAGATGGAGGTGCAGTAAGGTGGTTGGACGTGACGTCAAAAAAGTAACCCTAAAATCCGCTACAGAAAGCCCAAACAAAACCGCGTGCTTTGACACGCCTATCAATTCAAACCGGTTTAAACCTGTATTCCTTTGCTTTCATATTTTACTTTCGGAAATTGTTATTCAAAATATGATTAAAATTTCGATAAAAAAATGACTTATGCGCTGTTATAGGATGTAGTACTAGATCAGAATGTATCAAAGATACTAATATATCACTTCACAGAATTATTTGATTATTTTATTATATGTATTTTAAATATAAATATCAGAAGCGTGTTTTAAGATTTTACTTGAAAGGCATTCTTTCGTTATTGTCCTAAAATCGTTTGCACTCGAAAATCTAGATTTTCAAATAGTATTTGTAAAATAAGTTTTCATATATAATTAGAATGATTTCATCATTATATTTTATCTATTTACATGCAGTTATTAATATGCTGTTAAACCAAATAAAGACGTTTAATTAAATTAGTAGCGATTGATACAAATCAAAAATGGTGGCCTATTTGAAGCGCAATTATAAAATTTCATTCCATCAAAGAAACTCCATTAATTAGTTTGAATTACAGTAGAGCCCCGGTTATCCGCGGAATTGGGTGGCAAGGGCACCGCGGATAAAAACAATTGCGGATAATCCGAAAAAAAAAACTGAAAATGAGGTGCAAACACGAAAAAAAAATATTTCAACATAAAAATTATGTTTTAGTGTTCAAAAAACATGATAAAACGTTTAAATCACATATATATGCACAGTAGATCAGAAACATTTTCTTTACGTCTAAAGCACTAAAATAAAAACAGTAAACAAGAAACAATGCCATACATACTGTTCAAAAAGTGTTGTGTTAAACCTTTTTTTAAAAAAATCAGTCACTTGTTTTTGCTTCTTGCTTTGGAAAACACCTTTTCTTTATTCTAAATTGTACTTTCCTTAACATAAGTTTTTCTGCGGGGTAATTCGAATTTTTTGTAATCCGAACACGCACCGGTCCCAATTAGTTCAGATTAGCGGGGTTTTACTGTATTTTAAACGTGGCAACCGAAATTAGAAATATTCTTCTATTATTTTCAAATACACGAATTAATCTGTTTATATTTATTAGTAGGGCTTATTGTATTTTCCTTGTTGTTGGCTTGAAATTAAAAAAAAAAAGAAAGAAAAAGAACCGCGTATAATCCGCTCGCGGATAATCGGGGCTCTACTGTACTTAAGTTTTGAAACATTATTATTTGCAAAAAAATAAGTTCACCTGATAGGAAAATTTTAGCTGTAAGAATGAAATTATTATCAATAAATGCTTAGCTCGCATTTGAGTAATTGGACTTGACCTTTCGATACAAAGTTTTATTTTTCACAAAATTGTTATGCATTTCTCAAGAATAACTTTTTCTTTTCAGAAAATTGACAAAAAAAAAAAAAAAAAAAAAAAAAAAAATCCTGTCTATACCATTACCAAAGCTTTCTTCTATCTCATATATGTTAATACTTCAAAATTCGCTAGCACACTGCCAAAATTAAATGGCAGTCTATACCCATCATGAGGTTTCTAAAGATACGAAATTCCGTGCATTAGTTCTTGAGATATGACTATCGCTGAAATCGTGTAAATCCAGCAAACTGCAGCGTAGTAGCACCACCTATTTGATGCTTCAGACCAAAACCTATGATACACCAAAACCACCAAACAACATATGCCAACGTCAAACTGAATCTGAAGTTTGGGGAGAATCCGTGCATGAGTTTTTGAGATAGAGCCATTGCGAAAATCATGAAAATTCTATCGTAGCAGCGCCACCTGTTGGGCGATTAAGACCAAAATCTAATCAGCAACAACTTGTGTTAACATCTAACTCTGAAGTTAGAGGAAAATTCGTGCATTAGTTCTTGATAGAGCTATTGCGGAAATCGTGAAAAATGCAGCACAGCAACGCCACCTGATGGGCGATTTATACCAACACGCAATCAGCACCAAGTCATATCACGGACTACCTGAATCTGAAGTTTGAGGAAAATCCGTACATCAGTTTTTGAAATAGAGCTATTGCAAAAATCGTGTAAATCCCAAAAATGCAGCATAGAAGCGCCACCTGTTGGGCGATTTACACCAAAACGTAATCAGCACCAACTCATATTAAGGACCAACTGAAACTGAAGTTTGATGAAAATCCGTGCATTAGTTCTTGAGATACAGCTACTGCTGAAATCGCGAAAAATGCAGCATAGCACCTGTTGGGTGAATTACACCAAAAAATAATCAGCACCAGGGACTACATATTAGGGACTACATGAATATAAATTTTTATTAAATTCCGTGCAATAGTTCTTGTGATAGAGCGCCCACAAAATTTGTGTGACGTACTGACAAGTACTTTAGATACAGTACTGTATCCGAATCTTTTGTGTGTCCTTGTAAATGAACGATAAATGCTATGCACATCATATTTCACCGCAAGTACATTGTAGTAAATCTGAGTAATTTATGTCTATTCCATTATATTTCAGTAACATAATATCGCTGTAAACAGTCCCCCCCCCCCATATATCATTATATAACGAAATGCTTTGTGTGCCCTGTAAATGAATAATAAATGCTTTGTAAACCCCATATTCTACGAAATGCATGTTTTACTGCACTTTATAAATGCATATCAATTTCTTTATGTTTTAAATTGTCTAGCATCATTAAAATGCCCTTAAAACAATGTTTCCCATTGAGCGTAATGTAACAGAATACTTTTAACCGCCCATGCAAATGAACTATAAGTGCCACACTTTTTTTTTTCAATAGCGATCACGCGTAAACGTCAATAACATATAAAAAATATAGGGTGATCCCAGTATATTTACAAGAGTTAGAGCTCGGCCAGAAGGCCATACAAACCGAAGACAAACATTTTTCATCTATGTTGGAAAGGGTTAAAGAAAGAAAACTTTTAGTAATAGAATTTTTAGTTTTTATCAGATGTTTTCAATATTTTATTTAATCTTATTTTGACATTTATTTATTGCTCATTTTCCAATTCCAATTATTTTAAAACAAGCATTTATTTTAATAAATAACAACACAACAAAGGCCCTTTAAAAAATGTACCATTTTTTCTTAAAATATACTTCAGCTGTGATTCATCTCTTTGAATTCGTCTTATTAATACAAAATCCCTTCCACGTGCTTGTTTTGTTTGGGCTTTCTTGGACGTTTAAATTTGAGCGATAAATGGTTTCATATTGCAAACCTTTTTTAAGGCATACTGCAACTCCATCTATCTCTTTCCACCATGGCTAAAACCATATCTAAATGAGTAGCTAATGTAATTTCGCTATAAAAGCGATACTGGTCCGCTTTTTGAAAACCGCTTTTTCAGAAACAAATTCATGGTAGGTTTTTGCATTGTTGCCAGATTGGGGACTATTTTAATTCAAATTATTATATCTCCATTTTTTTAAAATAGCATAATGCGGCTTTTTTCCGAATTTGTAATTCATTTTTAAATAGGTCGAATATTTCTATTTCAAAAAAGCGGTGACATCAACAATCTGGGGACAAAAAGTCCCCAATCTGGCAACACTGGGTTTTTGTAACAATTGAAAGAAAAACGCTTTTTAGTTAAGTTTCAACAAAATTTATAAAGAATATTTTTCTTGAAAAAAATTGTGGTGTTCAAAAAACGGACCGAGTGAAAGTGCTGTACGTACAGTTCTAAGAAATCATTCGTCGACAGTGAACATGCCGCTGAATAAGAAGCAAGGTGCAAGGATCCTAATACTTTTTGACCAGAATGAGAGTAATGCTTTGGCAGCACTCCGTGCTTATCGCGGATGATAAACTTAGAACACATGTACGTAAATGCAGTTAAAAACATGATTCGTAAGTTTGTTGAAACCGGTTCCCTGGATGTTGCATCGGGAAGAGGGCGTCTTGCAACAGAGCCGGCGATTGTGGAGGAAGTTACAATTGCAACAGCTTAAGCATCTGTAAGTTCTTCAAATGCTATTGTAAGTGTCTGCTCAATAACACAAGTACTGGACATTCCGTGGTCAACCGTGCGCATGATTTAATGCCAAAATTCTGAAGCTCAACCCATAAGATGCATTTCGTGGAACAATTCAAACCGCAAGATTACTCTGCACATCTTGATTTTGTCTTGCATTATCTGGCAAGGATGCATGTGGATGAGTACTAGCGATCGCATACCTTATGGACAGACGAGGCTCATTTTCACTTAGGGGAGATAGGGGCACATGTGAACAGTTCACATAAACATAGCTTTTCTCATAACTGCGTTAATTTCTATAAAAACACTGCTCAATATAGTAAACAAAACATTTTTTTACGCACGGTAATTTTTTTATATAACCTTTATAGTTCTTCGTACTTTTTTTGTAGTTTTATAAATTCAAAAATTTGTTCAGATATGCCCCATCGGCGGGGTAGTTGTGAACACACGTGGGGCACATGGGAACACAAGGAAAAATATCCTTTGACATACTTTTTATTCTGTTATTCATATGTCACCATAATCATTAGTTATATTATCTGTTAAATTCACCATAAAGAAAAAAAATATGCATATATATAGTAATTGGAAATCGATGATGATTTGTAATTATATATATATATATATATATATATATATATATTTCTCTAGTCTCTGGGAGATATGTTTAAGCAAAAGATTATAAAATGAAAATAAGTAGATTGGGGGAGGGGAGGGAGGCTTAGATGATTGATAATATTGTTGCAATAAAATAAAAAATAAAGAAGTAAATTTGAAAAAAAATTAAAGCTTTTAAATTTTGCTTAGGTGTTTCTGTTTAGGGAGATTTTACAAAGGGGGCATTTAGATAGTATTTAATGGAAATCTGCCGAAATACGAAATATTCTCACCCCTGTATTTGCCTTATTTACTTCTAATTAATGATAAAGAAGCGTTTTTAAACCTTTTAAAAAATAGATTATAAGCCCCCTCTCAAATTTAACTTATTTTGATTTTAATAGAGGGGGGAGGGGGCTTACAATCAGAATTTCACGGCAGTTAACGGTTTAAAAATTTTACTTTCTTAAAATATTACTGATACCTATCTCCATCCAAAGCATCATATACACAGCTGTTTTAAAGATGGAAGTAAGCCACCATTGCAAGTTTGGAACATGTGAAATAAAATAAATTGCAAAATTGTTTCACGTAATACTTTCCGTATCAACAATTCATAAAAAAGTATTGCTGTAAACAGTTTAGTAAAATAATACATAACACTTATTGCATTTTAGAAAACAATAAATTAATTTTCATTACAGTTGAAAGTAAACGAGCTTGTTGCTCTTTACGTACTCGCTGACAGATGTGTTTGTGAAAGTTTCAATACAAAATCAAATTTTTATGACGGAAGTGGCCTCTATTTCGGTAACATTATAGACATTGGAGCTGAAATTATTTCTCATGAATTTAACTGAAAGGAAAATAAACACAGAATGATTATTGGGGCACTTCTGAACTGTTCATATCTGTCCCAACTAATCTGTTCACAAGTGCCCCACATGGCTGCTAGAGTTAAACTGATAAATCATTAACATTTCTCAATTTTGGAAGAAAAAAAACTGTATGAAAAACATTTATTAGTATTCATAGTATATGTTAAAACATTAAAATTCAAATAAATGAATAAATAAATAAAATTATTCGCTTATCAAGTTGGAACTGATATTTTACTTTTGAGATCTATAAACAGTGTTTTGGCTACTCAGGACAAACAAAATGTCAAAGACCTTCAATTTATTTTTACTATGTGTCTACAGGAGCTGCCATCTTTGGTAATATTTTTCAAATAAAAAAAAACATATATTAACTAGTGAAAAATTGCGACGTTCATATCTGCTCCATGTTCACATGTGCCTCAGTCTCCCCTACATGCTGCTGTGAACACACATAAATTTCAAACCATTCGGTTGGGTAGTTTTTGCGCTGTTATATTCGGACAGAAGAACAGACAGACGGTCGAACCAGATAACATCTGTAGGTGCTACTTATTTATATAATTAGGGTATTTCCCCATAGACCATAATGTAACGGAATACTTTTGAGTGTCCCTGTAAATAAATTATGAATATATACATACTTACATATACATACTTTATTTTCAATACTGAAAATGGCACTATAAATCTCAATAACATACATATTACAAAACAATCCAACTATATTAATTCAGGTTAGAGGTCGGACACACAAACAGACGGTCAAACAAACGGAATTCATAAACACGTTTCAACAATGTAAGAAAGGGGCCGTTCAAATATTACGTAAGCACCTAAGGGGGGGGGGAGGGGGTAGCGATTTGCTTATTTTTGCTGACAAGGGGGGAGGGGGAGTTTGAATGATGCTTACGTAAGACATTTTCAAAATCTCTTAACTTGTAAAAAAAAACTATTAAAAATTTCAAATTGAAAAAAAGAAATAGCAAAAGAATATTTAACTTGAAGTTCTGATGTCAGCTATTTTGACCGCACAAGGAAAACATAAACAATCTCTTTTATCTAGAGGTGACTGTTCATGTTTGATGCATGAGCAGGGCTTAATTTCTAACAAAAAAAGTACCGGAGCCGAGCCCTACTATTCTGCGGTACCGGTACTAACAGCCATACCGTCGCCCTCCCCTCCTGCCACTGCAATCTGCATATTTATATTTCATACATTATTTGCCAAAATGTAAAGTATTTTTTTCCATAGAAAAATAAAATATTTAAATGTATCTATCAGCATATACTTAGTTGTGAACTATTCCACTTTTTTAGCTATCACTCCTTCCGAATAGAATTCTTTGCCTAATTTTAATGTTGTTAATTGCAGCATTCTGCGATTAAATGTGGTAAGGATTGTGATTCGGAAATAGTGTTAACACCAAAAAGGAATAGTTCGCAGCTATGCATTTTTATGAAAAAATGAATCAAATTTACAGAGATTTATATTTATATGCTGAAGAATGGAACAACGTTTTTCAATTTCCTATAAAAGGTGCATATCTTAAACTACAATCGATTCCTTCCGTATAACGATCTTTTATGGTGAGCCCCTGAAAATCAGATTAAATTAAAAATTTAACACCGTTATTGGAAAGATTCGATGCTTTTATAGAAAAAGGGGAAACCCTGCTCGACTGCTTTCTAGCCAAGACCACAAACTGATATAAAAATTGAATCCGTTTCATCTCCATCTTCTACGTGTGCGACACATTACGTCACATATAATTGTTTTGGTAAAAAAGAATGCAAAACTTGGAGATGGGAAGGAATGAAAGGGTAATTTAGGCTTCGTTTTTTCGGAAGAGTTGCTACACTGGGCTCCAGAGCCCTGTATTTATGAGCTCCGCTGAATTCTGACCAATATTTAAATATTTACTAAGAACGGAGAAGTACCGGAGCTGAGATTCGGTCGGCTCCGGTGCAAATTAAGCCCTGTGCATGAAGGCTTATTATCTCTGAGAACTTACTACTATTTCCAATTGTGAGAATAGAATAGAACATAATTTAATAGACGGATGCGATATGTTGTATTGTGACAATATGAGTCTTCCGGGAAAGCTTCCAAAACGTAAGTAAAATTCCATCTTTTTTGTTTCCACCCCTACTCTGTCAAGTGGTTGAACCCCATAACCATAATGACCGACTGCTCTACTGTCTGGTGTCTCTTGAGTTTTGAAAACCTCTCAGTACTGTAATGTAGTGGTGTTTAAAATAAATAAATCAGAAATATGTCTTCATTTCGAGAAATCTTGAGTAAAAAACTTTTTGAAAGTTTCAAAAAGTCTGCATCAGATAAACCTTTGAAGGATATCCAATGTAAAACTAATGATGTGTGGCGGCAGTACAAAAAGCCTTCTAAAACTGACAAAGAGTTAGAGGTATTGGTGCTAAAAATAATTGAGGACGAACTGCGTAAGGCAACCAAAAAGAAATCAGTATTTCTTGATTATTTTATATAGGTAATTATAATCAATTTATTCTTAAAATTTTAAATATATTTTATCATAACTTTTAGTTTACATTACTACTTGTAAAAATTGGAAAAAAGTTAGATAAGATAAAATGACCGTGTATGCTTGGCGAAACATGGTCAGAATGGGAATAAATAAAGACCAAAGAAATGTCAAAAAATGAGTTATTACTTTTTAAATATGGCGTAGCCAAGCTAAACCTTATTTTTTCTTTTCAAATAACTCGAAAATTAATATATCCAGGAGGGAAAAAATTAAAAAATACGTAAGTTTTGTAGCAGATAATCTTCTGTTTTCAAATTTTGTACCTTACTAAAAATGAAATGTAATCCATTTGAATTGAAACCAGTGTATCTCAAATTCAAAAGCAGATAAATAAGGTTTCCAGTGATCTAAAAAAAGAAAAACAATCCTTAAAAAGGAAACGACAAAATTATGAATACCAAAGAAAACATCGAACCACCAAACGGACAAAGCTTGAAGAAATCTGCCATGATAATCTAGACATTAAAAAAAAAAAAAATAGCTTTGAGGGATTCATTAGGAAGACCAAGTTTAAATGTAGATTAACCATTATTGCTTAAGGCAATAACAGACATAGCTATTATTGGAAGCGCTGCAGATGCAAAAAGAAGAAGCGAGTCAATACGAAGTGTCAAAACTCTCGATAACTTGACTGTAGAACTGAAAAAGGTTGGTTTTTGCAATAAGCATGAGTGGAACATATCTTCGTTTGCTTCCAAAAAATTCCTCAACCATCGAGGGTCGAAGACATGTCACTACGGTGCCGATAAAACTTTCTTGGGTTCAGGCTGATTATTACCGATCTCACATTGATAACCAATTCGCAGTAACATCCATCCGCTATTTAGAAACTTTAGCTTCAATTCTTGGACCCATGCAAGTGTTTCTTACTTTCACGGGATGACATAGTGCGTGTACCTTTGGGAATTACATCAGCCAATAAACAGTCCCCGATACTGATGCATATGGAGTATCGTGTATCCTTACCCGACCACGAGTGGGTCATCGCTGAACGCCACAAACTTATCACATCTATTTATTCTGGTATTGTGATTGCTCCTGGCATAGCAGGTCAAAGTAAAGCCATAGGTTTTTCTGCTCCAACGTAAGAAGTGGGAAACACAGTTCTTCCACAGCAAATACTCATGTTCAGGATTTTGAAACTCTATTAATACTCAAAGACTTTGAAAAATTAGTGAAAACAGAAGAGGGTTTCATCAAACCTGTAATCATAGTTACGGTTGATGGAGCTCCAGACGAGAATCCCCGCTACCAGAAAAATATATCGTTTGCTATTAACCATTTCAAAAAGCATGATTTGGATGGAAATTTCATTGCGTGCAATGCTCCTGGAAGAAGTGCATATAGCTGAGTAGAAAGGCGAATGGCACCACTCAGTTGCGAACTGTCTGGTCTTATACACCCTTATGACCATTATGGTTCGCATCGCGATGAGAACGGTAGCACTATTGATGAAAAAATAGAGCAAAATAACTTTGCATATGCTGGTAAAACTCTCGCAGATATCTGGAACTCATTAAACATTGACGGTTATCATGTTACTGCGACATATGTTGATTCAGGCGAGCCAGACTCTCTTGGTTATGACTTGGATTGGTATTCGAAGCACTTACAAGAAAATCCATACTTGCTGCAAATTATAAAATGCGAAGAAAAGAATTGTTGCTCTTCTGCACGTAGTGGATTATTTCGTATATTAAAAGGACGATTTATTCCTCCTCCAATTAAAATGATACAATCGCCAAATGACATCATTACAAGTGTGGAGGGAGAATTTATAGATTTAAGTCTCCGTCTGGCCTTAAATCTCAATATTACAGCAAAGGGACTTTTAAAGATGCTGTATGATTGTTTTTGCCCTTTCATAAAATTGCAATTATCCCCAAGAACTTGTGGAAGTTGTGGCCAATATCATGCATCTCAGAAATCAGCAAACAGACACAAAAAAATTCAGCACAGTGAAAAAAGCGAGAAGGCCTGCCTTATACGACCATTGAAAATTGCTGCTCGTCGAGCAAATGAACTTATGTGCTTCGTAAAATTCGTGAAAGATACAGAAGATGTCGAGTGTATCAAGGAAGATGAAGTTGATCAAGATTGCATCCGAAAAGAAAGCGATGAAGATAATCAAGTAAAACTGGAAACCAATGTCATAACAGATATGGAAAAATGGCTTGAGCAGCCGTGGTCAGCATCGGAATAGATATGGGCATGTTCAAATTTAATTTTTTCAAATGGCTAAGTTCTTCTAAAATTGTGATCTAAGAAATTTTCTTAAATAGAATTGTAAGGAAATAAAACAAGCATTTATTATTATTTTTTTAAGTCGAGTAGAGTTTTTTTTTTTTTTTATTTGCATTGTATCCTAATTTTTTTTAAGTGGAAGAGGGGGGGGGGGGTTGCAATTTTCTTATGTAATTATTAAGGGGGGGTTTGCGATTTGCTTATTTTTGCTGACAAGGGGGGAGGGGGGGTCAAAAATTGTTAAAAACATGCTTACGTAATATTTGAACAGCCCCAAAGTGTTAAAAACGTTTAACCCTCTCGCTGCGTAAGTAATTCTTCGCGATAAGCGTCTTTAACAGAATTTTTAATCTTTTATCACCGGTTCTTTAAAGGAGAAATTTTTGACTATCGTAATCGGAAAAAATGGCCTGATTAAATCAGTCAAAGCTTTCGCTAAAAAATAACTGGTAGGAATAACCAAATAGTATTAATTAGATGGAAAAATGCATGCCCGAGCATATCTCGGGTTGCGCAGCGAGAGGGTTAATATATTGAAGTTTCACTTTCAGCAATTTGTACTAATAGACTGAAGCATACTTGAAAACTTTTGTATAGCCCTGTATTTCACCTACTATCTTTATATACACGCCACTTAGCTAAAATTTAATTAAAACTAAAACACGCTTAAAACTACTGAAATCACACTTCCTGAGATCATCATCCATAGACGGCCACGTATTCCATTTCTTTGCGTATTTCATTTTATCTATGCACAACAAACATATCGGTCACTGGTAAGAAAAGTGACACATCTCGATAAAAGTAAATTTCACAGGAGAGGCAAGAGGAAATTTGCATGATTTTACTATAACATGAAATTATAGCACTTAGGTCTGCATGCAGGAATAACAACGTGCTTAAAGCGTAAAACCATTAAGAATGAAGACGTAGGATGAGGTTTGGGGGGTTGGGTAATTTACCTCCCCACACAATCCACCCCTCTTCTGTGGTCACAAATCGACATATAGCATAGTAAAGTGATTTTCCTTATAGCTAAATTTATGAAACTTTTTGTGTAGCAAGACTCATCTATGACAGACCCATTAGTAGAATAAAACGCAAAATGAATTTCTACGATATGTGTCACTTTTCTTGCGGGTGAGCGATATCTTAGTACGAGGGTGTATCAATAAGTTTTTGCCCTCTCATAGAAATAATTGAGTGAAAATTATGTAATTGCTACATTACATTAGTCCTTTTCTATATAGTCACCGTGCAGAGTAACACATTTCTGTAAACGGTATTTCAAAGAGAGGGGGAGGATGTATTCTAAGAGGCGCGACAGTAGACCCAAATGGGGCATTTTTCTAACTCTTACCGGCCCCCACATGTGACATATTGTTGGAAAGGCCTGTGCCCACTTATTCATGTTATGCACCTCCCGAGCCCCTCTTCCCAAATACGCCCCCCCAGTCTGCATTTATGCGGTACGAAAATTTAGAAAAGTGCCCCCCGGAGGTCACATTTGTGGGAGTGTCTCGGGAGGTGCATAGCATGAATAAGTGGTCAGGCAGACAGTCGGATGGACCAGACGACCTTTATCCCTTTGAGGTGCGGTGGGATATATTATACCCCACCTAAGTTTGACTAAGATTTGTACCGGAATCTTTTAAATAAATTTTACTTTTATAATTTTCGTGGAAAAAAGTAGTAAAATTGCTTTTCCTTATTTTGAAATGAAATTTTTCAAAGATTCTGGCGTGAATTAAACATTACAGGGACGCAATCACTTGCTCCTCAAAGGGTTAAAGGGGCTACGTATTTATATAATTACGACATTTCCCCCATTGACCATAATGTAATGGAATGCTTTTGAGTGTCTCTGTAAATAAACTAGGAACACTGCGTACTTTATTTTCAATACCGAACATGGCATAGTAAATATGAATAACATATATCAATTACAGAGCAATACAACTGTATTAATGCTAGTTAGAGCTTCCAGGCAAACGGAATTCATAATTTTTTTTTAGCTATGTTGGAAAGTGTTAAAAACGCATAATAGGTTGAAATTTCACTTTTAGCAATTTAGTCCAATAGACGGAAGCATATTTGAATACTTTTGTATAGCCCTATATTTTAAATACTATATTCATATACTCGCCACTATTTAGCTAAAATTTAATTAAAACTAAAACACGCTTAAAACTACTGAAATCACGCTTCCAGAGATTATCATCCATAGACGGCTTGTGTATCAAATTCTTTGCGTATATCATTTTATCTAGTTTCAGTTCCCCCTGAATACTAGGCTTGAGCAATGACACAAAAATCGGCGGCTTCCGAAGGGGGATTTTTTTTTAAGTGTGTATGGTCCCCTAAATTTAGATACCAGTATTTTATAAAATATTAATTTTCTACTTTAACACTAGAAAGACGGCGAGCGGTCATTCTGACCGCTACCAAATGAATATATATTCGGTTCGAACCAGAAATTTCTTTATAAAACTAGTTTAAAAGATACGAAGAAAAAAACTAGTTAATTAAATAAGTTAATAATTTAAAATAAAAATTCTGGTGTGAAATATTTTTTTCAAAATTTGAGTAAAATTCCCCGTTTTTCTAGTGTTAATCCGATAAAATTAAAGCGGAAAAAACTTTTAAAAATGATTGTTTCCAAAGTTCAAGGGACAATAACACACCAGAGTTGACAGTTTGGCCTCCAATTTTATTCCAAATTCATGCCGCATATTTGAGCGAAGAATTTCTATTTTGTATGGTGCTCAATGTCTCTCATAAAATAAAACATAAAATACTATTCTTTATTTGTGGTATGAACTGGAATTTTCGAATAAAAAAGGGAGACCAAACTGGCAACCTTGATATACCGCTTCCATGCAAATATTCAAGCCTAAAGGATAAGAGTGTGACGTCATAACTAATCGACCTACGTCTCACTAGTGTTGGAATTCACACCGGAAATTTTTGAATAGCAATTTTCTTTTAATTTATTTGTGGAAAATCAATCATTTTATAAAACAATAATAACTATTTAAACTTACTGGTGAGAATTCGTAATCCCTAAATAAAAATTCAGAGAGAAGCGGAATGTCACAGTGTTGCCGATTCTGGCTGATTTTTTATTGGGGGGGGGGGGGGGGGGGAGGGATTTCAAATTCTCAGTACTAAGTTTAAATAATTATTATTGTTTTATCAGCATGACATTCTGTTTGTGTTTTGTTTTAAAACTATATCTACCGGTGACAAATGACACCTTTTAAAAGATTTCGATTTATGGTTTTTCATTTGTAATTTTTAGATTGAAACAATTACAAATCCTTTTTAATACGTTGAAGACTTTTTTAGATTATTACATTCAAAAACTAAAAGAGAAAAAAAAAGTTGTCATTTGACACCGGTAGAAATAGTGTTAAAACATTTTTACGTTTATCAAACGATTTAATTGAAATTAATTTTCCATTAATTTATCTATGTCAGGGTCAGTGTTACCAGATTGGGGATTTTTTTAATTCAGACTATTTGACTGTCACCACTTTTTAAAAATAGTATAATTCGCCTTATTTTTCAGAATTTTCAATCTATTTTTAAATAGGCCGAATATATCTATTTCAAAAAAGCGGTGACAATCAACAATCTGGGGACAAAAAAGTCACCAATCTGGCAACACTGATCAGCGTTCGTACCATACGGGTCCTTGAATTTCCAGACTAAGAAATTATTCGTTACCAGTATTTTCTTCTGGAAAATCTCTCCTTAAATAAGGCGAAATTTCGTCCGTTTAAACGAGATTTATTTTTCTTTAAAAAAATACTAATATTTCGCCTTAAAAATAACGGTACCTGTACGGACCCTGTATATGAAAATTTAATACAATTCGTTTTGAAACTGCTGTGTTTTCATTTCATATTTTATGTAATTTCGTATAGTGATCTTTTATATTTGACGTATAATAACGTTCTTTTTTAGTTCGACGTTTATGTTGCACTGGTATAAACAACAAATCGGAAATTGTAAGTCAAAAGAGGCAAATGAGATTTGTTCGTACTATAACTACTTTTATAAATATTTAGATCTTCGTGCAAAAACTGTTGAACTCTTATGCAAAAATTTATGAATACAAAACTTATAACGATTATAAATATAAATTCAGTAATAAGGAAATAACATGACTCCATCTTAACCCGTTAACCCTTAAATACACGATTTTGTATTTTGTTTCGAAAAAATTATATATGATTCTCTAAAAGGTTTATAACACAAGAAATATAATGAAAAATAAATCAGAAATACATTTTTCGTATAATACGTCAACCTCTTTTTATGTTGCACATCTGCAACAGTGTTGCCAGATGGGCTAATTTTTTTAAAATCAGATTATTGATTGGCACCACTTTTTTGAAATGGTAAAATGTGCCTTATTTAATGGCATATTCAGGCAAAAACAAAGTGAATTTTATTGTTTCAAAAAAGTGGTGCCAATCAAGACATCCGAATAAAAAAAAAAAGTAGCCCACTGGCAACACAGATCTGCAATACAAGTAAAAACTAAAATATTGCAAATTAGTAAATATTTTAATAAGTATGAATCTAAATACCTTATTTTATGTAATTTTTATTTTGTAAAACTTAACCCTTCAATGCATAAATTATTTCTTTCAAATTATGTTTTTTATTCTTATATTAAAGATTAGATACCAGAAATTTTAAAGTAGGTTTATCTTTTTGTAATTTTTTACAGGATTAATATTTCTATATAAATATACTGGTTGCTAAGAATTAAATAAAATTGATGCTGATATGCATCACTATGCATTTAAGGGTTAACGGACGCATTAAATTACGGTTTAAAATTTCAAATTGCTTATTGGCACCACTTTTTTGAAAAAGAAACTTTCCCCTTATTTAATGCCACTTAAAGGGCTACCATATTGAAACCAATTACACTATTTTATAAAACTGGCAGGAATCAAACATTCTAAATAAAGGACACAGCCCGTGAATATCGCGGGAGCAATTAAGGGGTCAAATAGGACATAATCATCATCGCAACTTAGAATCATTACCTGTCATGGGATATCATTGAGTTAATTATTCACGATAGAGTTTAATAGAATGAATAAAACTTTTATTGATATCTTTTAAATTTTGATTCGATGTTAATAAAATTTGAAATGACTCGAGAAAATTCTGCAACAATTACATATATTAATTTTCAAACCATTCAGTTGTGTAGATTTTGAATTCTTATATGCGAACAGACGGACAGACGAGACGACGACTATAGGTGCTGGGTATATATATATAATTACGAACAAACTTAAAAAGCAGTGATTTAGAAATAATAAAGAAAACCAAACAGAAATTAAAATTATTTATTTAAGTAAAACATTTGCGGTACAATAGTTATTTGCAGCAAAACAATGTATTTAATACAATAGAAAATTGTGGTCATAGATACATTAATTTATAAGCTAACGCTAGTTTCTTCCTAAGTTACTTTTTTTCAAGATTATTTTTCAGAGAGATATTTTGAAATATTTATTCTTTGCATTTATTACTTAAGAGAGTTATTGAGTTCTTTAAGTGACACCCCCGCATAAAAACACGTAAAAAAACAAAAGCAGCAGTATTATCAAAATGAATTTACATTTTTATAATTCTTGAAAGTATACTTTTGTTTTTTACAACAATCTAAAAAAGGAAAAAATATTACATAAAAAATGCTAGTTAAACAAAGCTTTTAAGAAATTCACTGATTTTTTTCTAATACTGTTGTTTTGTCTTGGCAAACAGATTTTAAAAGTAAAGAAACTTGTGTTGTTTTCACAGAAATTGTTTTATTTGCATCATTTATCACTGCGTCTTAATTTATTCAATTCTAATGACCTTTTTTACCATAATTCCGAGTTGCTCAAAATGTAATCTTATTTTAATTTTAAATGGTTAATAACTGACCGCTAAAGTAAAAAAAAATTAAAGTAAAGAAATATAAAAGACAACAGCCATTTAACTGGGAATTATGTCTTATTTCTACTTATCTTAAATATAAACTTATGGGTTCTTTCCATATTGAAATAATTACAAACTTTAAAAATTTCAATATTATTGCAAAAATTTGACTTCATATTCGTATAACAAATCGGAAGGCAAAAAGTTTAGAAGTTGTGAAATTAATAATCAGAAAAGTTGTGTTATAACAGAAGCTTTTTTAAACGGAGGTTGATTCCCAGAAACCAGTAATACGCGTTTACAAAATTGCGGCTTAATCGAATAAGATTTTTTTTTTTTTTAATATGCTTAAAAACATCAATACAACAGCCTGTGAGACGATATAATCATTTATAAAAGAATAATTTTATAAAACTTATAATAAGTGTAACAGCGATATTAATTATTTGTTAGAATATTTAAATATTTTTTTTAGCATTTTCAGACACAAATAAAATCACGAAATTCCAATTTCTTAGTAACAGGAATACACTTCGCGAACTTTACTTTCAAGTACATGGAATATACACGTCAGAGTTTCAAAAATATGCATAGAACATAAGGCATCGCCTAGGAGACAGACTTTGTAACCAGGTGGTTACTTCTGATGAGTGACAAACAGTGGCTTTTATAATGGGGAGTTTATGGATACTACTATTTTTTAATATAAATCTTCGCGAATTCTACAATTAAATTAGACTAAAATTTCTATTTGAAATAAGTACTATAAGTATGCTTTACTTTAAACTTCAAACAGATTCAAAACTGAAAACCATTTTATAAGTAAGTTACAGAAAATCTAATGTCAATAATAAACGAAATGTTTAAACTTATGTTATTAAAGTTTTTCTTATTAACTTATTTACACAAATTGCATCTTTACCTTTATCTAAAACTAATTCCATGTTATAGTTTTTAAATTTTAACTTGTGAAAGGATACTGATTTTTAATTTTAAGTATTGCCAGTACAGTGACATTTGCTTTTAATTACATCCAGCATTCAACATTCAGTAACATTTGCCTTAAATTAATTTCAAAGTAACATTATATATTTAATTCAAACCAAAATATTTTAGGAAATAGAAGTCAGAAACGCAATTAGAAATTCTCAAACTTTAAATTATCATTTTACTTAATTTGCAAATATGAAATATCAAAAGGTTTTTCATTTTACTTGTTTCAGCTTCAGAAAAGTTAAACTAAAGAGTTCTTTTAATTAAGATAAATTGAGTTGACTGCAAAACTAGTTTCATTGCAGGACTCTGATATTTTCCGCTTCCTTTCTACGGTCTCCCCTTAATGAGCTCATAAATATTTAAACAGTTCCCCTCTTCACATTGTTGACTTTAGTCACGTGAATAAGTGAATAAGATACAGCTTAGTCATCTAAAACAATACTGTACTAATTTATTTATAATTCATTTTGATCAGAAGAATTTATGCTTTTATTAGCAATTTTCTGGACTACGTTGATGGCTGAAGGATGCTGCCATAAAATGTAGAAAAATAAGGGATTATAATGCAAACATAACCTAGTATGCCTAGTAATGCCTAGTAATTTTATTTTTCTTTACTTTTATTTTCATTTTTTCATTCTTGTTTTCTCACCAAGTTTCATTACAGGACTCAGATATTTTCCGCTTTCTTTTTACGGTCTCCCCTTAATTAGCTCATAAACATTAAAACGGTTGCCCTATTCACATCGTTAAATTTATTTGTCTGAATAAGGGAATACGATATAGCTTAGTTATCTAAACCAATGCATTATAATTCAATTCTAATTGCTTTTGATCAGTAGAATTTGTACATTTATTAGCAATTTTCTAGACTATGTTTTTGAGTGAAGGATGCCGCCATAAAATGCAAAAAATAAGGGATTATAATTTCCCGTAGGATGCATTATTTTTAAGTATAATATAAACAGCCAAATGACATCTTTAGTTATACTGTATTGTCAAAACATACATACGGCAAGTAACAATATATAAACACTAACTCACGGAGCTATTAATAAAAAGGAACTGACATATCTTTAAAATAGTGAAGTTTCAACTGTAATCGCTTTCGTATGGGTCGATTACATCCGGAAGAAACATCCACCAGTACATATAAATAGAAATTTTCTTCTTATTTAAACGTCTTATTCATGCAATATTTCAGTCACAAATAATGGCAGAAGCACATATTCATTTTTACTAGTGAAAGATTACTTTGGCGGTAGTCAGGTCTTGTGTTTCCGCTATATTGTGACAACCTAGACAATCTCCTGTCAGTATCATTAAAAGTTATATGGTCGGTAAACTGACACCAGAAAAAAAATATAAATTTTTACTACATTTGTAAGAACATATTTTCATGAATAAGGCGCTTTAGTAAGACAAAATTTACTATTAAAATTTACTGGTGGGAAGTTTGCCTTGGAGGTAATCAGAAACTGCTGAACCGAATTTAAAAAACAGCCGCCATCTTGTGACAACCTCCTCAGTTACTTCACTCGCAACTGGTAGACAGTACACTATATGTCTCCCCCTTTTTATTCATAACTCCATTCACTAACTAGGGAACTGGAAGAAGTGTAAGTCGCCGATTCCAAGGAGAGTAGCATCGTTGGAGAGTAGCATCGTTGGAAAGATCTCGTCGCGGGAACTAAAAAGTCTATGGAAGTATCCGTCGGAAATAAGTCGTTTTCGTGAAATCCGACAATTTATGTTACACAAATTGTTTGTTTACATATTTATTATAATGTATTTATGCTGTTACATTTATGTTATAGTTAAATTTGCAATTTTAGATTTTAAATGGCTTCCTGTTAACTTAATTATATTATTTATGTTTGGAAATTACGTATGCAATCAAAAAAAAAAAAAAAAAAAAAAAAAAAAAAAAAAAAAAAAAAAAAAAAAAAAAAACGTAGAAAAAATGAAAAGAAGTTAATGGCTGTAATTGCAGCGCTCCCACGGCCGACTATTTTCATATTCTATTCACACCACTATTTTTGAAAAAAAATATGTTTTATAGTGAAATTTGGCTTTCATGGGTTGTCGAAGTACATGTGAAAGATTATTATTTAACCCTCCGTCTACCAGACGGGTCCATTGGACCCGACAGGTACATACAAAATATTCATTCAAACCAGAAATTTCTTTAAAATAAACTAAGTATATAAACCAGACAAAAATAAGGTAAATAAATAAGTTAAATAGTTTTAAATAAAAATTCTGGTGTAGAACGTTTTATTAAAACTTGAATAAAATTCCCGGTAGATCTAGGGTTAAGAAAGTGGTGCGAGATAGAATTAAAAAATATAGTCGCCAGTGGCAGCCTTGTAAGTGTTTTGCGTGCGGTGTGTGTTTTTGTTGATGCTGGATATTTGCCGTGTTCACTGGTAGTTGTGGTCTTCTGTATAGAAGTGAGAAGGAAGCCATAACAGCAAAAATATAAATTTAACGACATAACATATATTACAGCATAGCTATATTACAATAAACATATAAACTAAATTTTCGGATATCGCGTAAACGGATCATTTCCCACGGCGTTTTCCCATTGCGTTTTCTACTTCCCGCGACGCAATCTTTCCAGAGATAGCCCTCTCGTCAGAATTGGTAACTTCTACTTCTTGCAGTTCCCTAGTAAGTATGTGTATTTGCTTGTATTGTTTTCATTGATAGTGACAAAGAAGAACATCGTGGATAAAGAATTTTGCAATAATTTTGTATGTAAACTCAACACTCATAAAGATTTTTTTTTAATAGCGATTTCACCTTTTTAACGTTTGAGACCCACTTTTTAAAATAAATAAAAATAGTTTTAGGCAAATTTAGAGAGCTAAAATCAAGCTACATAATTATGGCTTTTTACCCTCGAGAGGTCACGTGGATGAAAATAGTCATCCACGCACATTCAAGGTTTTTAAGAATTATTTGAATAAGCATTTTTTATATTAGCAAATTTCTTTCAGTTCTTTAAAATTAATACTGCCTTAAATGAATCAGTTTCTGTTTTAAATTATAATTTATAGTTATAAAAATTATATAATATTTAAATTTAAAACCTTGATTGTGCTTGGGTGACAATAGTCGACCATGCGGTGGTTAAATAATGTTTCCACATGGCCTGAAAAATTATGTCTGTGGCCTGTCAGAATCGCTATGTTTGCTATCTACTGGCCCTGTAAAGTTGACTTAAAATATTTTTTCCTAATATATTACTCCTGTTTAATTCAGTGCTTTGTAAAAATGATGCCATGTTCAGTTTTAAATAGCCATCATCTTTGTTCAAAATTTATTTCATAAAGACTACAGTCCCAAGAAATAAAATAAAGGTCGCAGAAAGAAAATCAATAGTTTCTAGCAGATCAACAAATGGGAGCAAAAAAGCTTGGATGAGAAAGTTAAGGTTGTTAATCATGGCAAACGTATCTATGGATTACATGTGCCATCTGTGTAAAATATGTATTTTTTTTCTGGAAAAAAGGTCATGAATGAAAAGATCACACAGTGGGCAAACTATAACAGATGAAGTTTATAAAACACTAAAATTAAATCATGCAAAATTATACACAACATTATGCTCTATATAACTTATTGCAGCACCCACCATTCAATTCAGTCTAATAATTCGTCAGGTCTGCTAACTCAGGCTTCAGAGCGCTCCCTTTTTATACAGACTAAACCAAAATTTTCACCAGCACTGTCTGCTGACATCAATCAGGCCCAGTGTTGCCAGATGGACTACTTTTTAAAAATTCAGATTCTTGATTGGCACCACTTTTTTGAAATGGTAAAACGCGCCTTACTTAATGACATATTAATTAGGGCGAAAACAAAGGGAATTTTACCGTTTTAAAAAAGTGGTGGAAATCAAGAAATCTGAATTTAAAAAAAAGTAGCCCACTGGCAACACTGATCAGGCCTCGGATCAGTCTCTTTTTATGGAGACTAAATCAAAACTTTCACCAGCACTATTTCGTTAGGAAAATGTTCGTTTTACATTTATATTGGAAACAGTCTTGCCAGTTTGGCGCAGTGTTGCCAGTGGGCTACTTTTTTAAAATTCAGATTTCTTGATTGGCACCATATTTTTGAAATGGTAAAATTTGCCTTATTTAATGGCATATTAATTAAGCCGAAAACAAAGGAAATTAAACATTTAAAAAAAAGTGGTGCCAATCAGGAAATATGAATTAAAAATTGTAAACCACTGGCAACACTGGTTTGGCGTCTAATTTTAACACTAATACTACCGGAAACTTCACTCGAGTTTTATAAAAATATTTCACACCAGAATTTTTATTTAAAACTGCTTAACGTATTTATTTGTCTTTTTCTTCCTTGTATTTTTTAAACTTATTGTATAAAGAAAATCCTGGTACGAATCGAAATATTTTTAATTGGTAGGGATCAAAATGACCCGTCACGGTCCATTTATTGTTAACCCTTTCAGGGGCAAGGTACTTCTATTAACATAATACTGAAATGAGTGAGTGACACCAGAATTTACATGCTAATTTATTTGGAAATCAGCAAAAGCTTTTGTTCACGTACATAATAAACGGAAATTTTTCATTCAAACATTCTGATGCCAATGTGGCTTTTAGGAATTAAAATTAGGTGCCCAAATATGAACCACCGCTCTTGATGTGGTTAACTTGGAATTTCAAATTCATCTCTGAATGTTCGAGAGAAAAATTTTAGTTTACGTAGGCACTAAATGTCTCTTATAAAATAACCCATAAAATACTATACTTTATTTCTGGTATGAAAGCTAAATTTCTGAATAAAAAAGTATGCCAAACAGGCAACCCTGATTGGAAATGTCGTAGGAACCACGCTCGTTGCGAGCTTTTTACTACAAGTCTTGCAGTAATCTGTCACAAAAATAATCTTAAAAAATTAGGGGTGGCTCAAAAAGTGACCGGTCTAAGGCCTGAATCATTGTTAAGCATAAACGTTTTCGCGAAAATAATGGCGCAAAAAATTAGCACCACTATTCTCAAAAATAAATTTTATTTGCAAGTCTCAGTTTCAAATGTATGAGAGATAATGAGGGGCTCACAGCCATACTAGAAAAAGTTAGTTTTGAAAAAAGGGAAATATTCCATTTAGAAGGTACATAAAACCTGTTTTATCCACTCGCACAGTAAACAAAGTCTGTTAAATAATAACATATATAGGGTGTCCCAAAAAGTTTAGAAACGGTTGAATAACTCGAGAAATACATATCAGATTGAAAAACGAAGAAATACGTGTTAAATATTTTTTAAAAAGCTACTCAGTGATACCAAATTTGACACCCGCAACTGAACCCCGGGAGTTCGAGGGGGTCCAACTTTGAAATCTTGACTGATAACGCTCATTTTTTATTGCAGATTCGGATTCTACGGACAAAAATACATAACGTCTGTAATTAAAAATTATTTTTTCGGCTCCTCGTAGATCACAGCGTAATCGAGCAAATTCAACAGATACATATATTGGTTTTCCCAATCAGGTTTTGACATCTCTAAATCTGATTGGCCAGAACTTTTGACGTCAATGTAGCCGTCGTCTTTTCCGGGAATAGTGTTTCTCGAAAACCATCAGTGGAGATTGTTTTGATGGCGCTTTATATGCTTTCTCCATTAAAATTAATAGTAATTATATTAGTAATAGTAATTATATAGTAATAGTATTAATCTAGTTTTCTATTTGCATTTTTTTTATCCAATCGATCATTTCTAAATAATAACCTGCGTATTTTGATCTTTTAACCCTTTGAGGGGCAAAACACTTATATTCGTAAAATGCTGAAATGTTTGAATGGCACCAAAATTTAAAAACAAATTTATTTCAAAATGGGTAAAAGCTTTACTTAAAGTGCTCCATAAAATTAAAATTTTCATTCCAAAATTATGGTGTCAATGAGGCATTTCGCAATTAAAATTAAGTGGGATATATTATATCCCACCGTCCTTCAAGGGGTTAACGAGTAAATATGCACCTCCCCTGCCGAACAGAAAAATGATAAACTTCATTATTTGGGGGCGGGGTGTGTTGTTGTTCTGCGTTTCGATGAATTCCGCTGTTAAAAAAGTCATTTAATTCGGGTGCGGATGGGGGTGTATGGGTTATTTTTTTTAATTATTATTATAGAATAACATATAGAACCAAAATGGAAAACATATGAAATCTTTCTGTGCTGGTTGAAGAAAATATGGGAAAGTAAAGTAAATTTCAAATGGAGGAGTGACTAAAGATTTTGATGATTGTTTGGTTACTGCATCTACAAAATATCAAGTAGGGCAGAATTTTTTTCAATAATTCTAATAAACGTAATCATTTTGACTTAGATGCCTTATGTTCCCTCAGCCGTTGTTTTGAATTGTTTGGCGATTTTTTGTTGGCGTGTTAGTGGTGTTTATAGCTATGGCAACCTCGATATGTGGAACCCCGTGTGACGTGTGTATTCTGACGTGTTGTGTTCTGGCAACCCCTGAGAAGTGGTGGATTTTGTGGATGTATTTTGATATTGTGTTGTATCGTCCTGACTTTTTATTTTTATGTTAAATTTATTGGATGTATTTGATTAACTAAGGTTTCTGTAATCCGTTTAAACGCTTTTGCTGAAGTAATTAAGAAATATGAGGAAATTTTGAGAAAAAAAATAGGTTTGTTTATTGTGTCTCAATGCGTACTCATAAGCCTATTTTGGAAAATGACGGTGGTGTTATGAGAGAGATTTCATCCTGGAGCTTTCAAGAAAGCATATATCTGTTAAGGTATGTTCATAATTTTATGTATATTTTGTTGCTTTAAGAGCTTTGTACATTTTGAGATTGCTAGAAAGCGAGAACTGCTGAATTTTAAGAATGCTACACCGGGAGAAATGCTGAATGCAGTGATTTTTTTTTCGGTTAATGTGCGCGAAGCGCTCATCCAAGATTACTGATTGCCACTTTAGCGAGTTTCGATTTTTCTGCATTGAAAGTTCTGTATGAAAAGGGGTTTTCACGCCAAGAAAAATTCCAAGATGGCGGCCGTGGGAACTTATGACATCTGTTCCATAATTTTTTGTAATTTAAAATATTTTTCAGTTTAGTATTTTTTTCATAATTTTAAAATTAATAATTTTAAACAAGTGAAAATTTTGATCTTTTAAAATTTTTCATTTAAAATATAATTAAACTCTTTAAGCTCTGTTGATTATTTGCTGGGGGAGAAGACGCGACGTTTTAATTTTCATAACAGCAGGACAATGTAGAAAATTGTTTATTTATTTATTTATTATAAAAATAAAATAACAAATGCGACAAAATATATCAACAAAAACATAATTGGCATAACAAATTAAAGGCAAATTAGTTTAATTCCTGCATTTTTTTTTTTTTTTTTAAGCCCGAGAAGAGGCATTTATAAATGTATTTCATTCAGTTAGTTCTACGTTCAATGCTAAATTTTTGTAACAAACAAGTTAAACCAATTGAATATTTTAAAAAAAAAATCAAACAATATGATACATAAAACAAATTAAAAACTTGGGATCCGTTAAAAAGAAATCTAAATAATTTTAGACTTTTTTCGTTTTTAAGTTGCAATTATTTGTATTGCAGATTTTGTGTTATGCTTATGAAGGGTGGGTACAAAATGATAAGGTACATGTAAAATACCAAAAACATTTTAAAGAGTCTCAGATTTATTTCAACTTAATTTGAAGGGAACCTAAGTTTTTACGGTATTTAAATTATCATATTGTTTGAATTTTGTTTCTATTTTTTAATGTTCATTTGGTTTAATCCTTACCGGCTCGGAGTAATTCTGTTTATAACTGATGACATGATAGACTGACACCAGAATTTATAAACGTGTTTATCAGAAAATATAAACTTGCTTAGATTCAAGTATGTTATAAATGGAAAATTTTAATTAAATATTCTGGGTTCCAGGAAAAAAAAAAATAAATAAATAAGTGTCCTTTATTAAGGATACTGCTCACGAAAGGGTTTACGTATTTTTTACAAAAATTTAACATGAAAAGTAGAACTAACTGAATGAAATATATGAATAAATGTCCCTTCTTGGGTTTAAAAATTGTAGGAAATAAAATGATTTGTTTTTAATTTGTTCTATAAATTATGTTTTTGTTAATATATTTTGTCACATTTGTTATTTTAATGTAATAATAAATAAATAATTAAACAAATTTCTACATTATCCTTCCCCTATGAAAAGTGAAACGTCTTCTCCCCCAGGAAATAATCAATAGAGCTTAAAGAGTTAAATTATATTTTAATTTCCAAAGATTAAAAGATCAAAATTTTCAGTTGTTTAAAATTAATAAATTTAAAATTATGAAAAAGATGTTAAAATGTCAATTTTTTTTTTTAATTTACAAAAGAATATTACGTTTATTAGAATTTTTGAAATGTTTTCTGCCCTACTTGCTATCCAGTAGTTGCAATATCTAATCAATCATGAAAACCTATAATCCCACACCCACCTGAAATTTACGCTCCTTCCCATCCTTTACTCAGCTAGAACAAAAAGCTTTTATATGTTTTTTTTTTTTTTTTTTTTTTTTGTCCTATATGTTATTCTAGAGCATAGCTGCCAACCTTTCACTAATCTTCCGTAATATCTGGATTAATTTGACCCAGATTAATTACTTTCGAACCAGAAAATTTATTTCATGAATCTTTATTTATTTAATTGAAGGTTTCTGCGTGGAACATATTTAATTTCATTTCTTAAAAAAATTTCTGGTTCGGAATGTATTAAACCAGGGTCAAATTAACGCACGTATTACGGAAGATTAGTTTGAGATTGGCACCTATCCTATAGTATTAATTAACTCCTTAACGCTCGAATTAAATTACGGTTGAAAAATTCAAATTGCTTATTGGCACCAATTTTATGAAAAAGAAATATTCTCCTTATTTAATGACAGGAAAAACGATACTAAAATATAGCCAATTTCACTATTTTATAAAATTGGTGGGAATCAAACAATTTGAGTAAAAGACACAGCCCGTGAATATGACGGGAGCGAGAATTAAGGGGTTTAAAAAAAACCACACACCCCCGAATTTTGCCAGTAGAAGCCATCCAAACGCAGAATATCAACACACCCCGCCCCCAAATAATGAAGACTATCATTTTTCTGTTCGGGAGGGGAGGTGCATACTTACTCGTTAAAAGAACAAAATACGCAGGTTATTATTTTAAAATGATCGATTGAATTTAAAATAATGCAAATACAAAACCAATATAATGTATTTTTATTAATTTTTATGGAAAAGGATATAAATCGACCTCGAAACAATCTCCACTGATGGTTTTCGAGAAACACTATTACCGCAAAAGACGGCTACTTTGACGTCAAAAGTTCTGGCCGATCAGATTTCGTGATGTCAAAACCTTGTTGGGAAACCCAAAATATATGTGTGTCGAATTTGCTTGATTACACCGTGATCAACGAGTATCCGAAGAAAAAATGTTAATTACAAAAGTTATATATCTGCAATAACTGCAATAAAAAATGGAATGTATCATTCAAGATTTCAAAGTTGGACCAATACTGACCGCCCGGGAGTCGGTTGCGGTTGTCAAATTTGATATATCCGAGTAGTTTTTAAAAATATATATTTAACCTTTTTTTTTTCGTTTTTCAATCTGATATGTATTTTTCGAGTTATTGGGGCGTTTTCAAACTTTTCGGACACCCTGTATAAGGAAGTTTGTGAAAACAGACTTGGTTCACTGTGGGAGTAGATAAGACAGATTTTATGCACCTTCTAGATAGACTATCTCATTTTTTTTTTATATAATGGACTTTGTCTACTATGGTTGTGAATCCCATGGACGACGAAGATTTATGTATGGAAAGGGCGTCGAAAATTTTTGGTGCCATTTTTTCCACGACAAGGGCTGGACTCTATTCATAGTCACAAACATAGGGTATACCAGCGTGATTCCACTGCAGAAACGTCTTTTCAGAGATTTTTAGAGAATTTTTAGAGTAGATTTGTAGATATTCTGTGACATTAATTAATAAGTCATTAATTTCTGTTACAAATAAGCGATTCTAGTTTTGGCAAACTTGCACAAACGTAATGTAGAGATGCAATTTTTAAATAATATATCTCACGATGTTCGATATCGTTGGCATGATTTTGGATAAATGCAAAGCAATACAAAAACATTTTTTTACTCTTGATTTCAAAATACATTTTCAGGAAAATTAGCACTGAAAATGTACGTTTTTATTAAAACGATCCAAATGTCCTTTTTGTTTTTTTACTCTAAGTTTCGAAAGGTACGTTTTATGATTACCGCCATTTCAAAACACTAATCTTTATGGTATATTTCCACAACATTTTCAATAAAGATTAGCCACCAAGTTTACTGTTTGAAAAATAATGGTATTCAAAAGGGATGATAGTGGGACCCAGTGGCGTAGCGTTAGATAGGATCTGGATCATTCTACTACCAGCTGAATTATATAGAAAATTTGTCTTTAATTAATCATTGAACGTTATACGATTAAACACAGCAAAATTTAGCACACATTAACACTGGTAATAAAATGTCCATCCCCCCTCTAACGCTATCCCACGGGTGAGACCCCTGTTCATGGTAACCATTTTATTATACACATACAGATTCACATTAACCCCTTAACGGTCGCATTAAAAAACGGTTTAAAAATTCATATTGCTTAATGGCACCACTTTTTTGAAAACGAAATATTCGCCTTATTTAATGACAGGTAACGTGACACCATAGTGAAGCCAATTATACTATTTTATAAAACTGGTGGGAATCGAACAATCTGAATAAAAGACACAGCCCGTGAATATCACGGGAGCGAGAATTAAGGGGTTAAAATATATTTCTGCCAAAATCGCTCATGTTTGATGGTAGCTTATGATGATAGACCCGCATGTGGAATCTTGATAAAGATGAAATTTCAGAGCGTAATCCCCGTGGATCAAATAAGCATGATTTCATTGGAAAATTTAGCTTAATTAATGAAGTGAAATCAATAATACATATGGAAAAGTTACATTTCATTTAGAAAAATAAACCTGTTTCCAAGTCTATTCATTTTATCCTTATATTATATTACAGAATAACACTGATTTAAAAATGCATTGCTTTTATAGATTTTTCTAACAACAGCAAAAAAAAATAATATTTTTATCCTAAATGTTATTTATGTTATGGAAATAAGAAATAAATTTTATTCTTATTAAAAATAAAGAAAACTGTGGACTGAAAAAAAACCGTAGTGAATTTCTATTTGAATTTCTATTTCAGGTTTGAAATCTTAAAAAAAGAAATATTTTTTATCTGTTTTAGTATTCGTTAGCCTTTTTTCAAAATAATAAGAATAAAATGTATCATATAACATACACTAGAATGAATCTGAGAATAAGAAATTTATTTCTAGAATAAGTTTTTGAATCTTTTTTTCTAAAAGTAAATAATTTAAAATGAAGATTTTCGTAAATTGTCAGATTTTTTAAATCGGGCAGTGAAGAAAAAAATACAAAAATTGTGATTAAAAAAAAAGTTCAATTATTCTAATAATTTTTTTTCCAAAAAACTGTTACTTTTTAAAAATATAGGAAATAAATTTAAATAAAAAGTTTTCCTTTCATTTGCTATAAGTTTTTAGAATACACAACTTCTTTTGTCTGACATTTTTGGACATCGATATATACTAATAACAAATATTGAAATTCTTTTATAGGTAAGATGCATTTTAAAATTTATTAGGGGCACCGGAAAATTCTGTCGCATGATGTTCTTTCACGCCTACTTTTTTTAAATTCTGGTTTCTTCATTGGCACCGCTTTTTCGAAATGGTAAAATTCCCACAGTTTTCATATTTCGCATTAGAGTGAAGACAGTGGATATTTCACCATTTCAAGAAAGTTGTGCCAATGAAGAAATTTGAATTTTAAAAAAGTAGGCGTGAAAGAACATTATGCGACAGAAATTTTCGGTTCCCCTACTATTTATCAGTTTTTGTTAACCCCTTTGTGATAAGTGTCTTTTACAGAATTTGTAATCTTTCATCAACGGTGATTCAAAACAGAAAATTTTATCTAACTTAATCGAGAAAATACCCTGATTAAATAAGGCAAAATTTAAAATCAAAAATAATTGGCGGGAATAATAATTCTGAATAATATAATGCTGAGCACCTTGTGCGGCAAGTATACGTGACTCTCTTCCACAAGAGGTTAAAGTAATTGATGATACTTAAATTGTTATTTAAGCCGGAAATGCTCGCGTAAATCCAAGATATACACGATTTATACTTTGCCACCAGTAAATTAAAAAAAAAAATCGTCATATTATTTAATCGATGAGATTGCCATAGCTGCCAACTTGTACGGATTTTTGCTACCACTAAAATTTAACCTTCCGTCTACCAGACGGGTCCATTGGACCCGACAGCAATATTTAATGTAAATTTTTCTCATGAAAAATACCATTCAAAGTTTCGCGATTACATGACTTTTCCTGCAATTGTCTCCTCTATGTATATGCAATTGCGATTAAAATTTTGTTCGAAATTTTTTACCTATTTTTAATTTGTTTCATTGTTTACCACGCGGGTCCATTGGACCCAACATTAAAACAAACGTAATATACTGTTGCTTTCTTTTTCTAGGGTTGCCATAAATCATGAGGAGGAACAGGGTTACCATAATTGGCTGTTTATCGCCCATTTGGCGATAGATTTTTAGCGCCAATCTCGCCAAATTTGGCGACTTTATAATGAAGTTTTGAGAACATTCTAGACTGATCTAGTAAACTTCGTGCTCTATATATAAAAGGTTACTTCTGGTTCAGAGAGTCATTTATCAACAGACACAGTTAGTGAGCGAATGGTGTCTATTGATGTTTGTGAGTCTTTTCATTGAAAATAGGACTTGATATTTGAAGACAAGTAATAAGTGTAGTTTGTACGTGCTTTGTTATTTTACAAATATTCATCATTTTCTTATTTCCTAACTTATTTTTTGTTAAAAACTGAATTGAAGATGAACAGAAAAAAAGTATTGACTCAAGAGGAAATTCAAAAAATTATGGAAAATCCGGACGATATAGAATTCGACACCGATGATGAAAATCTGTCGTCTGATGAAGGTGAAGTAGATTATGTTGAAATACATAATGAAATTTCTGATTCCTACTCAGAATCTGATAATGATTCCAATGAAGTAAATGTAGCAACCACAAGTACTTCAAATTCTACTTTTGTTTCCAAAAATAATTCACAGATCTGGTATAAGAATGAAGTTGCCAGACCACAAGGAAGACGTACTGAAATCAATATTTTACGTGAAAAATCTGGACCTTCAAGATTTGCAAATCGTGAAGTGGATTCCATATCATCCTCATTTCTTATCTATTTCCGAAAAAGACTTTTGGAAATTATAGTAAAATGGACAAACGCGGAAGGCAATAGAGTATTCGATTAAGAGTGGAAACCTATAGATATTATAGAACTTAAAAAATTCATCGGACTTTTATTACTTATTGGAGTATATAAATCGAAAAATGAAACAGTAAGCGAACTTTGGAGCATAAAAAATGGATGACAAATATTTCGGGACATTATGAGTCGCAATAGATTCACAAGTATATTACGTGTCATAAGATTTGATGATGTTGCTGAGAGGCGTAAAAGAAGATCAACTGATAAATTAGAGCCAATAAGAGAATGCTTTGAATTGTGGAATAGCTATTTACAAGACCCTTATATTCCTAATTGGTCTATGACTGTCGATGAGCAATTAGTTTCTTTTCGTGGAAAATGTCCTTTCCGTCAGTATATGCCATCTAAACCTGGAAAGTATGGATTGAAGTTCTGGGTTATTTGTGACAGCGTAACATCGTATGCTTGGAAACTGGAACTATATACAGGCAAAAATGAAGTAAGAGAATCTCATCAGGGAGAAAATGTAGTTAAAAGATTGACGAAGGAAATTGAAAATTCTGGTCGTAATATTACATGTGATAACTTTTTTACGTCATATGCATTAGCAACACATCTTACTTCAAAAAAATTATCTCTTATTGGAACAATTCGAAAAAATAAACCTGAATTACCCGCTGTGTTCACAAATCCAAAACATCGTTCTGTATATTCTACTTTATTTGGGTTTCAAGAGAAGGCGACCATCATCTCTTACTGTCCCAGAAAAGGTAGAATTGTTACTTTGCTAAGCACAATGCATAACACTTATGATATTGACAACAGCTTAGAAAAAAAGCCACAAATAATCCTAGATTATAATAAAACCAAAGGCGGAGTAGATAAGATGGACAAAATGGTAAGAGCATATAGTGTGAAACGCATGACACGTCGGTGGCCTTTGATTGTATTTTATAATATGATCGATATAAGTGCGATGAATGCATACATAATATGGTTGTCACTGAATGCTGAATGTGATCCGAAAATGAAAAAAAGGCGGAATTTCATTATTCAACTTGCAGAAGAATTAGTAGGTGAAGGAGGTATCGCCGTCTCAACATCTACTTCAGAACAACTTTACGCAAATAGTTTTGAACCGCCACGAAAAAAATCAAGATGTCATATTTGTCCCTCTAAAAAAGATCGAAAAACACGAACATTATGCAAGAAGTGTACGAAAAATGTTTGCGGAGAACATTCCGTCGTTATTTGTACTTCATGTACAGAATAATTTTATTATGATGAAAAACGTTTTGTAGTCATTATAATATACTATATATATTACTTTCTTACTGTATGTGTTACTTTCTTACTCTATTACTATATATATCACTTTTATATATTGTATAAGGTGCATTAATAACAAATATATTCATTGTAGATAAATGGGTGTTTTGTATATTTTGAAATCCTATATATTTTACATATGGGTCCAGTGGACCCGAATGGTAGTTCTTGCATATACTTTTTTTTGGTAATCTGAAGGTTAATAGAAAAATTTGCCTAATTCAATCGCCGAATTGCCGTGAAAGTTGATAATTTAATAAGGCAGAAATCTCTTTTAAATTTTAGTGGTAAGAAAAATCCGTACAAGTTGGCAGCTATGGCTTGCCCATAAATTCTGCGGTAAAATAATTTGAAGATTACATTTTGAAAAATAGTGGTGAGAAATGTATTAACCGTGCGCACTCTGGGTATGTGATACCCTGCACGAGTAATCCCGGGTAAAGGGAATTTCTAATTTTAGATCCCTGTTTGTGAACCTAATAGTCTCCTAAAGTATCAATTTCCATAAAGTTCTTTTTTCTGTCATCTATGATGTAATTTTGTTTCTTTAACACTAATGAATGAGTATTTGTAGTATTATTTTAGCTTTCGGAACAAAGAGGTTGTAGAAATTGCAACCAACAACAGCATAAAAAATTCTAATTGCTATTTTTATCATAGATGTTATTCATCTTTCAGAAATAAAAAAATAAATTCTATTCTTGTAAAAATAAGGAAAACTGTGGACTAAATTTTTAAATAAAAAAATTCGTATTGAAATTCTTTTCGAATTTTTATTTCAGGTTTGAGATCTTAAAAAGGAAATATTTTCGTTAACTGAACTGTTTGTAGCCTTTTTTACAATTAATAATAATAAAATGCATCATAACATACTAAAGAATGAAGTTTAGAATAAGAAATCTCTTTCTAGAATAAGTTTTTGAACCTTTTTTTTAGAAAAGTAACTAATTTAAAATTAAGATTTCCGTAACGTATCCGAAACTTATAGTGAGCAGTGAAGGAAAGAAATTCAAATAATGCGTTTAAAATAAAACTTAAATTATTCTAATCATTTTTCCCCAAAAAATGTTACGTTTTAAAAATATAGGCAATATTTTTTTTAAGTGTTCCTTTTATTTGTTATAAGTTTTTAGAATCCACAACTATATTTGCCTGACATTTTTGGAAATCGATTTATAGTGTAGCGATCTAATCTCACACGATCAGTATAAAGCGAGTTACTAGCTTAGAGTAACTGGCTTGGTCTTTTGCTCGACGCTAACTTTCTCGTCTTCTGATCATGAGATCCCTGGTTTAAATCCAATCGGCACCAATTCACATTCCCTAAAATACTACTAATAACGATAAAGATAAAGATTGAAATGCTTTTATAGGTAAAATGCATTTTTTAATATATTTATCAGTTTTTGTTAACCCCTTCGTGACGAGCGTCTTTTACAGAATTTTGAAACTTTTGTCACCGGTTTTTATAAACAGAAAATTTTACCTAATTGAATTGAGAAAATGCCTGATTAAATAAGGCACAATTTAAAATAAAAAATAACTGGTGGGAATAATAAATCTGAATAATACAATGAGCACCTTGTGCGGCAAGTATACGTGACGCTAGTCCAAAAGAGGTTAAAGTAATTCTAATTTTATTTTTCATAAGAAATTTTTCTAAAGTTTGAACTGTTTCCTGTTTATCTAAATTTTATTTCTACATGCCAAAAACCGCTACCATCGAAATACCCAAGACCACAGAACACGAGTATGACGTCATCATTAATCGACAGACTTCTCACAACTGTTGGAATTCACACCTGGAAATTTTGGATAGCAATTTTCTTTCATTTCATTTGTGGAATATCTATCATCTTATAAAACAATAATAATTATTTAAACTTACAGGTGACAATTTTGAATCCCAAAATTTAAAAAAAAACAGCCAGATGCGGCAACACTGTGGCATTCCGCATCTGGCTTAATTTTTATTTAGGGATTCCAAATACTCAACAGTAAGTTTAAATAGGTATTTGTGTTTAATAAGATTATAATTATTCCACAAAAAATAAAAGTAAACTGCTATTCAAAATTTTCTGGTGTGAATTCCAACACTAGTGAGAAGTCGGTCGAATAGTGATGACGTCACACTCGTGCAATCTGGCCTTGAGTAATTTGATGGCATCGCTAAAACTCCCAAAAGTGATTCTTTCTGTTATACATCTTATAATCCATGAAATTTTCTTTTTTTATTTTGCTGGTATACTTAGATAATTCAGATCGTATTTTCTAATATGATGATTTCAATGAACTAAAGAGTGTTATATTTGAAAATATGACTGTATATTTATATCTAACATCTCCTTCTTTGAGTGTACGACGTATTGCGAGTTCAAACAAAACGATTGGTAAGAATAGTTGGAGGTTATAAACTTTTAAAAAGTAAATTATTAGGTTGAGCAAAAAGTTCTGGGAATTTTTTAATCTAATAGTTGCCAGAATTTATATCGTATACCGGAGTACTAGTGGTATACATATAGGAGTTGAGGCGTTTCGGCTCCAAAATGCCTATTGAACGGTATGATTTGCGTGGGGTGATCCGGCATTATTGGAGAAGAGGTCTAAAGATTCTGAAAGCCGATTCTCAAGGGCCGTCGATTTGTTTGCACAGTTGGGCGGCGTCGAAATTCTTCCGCACACCGCTTAAGGTCAAGACGTGGCTCCATACGATTATGGATTCTTTTGATCAATGCAACACTTTTTCAAGGACCGTCGATTTGAATCCTTTAACACTAGAACCGCCGGAAATTTTACTGAAATGTTGTAAAATTATTTTACACCAGAATTTTTAATTAAACCTATTTAACTTCTCTCTCCGTGGTACATATTTAACTTATTTTAGAAAAAAAAATTTCTGGTGCGAATCGAAATATTTTCATTTTTTACCGGTCAAAATGACCGCTACGGCGGTTCTAGTGTTAGTGAAGTTGAAGAAGCCTGTCAAAAGTCTTTCGTTTCCAAGGAGCCGCCATAGTACTTTCAGAAAATCCGGAATCTGGCAGAACAATGGCAGAAAGTTGTGGACTATGATGGTCTCTACTTTGAAGTATAGTCCTTGTTGCTTTTGTTGTTAATTTGCGCATAGCAACGACACTTTCACAAATTTCCCAGAACTTTTTGCTCAACATAATATTTACGAATGTGAATCTAGAGGTTCTTCAAGGAAGGGGCGGTGTTATTAAAAATTTGAGATTTTGGCCAAAGTTTGGATTTACAAACTTCATGAACAAAAATAAAATCAGAACGGCAAATGCATAACACACGGTTGATATAGCGATCCAGTATACCGACTATCTCATTCTAACGACCTATCTAATAAATTCTGGTATTTATATATATTTTGCATGTTGGTATCTACTTTTATGACATTCTGGAGATACTCGTATATGTCGAAGTAAATGTAGTATAGTAATCAATGCCAAACCTCCGTTATCATGAAACAACCGGAGTGCAGTCGTAGTGACGAATTAGAAGACAGGCTCCATAAACATTGAAAGAATTTCCCATGGAATAATTAATAGAGAAGGCATCGTAATTTAAACGTTGTTTATTTGGCAGACACATATCGTAACATTTCCAGTAGCTTATCCATCAACTCTGGAGTAATCGCTGATCCATTTCATAATAAAATTAAGATGTTAAAAGTATTAGAATCTACATATTAAAAGTCATTCACCCCAAGTGACGTGGATTTATTAAACAACCGCAAAACGTAAAAATCTCTCGCTCCTCGTCGATGCAACAGTATAAATACTCAAAGAAACAGAAAGCGGAGAGATACATTACTAGTGAAAGAACAAATCTCGTAAAAGTAGCCGGAAGGACGCGATAAGATGCACGCGTGATGACGACGTGAACACTTTAGCCTCGGCATCAGAAACATTACGCAAACAAAGGTTGGCGGGAAACTGTCCATGGAATTATGGGAAATAGAATATCAGAGAACAAATGCTATTAAAACCATTCGAATCAAAAATAATTTAGTTTTAGAGTAAAATGAAAAAAGTAATTTAATGGGTTTTATAAGATTAGACGAATGGATTAAGGTTTCTAGAATAATAAAAGAATACGCATTTAAAGCATGGAAAAAATATAAAAATTTAAGATATTATTAAAGCTAAGTAAAAAAGGGGTAAATATTAAGAATTTGGAATAGTTTTATTAAGATAAAAGGGCGAAAATTTTTATTATTACATATATATGTGTAATCATTCACATACCAATATTTTTTAAGCCTAATAGAAGGACCAATTAGACTAAATATTCCAATACAGCAGGCATTTCTATTTTTTTTCTGTACTTTAGTGCAGGGGTGTCAAACAGCATGATACCACTAAAATTTTATAGTTATCTTTGACTTACCTTATCATCGAATGTCCGCGATTCCGCTTTCGAAAATTTTCTTTAAAAATTTAGTTGTATCCAGCGGGACACAGTTTGACACTGCTGCTTTAGTGTCTTTCAAAATGGGAAACATATTATATTTCTTCTTAAACTTAGTTATTTTATCTCCATTTCTGGGGGCAAATTATTTTGAAGATTTATTATTGGACCTGTTTCGAGGAAAATGGATCTTCTGTATAGAGAATTAGCACATGTATTTGAAAAAAGATTTACTGACTATCATAACTGCTTGGTTGTTCTTTTTAAAGCAGTTCAATAAAGAATGCCACGAAACTTATAAAGAAACATTTATTCAGTAGCTATGGAAAATTGTCTTAAAACTTAATTTTTAGTGTGTTAACCCTCTCGCTGCGTAATTGCTTTATCAAAGTAGCATAAAAAATCGCGCATTTAATTCCTTCTCAACGAGCGTCTTTTAAGAATTTTTATTCTTTTGTCACCGGTTTTTCAAAACAAAAATTTTCGTCTGATTTAATCGGGAAATTGCTCCGATTAGATAAGGCAAAATTTACAATAAAAAGTAACTGCTGGTAATGATCAAGGAGGGTTAATTAGACGGAAAAAATGCACCCCGATGAAATCTGGGGTTGCGCAAATTTTGCGCTACTTTTACGTTGCCTGAGAAACTCTCGGTTTGCGCAGCGAGAGGGTTAAGGGCTACTTCCTGGCATACCAGACCAGTGCTGCCAGTGGGCTACTTTTTTTAAATTCAGATTTCTTCATTGGCACCACTTTTTTGAAACGGTAAAATTTTCTTTGTTTTTGGCCTTATTTAATATGTCATTAAATAAGGCACATTTTACCATTTCAAAAAAGTGGTGCAAATCAAGAATCAGATTTTAAAAAAAGTTGCCCATCTGGCAACACTGTACCACACTCATTTACAATTTCTAATTTTCATTCCTTACGTAACCAGAAAAGTTCTAAATTTTTTTTTTTAATGCAAAACTTCAGATTTTCGATTATTGTAAAAATTTTAAACAACTTTTCTGGTAATAATCGCATTTTTAAATTTTTCTACATTGAACTATACAAAAGAGACTTACTCCTTAATCCTTTGAGCTGTTGGGGTGAATTTCTTCAAAATGCCCAAATGTTACATTGGCACCAGTATTTTGTAAAAAAAAAAAAAAAAAAAAAAAAAAAAAAAGATTCGGCTTATAACATACACGGGGGGGGGGGGGGAGGGGGAATGCATTAATCTATTTTCAAATAAATTTGGTTGAATATTCCGGTGAGAATATGACAATCGGGGATTAAAATTATGTGGGAAGTAATTCACCAATCAGAGCTCAAATGGTTTAATTCTCGCTCCCGTGATATTCACGGGCTGTGACTTTTATTCAGAATGTTTGATTCCCCCCAGTTTTATGAAACAGTATGATTGGTTTTATTAAGATATCAATTTACCTGTCATTAACCTTCCGTCTACCAGACGGGTCCATTGGACCCGACATGTACATTCAAAATATTTATTCAAACCAGAAATTTCTTCAAAACAAACTAAATGTATAAATCAGACAATAATAAGTTAAATAAACAAATTAAATAGTTTTAAGTAAAAATTCTGGTGTAGAATGTTTTTATAAAACTTGAGTAAAATTTCCGGTAGTTCTAGGGTTAAGTAAAGTGAATATTTTTTTTTCAAAAAAGTGGTGCCAATAAGCAATTTGAATATTTAAAGCGTAATTTAATGCGACCGTTAAGGGGTTAAATTGCATTAAAACTGGCTTAGATATGTCTGCATCGTAATTCTCTAGCAAAGCTCGCATCCGCCAATGATTATTTAAAGCTATTATATTTAATGTTATTTTAATGATTTTTCTGTAATGATGACATTTCAATTGAGCATATTGTTGTGAAAATAGATAAATTCAAAACCGTAAAGGGGATTATTATACACTAAAAATGTACTTTTCTGATTAAAAGAAATAAAATTATTTAAATGTAGAAAAATATTACAAATTCTTTTATTAATCGCAAAACGAGTTTTCATGTGAAGAAGTTAGAAAAAAATTAGAGCACTATTTTTAAAAGAAAGAGTGATGCCATACTACATAGAAATTCGAATGAGTAAGCACATCTTGCAACAGTTATCTCCGACACATTTAATCTCACAGATCTGCTAGTTATTTAGAGCCAAATTGTTATTGTGATAATGTCAAATTTCCAACATTTCCAAGATGCATACACTGATTTGAATGTCAAAGGTTTATTGGTTCGTGTTTGTTACGTGCTATTATCTGATTGAGGCCAAGGGGAGATTGCTTTTGAATGGTTTTTTTATAAAAGCATTTCTAAGATGTTTCGAACACGTAGTCCAGATTAGAAATTATCTAGTTAATATTTAAATTCCAGAATTTTAATCGCGGTATGGGTCACAGAGTTTGTAACACTTCTCCGCTGATGAAAAATTTAGAAACTCTTGTTTAAAAATTTGTGGTGCAATTGTCTGCATCCTAAATATATAAAAGTGACAGTGAAAATTTTATATTTAAATCTATAAAAGATCCAGGATTCGTACAGTTTTACCGCTAAATTTTAACAGTATTGTCAAAGTATTTTACTGCAGAAAATATTGCAAGTTATGTGAATAAAGGCGTTGATAGCGAAATCTGTGTTTTATATTGGTGCCAGAGTACTTGGAAATTCCAAGGAGCGTGCGAACTAGGGATGCACCGGATATGGATTTTTGCCGGATACCGAATATCCGGTATCCGGCCGAATAATTTCTCATTTTTTATTTTAATAATAATATTTCTATTTTATGCATGATTAAAGAAGAAAACCTTTAAATTATTACAATTTTGTGTCATGCAAGTAATTATTAATAGATTTTAATTCATTTATTAAGTGAAAGTTACATAAAAACAAATAATAGTAATAATTAAATATTATTAAATTTAATAGTAATAATTAAATATTGAAATTTAATCCTATTTTGCCTTTTCATTGTTACTTACAAATCTTCTAACATGACATGCTTATTTTTTTCAACCTCTTTAGCTTCTATCACCAAGTTTAAATGGCATCTTGATGTTTTTTTAGATGCATGTGTATCGGTTAACTGACAAAACAAAATTGTCCCATTGACACATAATTAACAATAATTGAACAGTTATGTATGTTTCTCCAGCCATCCTGAGTAAGACGAGTTACAATTTTCCTATTAAGTTCTTTTTGCATTGTAGAGTGAGCTTTAGAATGAACTTTATTTAAAAGCTCACTTGTAATTTTATCATGACTGAGTGACTTATAACCAGGCATAATTTAATTACGCTTTGAAAATTTTTATTAAAATATGTTAACAGAATTTAAAATTTAGCAATTTATATATTTAATTAATTTTTTTTCTTTTGTTTTTACCACAAATTTTTTTGTTGTTGACTGCTTAATTTGGGTAATTGATATTCCAGCAAAATTTGAATGGTGTTCTTTAATATCAGCACAATTTTGTTCTTGATTTTCTACACAAACACACTCTGGATCTGGAACACACTTTAGATCTGGAGTATGAATATTCATAATAAACTGTTTATTTTGGTGGACACTTTTACATTTTTCTAGATGGTTTTCCATCATCAATACTTTGGCACTTACAAGATGGCCACATTGTATATATTTCTGACTCAGAATTTTTGATGTATTAACAGCAACTTCATAAACTTTCAGACTGGATTTTCATACATTCCTCTTTTGTTGATATGCATAATTCAAATTAATAATAAAGTTATTGACAAAACACTTGAGAAGAAGTGTGAAAGCCAACTACTTCATTACTGCTATGTAAAAACAAGTGAAAGCAAAACAAAGTTGAAGTTGTAGTTAAAGTTCTAGTTTTGGTTTTATAATTACAGTTATGACAGAATAATTGAACACTGCAGTTAAATTTTAACTAGTGAAAATTGCAACAAAACACTTGAGAAGAGGTGTAAAAGCCAACTACTTTATTACTGCAATTTGAGAACAATTAAGAAAAATAAAAATTTGAAGTTGTAGTAAATATTCTTGTTTTGGTTTCACAATTACTGTTATAAGTTATGGCAAAATGACTGTTTTGTGTTCCTATGATATAAATGCAAATATATGTATTCTCCACTGCAGTAATTTTGTGTTGACTTTATTCCTGTGTAGTAGAATGAGTACTTTTACTAAAACAAAGAGCCCAGTTTGGAACTTTTTTGAGATTATAGATGATGATAAAATGAAGGCTAAATGCAAACTTTGTAAAACTTCTGTTTCTAGAGGTGGCATAGGAAGGAAAGCTTCTACCACTCCATTGTATAACCACCTAAAGTTTAAGCATCCAAATCAATGCATTAAAGACGATGTTAATACGAGCAATGTGGAATCTTCAGTGATTGATGCAGATCAAGATCAAGATGATCCGTGTAGTTCTCGTGATATGAAAAGAAAGTAACAAACTTTAGAGGCTTGTTTTGGAAAGAAAAAAATATGGGACATTAATGATGTTAGATCAGTTGATTTACATTATGCCATAGGTGAAATGATCGCAGTCGACAACCAACCATTTACCATTGTTCATGATATTGGCTTTAAAAATCTTATGATGAAAACCCAACCTCAGTACCAAATGCCATCACGAAATTATTTTACTGATATAATTATACCAGATATTTATTCAAAATGTAAAGCTAAAATATCATCTGATGTAGCAATGTCAGAAACGATTTCAGTAACATCCGATATTTGGACGTCCATGTATAATGATAGTTATATTAGTTTCACTGCCCATTGGATCATTTCTGATTTTGAAAGGAAACGTGCTGCTTTGAATATAAAACACTTCTAAGGCAGCCATACTGGCCAAAATATAAGGGAAATCCCACAGCAGCTTTCAGAAGACTGGAATATATCTGACAAATTGCATCTTATAATTCGTGACAATGCATTTAACATGGCCAAAGCTGTTAATGAAGCAAATATAAATAGTGCATCTTGTTTCATCCATAGCCTAGAGTTAATCATAAATAATGGAATTGGGTCACAAAAAATAATTAGAGATATAATTTCACGTACATGAAAGATAGTGACACACTTTAATCATTCGCCTGTCGCTTGTTCGAATCTGAAAAAAATTCAAGTAGAAGAATTGCATATATCCTCCAAGAAACTTATCCAAGACATTAGTACACGCTGAAATAGTACTTTCTACATGTTGGAACGCTTAAGAAAAAAGCAATTTCGTTATTTTCAACAGAATGTGGGCTTGATAACTGCAACTTGAAGGGAGAGCAGTGGGGAACAATAGAGAATATTCTTCGGCTACTGCAACCATTTGAAGAAGTTACAAGAATTATGAGCAAAAATGAGTCCTTTTTATCTGAAGTTATTCCAACTGTAGCAACATTAAAACGTTACTTGTCAAAAAGTGGAACAGAATTCTTTGGGGTTGGTAGCATGAAACAAACTTTAAAAACTGAACTAGATGACCGCTTCTCTAACATTCACGAAAATGATTTTTTTTGTCAACTCTGCTTGATCCACGTTTTAAAACTGCCTTTTTTAACAATGATGATAAGATTCAAATGGCCAAACTTGCTCTTACAGAAAAAATGCAAGAAATTGATTGTAATACTGATTACATTATGAATGATATGAATATTATGAATACTAAAAAAGAAGAAAATGATTCGCTCTCTGAGAAAGTGCACAATTCATTTTGGCAATGCCTCAATGAAATTGCTGGAGAAACAGAAACAAATACATCTGAAAGTTTATCATCAAAATATTCAATTGAATTGAATCGTTACTTATCACAGCCGCTCATACCAAGGATGCACTATCCATTGACATGATGGCGACAAAATCAACATTCGTATCCTGCTGTGTCAAAGTTAGCAAAGAAATACTTGTCTGCCCCTGCTACTAGTGTTGAAAGTGAACGTTTATTTTCTGAAGGAGGAAATATTTGCGATCAGAAACGTAATAGATTACAGCCTGAAAATGCTGAGCGCCCGATGTTCCTACATCATAATTTACCTTTAATAAAATTTTATTATAAATAATTAGTTGTCATATTTTAATATATATTCATTTACATATAAACTTTATAATTTCATGTTTATAAAAATATATGATATTTATTTTTGTTAACATTGCTTTTATTCAGATAAGGTTGGCAAATTAATTTTACACTAACTTTTTCAGAAAATGAAAAAAATAGAATTTAAAAAAAATTTCACTGTCCGGCAACCGGATATTAAAATATTCGACCGGACCGTATATCCGGTTTGAGTGCCGAATAAGCAGGATATCTGGCAGGAGCCGGATATCCGGTGCATCCCTAGTGCGAACCTTGAAGATCATAGCATAATTGACCATGGAACTATTAATAAAGAGGAACTGACATATTCTTAAAATAGTGAAGCTTCAACTGTAACCGCTATCACAGGAGTTGTTTACCGCCAGTGGAAACTTACACCGATAGATTTATATAGAAAATTTCAACATGTTTAAACGCCTTCTTATTACAAAATTTCAGTTATAAATAATAGTAGAAACAGATTTTCATTTTTTACTGGTAGGAGTTTACTTTGGCGGTAATTAGGCCCTGCGTTTCCGCCATATTGTGACAACCAAGGAAACAAACTGACAGTTTTACAAGGCATACTGACACCAGTAAAAACAAACAGAACTGTTTACGACATTTTTGAGAAATTTTTCCCATGAATAAGACGCTTAAATAAGGCGAAATTTTCTATTCAATTTTACTGGTGGGATGTTTGCACCGGCGGTAATCAGAAACTGAAGATCTGATTTAAAATAAGCAGCCGCCATCTTGTGACAATATCCTCAGTTACTTCACTCGCAACTGGTAGACAGTACACTATATGTCTCCTCCTCTTTATTCATAACTCCATTTAATTGACTTATTGGATTACTATTATTACCCTGAATATTTCCACCACCACTTTTTTTAAGCAAGCGTGTTTGTTTTGTGGTGCACTGTAGCGCATTTTAATGAATAAATTGTGTACTGAGATCTACTTTTAAAAAGTTTTAGAAATACCGGCTTTTTTCAACGTACATTCTACCGATTGATAATTCTTGTGTTTTTTATACATCTAGTAGTTTCACAGTGGCGCAAAGTTTTTGATAATACTATTTCTGAATTCCTACTTTCTCTTAATTAATTTCCAAATTCCTCAAATAAATAAGGCACTCGATATTATTCGGAAATATTGGTGATAAACAATTAAGATCTCTAGACACCCAGTTTTATTGTGTGTGTATATGTTTTTTTTTTTTTTTATTTTAAGGGGGTCCGGGACACAAAAATCTTCAAATTTTCAATTTTTTTTAATTGGATTAAAACTTTCTCTGCCGTTTTCTGCTTAAAATGATATTTAAATCATGTTTCTATCTTAATTAGAACAGGAAACATTATTTTTTTTGGTTTTGCTTTGTTTTCAAAATCTGCCTTTCAAGCTATGGTTGTCAAAGAAACGAGTTCTTGTGAAATTGCGTTTTTCTTCATGATAGGTTTTTTCACCATTTCTTATATTTAAATTCTTATAACTCGAGAACCGTTAAAGATACAGGGTTGAAACTCGGAAAATATCTTTTTCAATTACTTTACTTTGCTTTTGAGCCAGAATATTTGAAAAAAAATAGTTACTTTTGAAAATATGATTTTTTTTAAATAAATTGCACCACTCTTTTGTAATTTTTTCGTTAAATATTTTTAATTGTTTTAAAAATTAATATTTTTTAAAATGCTGGCTCTAAATTAAAATATATATATTTCTGTTTATTTAAATGAAAACAATATAAATTCTACAAATAATATTTCGAGTTATAACGATTTTAAGTTATACCACTTTTTTCATAAATTTTAAATTTAAAAATTTTTAAAAAAACCTATGAGAAGTTTTATCATTTGATTTTGTTTACAAATGCTATGGTTAACCATCACAAAAAAATTCAAAATTTTAACTCAATAAATATTTTTTTTTTGAAAATGTGTCCCGGACCCCCTTAAATGAAAAATTTTGTTTATACTGGAAAATGGAAAATACTAAGAGTGTGTAGAACAGGGCTTTCTAACTGAGCTTCGCCAAGAATTACTATTTTATACAGAAATATTCACCATATTTAATCACAAAAATTCTGACATTCAATAAGGCCCTAATTTCTGTACAAACTCATTGTTTACAGGAATCTCACTATTTGTAACACCTGGTATACACAAAGATAAAGAAAGTAGCTTATACAAAAATAAAATAAAGAGCAAATTCTGTATGTTGCTAGTTTAAAAACTACCATGAAGAAACTAACAAATGTCGGTTCCGGTGATATTTAAATAAAAAAGACTATATGGGTTTCTTTCCTTATAAACATTATTACTGTGTTTTCCATACTGTACTTTTATAATTTACGTAATGTGCATAATATGCGTATGTATTGTTCAGTTGGTGAGGAAATTATATTTAGACTTCAATACTGACATTTCTTTAGGAGTCGTACTAAGGTAAAGAACAGTATTTTGTCCATGTATGAAAAATATTTTTCTCTATAATAAAAATAATCTGTAATTTTTGCTTTAAAATTTTTGAAGATCGAGGGTTTCAAAATATTTGCCTGCAAAACGTTTGTCACTACGCTTTCCGTAACGTGATTTCCGCCTTATTTAATTTCAGAATTTCTGTCACTTAATAAGGTGAATATTAATATTCGGTAATAAACGTACCTTTCCTGATCCGAAGCCTCATGTTGTAATACCCTGGTTTAGACATTTTTTTGGATAAGAAGAAACATTCATTTACAGACATGAATTATTTCCAATAATTCAAAGATTGTGGGCAATTACTCCTACTTATTAATACATTTGTTTCAGCTACATGGTGAATTTTAGAAATCGGTCATACAAAGATCACAGAAAATGAATGATTAGTTGTGTCAAACGGCACATCTTTGTACAAAATTTTTTCAATTCTATGTTGACAGTTGTGTCAATTATAGTTACTATACAAAAAACCACCAATCAAAGTATTTTGAGTACTACAGTTTTTTTAAATTAATCTTCCAATTATTTATTCACAGAAATTCTGCGTGCAGATAACGCAAAGATTATAATCCAGAAATAGCGGGATGAAAAATTTCGGTTTCTACGCACACAGGTAAAGAACATAAAGTTCATAGCGTTTATAAAACGCAACGGAACTTGGGAATATACTAAGACAGGAATGGCAAACGCGCACGCGAGAAGGACGATGGTCCTCACTTCTGCTATATAGTTATCTTCGCCACATTTAATCTCTCAATTTTTCAATTGAGTAAGTTGAAGAATGTTTTAACTTAAATGTAGTAGCAATAACAATTTCAGGGGCAGAAAAATTCTGTTCGTAAAATGATGAAATAATTGTTTGGCACCAGAATTTACAAACAAATTTCTTAGAAAATAAAACCTGCTTTTCTGCATTTTCACTAGAAAAGGAATTTTTATTTCTTTGCACAGTGTGTCCGTTTTGGGATAAAAGTTAGGTGCTCACGTCGTGTGAAAATCGCCCTTGAAAGGGTTTATGGAGTTATGAATAAAGAGGAGGAGACATATAATATATTGTCTACGAGTTGCGCGTGAAGTAAGTGAGGAGGTTGTCACAAGATGGTGGCTTATTTTTTACATCGGATCAACAGCTTCTGATTACCACCAGAGAAAACATCCACCAGTAAATTATTAATAAAAAAACTTGCCTTATTTTAGCGGCCTTTTTATGAAATATTTTTTCATAAATATGGCTAAATATTCTATTGGTTTTTACCGGTGGAATTTTGACTATGTATATTCCTTTTCACTGACACTGATAGGAGGTTGTCTAGGTTGTCATAATCTGGCGGAAACGCAACGCGTGATTACCGCCGAAGTAAATTTCCACCAGTGAAAATGAATATCTGTTTTTGCCATTATTTATGACAGACATTTTGCTTTATTGAGGCGTTTAAATAAGGAAAATATTTCTAATTAAATTTTCTGGTGGAAGTTTATCCCGCCGGTAATCAAACCCAGCGAAAGCAGTTACAGTTGATGCTTTACTATTTTAAGGACATGTCAATTCCTCTTTATTACTAGTTCCATGGTAGCAATACCCCTTCTGAGACAAAGGAACCCTGTTCTTGTACTAGGTGATTCAAAATAAATGAAACAGCTATTACTTCTTAAACCGCTTATGATAGATTTATACAAGGTGACCACAATTTAAATGGAAGCAATCAGTAGTGTTGAATGGTGTCCCGTGTTAATAAGAGCTCCAAATGTCTTTGACACCACTAGTTACCTATAGTTTATTTTGTCGCACATATAATCATCCCATTATGAATCACACATAATTCTGCCGTTAGGTAAGATGAAGAAAAGTACTTTAAAATACTAGTGTCCAAGACATTTGTATCTCCGATTTGCGCGGGACATCTGGTGAATCAGTAGCACTCAGCGCCTTCTGTGGCGTGATCTAGTTGCGAGAATAGAGCCAAATTTTGTTGATAATAAAACAAAGCAGTAGACAATGAATTCCGCGAAAAGTCACAGCTAGGGGATAAATCGCTCTGTTTTTTTTTCCGGAATCCTTCGTCCACTTCTTGCAAAATCATCTTACATAATTTGACTCCATTCTAAAAATTAACACTAGAACGGCCGGAAGGAACCGATACTTCTCCAACCATATGATTAAATGTCAACTGGAACCAGAAGTTCTTTCATAAAATAAGTTAAATTTAAACCACGCAGATTTACATTAAATAAATCAGTCAAATAATTTTAAATAAAAACTCTGGTGTGAAATATTTTTATGAAACTTGAGTAAAATTTCCGGGTGTTCTAGTGTTAAATCGCGCTACAGAACATATTAACTAGGGAAGTGGAAGAAGTATTACGCGCCGATTTTGACGAGAGTGGTATCGTTTGAAAGATCTCGTTGCCGGGAGTAAAAAACTCAATGGAAACTACCCGCCGCAAATCAGTCTTTTTTGAGGTATCAGAATATTTATTTCACGCAATTTGTCTATTTATTATAATCTATTTATGCTTAACAATTGTATGTCGTTAAATTTATAATTTTTGCTGTTAAATGGCTTCCTCTACACTTCTATATAGATGGCCACAACCACCAGTGAACCCTACAAATATCCAGTGTCAACAAACGCAGCCACAGCACACGAAACAATGCATTTACAAGGCTACCATATGGGACTCTTTTTTAATCCATCTCGCACCACTTTCTCAAATTAAAATCTTTTACATGTACTTTGACAACATGTGCAACAAAAATGTACTACAAAATTTATTTTTTCAAAAATAGTGATACGAATAGAATATACATACAGTCGCACATGACATTTACAGATATTAACTTCTTTTCACTTTTTTAATTTTTTTTTTTTTTTTTTTTTTTTTTTTTTTTTTTTTTTTTTTTTGCACATTTAAAATTCTAAATAGAAGTAATATAATTAAGTTAACAGAAGCCATTTAACAGCAAAAAGTATAAATTTAACTCTATGTCAAATGTAATAGCATTAATACATTGAAATAAATAAATAAATTTTAAGATATAACTTGTCGGGTATCTTTAAAACGCCTGTTAGTGACGGGTAATTACATTGAGTTTTATACTCCCCACGAAGAGATCTTTCCAACGATACCACACTTATCACAATCGGCGCGGAGGACTTCTTGCACTTCTCTAGTGAGTATTGCAGTTTTGAGTTGGCCATAATTAAACTGACAGTCGCCAGCGTGTTCTGTAGCGCGAACGGATGGCATTTTCTATTCAAAATCTACCACTGTTTGATAATAGCAATATATTCCCACAATCTGCCGATAAACAAGATAAATATTAATTTTCAAAAACAGTTGTAAGTTTCTGAAAAAAAAAACACTATTGGTAACATTTATTTAAAATCAGTTATTTTCCCACAGTTTAAAAACGTATCTCCTCCTGTAATACGATTTTTCTAACCGACGTTTATTTTTTCAATATATGCTTTCTTATAAAAATTGTTGCTAGTACATAATTAAAAATCTTTTACGTATAAAATAAATTGCATGAATGCCGAACAATATGTTTATTCAAACAAAACTACTTCAGAATGTGCACTTATCATATATACATTTTTATAATTATTCTGAAAACTTCAAGCAGAAACAAGTGCAATAATTTTAAATCTTTGAAGAATTTTTAAGCATTTAAACATTTTACATTTCATTAATCCTGAACAATCTTTCAAATATTTGTATTGATTCAACTAGGCGTTATGTTTAAATAAGAGTTTCCGCGAATAATGAGCTTTAAATAAACTGAATGAACAAAGCAAATAATTCCAAATATTTTATTATTACAATATAAATGATAAACAGAAAATAACATAATTTTAAAATTGTCATTATTTTTCTTATCAAAGATTTTTCTTATCAAAGATTGATTTGTAAGGATTTTCTTTGGTGAGCGACTGATAATTAGGTTTCGTTTCGGTGAGTTTTGGTCAAACATTTCAGTATCAACGAAAATTCGGCTTCGGTGTAAAAACAAACGATCATTCGGTGCATACCGAAATTATAGTGTAATCTCATAAAATCTTCCTTTTAGAAGGAATCGTCTACAAGCTGTACTTCTTTCGGGTATTTTTATTCATACTGTCATTGTTTGACGATTCAAGTATTGATGACAATAAAATATTAGGTTGCTGAAAAAATAATGCATGATTTTTCAATTCAAATTGAAAACACTATAAATTTTTTTCAAAACGAGCTTGGTGATTCATTTGACATAAAGTCTGGTCTTCTGCAGGTGAGAATCTCACGGAAGGTGTTTCCGACATCATCTTGATGGACGAACATATTTTTTCTCACGAAGTAGTCTAGGTGTTTAACCCCTTGGGGACGAGCGACACGTATACGTGCCGCATGAAGCGCTCAGAGTCCTTGTTTTTCCTCAGCAGTAAAATTTTACTGTAAAATTTGCCTTATTTAATCAGCGCATTTTACCCGTTCAAGAAGATACAAATTTCTGTTTAAAAAAACGGTGACAAAAGATTAAAGATTTCGTAAAAGGCTCCCGTCCCGAAAGGGTTAAAGAAGTGATAGTCGATTGGATAGAGGATCGGTGAGTATGGTGGGTGAGGTAGTATTTCTTAGATAAACGCATGCAACATTTGAAGAGTCAGTTTTGCGACGCGACGTGAGTTGTCGTTCAACTCGTGCGGCACCCACTTATCGAATATCTTCACCTTTACAATTTTTTGTAAGTGGTGAATGCAGAGCTGCCAAGACGCCTGTTTTTTTAATACCAGTTTTTAATACAGAAAATATTGCTTTATTTAATTGGAACATTTGGGCGATTTAAAACAACCAGATTTTCTCTAAAATAATAGAGGTGTGTAAAAAGCCGGAGACTTGGGGACTCTGCGAATGATACTGGAATGGTCAACCTTGAGTTCATTAATATTTTCTCGAGTTGTTTTGGTTGGATCAACTTCGATAATTGCCTTCAATTGATCATCGTCAACAGCAGAAGGACGCACACGACCACCCTTGTCTTGAAGGTCGAATTCTCCTCGATAATTTTTTTTAAACCAACTCTGAACCGTGCTTACTTTGATGCTTTCGTCGCCCCAAACTTCATTAACGTTCACGCGGTTTGTACTGCACGGCTCCCGAGTTTAAACTGGTAAAAATAAATTTGATGAAAACCTTGTTTTGACACACCAGTTTCTGAAGTCACTTAATAGCCTAAAATAAATAAATTAATAAAACAATTTCTAAAGAAAGTGTTTAAAATAATCTTTAAAATGGTATATAAAACATACCACTAAATTATAATTCTGTATGCAAAATGCTTATTATACAACTGGCACTGTAAAATCATGTATTATTTTTGCAACTACCTAATACTTAGTAATAACAATAAATCTTCAGTTTTCTAATAATAAAGGAATATAACAAGATATGTATGTCTAAAGTACAGTCGTGGAAAAAAAGGTAAACACCCCTTACTAACTCCTCAACAAATTATCGTAGACAAAAGTTACTGGTACCGAACGATTGGAAATAAAGTCTACTTTTAAATGACGTATATAAAATTTGCTTAGGGGGCCATCTACATATTACAACGATTCCTATCTCCATTTATTTTTCAATGGCAAAACCCAATTTCAACGAAATATTTCCAATCTTTGGTTCAAACTATGCCTAGATACCAAATTTCAAGCCATTTGAATGATAAGTTTTTAAATTATAAACATTCAAAATTGAGTGCTTCTAATGTTAAATTACATTTTCATATTTTTATTTATAACTTCAGAAATTATGATCCTAATGTTCTAATGCTTTGTGTCGCAATAATACTAATATATCCAAACATAAATACGTTGAAATTGCAATTTTTATAATTTTCTGATATGAATTATGAATTATGAAATTAATATTAAAAAAATTATGAATTGCAACCTACAATTTTTTTATGAGTTTAGATTTATTAAGTCCTGCTTTTAGGAAATCCAAAATTTCATATTTTTCTTCCAAGCAGTTTTCAAATTATGCTTAAAAAACGGCAAAATGATGGTTTAAGGGGCCGTCTATGATAGAAGTGACTGAAATTTCTTATGCTATCCTGTAATCTAACAGGCTTAATTGACTGCTTAAGGTGCCTTGATCAAGAAGGGAGCTCTCTCGGTTAACAATCGAGTACCGAACTTCAATTCGGATACAGCCCTTAAAAATACGCTGCTTTTTAAAATAATTAATTTCTCGGAAACTTATGGTACGAATTGCATAAAAATTCGTTTTTAGACTAATTGAAGGGTGTACAGTTCATTTATGCTGTCAGAATTATGTACTGCTATTGAAAAAAAACAATGTTATGGTTCGTTTTAATATTTAAATGGTCCCCTAAGCAAATTTTATATACATCATTTAAAAGTAGACTTTATTTCCAATCTTTCGGTACCAGTAATTTATTCTACGACATTTTTTTGAGGAATTAGTAGGGGGCGTTTACTTTTTTTTTTTCCACGACTGTACATTGAATTTGCAGTTTGAATGTTAAGCAGTCTGAAAGAATGAGATATTATATTTATCTTAACATACTTTTTTCTATGCAGAAACAGAACGCGCATTGATAAATAAGGTATAATACGTGTGATTTTTTAAGAGGAGTTCGGTACAGGATTGACAGTTTAGCCTCCTTTTTTATTATTAGTTTAGGGAATCTCCCAGAAATTTTGACTGGTACTTTTCGATTTATTTAATGTCGGACATTTTGTAAATAATTTATTTTTTTTTTCAAAATGGCCTTTCTGAATGCGGATGTTCTAAAAAAAAAAAGAAGAAAAACTGGAAAACCTGGTTTGGCATAGTGCACATACATTTCGTTAAAACACATTGTTTCATTAAAAAATTAGTGAAAAAACGCATCAACAAATAATCTCAAAGACTGCGCTGTAAAATCCTCTTACAGGCAGTGTTGCCAGTAGGCTACATTTTTTAAATTAAAATTTTTTGATTGGCACCACTTTTCTGAAATAGTAAAATTCCGCTTCTTTTCGCCTTAATTAGTATATCAATATACAAGGCGAATTTTAGTATTTCTAAAAAGTGGTTTCAATCAAAAAATCTGAATATAAAAAAATAGCCCACTGGCAACTCTGCTCACGGGTCCTATTGTTTACTGTTATTATCTTATTTATAATGCATAGGTGCCAAGTTGCCACTAATCCTCCGTAATATGTGGGTTAATTTAACCCTGGTTTAATACATTTCGCACCAAAATTTTTTTCAGTGATGAAATTAAATAAGTTACACGTAGAAAACTGGAATTAAGTAAATAAAGGTTCATCAAATAATTTTTCTGGTTCGAAACGTTGTTAAACTGCGTTAAACTAATCCACGCATTACGGAGGATTAGTGCGAACTTGGCACCTCTGATTAATGCTTTGATACTTGCATTTATCTCTTGAAGAAGTATATTTTTCTTCAAGGAATGTATATAAAAATTTTAAAACATTTTGTATCCTTACCAACCTACAGATATGCATTATATTTTTCGTTCAAAAGAACCCTTTTCTCTATTTAGTTATTTTCTCGAATATTGTTTATAATTAACTACTCATTACTAATACAAACATTACTTATACTGGTGTGCGTTTGACAAAAAATTCGTAATTAAATCTGACGAGTTCTTTTAAATAAAAATCTCAGAGATTAATATTTTTATGAAGTTCTGTAATTAATGTAAGTTTTATTATTGTAGTGCTAAATCTTGAGCACCTATTTTTAATGTCGGTGCCTGATAGTCCAAGAGCCGAAAGCACAAAAACCTGCGTTATCAAGCACAAAAAAACCTTATTATCTGGGAAAATAGAAGTAGGGGAATCTAGTGATCCATGTCTGCCGGAAGTGAAGTGGTGCATAAGCCAAAAATTAATACCACCAGTGGTTGACTCGTAGGATTATCATTGTGTTTGCCCTGCAACTATCCTCCATGTTTTCATACATTTGTTTGTAAGACAAACACAATTACAAACCTACGAGTCAACCACTGATGGTATTAATTTTTGGCTTATGCACCAATTCACTTCCGGCATTAGATTCCCCTACTTCTACTCTCTCATAAAATAAAGGTTTTTTCCTTGTACTTTATAACATAGGTGTTTCTCTTGTCGGCTCTTGGACTATGAGAATTGCGGAAATAGCGGTTTATACTTCCGTCATAAACAACATCTCCCAACCACTTCCATGCGTTTCGTGTATATACAGGGTGTTTCCGATTTCCATCAAAAAATTCAGAGGCGTGATAGCAGTCATCAAGAGGAACAAAAATTGCAATGGAACATGGTGTCTCAAACCACATATTTAATCAAAAATACAGAGTATTCTACCCTAAATCAACTTGAGTTGCCGGTAATAACTTGCAGAAAACTAAAATATATTAACAATGAAACTTTTACTAGACATGCTCAATTTGGTTGTAAATGTAATAACACAAAAAAATGGTAAAAATTTCTATTTTGCGCGTCAGCAGTATGCACTTGACGTTTCACATATTGGACTGCGATTTCCAGTTTATATGGTATCATCGATTGCGTGAGCACCCTGTTTTTCCAGAACTTTACGTTATGTTATCACATTTCATACGAAACGATGTACACATCGTAACATTTTCATTGCCGTATTTTTATTTTTATTAAAATTATTACCATTACCCCGAATTCAGTTAGGGAGAAACTCCCTACATATGTGAATAATGAGTGGTTAGCGATCCCATGCTCTATGGTAATTTTTTATCCTCTTGATGCCTACTATCAGCCTTCTGAATTTGTCGGTCGACGTAGGCAATACCTTTTATATTTGAACACTGACAATATTTATAGAAAAAGAAACAAATGATTAGCTTTTCTATACTCAGGCATCCCATTGGTCCGTTTTTTGAACACCAGGATAATTAAAGAAAAAATTTCAGGGTAGGTTTCGGCAACAATTGGAAGAAAAACGCCTTTCCTGGTAAGTTTCTACGAAATTTATAAACGAGATTTTTCTGATAAAAATAATGGTGTTCAAAAAACGGACCGAGTGGGAGCTTTGTGTACTTTATCCCTAAAAAGGATCGAAAAAATAAATCGTTTGTGCAGACGTTCATGCTTTCATGCAAATCTTCTTTAAAGTTCTGAAATATTCATGATAAATATAAACATATACTATATATATCATTTAGTTAATTATGAGCATTTAGCTGTTTAATTTATTTCAGTTACATACATTAATGCACAAACATGAATTTTTATTTCTCACGTTACTCAGAAGAAACATTTTTCCTTTTACATACCTAAGAGTACGATCTTATACTCAGTCTTATACATTAAATACATACTAGGGGAGTGCAAGAAGTGTTACGCGCCGATTTTGACTATAGCGGTATCGTTGGAAAGATCTCGCCGTGGGGAGTAAAAAACTCAATAGAACTAGTCGTCGTAAATCAAACGTTTTCGAGATATCCAACAATTTATGTCACACAATTTGTTTACTTATTACAATGTATTTATGCTGTTACATTTGTCATATCGTTAAATTTATAATTCTTGCTGCTAAATGGCTTCCTGTTAACTTAATTAGGTTACTTATGTTTAGAAATTAAATATGCAAAAAAAAAAATGGGAAAAAAGGGAAGAATATTTAATGTTTTTAAATCCATTCTTTCACGGGTGACTATTTTTAGATTCTACTTACAGCACTATTTTTGAAAAAAAAAAAAATAAATTTTGTGTCTCTTGCACATGTTGTCAAAGTACACGTGAAAGATATTTATTTGAGAAAGGTGGTGTGATCTGAATTGAAAATTGTCCCCAATGGTAGCCGTGTAAATGTATTGTTTCGTGGTTTGCTTGTTTGTTTGATACTGCTGGACATTTGTAGTGTTCACTGGTGGTTGCGGTCTTCTATGCAGAAGTGCACAGAAGTGTGCAGGAAGCCATTTAGCAGCACAAATTATAAATTTAACAACATAACAAATGTTACAGCATAAATACATTATAATAAATGAACGAATTGCGTGAGATAAAATTTCAGATTTATAGAAAAGGGCTGATTTCGGACTACTGTTTCTATTGTGTTTTTTACTCCCTATTACGAGAACTTTCCAACGATACCACTCTCATTAAACTTGGAGTGTAACACTTTTTGCACTTCCCTAGTTAATACTACATACTAGTTAATTATACTGCAGTGCGTTCGATAAAAAAACTTAATTAAATATGGCTTAACTTCTTTAACACTTTCGCTGCGTAAGTAATTCTTCGCGATGAGCGTCTTTTACAGAATTTTTAATCTTTTATCGCTGGTTCTTTAAAGCAGAAATGTTTGATTATCGTAATCGGGGAAAATGTCCTGATTAAATCAGACAAAGTTTCCGTTAAAAAATAACTGGTGGGAAAAACCAAATAGGTTATTAATTAGACGGAAAAATGCATGCCCGAGGATATCTCGGGTTGCGCAGCGAGAGGGTTAAATAAATAGCTCAGTGAATAACATATTGTGTCGTTCGAAAAGCGTGTCCGCTTGGGAAAATCAATTCGTACCGGAAAATTCTGCCCGGTAATTATTAGACATCAACTATCGGAAGCCATGTGCAATAATAATTTAACGATAGGATTTTTGGTACAAATTGTTTTTCCCAAACGGACACAACATTCCGAACGACCCAATATTTTATGCTTATTAGTTTTTATGAAATTCTGTACATAATGTACGTTTTACTATTGCAGTTCTGAATCTTAAGAACCCTTTTTAATGTCCCGGCTTGAAGAATCAGGAAATTGCGAATTATACTTCTGTCATAAGCTCCCTCCAAACAACTTCCTTCGGTTTTACCTTTATATATGGGAACACTGAAAAAATTTACAGTGCAAAAACAATGGAATAACTTTCCAGGACTTTATTCCTAAAAATTTTTAAAAAAATAAACCTTTTGTGCTGATGTTCTTGTTTTCATCCACATATTCTTTAAAAGAACTGAAATGTTGATGCATATTATAAAATGAAATCATGCATTTCAATAAATTTGATAATAACATTGTATAAATATAGCTGAAGAAAATCAAATTAATATTTGCCGTTCATTTCTATAAATGTATGCTCTTATGTATCTAAAACAAAAAATGTTTCTTTGAGTAAAGTGCGAAATGTAATTTAATGTTTATGAATATAAACAATTGGAACAAATTAAATACATGATTCCTACGGATAACGTTATTTCTCCAGGAAAACTACCAGTATCTTTTTACAGAAAAATAAATCTAGTTTAAACGCGCAAATTTTTACTTTCTTTTAAGAAATGATTTTCTATAAGATAATACTGATGCAGAAAAATTTTCTGGTCTGCAAAATTCAAGGAGCGTACGAAACATGAAATAGCTAAATGTTAATATTTTAATGTTGCTATTAAACTACTCTTGTCATTGAAAGATTTATGAAGCTTAATTTTATGTTCTAAAAATCTTCATTTCTACTTGTTATGTAATTTATATCATTCTACATAATTAAGACACAAGAGTTTTTCCTTTATGCGTTACTTACATTCCTGCATCGGAGTCATTTTAAACATACCGGGTGAGCAAAAAGTTCGCTACAGCTTTAAAAGCTCAGAAAAAAGGAAGAAATTGTGATAAAGGAGTGCGGTTTACAAGAAAGGGCTCATAAGGCAGTCTGATTTTTTTTAGCAGCAAAAACATTTTTATTCAAAAAATCACATGTATAGGGCGCTGACGAACTGAAACACAATGAGCAGGACAACAGTTGTGTCGTAGAATGTTAAGAAGGTCATGTTGAACATTTGTTATTGGAAGAACAAATGAATGGAGCATATTGTTGTCCTGTTCATTGTATTTCGGGTCGTCAGTGACCTCTACATGTGATTTTTAACTAATTTTTTTTTCTGCTAAAAAAAAAAAAAAAAAAAAAAAAAAAAAAAATCCGACTACTTTTGAGCTCTTTCTTGCAAACCGCACTCCTTTATCACAATTTCTCCCTTTTTTAAGAATTTTCAAAGTTGTAACGAACTTTTGGCTCACCCGGTATCTCCTGAGTAGAATACAAGTAAAATGTCACTGTATTGAAAATAATCTAAACTTTAATAAGAAATTATATGTATTCAGAATTCAATTGAAAAATTAACATGTATACTATATTTTAGGTAGCTTTCATTACAAAAAGCTAGCTATTGCAGCCGTTCGGAGGAAAGCGATTTCAAAAAATTTTGGTATATTTTCATTGATCATGACCCCCAGACCCCGAAACCACCTTCCGTTCAAAATTTATATATATATATATATATATATATATATATATATATATATATATATATATATATATATATATATATATATATATATATGACATTTGTCACACTGTAACTCTCGTATTTATGAACCGATTTGGATGTAATTCGGTGTGTACATAGTACATACTAATGTCTCGACCGAGTTCGTTGGCCAGCTTCATCCGCCATTTTGTTTCAAAATGCGGCCATTTAAAATTTTTAAAAAAATTTAAAATTTGAAATGTGGTACCAAAAAATTGAAAATGGAAAATTATTTTTTTCTTATGTATTTGAACTTTATACAAAGATTCCGGAGCAGTTTTTGTTTCGTCTATATCTTAAAAAATGGCTGAGTTATAGCATTTTGAATTTCTAGCATGGCTGACATTTTGAAACATCCTGAATTTTGTCACGCGATAAAAGGGGTATTTATGAACCGATTTGGATATAACTCCGTTTATACATAGTACATACCAATGTCTCGGCCGAGTTCGTTGGCCAGTTTCACCCGGCATCTTGTTTAAAAATAGCGGCCATTTAAATTTTTAAGAAAAATTTAAATTTGAAATGTGGTACCAAAAAATTGAAAATTGAATAAATATTTTTTTCTTATGTGTTTGACCTTGATAAAAAGATTCGGGAGCAGTTTTTGTTTCGTCTGTATCTTAAAAAATGGCTGAGTTATAGCATTTTGAATTTCTAGCGCAGCTGACATTTTGAAACATCCTGATTTTGTCACGTGATAACGGTCGTATTTATGAACCGATTTGAATGTACCTTGGTGTGTACATAGTACATACAAATATCTCGACCGAGTTCGTTGTCCAGCTTCATCCGCCATCTTCTTTCAAAATGGCGGCAATTTAAATTTTTTTTTTAAATTTAAAATTTTAAATGAGATACCAAAAACTTAGAAGATGAAAAAGATTTTTTCCGTATGTGTTTGACCTTAATACAAAGATTACGGAACAGTTTTTGTTTCGTCTATATCTAAAAAAATGCCTGAGTTATAGCATTTTGATTTTCTTTTGTGGCTGGCATTTTAGCGATCTAATTTTTGTCACGTGATAGCAGGCGTATTTATGAACCGATTTGGATGTAACTTGGTCTGTACGTAGTACATACCAATGTTTCGACCGAGTTCGTTGGCCAGCTTCATTCGCCATGTTGTTTAAAAAGTCCTTCCGGCCAGTGCCGGGAGGAAGAGGTAGCTTTCAGATTCCTTATTTTAAAAAAGCCAACTTATATTATTCAAACACATGAAGCTCAATTAAGTGGAAACCGAATGTAGGAGATTCAACACTAATTTTTATCAATACTAAATCATTATGAATGAGAATTTCGCGAAATTAGTCAGCTTTATCCAAGCTGCTTTTATTTAAAGTAACTTATATTTGGCTACCAAATTCGGCGATTTCTTAAAGTGCCTGCCATTTTAAGACAACATGGTGGATGAGGCTAACCAGTGAACTTGGTCGAGACCTTAGTAATTGCTGTGCACATGCTCACTCACATCGGAATCGGTTGATATATATGAGTGCTGTCGCAGTCAAAAAATCAGATTTTTCAAAATGTCACCCACGTTAGAAATTGAAACTGCTATATCTGAGCCATTTTTTAAGATAAAGACAAACAAAAAATGCTCCTGAATCCTTATATCAAGGTCAAATACTTAAGAAAGAAACCTTTTTCAATTTCTAATTTTTTTGCACCTCACTTTAAATATATATATTTTTTAATTTAATGGCCGCCATTTTGAAACAAGATGGCTGATGAAGCTGGCCAGCGAACTTGGTCGAGATATTGATGTATACTATCCACATGCTTTCTTCCATCGAAATAGGCGGATACGTGTGGTATCGCGAGACAAATACAAGATCGTTTCAAAGTGTTAGCCATGATAGAAATTCAAAGTGCTATAATTCAACCACTTTTTAAGATATAAACAAAAGAACAAATTTTCAGAAACAAAAACTGCTCCAGAATCTTTGTATCAAGGCCAAACACATAAAAAAAATCTTTTTCATTTTCCAATTTTTTAATACCTCATTTTAAATTTTAAATTACATTTTTTTTAAATGCAACCCTTTTGAAACAAGATGGCGAATGAAGCTGGCCAACGAACTCGGTTGAGACATTGGTATGTACTATGTACAGACCAAGTTACATTCAAATCGGTTCATAAATACGCCTGTTATCGCCTGACAAAAATCAGGTCGTTTTAAAATGTCAGCCACAATAGAAATTCAAAACTCAGCCATTTTTTTAGATATAGACGAAACAAAACCTGTTCCGAAATCTTTGTATTAAGGTCAAACACATACGAAAAAACTCTTTTTCATTTTCCAATTTTTTGGTATCTCATTTTAAATTTAATTTTTTTTTTAATTTTTAAATGGCCACCATTTTGAAACAAGATGGCGGATGAAGCTGGCCAACGAACTCGGTTGAGTTATTTGTATGTACTATGTACACACCAAGGTACATCCAAATCGGTTCATAAATATGTCTGTTATCACGTGGCAAAAATCAGGGCGTTTCAAAATGTCAGCCACACTAGAAATTCAAAATGCTATTACTCAGCCATTTTTTAAGATATAGACAAAACAAAAACTGCTCCCGAATCTTTTTATCGAGGTCAAACACATAAGAAAAAATATTTTTTCAATTTTTAATTTTTTGGTACCGCATTTCAAATTTAATTTTTTCTTAAAATTTTAAATGGCCGCCATTTTTAAACAAAATGGCGGATGAAGCTGGCCAACGAACTCGGTCGAGACATTGGTCTGTACTATGTATAAACGAAGTTACATCCAAATCGGTTCATAAATACGCCTTTTATCGCGTGACAAAATTCAGGACGTTTCAAAATGTCAGCTTCGCTAGAAATTCAAAATGCTATAACTCAGCCATTTTTTAAGATATAGACGAAACAAAACCTGCTACGGAGTCTTTGTATAAAGATCAAATACGTAAGAAAAAAATATTTTTCCATTTTCAATTTTTTGGTACCACATTTCAAATTTTAAAATTTTTTTAAATTTTTAAATGGCCGCCATTTTGAAACAAAATGGCGGATGAAGCTGGCCAACGAACTCGGTCGAGACATTGGTATGTACTATGTACACACCGAATTACATCCAAATCGGTTCATAAATACGAGAGTTACAGTATGACATAGGTCAGATATATATATATATATATATATATATATATATATATATATATATATATATATATATATATATTGATATATATATATATATATATATATCAATTTTGAACGGAGGGTGGTTTCGGGGTCTGGGGGTCATGATCGATGAAAATATACCAAAATTTTTTGAAATCGCTTTCCTCCGAACGGCTGCAATAGGTTGCTTTTTGTAAAGAAAGCTACCTAAAAGGGTTGCCATTAAAAAAAAATTAAATTTAAAATGAGGTATTAAAAAATTGGAAAATGAAAAAGATTTTTTTTATGTGTTTGGCCTTGATACAAAGATTCCGGAGCAGTTTTTGTTTCTGAAAATTTGTTCTTTTGTTTATATCTTAAAAAATGGTTGAATTATAGCACTTTGAATTTCTAGCATCGCTAACATTTTGAAACGATCTTGTATTTGTCACGCGATAACACACGTATTCGCCTATTTCGATGTAAGAAGGCATGTGGATAGTATACATCAATATCTCGACAAAGTTCGCTTGCCAGCTTCATCAGCCATCTTGTTTAGAAATGGCGGCCATTAAATTAAAAAAAAATTATATTTAAAGTGAGGTGCAAAAAAATTAGAAATTGAAAAAGGCTTCTTTCTTAAGTATTTTACCTTGATATAAGGTTCCAGGAGCATTTTTTGTTTGTTTTTATCTTAAAAAATGGCTCAGATATAGCAATTTCAATATCTAATGTGGGTGACATTTTGAAAAATCTGATTTTTTGCCTGCGACAGCACTCGTATATATCAATTGATTCCGATGTGAGTGAGCATGTGCACAGCAATTACTAAGGTCTCGACCAAGTTCACCTGTTAGCCCCATCCACCATGTTGTCTTAAAATGGCAGGCTCTTTAAGAAATCGCCGAATTTGGCAGCCAAATATAAGTTACTTTAAATAAAAGCAGCTTGGATAAAGCTGACTAATTTCGCGAAAATCTCATTCATAATGATTTAGTATTGATAAAAATTAGTATTGAATCTCCTATATTCGGTTTCCACTAAATTGAGCTTCTTGTGTTTGAATAATATAAGTTGGCTTTTTAAAAATGGAATATGAAAGCTACCTCTTCCTCCCGGCACTGGCCGGAAGGACTTTTTTAATTGATTACTAAATTATTAATAATTTAAGTTGAAAATAGCTAATAGCTATTGTTTTACAAAAATCAAACATAATTATCGAATAATAATAATATTCTCATTATTTTATGACAAATTAATTAAAGCGTCTAACTATTTTTCTTTATTTTGTGTGAGGTGTACGAACAATCATTTTGCCTATTGTATATTTTACTCAAAATTTAAATTCATTAATGTTCACATTTCTATTTGTTACGAAATGGGCAACAGCATCATAGAAGACAAAAAATAATCACCAAGTTTACCATTTTCAAGCTATTTGGGTGTACCAATCCCAAAATATGCTCTTGATGCATATTAATATGTTAATTTCATGTTAAATGCATGTTAAGTTCGTCATCACACTTCTAAAATTAAATGACAATCTAAAACCATAATGACGATTCTAAAGAATCTATGTGTAAATGTAACATAATAGGAAGTTTGATAAATTTCCGTAAGTTAGTTATTGAACTAGATGTGTTGCGAAAATCGTGCAAAAAACAGCTTAAAACCGCCGCCTATTGGGCGATTTACACCAAAACGTAATCAGCACCAAATTATATCAAGGTTTAAGTGAATCTGAAGTTTGATAAAAACATGTGCATTAGTTCTTGAGATACACCAATCGGTAATCGTGAAAAATTCAGCATAGCAGCGCACCTGTCGGACGGTTTACACCAATTACTAATCAGCACTAATTTATATCAGGGACTACTTGAATCTAAAGTTTTATTAAACTCCGTGCATTAGTTATTGAGTTAGAGCGTTCACAAAATTTGTGTAACATACAGATAGACAGAATCAGAGACAGACACTTTGCAAATACAAGTTTTTTGGTACCTCTCACCCCCTAAAACATGTAAATCTGCCGAAAACTAAAATTCGAAAATATTCACAAAACCAATAATTTCTTCTTGTAAAGATAGAAGAAAGTAATGAAAAATTAATGAAAAAAAAAAGAGTAAAAATTGAATTACTTTATTTTTTGAACATAAATTCTTAAATGAATCCATGTTATGTTGCTTTCGTGGATAAAAAAACATAAAAGTATTACTAAATAACAAAAGAATATAAAATATTTCCATAAATTTGTGAAATGAAAGGCTGCTTTGAAAATTCACGTTTTATATCGGATAACTATTTTGAAAATATCGTGATTGTTCATTGCAAACTTTTATGTCTTCAACAGAAGACAACTTTTATATTATTTCGGAAATTACTTTGGCAATTTTCCAGCAATACATGGAAGAAAAACAGAACAACATAATTTACTTTAAAGACGTGACACTCAACTAACTTTGTATCATATTTTTCGAATATTATTAACTCTGAACATTTTCTAATAGAATTGATAAAATTTGCATTCTCATATGGCATCGCACTAAGCAAATTTATGTATTTTATTATTTAAAGCTAAAAGCTTCCAAATTGTTTGCCTGCATAATTTTTGTTTTGTGTTTGATTTCATGTATATTAGTAAAATATAAAAACAAAACATATTGATTCTATAAAATTACTGAAAGATGTTACTGAATAATATTTATATCTTAAATATATTTAATTATAAAACTCACTATAATCCTTCTCGACTTGTTTCTAGATCTTTTTCTAAATATTTAACACTAGAACGGCGGCGAGGGGTCATTTTGACCCTTGCCGAATGAAAACATTTCGATTCGAACCAGAATTTTTTTTTATAATATAAGATTAATATATGTTGCCCAAAAATAACTTAAATAAATAAGTTAAATAGTTCTAAATAAAAATTTTGATGTGAAATATTTTTTATAAAACTTGAGCAAAATTTCCCGCCGTTCTAGTGTTAAAGAAACGTATTCTTTTTGACTTATTCTTGGAAACTCAAAGTCAAAACATTTCTTTATCAATTCAATTTTTTTTTTGTAGATGATTCTCGTCCATGTCCGCAATGTTTTTTATAATAATAAACTCTCTGAAGGGCGAAGATATATCATTTACAAGACTTAACTCATTTGTGCCTGTCGTCCTAATTTTGGGACGCTTTCTTAAAAAAATTCCCATTACAAATGAAATTATGATATCCTTTCAAAACTTTGTAAAATATATCCTTAGTATTTGTTTTCAATATTTATTCATAAATGAAAGCGCATTTTTAAGAATAAAAAGGTGAAATAAATGTTTGTTTTAGCGAAAAGTTGGATTTTCTTGAAATAAAATGGAGCGTAAGAAAAAGTAAGTTATTTCTTTTATTTTTTTATCAATCATTTTATAAGTGGTATTATTTATAAGACGAAACATTATTTTAGAATACGTATTTTTGCATTTTTTTCAGATTTCTATTTTTTTTGTTCGAATTTGAACCTTTATATATCGTCCCAATTTTGGGACGCTAGGTATGAATGGGTGGGGGTTTTCTCCGTTAACGTCTCTGCATTAAATGTATGTTTTATGTCATTTATTTTGTTACAAAAGGGCTACATACCATTTAGATTATTATTTGGCTATAAAATTAGTATTCGGATTATTATTTGGCTATGCTTTGTTATTACTATTGGGGGGGGGGGGGCGTTAGTGTTTGGGTTCAAGAACAAGACACTCATCCCACCCCACCCTTAGCTATTAGCTTTGTAAAAATTTATATCATACCGTTATGTTTTGTACTAGTTTAGTATTTAACATCCTGAGGTTACTAAAATACAGTAGAACCTCGATTATCCGACATAATTGGGACCGAACCGACAGCAGATAATCGAAATTTCCGGATTATCGAGAATTTATCAATAATCATCTAGTTTAATATGTAACATCGTCATCGAACTGCTATTAGGACTATTTAATCTGCTTAATAAATATCTAAATTTAAAGTATGCATGAAAATAATTTTATCTGTTTAGAACAGGGACGTGTACACAGGGGGTAGGAGCAAGAGTACAATTATAACGGGATCGAATCTTGCGGGAGCTCATGCTAATTTCAATGGAATTCAAAGAAAGGGTAACCAAAATGCTTATATCTACTCGTGGTTTGGAAAGGAACACTTGCATGCACAAGGAATGTGAAAGTAAAAAAAGAAAAAATACGTTGGAACAAAATTCAGGATATCGACATCGGTTTACAGAGAGTTACGGTTACACGAGGGTCGGATAATCGAAGTTCTAATGTGCCATATATATTCGTGTGTAAAACGAAGAATTTTTGACAATTCTGTGCAAGTAAATTGGGGAGGGGGGGGTAGACTTATACGCGGGTCAATTACAAAAGCCGAAAAGAAGAAAAAAAAAAAAGAAAAAACTACGAATACTGAAAGAGTCTGCTTTTTTATGTGTATAAATAATAAAATAATATATAAAATATACAAATAATAATAATTTATTATTAAAAAAATTTCAGTGATTTGTTTTTGTTTACTTACTAATTTTTTGCATTAGTAAGTGAACTCTTTGGATTGATTTTGTGCGAAATTGAAGTAAAAAGTTAGGGGGTCGACATACGCGAGTTTTTGATTTTTTGCAGAATTTGCGTTCAAAAGTTAATGGGTCGGCGTATATGCAAGTATATACGGTATATATACTCCACTTGTAGTTATTGATTATTATAAATTGTTACTATATAAATTGTTACTATGCCAATAGCTAATGGTGAGGAGGAAGGGGGTCTTGTTCTTGAGCCGACCCCAGCCCTCGCCCCCCCCCCCTTATAGTAATAATAAAGAAATTTTTATAGTCAAATAATAACCCGAATGATATATAACCTTTTTGAAACATATTAAATGGCTAAAACATAGATATAATGCTTACACAGTAACGGAGAAAACCCCTACCCTTTCGTGCCTAGCGTCTTAAAATTGGGACGTTTATATTTTTATACGTTAAATAAAAAAAAAAAAAATTCAAAGAGAATTTTTTTATTATTTTTTACGTTCATTTTACACCATTTACTATAATTAAGTCCAATATTGAGTTGAAAAGAAAATTGAGGCACTAATGGGTTAAGTTGAATCCTTACCTGCCAAAACAATACCAGCACTTCTGAATGAAATTTTGATTTTATAATGTACCTGAAGAAAGCATTCATTTATTTGCAAATCAATTTGTTCGCAAATTCTGATTAGAGTGATTATTCTTAAAGCGTGCGCAGTACCTGTATATTTGTTAATCTACACTAGCGCCATTTTTCTCTCCTGTGACCAGTTGTAAAAACAGATGAGAGTTGGAGGTAAAACAGCTAATAATACAGGCTGTTCACAAAGTCTCTTTCCAACTTCAAAAATTCATATATATATATATATATATTGATGAGACATGAAAATGAAATTTGTTATAGATACTCAAGTTAATATTAAGGTTTTATTAACCTTTGTTTTGTGTATTTTAGTTAACATTTTGAAGAACCAAGAATCAAGATATCAAAATGGCCACTCCTCAAGGAAAAGCCCAATGTGTTTCTTGGTTTATAGAAACAAAATCAGCTACTCAGACTAAAACAAACTACAGGACAAACTACAGAAAAAAACCACCAACACGTCCATCAATTCGTGAGTGGCTCAATAAGTTTATGGAGACCGGCTCATTATTGGATTTCCAGGTTGGTGGATTGAACCAGATGGTCCAATTATCTGGCCACCTTGTTCACCTAATTGCACGTGCCTGGATTTCTTTCTTTGGGGGTAAGTTAAAGATTGTGCATACCGAACGCGTTATATCACTGACCTGAAGCAAAGTATCATAGACGCCATCGGCACCATTGATAACACATTGTTGCATAGGATATGGCTGGAAATCGAGTATCGCTTTGATGTGCTTCGCGCAACTAATGGTGCGCATATAGGTGTTCATTGATTGCTGTAAAAAACTTTAATAATTGTATCTTAAAATAAAATAACTTTTTAGTTTGTATCTGCTCAGTATTTTATTTAATAAACACCTGTATTTGGAAAGATACTTCATGGACACGCTGTACTTTCAACGCTTTTTAAAGATTGGAGCAGAGTTTTATTTTCGTTTTAAAAGCTATCTTGTTACTGCAATCTTTTGTACTAATACTAAAGCTCAAATGAAAATCAACAGATTAATACTATATATATGTATGTATGCTTCTGTTCAGATGCACTTCAAACCACTAAAATTATAAAGTTTTTTCACCTTGAATAATAGCTGAAAAGTCTCTGATGAGATTAGGCGATGAACACTTTCATTTTAATTTCGGGTGAGAATGCTGTAATATTTTCGTAGCATTAATTCCTTTTTTCCCGAAGCTAACATAATATTCTCGCTTGTTTATGCATAATTTTATCAAAACAAACCATAAAAAAATTATTTTGCAAGAAATCTGTAAAAACAAGATTCATATTCCATGATTCATATTCCATTCCAAACATGTGTAATTTATTCTCATATAACCTACTATGTCTGTCGACCATATATCAATCAGCTAAACAGTTTACCAGATACAAAATCCACCTAAAACTGCAATATCAATTAATTGTTTTGAGCAGTGTATTTTAAATAAGCGAACTAGAATAATGTTTTTGAAGATTTCAACGTTTGGCTAAGTACAGGCAAAGTAAGTTTGGATAAGTAAGGTATTTAAATAGTACGATTTAATATTTTATGATAGCTCATAGGTGACTATCAAATGATAAATTTTGTACAATCGAAAGCGCAATTTTAAACATGCTAAACTGTTTTCATTCATTTGCGCAAGCTTATTATACAGGGTGTCCGGTCTCAACGGTGTCCAATGGCTAATTCCTAAACCGTTAGTCATAGACATATAGTTCCATATACAAAAATGTTTTAAATCAGGTAAAGAAATATTTTAAAATTGATTTGGGTCGATAAAAACATTTCTTGAAAAATTACGAAATTTAAATTTTTATACGATCCCCCGGTCCTATAAATTATATTTAGTATAATTTTCCTATTGCACTGACAAGTGAGACAATAAAAGTCTCATTCATATAACACTGAAATTGAGCGAGTTATAAAACTTTAAAAATGCATGACTTATGCCACTTTTCTGCTCTGAAAACAAATGAGTTCGGCTTGGCTTTGAGGGGTCACATACCAAGTGCTTAAAGAATTCGAAGATCTTATTTCATGTGTATCTGCGCTTTGAAAAAAATTGTACAAGTATTACGATTAAGTTAACATTTATTAAGTTTCAGATTGGCTAAAATAACATATGTTTAATTTGTCAGGATTTGACACTGTTTCATTTATGATTTCTTTTAACAAAAATTATGTTATTTTTAGAAGTTTTTATGTTACTTCAGCGATCGTATGTATGTTTTTCCAGTTAAAAATTTGTACTCGAAATTTAACTCACTTTTGAACATCCGATCGAGATTACATTTTACATACTGGCGCAAATCCAAAAACAATGTAATATTATTATGATTTTCGGTCGTTCCCATTTATACTTATTTTACAGGATAACACAAAATATTTCGGATAGATTACCGCCAAAAAGTTTAAGAAAAAGTTTTAGATTAGATAATACAAGACTGCAATTGTTGGGTTTTTTTTAACTTTTATGTATTTTTTAGCACTGAATCCGAAAATTACATTAATTTTTAACCATCATGTCAGGATATTTCGCAAATCATAAATTGTCAAATTTCAAGAATAATAAAAATCGGATACTATAAAGTAGTGGAGATGGTTGCGTTTTTTAACTTTTGATAATTAATTTTAAAGTAGTTTTTAGCACTGAATCTGAAAATGACCTTCATTTTTAACCATCAAGTTAGAATTTTTTTGCAAATCGTAAATGTGTAAGTTAAAATATAGTGAAAATCTCATACTATAAAACATATGTAAAACGTTTTTTGTTTTGTTTTATTTTATTTTATTCAATAATTTATTCGATATTTTTACTTATCCTGAGATTCTTACAGCTAAATAGCTGAGGGGTCCGATGAGGTGAGGGAGACGATTCAATTTTAACTTTGAAATTTGCGAAAAATCCTCATGTGATGGTTAAAATGAAGGTCAATTTCAGATTCAGCGGTACAGAATACATGAGAATCAATTATTAAAAGCTAAAAAACATGACATAACCCAACTTTTGTAGGCTAGTGTAATCTAATAATATTTTAAAATACGTATTTGAGGCTGTTAATTTAGCATCATTTTATTTAACGAAAATTCTGTTTCTTCTATCTTCTTAAATGTTCATTACAAATTGTATATTTTGCATTAATATGTCAGAATGATTAAAGATTTCAAATTTATATTGTAATGTTAATTTTACTCTCAACCATTTTTTAATATATCTGACGAAATTATATTTCGACTAAATTTGTGAATGACCCCCAATTTCCATCAAAAAATATGCTCCAACTTTAAACAGCAATTATTCGGTCAATTTTAATCGTAGAATAACGAGACTTTTTGTGTATTACTTGTCAGTGTAAAAGGAAAATTTTACTAAATATAACTTATAAGACCGGGGGACCGCATAAAAATTTTTTCAAGAAATGTTTTTATTGACCCAAATCACTCTTGTACTTTAATTTTTTTCAAGTTAATGTAAAGGCATTGTGGTGGATCGCTCCTCCTTTGTTTTGGTTTTCTGTTCAAAAAAAAAAAAAAAAGCTCTTCATGAGTGTAGGTATTGCCTTCACTCATTCATCCATTTTTTTTTCTCCGTTGTCCTGGTGTATGTCGTAATCACGACCTTGATACCTTGGTTTTCCCCCATTATTCAGTTTTGCACCTTGAGTTCGTTTGAACTCAAGCTAGGCATACCTTTTGTCCACCAATCCCCTTGGTCTTACCAGTTATCGCCCAGGTGAGTCGTTCCTTTCGCAATACTTGCGATCTCCCGTTTTGCCTACTTTGACTTTCACTTCGCGTAGTCTGTCTGCCATGTTTGGCGTATTAGCCCGCGGAGTTTAGCGTTTCCGGTTTTCTCCATGGTTTTTCATTAATTCCTTGGCACGCGTTGTGGCGGTTTGCCTTTTTGTGTTGGCAACCCTTGCCGTGCTTATAATCAGCGGGTTTAGCTTGTGATGGGGCAAAAAAGTTGGAGTAAAAAGGAAGCGGATTCTTGCAGCATGGGGAGATGTGTTTCCACTGCCTGATATCTTCAGAATATACGTTTGGAGGTCGCTGTGCATGATGGACACTCACTGACAATGAAGATGACTATGGGAAATGGTGATATGTTAACCGTTTTTAAAAGTATCGTTGTATAGTTTTTTTTTATGTTGCCTTTCCATTCGGCTGCAGTGGAGCCGATATATTTTGAATTTTAGCCTCTCTCGTAAATTAGTCCTACCACAATGCCTAACATACATATTCGATTATTAAAATTTCAATAAATATGAATGTTCGAATGAACTTTTAATCTCCGGTCATTTTGTTTTTATCGATTGTCACAACACAAGTTCATGGAAGTAAAACTTCCCAGTAACCTAGTTATTGCCACTGGATATATATTTTTTAAGAAAACACAACGCAATGTCTTAGATCTACTATACGCAAGATTTTATTGGACTCTTGTAACTGAAATTTCCTTTAGGTTGGAGTAAAGCGCCATTAAGTTTAATTAAAACATTGCAACTTTAAACCCTTTCAGATTAGTTTTTCAAGTCAAGCTTGAATTAACTCTGAGCTTATCCAACCAACCATCCATCGCATTCTATGAATGCATGTTTTACTTTTCAAGTTGATTTTGAATTATAAACCTTTAACAATTGGTACTGGCTTAGCCAACCAACCAGCTTAATCTAAACACGACAACCTGATTTAAAACATTTTGGTAATTGGAACTATATGTCTATGACTAACGGTTTAGGAATTAGCCATTGGACACCGGACACCTGTATAAGTACGTGGATTCTAATCATTTCGAAATTTTAGCAACAGAATTGCTATGCCTCTGATAAGGTTAAATGGTGTCAATTTTTTCAATTCATATGCAATTATAGGAATGTGTGAAGAACAGTAATAAATTGAAAAGTTTGTTTACTGTTTTAACACCCTGTAATCTAATTCAAATACACTATGTTGCAAAAAAAAATATGCACCCACAAAGAACTGAGACAGAGCTACTAAACCTGGTGTGCAGGTGTAATTCGATGAGTTACGTAAATGATTAGAATTTCAGCACCAATGACCAATGGGGACTTGCGTAATGCGCATTAAAATTGCGCATCAGTATATATTTTAACGAGCCGGTACTCGAATTCACAACCAATTATAACTGTACTACCTTTGTTGATACATATGATTTCAAAGAATCACACCTTTAAGACTTACACGACTGCAGTACGAACAACGGTTCCACTTCGAAATTGGTCAAACCATAGGCCTCAGAAAAGTAGGTGGGTCCAATAGATATATCAGCAAGAATTTTGGTCTAATCGATATTTTAATTACTCGGTGTTGGCATCAGCGGATCAGAGAAGGCACAGGCAGCCGTTGCAGTGCTTCAGGACGCCTACGGATCACAAATGCATGAGAGGATCGAGGACTCTGAAGATCAGCCACATCTACACCAATAATGTCACTATCATTTGACGTCATTTGCCAGTTGATATAGATGCAGTGGTATCAGGGTATACCATCATTTGATGACAGGCCGTCTGACGGCTCAGCTCTCGACGTCTATTTAGGCAGTAGCTTTTAACCCTTCAACATAGGCGGTGTTTGCAGGCTGTAGTACGGCCTATGCTATCAAGTCGCCTAGGTGACATTTATTAGAAATTTAACGCTCGGCCACATAATTCACCACTCTCGCAACAATATCCACAATGATATAATGTCCTTCCATGCCCTGCCATGTCACCAGATCTTGCACCAAAAGAGAATATTTGGGACATATTAGTAAGGCGATTGCAGCCGACTCAGAATACCATCGAACTGGTTTATCAGTTGATACAATTAAGACAGAATCTACTGCAGAGGGACATCGCTAACTGAACAGACTCCATGCCTCCCCGAGTATCGGCTTTTATAGCTGCCAAATAACACTTTACAATCTACTGAAATTGACATTATTTTTGCTGCTATTAGTCAATGAAATATATTTTTGTTCTGAATTTATCATTTGTTCATCTAACCAAACGCTATTAACATACCAAGTTTCATGATCGGTGCTCAATTTTTTCTGGGTGCATATATGTTTTTGGAACATAGAACTTTTCAAAATAATAAATACAGTAGTTTTACGAGGTTGCGCAATAGACGGAACTGAGAGTCTGTAAATCAAATTGGTGTAATTTGTCCAAGACTTTTGTATAGATGTACATACGAATATCGTTTAATTCTCACCAAAGTCTGGCAAAAGAATCCCCAAGATCTCATTAAAAGAAATGAGACTCTTTATCAGGAGATGTCTTTTGTCCCGTCCTTGTGATAATATCCGATTCACAAGTCCCGGGCTTTCACTGGTCTATTTTTTTAATGCCGGAATTTCCAATGAAAACTTTGTGGAAGGTTTTACATTATTTTCCAAATAAATAAACTTCAGGTCACTGCAAAATTTGCAAGATAAATCTAAAAAGACCTTCCGGCCAGTGCCGGGAGGAAGAGGTAGCTTTCATATTCCTTAATTTAAAAAAGCCAACTTATATTATTCAAACACACGAAGCTCAATTTAGTGGAAACCGAATATAGAAGATTCAATACTAATTTTTATCAATACTAAATCATTATGGATGAGAATTTCGCGAAATTAGTCAGCTTTATCCAAGCTGCTTTTATTTAAAGTAACTTATATTTGGCTGCAAAATTCGGCGATTCCTTAAAGTGCCTGCCATTTTAACCCTAGAACTACCGGAAATTTTACTCAAGTTTTATAAAAACATTCTACACCAGAATTTTTACTTAAAACTATTTAATTTGCTTATTTAACTTATTATTGTCTGATTTATACATTTAGTTTGTTTTGAAGAAATTTTCTGGTTTGAATAGATATTTTGAATATACATGTCGGGTCCATTGGACCCTTCTGGTAGACAGAGGGTTAAGACAACATGGTGGATGAGGCTAACCAGTGAACTTGGTCGAGAACTTAGTAATTGCTGTGCACATGCTCACTCACATCGGAATCGATTGATATATACGAGTGCTTTCGCAGGCAAAAATTCAGATTTTTCAAAATGTCACCCACATTAGATATTGAAATTGCTATATCTGAGCCATTTTTTAAAATAAAGACAAACAAAAAATGCTCCTGAATCCATATATCATTGTCAAATACTTAAGAAAGAAACCATTTTCAATTTCTAATTTTTTTGCACCTCCCTTTAAATATATTTTTTTTAATGGCCGCCATTTTGAAACAAGATGGCTGATGAAGCTCGCCAGCGAACTTGGTCGAGATATTGATGTACACTATCCACATGCCTTCTTACATCGAAATAGGCGAATACGTGTGTTATCGCGTGACAAATACAAGATCGTTTCAAAATGTTAGCCACGCTAGAAATTCAAAGTGCTATAATTCAACCATTTTTTTAAGATCTAAACAAAAGAACAAATGTTCAGAAACAAAAACTGCTCCGGAATCTTTGTATCAAGGCCAAACACATAAAAAAAAATCTTTTTCATTTTCCAATTTTTTAATACCTCATTTTAAATTTTAAATTTATTTTTTTTAAATGGCAACCCTTTTGAAACAAGATGGCGAATGAAGATGGCCAACGAACTCCTTCGAGATATTGGTATGTACTATATACAGACCAAGCTACATCCAAATCGGTTCATAAATACGCCTGATATCGCGTGACAAAAATCAGGTCGTATTAAAATGTCAGCCACATTACAAATTCAAAATGCTATACTCAGCCATTTTTTTAGATATAGACGAAACAAAAACTGTTCCGCAATCTTTGTATTAAGGTCAAACACATACGAAAAAAATCTTTTTCATTTTCCAATTTTTTTGGTATCTCATTTTAAATTAAAATTTTTTTAAAATTTTTTAAATGGCCGCCATTTTGAAACAAGATAGCGGATGAAGCTGGACAACAAACTCGATCGAGATATTTATATGTACTCTGTACACACCAAGTTACATCCAAATAGGTTCATAAATTCGCCCGTTATCACGTGACAAAAATCAGGACGTTTCAAAATGTGAGCTACGCTAGAAATTCAAAATGCTATAACTCAGCCATTTTTTAAGATATAGCCGAAACAAAAAAATCTCCCGAATCTTTTTATCAAGGTCAAACACATAAGAGAAAAATATTTTTTCAATTTTCAATTTTTTGGTACCACATTTCAAATTTAAATTTTTCTTAAAAATTTAAATGGCCGCCATTTTTAATCACGATGACGGATGAAGCTGGCCAACGAACTCAGTCGAGACATTGGTATGAACTATGTATAAACGAAGTTACATCCAAATCGGTTCATAAATACGCCTTTTATCGCGTGACAAATTTCAGGACGTTTCAAAATGTCAGCCACGCAAGAAATTCAAAATGCTAAAACTCAGCCATTTGTTAAGATATAGAGGAAACAAAAACTGCTTCGGAATCTTTGTATAAAGGCCAAATACATAAAAAAAATTCCATTTTCAATTTTTTGGTACCACATTTCAAATTTTATTTTTTTTTAAATTTTTAAATGGCCGCCATTTTGAAACAAAATGGCGGATGAAGCTGGCCAACGAACTCGGTCGAGACATTAGTATGTTCTATGTACACACCGAATTACATCCAAATCGGTTCATAAATACGAGAGTTACAGTGTGACAAATGTCAGATATATATATATATATGTCAATTTTGAACGAGGGTGGTTTCGGGGTCAAGAGTCATGATCGATGAAAATATACCAAAATTCTTTGAAATTGCTTTCCTCCGAACGGCTGCAATATGTAGCTTTTTGTAATGAAAGCTACCTAAAAGAAGATTATCATTTGAAAAAAGTGGTATTCTAAAACCGACTGAGAGTTTTTGTCTGTTCTTTGAGTTAGAACATTTAATCGTTGATTTTGAAATTGGATTAATTTTATTTGTTGCTGTGACATAAATTTCTCTATAACTTTATTCGAAGCATTACACACAAAATTCTTATAGAAAATGTAACATATTTGAAACGTAACCGTTGTTAAAATTCTATCTAGAAGCTTTCTATCAATAGTGTGCAAAGGTCGATAGGTTTAATCATCTAACTATGAATTCGCGTATCATGGTACTTTAAATGGGAGTAATAAAATATTATTGTATACTGAGAAACATTCTTGCTTCCACATATTTTTGAAATTTCCACGAACTTTCCTGTACTCTGTTAACCCTTAAATGCATAGTGATGTAAATTTCCATCACCATTTTATTTAATTTTTAATACATAAATTAAGTTCTTACAACCACTAAATTTATATAAAAATATTAATCCTCTAAAAATTACAAAAATATGCTACTAAATAAAGTTAAAAATCTATCTTAAGATTTCTGGTGTCTAATCCTTAATGTAAAAATAAAAAACACAATTCTAAAAGAATAATTCATGCGGTTAAGTGTTAACCTTTTGAAGGGCGGTGGAACGTTTATGAAACCACTTAAATTTTAATTCTCAAATGCCAAAATGGCACCAGAATTTTGATACAAAAATTTTCCCCTCCTTATGTAGCTTGACTATAGCCTTTATTACTTAAAAATAAGTTTGTTTGTAAATCCCTGTGCATAGCTGCCAACCTTTACGCTTTTTTGCTACCACTAAAATTTAGAAGAGATTTCCGCCTTGTTTAATGGTGAGATTTCGACCATTAAATAAGGCAATATTTACAAGAAAATTTTAGTGGTAGGAAGAAAGCGTAAAGGTTGGCAGCTATGCCTGTGTCATTCATTCATTTCAACGCTTTAGAAATTGAATTGCTTGGATCCTGAAAGGGTTAAACATGGTAAAGATTTGTATTCGAAAAAGTTAAAAAAATTGGTAGCTATGTGATTGATATAAAATATCTATTCAAAGATTGTGTATAATATTTCATACTTCCTTATAAAAAATTTTAATATAAAAGTAATTGGACATTTGTCGATTTTTAATGCCACTTTAAAAGATACGCAGATAAAAGAAAAATTTCAATAAAAAGCATATCGCACTGCGTTGTTTGATGAAAATACTTAAATATTTATTACTTAGAATAGCTAATTTATAATTAAAACGTTTCACATACTTTTAATTATTAACGAGGGTATTTTGAATGTTTTCTTTTTCATCAAATTAAAAATGAAGCATCGATGAACTACATTATATATATATCTTTTATCGTTATTGAAATTGCATAAACATCATCGTTACATTTTCATTAATTGTGGCAAATTGTAAATTGTCATTTCTATATAAATAAATAAGTAATAATATATTTAATTATTTAAATATTTTCTATACATTTTTCTATTTACAAAACTGACAAGAATTATGGATTTTAAACACAACAATTTCGTGTCATTTTTCTTTTCCTTATGTAATTTCAGATATCTAATGATTAAATAAGACGAAGGAAATTTTAAAAAATGTGTTATTCAAAATCCGCAACTATTGTCACCTATGAATTTAGAAAAAATATTTTTTTAAATAAAAATTCAGCAATGTTTTTTTTTTATTTAATAAAAGTGTTTTTATTTTTCCTACTGTAATATGACATATATATATATATATATATATATATATATATATATAATAATTATACCATATTTACTCGCGTAATTTGTGTTCCCACTTATTTTACTCACCCCATTTGAAAAATTTTGGATAAAAAGAGCAAGAGTTATATAATTTTAGCATCGAGATTATAAGATAATAAAACAGCATGTATCTCATAGTTCCTTTTTCAACATTTATTTTGTTTATTTAGATTAAAATTATTATTTTTCATTTTTTTCAAGCTATCTTTTTCCTTCTGCAACACCATAAAATGAAGCTAAAGATATTCAGAAGGCGACACATAGTGTAGTGTCTACCGGTCGCGGGTGAAATAATAAGGAATGTAACCACAAAATGGTGGCTGTTGTTTGCTTACATCGGACCAGGGTGTGATTTACGCTGGGACAAACTTTCACCAGTTAAATCGTAAACAGAACATTTTGACTATTTATGACAGAAATTGTACGTGAATAAGGCGTTTAAATGAAGCGAAATTTTCTATTCAAATTTACTTATGGATGTTTGCACCGGCAGCAATTGAAATCCCTTACATTGACAGGAGGATTGTTTATGTAGTCACAATTTGGTGGAAGTACAGGGCCTTAATACCGCAGGAGAGAACTAGCAACAATTAGAACAAAAGATATTGTGGACCTAATTACGACAGCAATTTTGCATGAATGAAGTATTTAATTAAGAAAGAAATTTCTATTCTAATTTACTGGTGTCAGTTTTCCCCTGTGGTAATCCGAACCTGTGGGACAAGTCACAGTTGAAGCATCACCATTTTGATGATATGCCAATTGCTCTTTATTTATAGTAGCATCCAGCACAACTGTGTGCAGATGGTATTATAAGCAATATAAACAATACTGTGTAGTTTTGACAGGTGTCCCGATTTAGGGGAAGGTGTTGTACCTCTGACCATATTGTTCCTTTGACCACCTAATCTGTAATGCCATCTAGCAGCATTTTTTGAATTTTGGTGTAATTAGGGCATAGTTCTTTCACTAGAGGGCTTGTGTAACCTAGTGTAGATTATTCAACTCAAAGAGAGTTCCTGTGAATAGTACTACCGTAATTCCAGCGTAAAATCCACGGATAAAACTATTCTGTTTGTCACGCGATAAAAGGCGTATTTATGAACCGATTTCGATGTAATTCGGTGCGTACATAGTACATACCAATGTCTCGACCGAGTTCGTTGGCCAGCTTCATCCGCCATTTTGTTTCAAAATGGCGGCCATTTAAATTTTTTTTTTAATTTAAAATTTGAAATGTGGTACCAAAAAATTGAAAATGGAAAAATATTTTTTTTTATGTATTTGATCTTTATACAAAGATTCCGGAGCAGTTTTTGTTTCGTCTATATCTTAAAAAATGTCTGAGTTGCAGCATTTTGAATTTCTAGCGTGGCTGACATTTTGAAACGTCCTGAAATTTGTCACGCGATAAAAGGCGTATTTATGAACCGATTTGGATGTAACTTCGTTTATACATAGTACATACCAAGGTCTCGACCGGGTTCTTTGGCCAGCTTCATCCGCCATCATATTTAAAAATGGCGGCCATTTAAATTTTTAAGAAAAATTTTAATTTGAAATGTGGTACCAAAAAATTGAAAATTGAAAAAATATTTTGTTCTTATGTGTTTGACCTTGTTAAAAAGATTCGGGAGCAGTTTTTGTTTCGTCTATATCTTAAAAAATGGCTGAGTTATAGCATTTTGAATTTCTAGCGTGGCTGACTTTTTGAAACGTCCTGATTTTTGTCACGTATTAACAGGCGTATTTTTGAACCGATTTGGATCTAACTTCGTTTATACATAGTACACACCAAGGTCTCGACCGGGTTCTTTGGCCAGCTTCATTCGCCATCTTGTTTAAAAATGGCGGCCATTTAAATTTTTAAGAAAAATTTAAATTTGAAATGTGGTACCAAAAAATTGAAAATTGAAAAACTATTTTCTTCTTATGTGTTTGACATTGATAAAAAGATTCGGGAGCAGTTTTTGTTTCGTCTATATCTAAAAAAATGGCTGAGTAATAGCATTTTGAATTTCTATTGCGGCTGACATTTTGAAACGACCTGATTTTTGTCAAGCGATAACACACGTATTCGCCTATTTCGATGTAAGAAGGCATGTGGATAGTATACATTAATACCTCGACCAAGTTCGCTGGACAGATTCATCAGCCATCTTGTTTCAAAATGGCGGCCATTAAATTAAAAAATATATATATATTTAAAGTGAGGTGCAAAAAAATTAGAAATAGAAAAGGATTCTTTCTTAAGTATTTGACCTTGATATAAGGAGTCAAGAGCATTTTTTGTTTGTCTTTACCTTAAAAAATTGCTCAGATATAGCAGTTTCAATTTCTATTGTGGGTGACATTTAGAAAAATCTGATTTTTTGCATGCGACAGCACTCGTATATATCAACCGATTCCGATGTGAGTGAGCATGTGCACAGCAATTACTAAAGTCTCGACCAAGTTCACTGGTTAGCCTCACATACCATGTTGTCTTAAAATGGCAGGCACTTCAAGAAATCGCCGAATTTGGCAGCCAAATGTAAGTTACTTTAATGAGAAGCAGCTTGGATAAAGCTGACTAATTTCGCGAAATTCTCATTCATTACATTGATAAAAATTAGTATTGAATCTCCTATATTTGGTTTCCGCTAAATTGAGCTTCGTGTGTTTGAATGATATTAGTTGGCTTTTTTAAAATAAGGAATATGAAAGCTACCTCTTCCTCCCGGCACTGGCCGGAAAGACTTTTTAATATACATTTGCTTACTACGAATTTGAGTACATTGGTAATAATCTCTTATGAAGTTTTATCCTTTAATACTTTGTGCCTGTTATTCCCAATCTGCTCTTACACATGCTAAGAAAATGAATTATCTATCTCTAATAGAACAATTCGTAACTAATGGAATATACCGGAAGATATTTTTGCAATGCGTAAGTAGTCTATGTAATATAATAATGTTTAAAAAATAATCTTTTTCGTCCAATTATAGAAATAAATGGAATCTATTAATGCTTGTATATTATCAAATTATGTCTAATGTATATAGTCCTAACAATATTAAAGAAGCTCTATTATTATTCTGTTATGCCTTAAAAAAGCAATAATATTTTTATTTGTTTACAAAGTAGGAAGAAAACGAAAATAAATTTTTAACTTAATTGTCTTTAAAAAAAGAACAGGCAGTGGGAAATTCATAAGGTAAAGAACAATTAATAATTTTTTATCGCACAAAAATAAGCGCGGAAAGACGATCATGTATTTAAAAATTACACAAAAGAAAGTCGTGGAGTTCAATCGCGGGAAAAGGTGGTCGGTGCTCGAACACCGATGTCACAAAACCGTCCGAATGATTTGTGTCAAGTATGTTCTGCCTCAGACCCAATGTGTCTGTAGAAGTTTTTGGGATTTCAAATGAATTGTTACTTTATTCAGATTATGAATCTGATCCAAACAAGGTCAACGGTTAAACAGAATTTGAAAGAAGGTAATTTATGGGATTACATTGAAAACAAACATCCTTCTGCATTAAAATAAAATGTCCAATATCGGAATAAATATGCTTCCATTTCAGATTCTGCATTTTGACATCAAGTAATACGATGTGTGTCAAGCAATGCACGTAACAAACTAGCACTGCATGGTACTTTTATCCGGAAAGGTTCTGAAATAGGTTGATTGTCAATATCATTCTTTATAACTAGTTTTCGTATAAACAGTTCTATACTATAGATATTAAAGTAATAAGTAGAAAACAAGTTATATATATACAGTTGCGGTCAAAAGTTTCCGGCCAGCAAAAAATTTTTGATAATTTGTAAGTATACCCATATGAAAAGGAATCTCAAAGTGATACATATACACTTTATAGACATAACAGTTAGGAACTTATTTATGGAATAAAAAATAAATATCAATAAATTTAATTGACAAAATTTATTGCAAAACAAAACGCATGTTCACAAAAGTTTCCGGCCATTATGGCAAGTTTGGAAAAAATGGTGTTATAATAGAAAAAACAGTGAGTGACACGTAACATTTACAATTAGTATTTTGTATTCATACTTTTAGCAATAAGTACTGCAGAGCAGAAACGTGGCATCGATTCAATGAACGGTTGAAGATCGTCTATGGTAAGTTTTTTCCAAGGTTCTTGCAATTTTTGGGGAAATACTGCTGAATTGGAATATCTATAATTGCACACACGTTTTCAAGTTCGTACGAAAGATTTTCTATTGGCTTCAGATCGTGTGATTGGCTTGTCCATTTCAAAAGCGGAATTTTTTTGTGCGAGAGCCACATCTTGACAAGCGTGCATGTATGCTATAGGTCCTTATCATGCTGAAACAAATAGTTGCGACCACAATTTTTCCTCCAATAAGGCAGAAAATGATCTTGCAAGATATCCTTATACATTGCACTATTCATCTTAGCGCGGATTTCAACTAACGGACCGACACCTTTTCCAGAAAACGCTCCCCACTGCATACCGTATCTTCCGCCATGCTTCATTGTAGGAATTACATATTTCGAATCTTCTCTTTTGATTTCAGGTGGCTGGATGTAGAGTCTGCCATTACTTCCAAAAAGATTGAATGTCGATCATCGGAAAATAGTGCTTTTTTCCAGTTTTCGCTTGACCAGTCTTTGTATTCCTTGGCAAACGCCAGTCGGGCACTCTGATTCTTTTTACTTATGAAAGGTTTTTTAACACCGACTCATCCATAAAGTCCTACGTGATGTAAACGTCTTGACACGGTAGACCGAATTATTTCAGCAATATTTTAACACCGTATGTCGCGGGGAATTGCAGCGACATTTTTATGTGGATCATCAACTGCTTTTCTCCTGATAATTCTGTCCTCAGGAATAGTCGTTTACCGTGGTTCCCCGGACCGTGGCAAGTTCCGAAGCCCATTGCCATCTTTATATATTTTTTAATATCGTTCACAGTAAATTTTCCGATCGATGACTTTGCCGCAATCTCAAGAGAGGATTAGCCCTTTAACGACAAACAAATCACTCGTTTACGAAGTATGATTGTTGAACTTTTCATTTTTTTATTTTCAACTACGTTATTCACGTTGATTAATTAACAAACAAAAAAAAACCACTTTTCCGATTGCAAAAACTAACGAAAAAGGAATGGCCAGAAAATTTTGCACATGAGAATTTCCATTGCCTTCCCTTTGCATCGAGTATCTCCAGTATCCAATCAAAATGGTCACGTGGTCAGAGGGAACTGGCCTATTCCTAACTTTTGGAGCAATTGTGATTCTTCTTCGCTGAAACGTTCTGGTAAACAAATCAAAGAAATTAACTGGCCGGAAACTTTTGTCCGCCACTGTATATATAAAGACAGAGCTATAGAAAACAAACTTGCGAAGTAAATTTTTAAACACAAAGTTATGAAAATTACATATTATTATTACTTTGAAAATTTATATATTATTGTTATTACTTTGAAAATTCTACCTATTTTTATACTTAATTAGTGATGAGTAAAGGGAACGAATTTTGTCTTTTGTGTTGGAAAATCTTGTTTTCACGTAATTTTCTATTATAGTAGCTTTGCAAATATAATCTGAATGGCTATCCAATGGACCATTATCAAATTGGTGAATATGTACTTATTTGAAGAACTGATTAAACAATACTTGGTTTAAGATTTCTGATTTTTGTGGTGCAATTGTTCTCAAATGTACCGTAATTTCCGGCGTATAGTAAAATCCGCGGATCAAAGAATCATATTTGGACCCAGACTTTTTATTTAATAATCGAAGTTAAATATTTACTGCGATGTAGCAAGTTACATTTTATCAAATAAAATTTCTGTGTCCAAACATATATGTTTGATCCGCTGATTATACGCCGGAAATTGCGGTATTACCGAATTATCACACATTCTAAAGCTGGAAAACCTTCGAAATGCCGATTCACATAGTTTACAAATGTCAATTACACCTTCCGAAAGAAATATAAGCCCTTTGCGTTTGAAGGCAATAAGACCTAACTGTTAGGAGGATTACCCAACACTTTTATTATTTAAATAAGGAAGTGTTCCGCAGAGTGTTTTTAAAAGAGAATAGCGACATATGCACAGAACGAATGTTCAGTTCCAAAGTTTTTGTCCAATATATGGTAGCCTATTACAAAGCTTGGTGATAGACTAGTCTCTTACTTCGTTTAAAAAATAGTGTTTTTTTATAATTATAACTTTCATTTTGATGCATTTTCTGATCAATATTTTGATGAGTTATTTATAACTATTGAATAAATTATGTCCTTTTGGCAGTAACCTGTATGTTAAAGCACATATTTTTCTTTTTGAATGTATTTAAAGACAAAACTTTTTTAATCATTATTTTCTAACGTTGGAAATTAATTTTTAATCTATGTGTGACACCTTTTTCCCTTCAAACTTGTTTAAACTTGAGAAAAAGTCATTAGGGAGAGAACTGCTTTTTAAGTTATTTGAATTACACCACTGTTTTTTTATGGTGCATTTTGTTTTCTTGTCGAGCTGATCAAGCGATTCAATGAACCTACCAAAATAACTGAAAACGTAAACAAAAAATCCCAAGCACGTGATCATAACGACCGCAGATTGTTTGTGGGTCAAGTGAGCGAAGACCTGGCGTAAAATTTGCTACTCATCAGATTTAAATCAGATCAGGTGAAACTATTCATGAATGTTTTGGATTTTGTCTGAATGCATATAGACGTGCGTTCCTATTACTAGAGGCGATTTTTCGAATGCTAACAAGATTTAGCCATTGGTTTCACCTGTTTTGAACCATAAAATTACAAAATAATTAAATAATTTCAAAATTCCTTAGATCTTTAAGGCCTACTCCATGAGTGATGTCTCTCTGTGCCCGGGCGCTCCGATCTCCATCCGTGAACAAGCTCAAAATGACTGCTGCGACCAGTGGCACTAACCAAAGTGACTTCTATCACCGGTTACTTACAGCGCGATTTTTGCAACGGGCGAGTCAAGGAGGTTCCAAAAGATGGGACAGTCATAAGTTGGAAAAGTGTCGAGGGAGGAGCTTTGATCTTTATGATTAGGAATGTTTAGTCGCTTGAAATTACCACGTTTAATACAAATTTTATAGGTCCTTGAAACCTTACGGTTATTATTGTACAGTAAGCCTTTGACTAGGATGTCTCGATATAAAAGCGACAGAGACGAAGAATCTGGGCAAAAGCGATTAGCCAAGAATCTCGGCGGGTGTGCCTTCATCGCCAGGTGAATGCTTGTTAACGTATCTCACTAGTACAATAGAACTCGTCCAGGCCAGTATCACAAAGTTCTGGAATGTCGGTTTGCCATAATGTGGAAAAATCACGCGTCTGTCTAAGCACAACCAAAACATCGTATATTGCCATTCTAATATACACTGTTAAAAATATCGTGAAAAATTACCTCTGCTCTTAAAGGCTATCTATTTTCTGACCAATGAAAACGCTACATAAAAACCTATGGAGCGTTCTCATTGGTCAAAAAATAGATAGCCTTTAAAAACAGAGGTAATTTTTCACGATATTTTTAACAGTGTATGACGAAGTTGCTACAAATTTCCTGATTTGTATTTTTCATTGAAATATCTATACATTTTATTAAAATTCATTAAAATGTTTTAATTTAATATTAGTTTAAAACAAAATTTTATATAAGCACAACAAAATAAAATAAAAAAAATTTAGTAAGTATCGCTCATAATATAACCAAAATTGAAAAAAGTATGCGGAAACGTTTGAAAAATGTTTGTACGATAAAAGATTGTAAAAGTGTAGGATTCATTATTTGCGCAGAGAGAAAGTGTGATGTGGTCGCGGCAGAAAGTGGAAATATTAGTTGCTCTGTGTACTATTATGGAGCTCAGTGGTCGTGACTAGACGCGTCCAAAAAGCAGGCGAATTGTGACGTCAGAGAAAGTCCTTCTTCCGTTTCGTATCGCGATTAATGACATACAAGGCTAGTTCACACCTTTTAAATCGTCAAACAGAGTGGATAATTTTAACAAGACCACTGGCACGAAACGATGTGCGCGCCACATTGTACAATCATCGTGTAAATGATCTATTCCGTGTGAGTTTTAAACGTAATGAACTGACCTTGTATGTCGTTGGTCGCGATCGTATGCTGTGTTCGCATCGCCTATTTCAAAAGTAGGATACTGTACGAAAGTACAGGATCTAGATTATATGCTGTGGAAATCAACTATCCCAGTAATACTTAAAAAAACGTGCTAAAATATTGGTTCCATTAAATGTTAAACGATGTTGAAATCCAGAGAGTGGAATGCAGAGGCATTTGCAAGATATTTTCTAAAACTCCAAGACGATTTGGCGTCCATCGGCCAAATCGTTCGGAGTTTTCCGTGGTTTTCTTCCAACTTTGATTTCATTTCTTAAATACGGGTAAGGTTCTCTTAGAAAGACCCTACAGAGGACACTATCTTCGGGCCCATATTCCTCGTGTATATATAATTGTCCGTCATAAACAACACCAAGATGATTTGGTCTAGATGTTTTAATAATACGATGTTTACATTAAAATATGAAAATATACAAATATATCGCTGCGAACGGCTCGTTGTATGTCAGCATTGTTACATATTTAAGGGTTACGAAATCTACACATTGTTTGGATAGAAGATTTCCACACTATTTATTCTTGGCGCTGTAGTTCAGGGCACCTTACAGTAGGGTACCTCGATATTAAAGTTGCGCCAAACCGCAACCAACGACATACAAGGTAAGTTCATCACTTTTAAAACGACATACGGAGTGGATCATCTTTACGCTGTGATTGGTATAAAGCGGAGCGCCCATCGTTTTGTGCCGATCGCCTTGTGAAGTTGATCTACTCCAGGTAAAGCGACTACACTGTTAAAAATCTGCAGAATTTGCTGCATACTCACTCCGCCACTATTATAGAATATCTCTATTCTGACCAATGAGAATGCTCCATAATGTAGTCAAGTAACCGTTTTCTATACAAGCGGTGGATTGACTATGCAGCAAATGCTGCAGATTTTTAACAGTGTAGAATACATAGTTTGGAAATCGGCTATCTCTGTAATACATAAAAAAGCGCTAAAATATTGTATCCTTTAAATATGCAACGATGCTGCTACAATATACAGATCGCAGAGACATCTGCATGATATTTTCTACAACTACAAGGTCTATACACTCTATACTAATAGTCTATACAATGTAATACTAGTAATACGAAAATCCCGCAGATGTCGCTGCGATCGACACTTGGCATTTCAGCAATATCGTCGCATATGTAAGGGATAAAATTTTTTAGCACTGTTTGGATTACAGCGCCTAGAATACCTAGTGCGGAAATATGCTATCCAAACAGTGCTAAAAATTTGTATCCCTTAAATGTGCGACGATACTGCTAAAATTTCAAGTGTCGATCGCAACGACATCCGCGGGATTTTCGTATTACTAGTATTACATTGTATAGACTAGCAATTTTTTGCAGTTGTAGAAATTATCCTGCAGATGTCGCTGCGATCTGCATATTGCAGCAGTATCATTGCACATTTAAGGGATACAATATTTTAGCGCTTTTTTAAGTATTACAGAGATAGCCGATTTCCACACTGTATATTCTAGGCGCTATAGTTTAGATAGCATATTTCCACACTAGGTATTCTAGACGCTGTACTCCAGGTGACGTTTTAAAAGTCATGAACAGTTCGTCTATCGCGACAAACAACATACAAACACTATTAATGTATTTCAAACGTCACACGGAGTGGATGATCTTTACTCGGTGATTAGCACAAAACGATGGGCACGCCACTTTGTAACAATCACCGTGTAAAGATGATCCAATCCGTGTGACGTTTTAAAAGTCATAAACTGGCGTTGTATGTCATTATTCGTCGCTGAACACGCTCCATATATTGGTGAGATCGGTCACTTTGTTTATATACACTAGAAACACCCATTGTGAATGGAGGATATTCCAGCCACGTTTTGATCACGTGGTCAATGTAAAAACTTCTAGCTTAAAGAAGGGAAGGCTCCGTAGCCGTAATGAAAAACCCTCGCTAGCCAGTGAAACAGTTCATGCGAAAAGCAGTAGTAGCCTCCATTCTGATCAGTTACAAGTTTTTGGGGTAAATTACCGGTATCACGTGACTTTTTGCTGCCTCGAACCCAGATTTGTAATATCCTCCATTCACAAGCCTTTCTAAAGTGTTCTGCAGTAAAGTTGAATGTTTTGGTAAGTTTCGAGAAGTTTTTAGATTGTTTAAATAAATATTTTCTTAAGCCATGAATTTGTATTTAATTACGCTTTGTAAAATTTATCATTACTGCATTTACAAAAAGTGAGCGTTTGAAAACGTTTTTTGTGGATATATTTTACTGAAGAAAAAAGGAAAAATCATCGCATTATTTCTGCAGGAAATTATTTTAAGTACAATTCTAATTAATTATTATGACGTAATTCAGTGCATTATTCAATAGCAATTTTTATAGAAAATACAAATATTTAAAATGAAAACGGAGATATTTTTAGTTGTTATATTAACTCATATCTAAAAGAAAATATATTGATCAGTATGTTTTCTCATCTAAACTAAAAGCGTTAAAAATATTTTATCACTGAATGCAAAACATTTTTCATATGATACAGTTTTCTATTCTTCTCTGTATTTGAAAGTATTCCGTTAATGGGCTGTAGATTACAATTTACAGTTATTTATATATGTATTCAGAAATGAAATTTTCCGGCGTATTAATTTATATTGGAAGTAAAATTATATATATATGAATTTCCACCTAAAAAATTTAGGATTCAAGATCCATATTTACTCTAGTAACATTTTTAACAGTGGAGTATATAATGAAATAAACGATATGAACTGTTCCCTTCTTTTATGATGTTGATAATTGGTTAGTGTTATGAATATGTATCGTACTTTTGTTGGTAAGCTAGGAAATTGTAGGATGTGAGGGTATAACAGCAGAATGTTGAAACTGGAATATAAAAAAAAAACTACTGCTTCAGTAAAGATGCAGTACAATGCTGCATTATTACAGCTATGGATCAATGCCAGCCTCTATTTTGAGCTTCTTGAACACACGCCTTTTTGTCCCAGCTTTGTACAAATGGTTTCCACCTCTCCCAGTATTAAAGAAGATAGTCATAAAAGAGGCAATTTGCACCCTGATGAAGTGAGCGAGTCTCTAAATAGTTTTTATGTATGCAGAACACTTATTTTTAGACCGGCTTCATAAGCTCCGCTAAGCAGTATCACAAATACATCAATGTTTTTCGTAATTATGTAGAGAAAATAAGTCTTCCACACTCTTCAATAAAAACACTCCCTAGAGTTGCCTAGGAATCTTAGTTTTCGACATTCCATAGTAGTTAACCCATAACTGATGTGACATTGTCGCATACCTACTGTGAAGCGTTCTCAGAGACCGCTTGATCGACAGATGAATAAAAGGATCAATTAACTCATAGGATACTGTTTCTGCACTAGACTTAGTGTTCAAGATTATTATAATTAAATTGTATCTATTCCGAAGTCTTTAGCTGTAGCGCAAGTGGTCCAAACGAAACTAAATCCCACCTGTATCTATAGCTAAACTCTAAATTTCTAAATCTAAATCAATAGCTAAATTTCTAAATCTATAGTTAAATCTAAATTTCTAGTTAAACTGTGAAAATTATGAAACTTAACGGTCTGTGAGACCTCTAACAATAGTAATGGGTTAATCTTAATTCTATTAAGCAATTAAGTATTAAACTGCTCTTGAAAAGTTAAATTACATTGAGGTATTTTTTAAAAATGCTTTTTATATTCTGTAACGTAATGATTTAATTTTTATTCGTAATATCATTCATATTGACCTGTGTATAAACTTTTGAAATATAAGTGTAACAAAAATTTTAAACCTATAAACCTGAGACTTTTTAATGCTTATTCAAAGTTCCAAAAAATTACATTTGCTAATGACTTCTTTCAGTGATAAATAAAACAGAATATTTTCTGTAACAGTTTCCTTAAAATGTTATATATCATTTATATGCATTATAACCTATTACCTTCCTCATACTTAAATAGTAGCATTTAAATGATGTTGAACCTTTAGATCAGGAGAGGCGAACCCGCGTGCCAAAAAGGTAATTGTCACCACTTTTAGTTAATAATTTTTTTTCGCCTTTTTTAAACTCTAAATTTATTTAGGTATAGATGTTATATATTCCCGCAGCCACCATCTTGGATTTTTTTTGGCGTGAAACCCCCTTTTCCGCCAAGCAAATGTCTCTAAGCAGATCTATGCGCATGTTAGGCTCATGGTAGAATGAAGACTAATATTTATAGCTCTTTGGTTAGACTTAACGGATTTGCGAGAACATCTCATTCGTCGGGGATGCCTTAGCGATAAATGCCAACAAAACATCGCCGAGAAATCCGAGATGACGGCCGCGGGAATATATAACATCTAAGCCTCAATCTTAAAATGGGTTTTCTTAATCCAATAGTTAGAAATATTCAATTATCCAAATTTCCGTATAGGAATCTTCTTTTTTTCCAAATTATAAAATACGGATATTATGTACATATGATTATTTAAACAATAACTCACATTTACAGAGATAGTTCTTTGTGAAAATATCTTATCATAATTCGGGGTTACTTTTGAATCTATCTTAAAATAAAGAGGCCAATATTCGACCTGATGTTCTAGTATTTCTTTAAAATTTTAGTTCTGCCCGATAAGTTGAACTATCGTATAAAACATGGATTTTAATAACTCGTGTTTCCTGCAATTATGCAGTAATTATCAAAGAATTCAGAAAAAGACGTAACCTGTGGACACTAGTTTGTGAACACCACTGCTGTATGGTAACTTAATAAAGCTTAACTGTATCTACATTATTCAAAGATACTGTCATTCTTTAATATAATCAGTATATTTGCTAGCACAAAATAAGTTCTTCTATGGTGCTCTTTGCACTATTTTAAAAAATAATGAATAAAATATATTTGTGTTTCATAGTAAAAATTATATTTATATTGTCTTAGAATAGAGAAACAAATTTTTAAAAAGTAAAATTTCAAACTTAATGTGCCTCACATGAGCTTTGTTTAACAAACTCTGAACGATCGCCCCCTCTCAAGACGAATGTGTAATTATACCAGAAGTTAATTTCAGTGTAATGATCGAATGAGTTTTCGTTCAGTTATAGGTTATATACTAGCGGGGATGACAGAGCATAGCTCGGTCAAAATTATCTTTATATTCAACTCGATAGAATATTCTCACTGTATTATTTTCTGTATTATTGATATAAAGCATGTTATTGTTAACAGTATTACTTACAAAAACAATCAATATGAAAAGTACGTAGTACTTGCTTCTAAATCTTATACTATGTGCGCATTTACAACGAAAGGACATCAATCCAAATTACATGGTTAAACCAGAGTTCAGCTAAAAATGTATCTCGAGCCCTATTAAAAATTTCTAAAAAACTCTTTCACATTCTGAATGCTTATTTTTCCGATAAAAATAGCCAAATTTGGGGACTTTCTTGCAATTGGCGCCGAGTACGTGTTTTGACATTCGTAATCCTGATAGTCGATTTTTCGGCCAAATGTTGTCAACATTTCGAAACTTCGCGGTTTCGTGACCCTGACCCTTAGTGATCCAAAATGATGCACTAACTCGAACATGTGACTCAGCGCAATGGTCTGGTAATAAAAAAAAATGTAGGATACAAAATTTAGTGAAAATCATTTAAGCCGTTTTATAGATAAAATTAGCTTGACCCGCAGTGATTCCAAAATGACCCACAAATCTAATTTTCTCGAACATGAGACACAGCCGCGTGATATTCTCGAGCCCGAAAACAATAGAATACAAACTTTAATCAAAATCGTTTGAGTCCTTTTCCAGATAAAATTAGCTTGACTCGTAGTGACCCGAAAAGGACACACTAATCAAATTTTCTCAAACATGTGACCTAGCTCAAAGGTCTTGTACCCGAAAACGGCATAATAAAAAAAAATTGTCAATTTTTTGAGACATTTTAAGATAGAATTTGCTTGACCCTGACTCAATGTGTCCCAAAATGACACACGAATGGAATGTTCTTGATCATGCGAATTAGCCCAATGCTCTTCTTGAGCCCGAAAACGATAGAATACAAAATTTAGCCAAAATCGTTAGAGCCGTTTTTTGGATAACATTAGCTTGGCCCGCAGTGACCCACTAACCTAATTTTCTTGAACATGTGACACAGCCCATTTGTCTTTTCAAGACCGAAAACGATCTAATAGAAAATTCAGTCAAAATCGTTAGAGCCTTTTTTAGATAAAATTATCTTGACCCACAGAGACCCAAATATTACCCACTAATTCAAATTTCTCGATTATGTGACTTAGCCCAATAGTCTTCTCGTGAACAAAAACAGTTGGATATAAGATTTAGTTAAAATCGTTTGAGCTGTTTTTTAGATATAACTAACTTCAACCTGACCCATTATGACCCATAATGACCCACTAATCGAATTTTCTCGAACATGCGACCTAACCCAATGGTCTTCTCGATCCCGAAAACGATAGAATACAAAATATAATCAAAACCTTTAGAGCCGTTTTCTAGACAAAATTGGCTTGACCCGCAGTGAACCAAAAATGACTCTCAAATTAAAATTTCTCGAACATGAGACCTAACCCAATGACCTTCTTGTGCTTTCAAACGGTAGCATAAAAAATTTTGTTTAAATCGTTTGAACCGTTTTTATGTACAATTAGCTTGACCCTGACTCATTGTGATCCAAAAGGACTCACTAATCGAATGTTCATGAACATGCGAAATAACCCGATGATATTCTTGTGCCCAATAATCGTAAAATTCAAAATTATGTCAAAACCTTTAGAGCCATTTTCTAGGTAAAATTAGCTTGACCCACAGTGACCCAAAAATGACTCACTAATCGAATTTTCTCTAACATGTGATTTAGCCCAATGGTCTTCTCGTAATCCAAAACGATAGTATACAAAATTCAGTCAAAATCGTTAGAGCCGTTTTTAGATAAAATATGCTTGACCCATAGTGACCCAAATATGACCCAGTAATCGAAATTTCTCGAACATGTGACCTAGCTCAATAATCTTCTTGTGCCTCAAAACTGTTGGTTACAAAATTTAATTAAAATCCTTTGAGCTGTTTTTTAAATATAATTAGCTTGACCCTGCCGATTATGACCCACTAATCGAATTTTCTGGAACATGTGACCCAGACCAATGATTTTGTCGTGCCCGAAAATGGTAAAATACAAAATTTAGTCAAAATCGTTAGAGCCGTTTTTAAGATAATTTACACACACACACACACACAGAATTTTTGCTCGTATTATAGTATAAGATATTATGCAACTTCACATTTTACGCCAGATATGAATGCCTATTTTTAAGTATAGCGCAAATGTTGTGGTTTCCTATGCGACGATATTTGGCCCCACATTTCAAGAAAAAAATATATATGAAAAATAGTATGAAAAATAAACAAATATAAAATACAAACGCACAATTTTATCTAGAACACTTCTGCTGATTTCATAAGATATTAGTCCAGCTTTAATCTTGAGGCAGAATTTGCACGATATAAATTATAAAATACACCTTAAGTGAAGTTATGAAAATTATTAGTGCATAACCTAACTTTTTATTATAAATACATATATTGTTAATATATACAAATAACGGCACATATATCTATTCTTGTAACTTTGTAATCAAAATAATGAAAAGTCATTTTGACGCTTCTAGGCATTGGCGTACCTATAAGAGAGTATGGTTATATTCGTACAAAAATCTTCATTGCACCTAATCGCAAAAAATTCCGTATTCATCCTGATTCGAAAAAACTTTCAAACTCAACCAACAATTCTTTAAATGCAGGATTTAGATTTAAATATAGAGCATAATTCTTAACGCGGAAGATACTGCTTTGATATCGAAAATTAGCATTGGTGTCGAGGCTACAATATGGCAATTCCATGTGAAACGGACTAAATGCCCCGCACGTGATGCTGACATAAATACCTATATATATTAACTTATGAGTTGTTAAAATATAAACTATACGTTAAAATTAATAGAAGCACTATATTTTCATATTGTTTATTTTGAAGATACAATAGCATTGTTAAAAAAGCATTAATATTTAGAAAAGCTGTTCCACACGTGACATGGAATGGCCCTTTAATAGGTTTAAATATCTCCACACTTTAAATCCTACACCTTAGTAAGCTACCCCTGTTAATAATAAATAAAATCCTCCATTTTAAATCCTAGACTTAAGTAATCTACCCGTTGCAGGACCATTCCTTGAAAAACGGAAAAAATGTCCTGCGCGCGACACGTACATAAATACCTATATCTATTGACTTACAACTTGTTAAAACATAAACTACACATTAAAAATAAGAAACTCTAGATTTTCATATTAGCATGTTTGTTTTAATTTAAGGGTATAATAACATCGTTAAAACAGCAGAAATATGTTGAAAATCTGTCCCACACATGACATGGAATGACCCAATAGATAAAAAAAATTTGCCATTCAAACCAACATCATAATCATTTTAAACAAGTTCTGTTACCATGTTTAATGCTGAAAAATTAGAATAAATAGCAGTTTATATCTTTTATAATCGCGAGTGAACGTAATCAAATAAGGATATTATGCAACAAGCGTTTGGGCCAATTATATCCATTTTTTCGCAAATATTGCTAGGTTTAATTTTGACAGAAATTTTACACGAGATATCTACGACTCATAATTTTAGCATTATTTGATCACATATTTTTGTAGTTAAACCTTCATTGTTGAGTTGGGGTGTTTTGCGCCCAAGAGAACATGTATATGAGCTCAATGTTAGAAAACAAAATTTTTGTGTTACTTAGGTGCCTGAATTTATATGTGTAGGGGAGACCGGGAAAATGGCGATACCTTAAAGGAATTTAAATTTTTTCACCTAAAAAAAATGTTTATTTTTTTAATAGTAAAAATTCTAAAGCTGAATCATGATCTTTAGTATCTCTATAAACTTAACCGTAATCATAACTGTAAAGTAAGCATACATAAAAAAATTACTTTCAACCTCTATACAGTAGCGGGACTACCCAGCATACTGAGGTAATGACGTCACTGTTTAATGACCTAGTAAAAAAATAAAATGGATACTTGGAAACACATAACCTACTCAAAATATTTAGAAAGCAATGTAATTTAACAGAATAATGAATAATTATAAAGTTCCTTAAGCTAGATTTATTAATGTGCTAAGCTTGCAATTTAACTCAAATTGCAAAATTCACCCTTTGTCATTGTGGCGGCATTACCACAAGAGCGACAATATAGCGGAAAACACACAGAAAAACCGAAAGAAGAAACCGAACTTGCTCAAAAAATTGCATCAAAATGTAGGCAAATGCATGTAGATTACGGGTAATATTATCTTAAGTACCTAATGTTACAGTAAAAGCTATTTACCTCTACTCATTTGAAGCTCCAAAATAAGAGGCAACTAGATGAAAACTAGATTTTTCAATACAATAAACGAACGAAATACAACAAAATCGCTCTCACTCTATGCACTGTTTCTATTGTTAGCCGCTATAGTGCAGGCGCATTCACTATCTCTAACTTCCGTTAGTTTTTAAACTAGGCGGAGTGACGGCATAACCCCGATTTCACAATTCCCCCGGTCTCCTCTATGTATGTACACTTACAGTACTATTTCGGTTCTTTTTATTCAAAATAATACAAAATTTACAGGAAATTTTCTTATTTTACTTCGCTAAACTTTAAGGAGTGCAAAAGAAATTAAATTTTGGGGCTGCATACACCCTATCTCACCACCTATATTATTAAAAAAATCACCTCATCACTTAAGGGTTTATTAAGGTGAAGGTAACTTTAAGGTAAAATTGGTACATATTTTAAGAAAAAATAATTGTCCATTCTGCCAACACTGGGTGATGCTTTGCAGTTAACAATGCTTATTTCCTGATTATTGAGCTTATTTTGTAATAAAGTACTGTGACCCTGAACAGGTTAAGTGCTTCCGATTAAATAGCTGTAAATGAGAATCGCGTTCATTACAACATCAATCTAAAATTAAAATAATATATTTGTCATTCATTGGTATCAGTATTTTTTTCTAGATGTAGTAGAAAGGCCTTTTTTTTAAGCTGCGCCTTCATCTATCTTTTTTAACTTTCGAATATAGTTAATACGTTTTGGACTTTGGTTTGTGTATCTTCCATCTGTTCTTGCTCAAATACTGGTAAATATACTCATTGTCATGTAATTTGTATGTTACTCATTTTCCTTATAGTTGGATATTGAAAATAGTGTGTACACTATGACGCAAAAGTTTAGACAATGAAGAAATTCTTACATACTTTGAAAAATATTTATTCAATTTTCAAATCACTGCTTGAAATTAATGTGCTGTACATATAAACAATATTTATAACAAAGAAAAGTGGAATTGTGCATATTGCAATAAATGAAATGGTAACAAAAATAAACTGCTGTCTCAAAAGTTTAGACACAAATTAAATAAAATCGAAATAAACAATTTTTAAAACCTGGTTGCGCATCCATGCTTATGTATTACGTCATATACACGAGATTGCATGGAAGAAACTAAATCTTGCATAGTTTGTGGATCGATATCGTACCATGCATTCTCAATAGATGTCTTAAGTTCCTTTTCAGAAGAGTATTGTCTAGCGTTGCTATAAACTTTGCGACACATGATGCTCCAAAGGTTTTCTATAGGGTTAAGATCTGGGCTACATGCTGGCCAGTCGAGAACTCTTATATTATGGGAATTAAACCAAGATTTTGAATGTTTTGCAGTGTGAATTGAAGCATTGTCTTGCTGAAATTCCCACTGAGGACCCCCTAGAAGCTCAGCAAATGGCAGTAGGTTTTCTTCTAATGTCTGTGTATAATGCTGTGAAGTTTGACGACCACTGGTGAAGGTCAGAGATACTTGTCCATTATAGCAAAAGGCTGCCCAAACCATCACCGAGCCACCTCCTTGTCTGCGACTAAAAAAACGTCGAGGTTCCTTCCGCAAGGTCATGCCAATACGATAAACAACCATCTGGACCATCCAGATTCCACTTTTTTTCATCGCTAAATAAGACTGACTGCCATTTCTCTCCATATGACATATGCTTTCGAGCCCACATAAGTCTTTGTAACTTATGATGTGGTTTCAGAGCTGGTTTCTTCTGCATTTTGCTATAAACGATTGTTCCTTTTTCCAAAATTCGTCTACGAATCGTATCCTTTGATACAGAGAGTCTCGATGAGCATTGAACTCCACGTACGCTCATTTGTTGAGTACTCGCTAGTCTTTGTATCAGGCGATCCTCTCGTACATTTGTCACACGTGGCCTCCCAGACCGACATTTTGCTTTATATTCGGAACCACTCGATAAAACTCGATAAATAGATTTTTTTGACCTATTAATAATAGCAGAAATTTCAGAAACGCTCTTCCCTTCACCTTTCAACTGCCAAATCCTTGAAACCTCATTCACTTGAAGTTCTTTAGCTCTCGGCATGTCGACTATGAAGCGCAATCGTTTGCAGAACTTAAGTACTCCAAATTTATGACATCATCGATTCTAAATTTGCATATGCCAGCGAATATTCAATGAAATTTAGAATAGTGTCTAAACTTTTGCGACAAGCACATTTGAATTTTTATGAAAAAAATTAGTATTATAGCAAATAAAACGACATTTTGTACATAGCATTTTAAATCAGTTTTTGAATATATTTACAGGTTTTTGTAATTCTGACGTCATAATTCTACATTTTAAAGCTGGATGACGTCATTGTCTAAACTTTTGCGTCATAGTGTAGAAATCAGTGTGGTTACATGGACACTCAAAAAGAATTCTTTGCATTATAATCTACGTGAAAAAATACGGTGTATTTAAACTATACTAAACTGCAGAGGATGTTCACATATTTTTGAAATGATTTTTGGGGTAAAAATATAGGCAAATTATCTTTTGCAATATGTTCAATCTGATAGCCCTTTTGTTGAACTGTCATATGCCATCTTTATTTCTAAGATAAGATCTTTTTTTAAAATATAATGGCCAATTTTGTTCCACTCCTCCACCAAAATTTTCCAGAGTCCATCCAATCCTGTGGGATGTATTTTAAAATGAGTTTGTTTTAAAAGTTCAAAGCACTGTAATTCCTAGTAGACATGTCGAGGCCCTTGGATGGGATGTTCAGGGCTCCCACTCGGTCCGTTTTTTGAACACCACAATTTTAAGAAAAATCACCTTTATAAATTTCGTAGAAACTTGCCAGGAAAGGCGTTTTTCTTCAAATTGTTGCCAAAACCTACCATGAGATTTTTTCTTTAATTAGACTGATGTTCAAAAAACGGACCAGTGGGAGGACTGGATGCTTTTAAAAGGGATAGCGTCAATTCTGGTCTCATATCCTTTTCTAAAATATAGCAGTAGATTTAGATGTGCACCATGTTTTAGAACACACTCATGAAAATAGTTTTTTTTTGTTTTGTTTTTATTAGCTTTAGCTTTTTTAATTTTGTTTACATTTCCTATGCAGAGGTTTAAAATTTTTCCGATATTTCTTTCGTGGGATTAATTTTCTTCTAAATTATGAGATACAACTTTAGATATCATAAGTGTTGAACGTACCTTTCCTGGCTATGTATTTTTTATCTTTTACTCAGTAAACTGTAAAATTTAACGTTTCATAAATTATTTTTCAATTATGTCGCTTATTTTACGTGTAGAAATATTATAACCATTTAAATAATTCTTTTTGTACTCCATTAGTCACTGAGCACATTATATCTTGGAAACTTATTTATGGATTGTTATGAAATTTGGTATAGATAATAAGCAGAAATTTGTGTTTGAAAATATCTATTTTTGTATAATTTAGAGTGATAAAATTTTTAGTTATGAAAAAGTTTTTACAATAAATTTAAATTTTGGATTTTTTTTTTTTTTTTTTTTTTTTTTTTTTTTTTTTTTTTTTACATGGTTGATAAAATAATTTTTATTTACGAGTAGATTGTTTTAAAAATACATATGTGTTTACAATCTGTACAAAATTTCGTAACAATCCATACAAACATTCTAATGATGTTACTCGCGAAATGACTGACTGGATAAAGAAAAGTTATTTTAATTATAATAACACACAAATTCTGTAAAAACAAGTTATTTTTACTGGTAGTAAATTCAAATGCGCATTCTGTTTACTCAAAGCTCAAATATACTGTTTGTATGTAGAAAGATTTTGAAGATACACTAATTCAAACTTCGAATGTGTTTGTAGATTTGAATCGCATATTAAAGGTAAAAGACCCCATACCATATATTTTAATAATCAAATTACTGCGTTCCTTTTAGAAAAGTGTAACTATATAGCGTACTATTCATTGCTTATTTTCCAGCGACATTTGAAAGCAAGAAAAAAAATATGATACAGACGAAAAACCCTGCTTCAATTGGTGCTATATAGATTTTGGAAGCAGGACGTTTCGGTCCCGACACTTCGGTCCCGCCGTTTCGGTCCCAAGACATTTCGGTCCCGAGACAATTCGGTCCCGAGACAATTCAGTCCCGAGACAATTCAGTCCCAAGACAATTCAGTCCCAAGACAATTCAGTCCCAAGACAATTCAGTCCCAAGACAATTCAGTCCCAAGACATTTCGGTCCCGAGATATTTCGGTCCCTTCTCCAGCTAGCTGAAATTTTGTGCACTTGAAATAGGTGACAATTTTATAGGGGACATTGTAGAGTTTTTTAAATAAAGGCCTTAAAATTTTAGTAAACACACACAAATTTCGTATGGTAATCATTTTAAAAAACAAGGGGGGGATTGACATTTTCTATATTTTAGTGTATCATAAGTATAAGGGTCTGATAAATTAAGACATTTATAACTCGATCTATAATTATCGCAAAGCACTCATATTTTGTATGGTAAACGTAATCTTTATAAAAGGAGGGACATTATCAAATTTTTTAACTGAACTCCCTAAATTTTAGTATAACTCGAATATAAGGACTCGAAAACGCAAACACTTATAACACAGATCAAAATTGTCGCAGCCCACACAAATTTCCTATGATAATCATAATCGTTTTATAAGCCAGGGGGGGGCGGCTCTGTTGGCTTTTTATATATTTTAGTGTATCTTAAGTATAAGGTCCTGATAAATTAAAACATTTATAACTCTCTCTGTAATTATCGTAATCACACTCATATTTTGTACGGTAAACGTAATCTTTAAAAAAGGAGGTACATTATACGATTTTTTAACTGAACCCTTGAAATTTTAGTATAACCGAATATAAGGGCCTGAAAACCGCAAACACTTATAACTCGCAATCAAATTGTAGCACCCCATGCAAATTTTATATGGTAGAAGTAATCGTTTTCAGGAGTGGGGGAAGGGAGAGTTCTGTGGATTCTTTATAGAAGCTCCTCATATTTTAGTCTATCATAAAATATAAAGTCCAGACAATTTAAAAATATTTATAAGTCGAGCTTTAATTTTCATATGCAAATGCCCATGCCAAAATGCACATATTCAATTGTATATAATTTGCACACTATGTGATTAATAATGAAAAAATCTGCAAATATTTTTACAAATCTTTATTTTATCCTATTATTTAACGGCGCATCAATTTTAAATGTATTGCATTTTACATATTTTTTAAAAAGGGGGTTCTTAACATGGAATTGTGATAAAGACACATTATTTTTTAAATTCTGCACCGGAACAGACTAGAACTTTCTATTTTATTTTAATAGTTATTTTAATTTACTATTTTTTGAAAAACTATTTAAAAGTTTGCATTAATCTTTTTACATGTAACAATAATATTGCCGCTATTTCTACCTGTGTCGAATGACAAGTTTAAAAATATTTTTAATTTTGAACCACTTCACCGTTTGCCCCGAGATAACTCGGGGATAAAAGCACTTTTTTCCCCATACCTGTCGACGGTGAAGTGGTTTGCAACAATTACAATTCCTTTTTAATATATTTAAGACTTTCATATGCTTATTACATTCAAAAACTACGAGCACAATAAACATAAATCAAAATTTTTAAATTTCTATTGTCATAAAATATTCTTTTCGTATTTAAAATTAATTCTGTATTTCAAATATTTCTTTGTTATTTATTTGACTTATATACTTAGAATTAAAGCAGCCTACATGTTTTAATATGACAAATAAAAAATAAAAATGAAAATACAAAAAAAAAAATAACATAAAATCTCAAAATAATAATGTATAGTGAATCACTTTTACGTAAAATTTCATTTTAAATTAAGAAATTTTATAAATATATCAGAATGAAGAAATTTGGAAATTTAGAAAACATATTTGGCTTTTCTTGATATCTATATGTTATTCATTCAAAAGTATATTATACATGTATATATATATATGTCAAGTGTAGATGTCCTGGCTTCCCCCATTTGATTATGGTAAATAAAGATCCAGATAGAAGAATTATTCTACTCGCGCTCTCTTTGTTCTAGTCAGCCGGCGCTTTTTTGTGGCCACACCGCATTTTTCATCTTTAATGGCTTAAAAAAACCGGGACGACATGCAGTGGCGTAGCCAGGATTTCGTTTCGGGGGGGGAGGGTGTCCAGAATTTTCCCTTCATGTTATATATGTAGTAAAACCTGTCAAGATGAAATCGTAAATATTGGTGTAAAATTCCGTTTTACACAAGTTTCCGTGTTATTTGGTGTATTTGTATAGTATTCTTTTCAGTAGCACTATGGAACATTTATGTTTAAGACAGAACTCTGTTATAGGCAGGTTCCATTTTTAAAAGTTTTGTGTATTTATATAAATATACTTATTTATATCATATGAATAGAATAAAACTTGTCAAAATAGTAATTGTCTATAACAGAATCCTGTCTTTAACGTAAGCGTTACATGGTCTTAATATGAATTGCGATACAATTAAATTTGCTGAAAACCTGTCTGAAAAGGGGATTTTCACCCTTCTTTAGTGAAGCATAGTGAAACCTGTGAAAGCGGAATCTTTCTATAACGGAATCCTGTCTCAAACGGAAGAGTTTCAGAATCCCTGCGAAACGAACAATAGACCTTATTGAGGTAGTGTATCTTAGAAGTATAATTAATTACACTTCTTTACATGGAAGCCTGTCTAAAATGGAGCTTTTTACCAGTCCTTTGAATCTTGTCTTGACTGTGTATATATGACAGAAGTATTTCGAGTAACTTTAAGAATTTAGGTATATCCTTATTTAATTTCTTAATTTAAAAAAAAAAAGCATGGATAAAAAATATAAGGCCAATCTCTATAACTGTAACTAATAATACATTCAAGTTACATTAATATTTATCAGTGAAAAAGATTAACTTATGATGTAAAAATCTGAGCGCATACTGAAGAGTTAAATTTAATTAACCCATTCGCTGTCATTCACGAGTATACTCGTGGCTTTAATTTATTGATTACTTTGTCACCACTATTTTAGAATTTTAAAAAAATGCCTCATTTATTGGCAGAAATTTCGCTGTATTAGTAAAGCGAAATTTATCTTTCTGAATTTGTGCTGGCGAACGACCTTCAACAAAAAATTTGAAAATTCTTAGTTTTGGCAGCGAATTTGTTAAATCAAGTTTCATATTACATAACATTTGCCTACAATAAAGTTAGGGCCAAGTGGTTAAGTGTAAAACAGCAATTTTCATGTTTAATTTCTTGCCATTGAATTAAGAATTTGTGCTGTAATAGATATTGGATAATGATTTCACATAAGTGTCAATCGCATGAGCCGTTCATGTGATCCGCCGCGCTCCCCATGGAAATTTTTGAGGTAACCCAGATAGCATGAACATTAGCAGAAAGTTTGATTTTTTCTGATATTATCTTGCCGTGACAAATTTGAATTGAGAAATTCGCAGCAAATCTTCCGCAAGGTATACCATCACCCACTTGCATGAGTAGTTTGTTGTGAAACTGATGGCAAGACTGTCTTTAATTCACGAAAGCAAAAAATCTCTCTGTTGAGAGACTCAACAACAATGAGAATCAGCACATACGCAGAAATTGCAGAAATTTTATTCTGTAGGCACCGTTTTTTCTAAACGCTATACTTATTAAATACCAAAAAAAATGCTCGAAACGAAAAGTACAAATATTACCTAAACTTGTTTATGGTGATAAAACCTATGCATGCGCCTTCTGACGGCGCTTTCGCATCAATAGACCTGATCAGGTCTATTGGCCCCTTCGAAGGGGTTAAACTTATAGTGTGATATGGAAAGATTACTACTTTGCAGTAAGTTTGCAGTATTTTTGATTACTTGTTTGCCGTTAGTTTGCAATAAATTTGATACAGCATGAATTTAACTTGCACGACAAGTTGAAAACACTCAGTTATATTGTTAAGTAATAAAAAAAATCAAAAATTGAATTGTTTTTATTAAACGTATTTATCAATTCAAAATTATTTTAATTATTAATTGTTTAGATAACTAATTTATCAATTGCTTATTTAAAAACTATTACATGAACTATATAATAGTTTTTATAGGGTAAATGCAAATGTATATTTTTTTAATTTTCGGTTATTATAACGTTATTAACTTCATTAGGATGTATAAAAGTGATAAGGGTTCTGAATATAAACATGTTGTTTATTCATTTATTAGTTACCTTATAATATTATTTTTGCTCTTTAATTATAATTAATTAATAATTTCTTACTTTTGCGAATTGTAAATTATAACTGTACTTAAAAAATTAAAATCTGCATAATATCACCTAACACTGTTAAAAGGTATTTTTACGTATTTGCACAATGTTGCATTATTATTATTATCATCATTATTATTATTATGTTTAATTAATTAATTAATTATTACTTAGACTTTGTTTTTGACTGATTTTTCAAAAAAATCCTATATTATTTTTTGGAAATTATAAATTAAAACTTTTGAATAAAAACTTTAAGTGCTATTAATAATTGCTACTAATAATTGCTATTAATTAATTCTCAAAAAAGTTAGGAATTTTAGTATAAAAATTAATTAATATTTTATTAAATATATTTTTTATTTAATGTATCCTTAATTTATTAAATTAATAACATTATTAATATACATTACATTTTTTTACTTTTAAATAAACTCAATACATTTTATATTCAATTTATCATATAGTAGTTATAAACTGAAATTTATCTTTTACATGTTTATTTTATATTTTATATAATTAATAATAAAACTAAAATAAAAAAATTATTAATTTTTTTTTCTGGGAAAGTGGGAGGAAAAGGGTAATATTAAAAATCAATAAATAAACGACAAATACAAACAAGTTGGAAATTGCTCGTCAAACGTGGCATTGAGGTACGTTCGTATTATAACTAGTTTTATAATTATTTTTTGCACCCCATATTGTACTGAATGTATATTTTTTTTGCACTTCATGAGTGCATAGCCTGTGACATCATTAAAATGCACTTGCAATAATTTTTTCCCATTCCCCGTAATGTAACGCAAAACTTTTGACTGTCTCTGTAATTAAACTATACACCGATTTTCATAAAATTTCAAATGGCTCGACAAAATTTTCTAACAATTATATATTTAAAATTTCAGACCACTCGAAGTCTGTAACATCATTAAAATGCACTTGCAATAATTTTTTTTCCATTGGCCATAATGTAAAGAAAAACTTTTGACAGTCCCTGTAATTAAACTATGCATCCGATATCCATATAATTTGAAATGGCTCGACAAAATTATGAAACAATCATATATTTAAAATTTCAGACCATTCGGTTGGGTTGTTTTTGCTCTGTTATATGCGGAGACAGACGGGCAGACGGACGGACTGAACGACGACTATAGGTGCTGCGTATTTATATAATTACGAACGCACCTAAAAACCTTAGTTTTGTCAGTTAAAAATTGGAAATAAAATTAATTAAAATAATACTTACACTATTACATAAAATAAAAAATAATCATCTTATTACAAAGAAATAGGCTCAGTTACAATAAAATTAGTTCACAAAAATCGTCTGCAATGGGTGAGAAGACTGTTAAAAATGCAACCAATAATTATTTTTTTTTAAAAATGAAGCGGTGGGTGGAGTTTTCTGACAACAAAATATTTTTCCTGGCACACCTAATTACCAAATCACTATTGTTTAGGACTAGTATACTTAAATTACTTGTAAAACATTTCTACACTGATTTTTGGTACCTTCTTTGCTTCCCCTTAAAACGGTGACTTGCAAAAGACGTTTTAGGAAGGATTTGGCCATGTTTTTGTGTGAGGGTATTTGGTTCTACATTTCCAAAATTACTGCTTTAAATTCTACATTCGAATCAAAATGCTTTCCATTGTCATAACCCTAACTAACCGATATTATCCACAAGTTTTCTATGTGAGTTATGTCAGGGCATTTAGATGGAAAATCCGAACTTTTTGTTTCGAGATAATCTGCAGTTGACACAGACTCGTGAATAGAAGCGGTATCTTGAAGTAATACCAAATTCTGATCCACAAGTTCATCTATAAATGGAACAAAAAAAAAATTTGACAGTCAAAGGAATTCATCTTTGTCTTTTTAAAAACTAAACTTGTTTTTCCTTTTGCATTAAATCCTGCACATATCATCGCAGAGCCACCGATTTGTACACGTCATAAAAGCAGATATGGATCGCTTCGTAAATCATGCCAAATATCTTAAACCATCTGTCCATCAATTTTGAATTTCTTTTAGGGGAACGTAGGGGAATGGCGCTCACTTAAGGGAAAACATGAATAGCTAGTCAAATTTGGACAAAAAAATCAATATTTTATTAACGAAATATAGCTCCAAATCATAAGGAACAGTTTGCAATCAACTAATTTTCATAAAGCTTTTGGTAATTTTTTTATCGTTTTGTTTAAATGACCATCGATTGAGCGGTGATGCCCGACATGATAGGGTCATTGCGCTCAGAGTTTGAATACAACGTTTAAGTAAGACAAAAGTCACACATGTAGTTGTGTGGGCTGTTCACAACACTGCAGACTTTTTGGAACCACTTTACACATATTGTGTTAGACATATAGTCGGCTACTTTTTTATATTTAGTTTTTTTGATTTTCACCACTTTTTCCAACTCGTGAAATTCTCCTTGTTTAATGACATAATAATAAGGGCGAAAACAGGGAAATTTTACCATTTCAAAAAAGTTGTGTCAATAAATAAATTTGAATTAAAAAAAGTTGCCCACTGACAACACTTCTTCTGGAATTCCACGCGAGCGGCATTACCCGTCATCGCCATGTTGGGTTTTATTGCATTATAATTGGCGTAACAACGTACTACAAAAATAAATAAAAGCATGAAAGTACAGCTAAACATATATATTTTGTAGACATAATGAGTAAATTAATATTTGAAAATAAGAGTGTACACTTACCTTCAAGTTAGATGCTGTAGAAATTTATAAGAACACAACTTCAAACTAATAACTTGAGGATACAAAAATACTTTCCTCCCGACGGGCACTAAATCCTTACTGGGAACTAAGGATGATGCTCGCTAGGTGCCGATACCTATCGCACATTTTCAATTCTATTCTGTTTAGAGATATTTGGTGAGCGGGATTACCCTTCTGAGCGCCATTCCCCTACTTTCCCCTAATCTGTAAAAAGCACTTTTTGCCATAAATTGTTTTTTAGCACATTGGACGATGCTAATTTCAGTGTGGCATAAATGTGGTGCTTTTGCAGTTTTTACTTGGTTTTGAATTTAGCATATTTCAAGCCTTCTTCATTTTTAAACACGTTTCTAACAATTCTGGATGTTAGTGAGAGCTCGGAGCAGATTTTAGAGCATAATATTTCCATTCAAATAACGTTCCGTTTATATCAGTCTGGGAGTTTTCAGAGCCGTCTGCTTCGTTTATTTCTTCCGTAATTCGTTGGATCAGAAAGAAAATTAAGTACAACTGTTTGAATTTAGTTTTAGGGTAATTTGCCATTCACTCGGCTGGCAATCGGAAAAAGCCGTGATTTTCCTCGATCTATGCTCAAATCAGCAGTTTAATTTCCCAAATCTTCCACTTTTGCGGCTACTAACCAATAGGCATCACATATGATACCTACGTAAAATACTACAGTTTTGATGTCATCTCATTATGCTGCGTTTAACCCCTTGAGTGTCGGTGGTATGTTCATGAAACCACTTAATTTTATTTCCCAAATGCCACATTAGCACCAGAATTTTGTTAAAAAATCTTTCTGTTTATTATGTGTGTGAAATATAGATTTTTTTTTTTTTTTTTTACTTTAAAATATTTTTTTTTTTTCAAATTCCGGTGTCATTCCCTGAAAGGTTTAAAATAAGCTACTAGTCCTAAACATATTTCCATTTGTTAATACTAGGGGCGGTCCGCCCCCCCCCCCCCCTGTTCGCTACGCTCACCAATCCACCGCGTAATCGCGAAGCAATCTCTATAGAAAATATCGCTGTATAAAAATATCTCAATAGAAAATAAGGGATCGCGAAACGATCCCTTATTTTTCTATACATTAAATTTTTAGGTTCCACTTGGTAGAAACGCGCTCCTCCCCAACTCCTGACAATTTTATTTCCTTACCTCCAAGCACATAATCATTAGATTGCTGAGTTTCAAAATTATGAGAATTATTAAATATAAAATCATTATGAAAAGGTAAAATTTATAATTTGAGTAATTAGAAATTAAATAAATTTATAATTAAATAAAATTATAAATGAATAGGACATTAAAAATTAAAAATATTGTAAATTTAAAAAATGTTAAATTTAAAAATTAACAAATTTATTAAAATTATTTGGAATTTTATTTCCTTATCTTTTAGTCCAAGATCCGACAGCACAAAAACCTATATTATCAAGCACAAGAAAAAAACCTTTATTTTATGGGAGAGTAGAAGTAGGGGAATCTAATGATCCATGTCTGCCGGATGTGAAGTGGTGCATAAGCCAAAAATTAATACCACTAGAGGTTGACTCGTAGGTTTATCATTGTGTTTGTCCTGCAAACAAACATAGGAAAACATGGAGGACTGGGAGCAGCAAACACAATGATAAACCTACGAGTCAAACACTGGTGGTATTAATTTTTGACTTATGCACCACTTCACTTCCGGCAGACATGGATCATTACATTCCTCTACTTATACTCTCCCATAAAATAGAGGTTTTTCTCTTGTGCTTGATAACATAGGATTTTGTGCTGCCGGCTTTTGGACTATTTGTAATGAAGTCGCTAATTTGTAGTCGCAGTAAATAATGTAATCATATAAATATCTTCTCCTATGAAATTTTCATTTCGCCGCCTTTTCTCCAATATATATGTGTAAAATTTTATATATAAAAGTATATATATATATATATATATATATATATATATATAGTTTCATGAGTAATTACCGGTATAACCCAGCATGCAAGTCTTTAGCCTTGCAGTCTGTCTCCATTGGATGTTTTCTTTTTGCTCATGGTTTTGTTAGTAAGATTTTTCCATGGTTATTTTGTTAATTTTTCTCTGTTGTTCAGGTGTTTTGGGATTAGATGTATAGTATGTGTTTTTGGTATTATATTAACCTTTGGAGTGCGGTGGCATGGCTACGTCTTCAAGTGGTTCAGTTTAAGAATGGTTTTGGGTTTTATGAATTGATTAGATAAACGTTGGATATGTTTTAGGCAATTGTCAGGCATATTTTGACGTTGTAATTATTCCTCTTTTAGTTTTCCCAATTTGTTTACTATTTCTTATTGTAGTTTTTACAGTTTAGTACAGTTTATTTTAGTTTAACTTTGTTATATATTATTCGTTCATGCTATTTTTAAATTTTATAGTTTTGTTTAATGTGTTAATTTTATACATTAGTTTTCATTTTGTTCAGATTTATAAAAAATTGTATTAAGTGTGAATATAGATTTATAATTATGAAATTTTAAAAAAAGGGAATTTTAGATACCGGCAAGAAATGGAATTCATTAGAAGACCATTGTGCTCGGTCGGTTCCTGATAGCATGGTAAGGAACGGATCGTTAGAAAGTAACCATGATTTACACTTGGATTTCGATTTTGTTGACTACGGGAGTAAAGGAGTTGGTGATAGCTTTTTTTTAAAAGGGTATGCAAGGTTTGGTTTTTGAGAAAAATAAAAAAAAAAAATGTATAAAAATAATAAAAATTGTGGAAAAAATTATAGAAAATATTGTGAGTTTGATATGTTTTTGGAAAGAGGGGAGGTTGAAGGCATACGGAAAAGGAAATCGATCAGGTATAATGCCAGATATATTTATAATAGTGATTTAATTAATGAGGATTATAATGCAGGTGCAGGTAGAGATATCGAAGTAAAATATAAAACTAGAAAGTTTTATAACACAAACTTAAAAAGGAAGATGAGTTTCAGTAATCTCAAATTAAGAAAATGTAGTGATAAACGTTGTAATGTATGCCCGAGTGTGGGAATAGAGTATAATACTATCGATGACATTAGGTACTTAAAAGTTTGTAAGGTATACAACAGTGTTTATAAACGTAGTTGCAAGATATGTGGAATGTCATATATAGGTCAAACTTCTGACCCCCGATTAATAAGCGTTTTAACAACCATAAGTCTGCTATCAGACATTGCAAAACTAATAAAGAAGAACAAGAGATTGAAATTAGACATTTCAACAGGCATGGTATTGAAAATATGGAATTAACGATTTTAAAGATTGTCCCTAACAAAAAGGAAAGATTGATAAGCGAAAGTGATATAATGATTATATGCGGTATGGTATACCCTTACGGGTTAAATGTTATGTTCAATGGAACTAACGTTATGAAAAAATTTAGAAACGGTTTATTAGAAGTTTCTATATACGAACGTATTGAACATCCCATGAATTATAAATTCATTAAGGAGATGGACCACAAGGTAATAGCAAAGGGATATGACAATATCAATGAAATCAAAAGCTCAATTCTTAAGAGTGATTTTGATGGTATAGTAAGAAATATAAAATTTATTATATTTAATGTGAAAAAACGTTTTATAGGTGATATGTTAAACTTATTGTATTCACATAAGAGTACACAACATAGATTTGGCATTGGTCATTTTGAGGTATAGGATTAGATCACAGCATTTGGATGAATATCTGAGGAGAAGCGACAACAAAAATAGATTAGTTAATAGAATGTATTTTGTAATGGATTATATAGAAATTAACAAACGTGGTATAAATATGGGCAAGGTATTGAATAAATGCAATGATTTGCTTCCAGATAAGGACATGGAAATTGTCAAGGTTTTTAGATACGATAAACCTTTAGGTCGTATGGTTTTTAACTATTATAATTTTTCAAAAGAAATTGGTAGAAACAATGATAATAATTTGTCACTGTAATGATCCAAGTTATCGTGATGATGTGGATCATGGTCACGTATTGACTGGTAATTTAGATAACGTCAAGGACAAAACATTGAGGGATTATATGCAATTCGGCACAAAATTTCGTTTAAAAAGATTAAACACTAAGGATTTTATATATATATATATAAAAAAAAAAACTATTAAAAATCAACGTTGATATGTTTATACATAAACTAATGAACAAATTTTGCTTACCAGAAATAACTTTTCTGGAATGGAAACATATTGTATTGAAGGATTTGTGTTCGATTTACTGCGGTAAAACGGAGGAGGTTTGGTTAGAAGAATATAAAGAATTAAAAGATTCTATTAAGGATTTACAGAGTCAATTTTGTTATAACATATATTGATAAGGCAAATATAAACTTTGCAGTTATTTGTAAAAAGCTATACTGTGATCAATTAAGACAATGTTATAATAATACACATAAATACAGGATGTTAAATACCAGTGTAAAAGAGACAGAAAGTAGAATAGGTGCTTTTTACAAAAGGTTAAAATACACACAACGTAGTAAAGAATTGCCTTATATGGTTTTGGTTCCTTAATTTAATAAGGACCCCCATTGACTTTCGTATAATTACATGTGGTTTTGGCACTTATTTGGAAGTTACTAATAAAAAGTTTTTGGATATATTGCAGAGTTTATTTGAAGTGACATTAAAACAAAATTACACATGTATTATAAAAATTAGTTTTGAGTTACTTAATGGATTGAAACGTTTGAGTAATGTTAAAGGTTTATGTGTTTATGATTTTGAAAATTTATATAATAGTATTGATTTAACTGATCTTAAAAATAAAATTTTTGACTTTTTCAATCGGTACAATATTTTGGGTAAAACTTTGGATCATTTAACAAATTTATTTAATTTTGTAGTTAACGAATATTATTTATTCGATGGTAAGCATGTGTTTCAGCAGATAAGGGGTATACCTATGGGGGGTAGTTGCAGTTCGGTACTTGCCGATATTTATTTTTATACGAGGTCAATGAAACATTAAATAAGGATTTTTTAAGGTTTAGATATATTGATGATGTGTTGTTGGTAAGGATTAACGATTCCAATAGCGATTTAAATTTAAACTACTATCCCCAAGGTTTGACATTAAAGAAAACTTCATATGCCGAAAAACATGTAAATTATTTAGATCTCACTATCGATATTGAGAGGGGTGGATTGAGTACCTGCATTTATGATAAGAGAAAGGATTACAACTTTGAATCAATAAAGATATTAAATTTTAATTCCAATGTACATATTTCCATTTTCAGAAATATCATTATCAATAGTTTAATAAGGATAGCAAAGGTAAATTCTTATCATAATAGTATAATAAATGACATTATAAATCTCTATCAAAATGCAATGGTTCAGAATTATCCTATTAGTTTGCTAGATAGTTTGACAGACAATTTCGTCAAGGATAAAGGTTACCGCGATGCTTTACTTTTGGCGATTAAAAACATCTCTAAATAATTGTAGGCTTTATAAGGCGTTCTGTCTGGATGCGTCGTTCTTTTCGAATTGGGTTGCTGCTTTGTATGGCCTGTTTAAAGCTTTCTTTGGTCAGTTTGGTCTCGACAGTCATGGGGGAAGTTTCATGAGTAATTACCGGTATAACCCAGCATGCAAGTCTTTAGTCTTGCAGTCTGTCTCCATTGGATGTTTTCTTTTTGTTCATGGTTTTCTTAGTAAGATTTTTCCATGGTTTTTTTGTTAATTTTTCTCTGTTGTTCAGGAGTTTTGGGATTAGATGTATAGTATATGTATTTGGTATTATATATATATATATATACCGAAAAACCTGTAACTGCGACCCTGTGCATCGAATACCTCCAAATTTTTGTATACTTATAGCTAGTTGCTCTGTGATATCACTGTGTTAAGTTGGAAAATCTACTTTAATTCATTTAATTAATTAATTGGAAAAAGTTTCGGATAAGAAGAGTTTTATTGCCAACCTATGGATAAGAAGAGTGTTGTTGCCAACGTATGGATAAGAAGAGTGTTGTTGCCAATCGTCTATCATACTTGCTGAAAAAAATTAATAGTTTCTATTGTTGGTCATCGGATGATAATAATTTGGATTAAAAAATAAACCTTACGAGAGCAATAAATATGATTAAAATTTAGTATTACGTTTTATTATAAAAAAAAAAAAAAAAAAAAAAAAACTTATCAATAATCAAATGAAACTTATCATAAATAGCTTACAATTAAAATAACTTAAATAAAAGTTTGCAATATAATATAATCTATAACATATAATATTATATATATACACACCATCTCCTTCTGTTCTGGTTCCTTAGAAATAGTATTTTTATAGAAAGTAAGCACCTCCATTTCTGACCAGTTTTCATCAAAATGTTTTTTAAACAATCCGTGGACATCCTTAAATTTCTCTTGCTTCACGGGGGCTCCCTCCCCCTCCTTTTTAAAAAGAAAGTCCAGTTTTTAGATGCCTCTAGCACAAATTTTACACTCTGAATTTTGATATTCCAAGAATCTTCCGAAATACATTTACACAAATTTGAAGAGGGCCATGGTTCTTATTCTTTATATAGTATCTTATCGTAATGCCTTTGATAGCGCACTAAGATGCACTTAAATGAAACTTTCAAATTGAAAATTATACTTTTCTGAATGTTTCATGGAAGGAAAGAAACCTGGATGGTTTCTTGGAGGAGATGTTTGAGATGTGAACTTCAAAATAAAGTTATCTTAGCGATTCTCCATTTTGAACTTGCATTTTAATCTTCTTTTTCGTGTATTCTTTACTAGCCCGTGTGTTCGTATTTCTTTTTCTCTTCTTTCCGCTTCCTTTACAAAGTGCAAGAGTTTATTCTCTCTCCATTATACATAAAGACATGCTGTAAAACTTATTTTATAAGTTGGTATGAATAGAACAGGTAGAAACTTTAAACGAAAATAGCAACAGGTCGCAGAATAATGAAGGAAAATTACTGTGATAGTAGCTGATAAGCGAGTTTTCCTTTGGTCTTACGCATGCTCAGGGATAAAGCTAGTTTTGTTGCCAACTCCATAGTGGATAATACGAGTTTTGAAACCAAACCAATATTTTAAGAACCCCAAAATAAAGGTTAAAAATATTTTTTTTTTTTTTTTTTACAGATCATAGTGTTTTTCCTGTGCAGATTTTCCTATAGAATAGATTGGTAGAGAAAACTCTATTTTTTAAATTTTGGATAAGGCGAGTTTTGAAATTCACGTCCTCATATATATATATATACATTAAATAAACATTACGAACCACCAACAAAAATTGTGAAATTATGGATAAAATGACATCAACAAATACAGTTCCCCCAACACACTTAATATAGATTCCAAAAACATAGTAAAATACAGCAGAAATTGAATGACAGAAATGGAATGATGGAAATTTGTAGAACATAGACAGAATCGTCGAGATCCAAATCTATTAAGTTCCACAAATAAAATGTGTTTTAATTTGTTTTTTAAGATCATTTAATTACTAATTATACATTAAGGAATATATGAATTTTTTTGGAAAACCATAATTTAGTGCATCATAAATTAGTTTTTAATATTAACTAGATGAGAAGAAAATAAAAACTTTATTATATATAAATGAATAAGGATTATATTACAATATACAGAATTATGAAGACTAGATTTAAAATTAGTAAATGATAGTTTAAAATTAGTAAAATTAGTAAACTTTGAATTTAATTTCTTTACCTTCATCATATAGATCAGTTACTGCTTTGTTTTCTTTTATTGTAATTTTAAGATCTAAAAAGTTACTTGTTAGATAGGTTTTCCGTTAATTCTAAATTAGTTGGATAATCTACTGCAAATTGAGAAATATTAGTTTGATCAGTGGAAATTAAAATTATGTCATCAATATAACGATATAAATGTAAATTAAAATTAGTAAAAGTACGTTCATAGTGATATAAGTATGAGTTAGGTAATAAACTGGATGTACAACCACCTTGTGTTATACCGACGTTCTGTAAATATAATGTGTTATCTTGCAAACTATAATTATTACAGATAATGAAATTTGTTAAAGTTTTAAAATAAACTATATCTATATTAATTGGTAAATCCAGGTATAATGATACTTTTTAAATAATGCATTTATAATATTACGTAGATCGAATAAATCATATATCAAATATTTATTAAATATTTTCTTTCTTTTTTTATAGTAATAATAATTAATCTACATACCCTCCCTCATAAAAAAAAGCTGAAGGCTATAGAAGCGCAGACGCCACTCCCCCCCCCCCCCTTTCTCATTAGTTAATGGAAATTATCTTCTTTCTGTACAAACATTTTTTTGCCATAGACTCCTTAAAAAAAAGCTAAAAAAAATAAAGTCTCTAGAAATGCAGTAGATTCTTCCTTTTCCCCGCCCGAACTATCTAATTTCTCTACTTTCATAGTATATACGCCAAGCACAAGTCCCGCTAAGAAAAGTGAGAAATTTCTGACTAATCAGACGCGTTTCGTGGTATCTATGCAGATTTTCATTAGTCTATTTCCAAACCGTTTGGCACATTTCCAAATCGTTACTTTTTTATATAGAAGGATTATAAGATTTGTAGATGAATGTACTTTTTTACATATACAACTGAATTAACTTCAAATATAATATCAGATATTCGTATATGAATTCTAGATATATATACAGGGATGAGATTTCCGACTTTTCGCATGCCAGTAAAATCTTAGAGAAAATATTGTTCTCTTAAATCGCAAGAATGTTCCGTTTAAATAAAATAACATTTTCTCTAAGTAAGGTTATACTGGTATGCAAAAAGTCGAAAATCTCATCCCTTTATATAACTTTTCGTAATTTTATTCTAAATAACTAAAGTATCCATTTGGTCTTCAATTTTTTCCAGCACTGTATAAATTAATTAGGTGATATACATCGCTAATCAAAATATTCCGAATGCATTACTTTTTCTGTGGGTGAATTGCTTAAGGGTATTTTTAATCGAATTATGTATATTCCAGCCTTCTATACTAAGTAATATTTGTAGAATATAAATTCATATGTAGAACTGCACAAATAACCGGATATAAGTTACTATTGATGATAATTTCTGAAGTTTTATCCCGGTTTCAGTTGCTCATGCGTTTGTTTTCCCAAATTTAAATTTTAGTTTAATATGAGTTGTGTGTATAAAGTTATAGCTAACAGAGTTCTACAAAACTAAGAGCGCTTCTTACTATTCGCGGAAACTTGTGAAGGTGTATTTTCGACTGTGTTGTGCGTTATTCTAACCTAACTTTTCGCTAACTATGTAATGTGCATTCAGATCTATACACCATGTACGGGGATGCACAAAAAAATTGGAGTATTCTTTCGGCTATGGGCTTCAATTTCTGAAGTCTGGTTTTCAATCTATTTATGAGTTTTCTAACTTGTTTATGTATATCATCTTTCACGTTTTTAAGCCGTAAAATTCCATTAGAGTATTCTGGAAATATTAGTAAGTCTTTCCTAATCTGTGCTTTGCTTACGCTTTTCTTGTTTTACTTTCATTTTTGCTAGTTATCATAATATTTGGATTATTTAAAAAAAAATACATACCATCAAATTTCTGTTAAAGTATAACAATGTGTAAAACATTTAATAAAGTGATACTGTCTGATGTTTCTACGAAATGATTTGAATAACTCAGACTAAAATATTAGGTCATCAAGTATGAAACTTGTGATTACAAACGGGCCAAATTACCAACGGGGCAATCTTCCACAATAAAATGTTAATAGAAAGTTTTATCTTATATAAACGTTATATTCATAAAAAATTTCGGTCATGATTAACACAAAAGTTTCTATTCTTTTTTTATTGGTGGAAGTTTGCCCGTTGGTAATCTGGCCTTATTGTAGTCACAAGTTTCATATTTGATGAACTGATAATTAAATGCCCCTCTAATTGCTACCTAAGTGACGTTAGCTCCTCTCCTATTTCCTCTTGTTATTTTAATGAACTTTGTTTATAAATTGGCAAATTGTAATGGCACATACATAATTAAATAGTTCTGAGAAAAAAATATTCATCAAAATATTACTATTTTGTGTGAAAAGGTGTCAATTTGTAAGGAGAGGACACGAGGTTGTGTACACAGAATCTAGTGACCGTTTGTACTATGATAGAGTATCGCTAGTAGATAAACTGAAGAGAAACTTTTTCTCTGCTCCCCGTGGCAACGAAGGACGCCCGATGCGCGCGCATCCTACCTTAGAATTCGACTTCAGTTTTTATGGCTGGAACGATAGGAAGAGACGTTTTGATTTTAAAAAGCATGATCGCTGTAATTTTTTGACAGTTTGTTGATGAGGCTAAGCCTCCCTTGTTCGAAAAACCAGATTCAGTATTTGATAATACTTGTTGTAAATATGTATAGAATCATGTACCTGTAAATATTCATTAAATATTTCAAGAAAAGAATCCAGAACGCACCTCCTTCATTGATTCTATGTTCGAATGATTTAAAATTTTCCTAAAAACAAATGGGCGATTCCAAGTCAATGTTACCATTTTTAATATTTAATTTTTACATCAAAGAGGTAATGCATATATTTTCTGATAGTATTAAACCTATATATATATATGTTTTTATTTGCAATGTATTTTATAAAAGTTTGAATAGTCAAAATCGATAAAATCCATTATAATCATCATAGCTTCTCTTTATGTGCTTATTTGTATCTCTCTTACATATTGGATGTTGGTGTTTTACAGCAAGATTGCATATTTTTCATAACTATATTGTGTCAACAGTCACAGTTTGTGGAATTCAAATGTTTCTGAACTGCATCTGAATAAAAATACATTTTTGTTATAATAAATCGTATGTTATTTTATAAATGATATCGATAAACATATGTCCGAAAAGCATGGTAATTCCTGTTTTCCTGTTAGAATATAACTTTTTTAATCATATTTATTCATAATAAAAAATTCATTCATAATAACTTTATTAATATATGTTATATATCGTATACTACTTGTAGCAATCTCCTAATTAACTGATTATTATTTTTTAAATAAGTTAAAGTTCTTTTCTCCTCTATGACTCTTAGTCTGTTACAGTGGAATTGCCCATATCACAAGGATAAAGCGTAATATGCAAGGGTGTCCCCTTTAAGCGTTCTAACCGTGTTTTTCCGATACGTAAACTTTGAATTCAAGGGCCGGTTTAACGCAAAATTGATATTGATGTTATTTTTTTGCAGTGTATAATAGTCCAAGAGCCGACAGCACAAAAACCTATGTTATCAAGCACAAGAAAAAAACCTGTATTTTATGGAAGAGTACAAGTAGGGGAGTCTAATGATCCATGTCTGCCGGAAGTGAAGTGGTGCATAAGCGAAAAATTAATATCACTAGTAGTTGACTCGCAGGTTTATCATTGTCTTTGTCCTACAAACAAAGATATAACAACATGAAGGACTGGGAGCAGGAAAACACAATGATAAACCTACGAGTCAACCACTGGTGATATTAATTTTTTGCTTATGCACCACTTCACTTCCGGCAGACATGGATCATTAGATTCCGCTACTCTTCCATAAAATAAAGTTTTTTTTCTTGTGCATAGGTTTTTGTGTTGCCAGCTCTTGGATTATAAGATAAATAAATATGTATGGTAATCATATACAAATACTTTTCATAGCTATTGTTTATGAAGCATTAAACATAAATGAAAATTTAGAGTGGACGCTTAAAGGGTTAAAAAACAAGCCCCAAAGTTACACAATTTTGACGCTTTAGTACATAATAGGATAAATTAAGCACATTTATGAGCAGCTGGATAGTACAGTTAGCAAAGTGCCAGGCTTTTAAAATTTTCACTTTGTGGGTTCGATAAGTCAAGACTTTTTTTTTCCTTTCCCGCACACAAAATAATTATTTTCGAACTACAATAAAAAATATGCATATAAATATTTAAGATAAATATAAATAAAAACATGTTTGTTTACGCACATATATGTACTCATTCACTTACAGAGAAAATGTAATTTTATGGCAGTTTTATGGATCTAATGAAAAGTAGAAAAAATGCGTAATTTGAATTCCTCGAACGGAAAAATTTTATTATACTAATAAAATTCTGCCTCGCAGCGAATTCAATTGAAACGTGCTGATTAAAATTAAAATATGGTATTTTAAATTCATCTTTTCTAATAATTAACAATTAAAAACAGGGTTCGTACGGATCCTTGAATTTCCAGACTGAGAAATTCTTCGGTACCAGGATTTTCTTATGGAAAATCTCTCCTTAAAAAAGGCGAAATTTCGTCCGTTTAAACTAATTAATTTTTTTATTAAAAAATACTGATATTTGGCCTTGAAAATAACGGTACCCGTACAAACCCTGAAAAATTTCATAATTTTTTTTTTTTTTGGAAAAAAAAAAATATCAAGGATCTTATGTTTGGATTTAGAACTGTTTTTGAGAATAAAAAATCTTTTCATAGGTATTAATATGTATTAATTACGTAGACTTACAGGTGGTTTTTAGCAAAACATGCGTCGTAATTAACAAGGAAAACATGTCTAGTGAAGAAGTTTCTAAATTTACAATTGAAGAGCAGAATGGATGAACATGTTATGCCACATTTTCTAAAAAATTATTTTATCTTTTGGATGAAAGCGTTATGAAGTATCCTATCACATGGTGAAGCTAAAATACTAAGATTCCATTTAGTCTTGAAGATTTAAGACATTATTCATTAATATTTAATATTTTAATATTTAACAGTGTCAATAATATTAATAATTTTTTATATTTGAAAATTAAATATGAATAAGTTTTTCTGAGAGAGTTTAGTACCATACTTGTTAATATTTTAAACACATGGTATCAAAAAGAAAATAAATCATTAAAATTTACAGCAAAATTTTCACTTCAAATTTATTCAAATGGAATTTTTGCGACTTAAAATGTTCTTCCACTTAGCTCTTCAATTACTCAAGAATGTATTTCAGAAGACTCAATTCATGCCGAAAAAAAATCTTACCGACTATCGAACCCACAAAGTTCCGAAAGTGAAAATTTATAAGTCTGGCGCGTTGCCAACTGTACCATCCGGCGGCTCAGAAACGTGTGTATCGGATTATGTTTTAAAGCATCAAAATTGGTTGACTTCATGGCATATTTTTTAAGACCCTCTTGCATCTTGCACTTTATCCTTATGATATGTTTATCTACTAACTATACTCTATCATTGCACAAAGGGTCACCGTATTGTACGTCCTCAACACCATGTCCTCACCTTGTTAGATAGTTCTTATAGAAAAACTGTTATTCAAGGATATTGCTATTTGGGGAAGTGGATCTTGCTTTATAAAATAATTTTATAACCCCCTTCATTACACGTCATTTACACTAAAGTGTTTGTTTTACTTTTGTTTGTGATTACTGTATAGACAATTTATGCAAAATTTATATTGTCCACGAATTATACAAATGGATAAACATGGGACTCCCGAGTTACAAAATATATGTCAAAACTATTATGTCTTTCTCATGTCAACATCCTTTTGTTTCTACACAAACGAAAGGCACAGCAACGATTGAGGTATTTTTGAAATACTAGAACCACCTCAAATTTTACACAAGTGTTATAAAACTATTTTACATCAGAATTTGTATTTGAAAATATCTAACGTTTTAACTTATTTCTCCATGATACATATTTAACTTATTTTAGAAAGAAATTTCTGTTTCGAATCAAGATATTTGTTTTTGGTCGCGTTCAAAATGACCGCTATGGTCGTTTTATTGTTAGAAAAATTATATTGCAAATCGGCTTTTGACGTACTTAACTTGTATATCATTAAAACACGTTGTTTGTTTTAAAAAAAATGCCGTTATTTAAAATAATTGATAAAAGGTTCAGTAAAAACTCTAGTAGATTTTTTGCATTTAATACATTTTAGTACTCTGTAACAATAGTAAAAATCGTATGAAAAATAGCAACAATGTCTTAAAATTTTTAGGCTTATTAACGGCGATAGTTTTGTATTGGCATCGTTTCAGAAGTTAACAAGCGAAGAAATCCCCGAGGATAAATATTTAAAATAAAAATTTTATTTTAAAAATAAAAAAACCCGACTGCGTAAAAAGCGAACTAATTAATTATTTCTCATCAATGTGAAACTATTTTTTATATTACCTATTTTTTTTTTTATTTACTTGTATTGATGACTTTTAAGTTGTGTTTAATTGTTAGTTCCTATCTATAAACACAGTTTTGATGAGGCCTATAGATGTCTATGAAGGTTAGAGCTGCAGTACAGCTAGAGATCCTACCTACACAACTTCCAGGTTGTGTAATATTTAAACGGAGCTTCTAAATGTAAAATAGACAATGAAACATCGTTTTCATTTTGAAAGAACAATCCAATGATATGCCACTCAATAGGGTGCGTAAAATTTTTTTTTCGTCTCTACCACCATTTTGTATTGTACGGCCGCCATTTTGAATTTATAAAAACTAAACCTACCCTATAACCATCGTTAGAGACCTCATTCATTAAAATCCATCCAGCCGTTGGGATGTTTCGAGGGTATAAAGAAACCCACATACCTAGATACGCTTGAAACACATAACCCTTCATGGCAGTCGGGAAATTAGTGTTTTTTATCCTGTTCATTACAGTGTTAAGCGCATAGTTCGGTTACATATCATAAATTTGGTTTTTATTTTGTTTTATTTATTGGTTGACACATATTATAATTTCATTCTGAAGTACAAGCTGGAAGCAAATGCTGAGCTATTAAGTGCAAATTATTTCGTAATCCTCTGCACGTGACTAGATAATTAAAAAAAAAATCAGGCTTGAAAATTATTTTAAAAACAATAAAAAGTGAGTAAACTGCGATACAATTTTCAAACAAATAACATTTTAGAGCACCCCCCCCCCCTCCTTCTACGGTATAAATATTGAATATGTGAAGAATTGAAAACATTTAGAAGGTTTAATGAATTTCGGTAAAAATCCAGGTTAATCGACTGTTGTTTCCACTGTCAAAATTACTTGGGTGCTATGCACGTACAAGTTAGTCCTTTACAATAAAGATAATACACTTCCTTAATTGTTATGTATAAATCACACATGTCTGATTACTTAGAATTTATTTATGACAGTTTAATTTTAGACTGTTATTCAAATGTGACTCACTTAGCTATACAAAAAATATGCATGTGATACGAAACCTCAATTTATGGAACCACTCTATAGTGCAGCATCGTTTTATGTAAATTATTTCGATACCCCGGCCACTATTTAGGAAACAGACATTATTTTATAATGATTAATTTTTCTAGTCTCCACATCGTCCGTTTTACCTTGGTTTCACTGTATATGCTTTTATATTTTAAAATTTAAAACTTCTTAATTCTCTTACTTTTTGTGCATGAAAATATATCTACTTTGGAGTATATGAAATGATGTAACTGACTGAAACTATTTTCAGACTTCAGCGGAAGCAGAAAAAACAAAAATCCAACAACTATAGGTGGATGTTCCAGTAGAAATGACCCTTTCTCCCAATGCTATAAATGGCGTACAACAGCAAAAGGCGCTGGTTTACTTTCAGAAGCCTAATGGTCAAAACTTTCAAGGACAAGTTAGTCAAATTTTCCATTTCGATGGAGCAGCGGCTGTTTCTTGGTCGAGAGCATCGACAATAGATGTCCAAGGTGTAGCTGATCTCCAGCCTGCGAACGCCATTCAGCTGCAAGGTGTTGCTGTAGCTTGTTTTCAAGAGGTCCAAGTGCAGGATGGTCAGGCACAAAATATTATTTCAAATGATTGGACACTGCATAGACGCGAACTTTCTCCCAACACCTTGGCTGCATGTGCTGTAACTTCGACGCCAAGTCGTCAACAGATGCCACTTTTCAGTCGTATCCAGACTGTCGATGCTGGAGCTCAAGAAATTAGTGAGTATATTGTCGTAGAAAGTAGTGTATATTGGGTGTAGTAAGAAGTTTTAAAGCGTTTTCCAGAGAAATGAATATGCAATTAAGAGCTGAGAATAATACCTTTATTCATAAAAATAATCTCCATCGTTATCTAACACCTTCCGCCATCGGTCGGCAGTTGACGGATGCTAGCAGTGTAGGACGATTCATCGTTTGACGTGATGAAGTCGTCAACCTAGTTTCGCACTTCGTCCACTGTCCGGAATTCTACAGAAAACAAGGCATTCTGCATCGACCGATACAAATGCTAGTCAGAAGAGGCTTTGTTGGGACTATACGCCGGGCATTCCAAAACTTCCCAGCCAAGAGTTACTAACGTGTCCTTGACTGGTTTTGCAACATGAGGCCTGTCGTTGTCATGGAGCAATTTTACGGGGCGTAAATCTTTGCCAATAAATGGACGTTTTCGACTGATTTCCTGATTTACTTGAAGCAATTGTTACTTGTAGCGTTCAGCAGTTACACTTACACCAGGTTCCAACAGTTCGTAATAGAGCACACAGTTTATATCCCATCAGATTCAGAGAAGACCTTTTTTGCAGTGAATCTCTCATTTCGGCGTTGATGTTGTTGCTCCGCTGGGATTCAACCTATATTTTTTGCATTTCGGATTGTCATAACATATCTATTTTTCCTCTCCCGTCACAATTTTCCCAAGAACTTTTTTTCTGTAGTCTGTTTAGCAGATTTATGCACTTCAAGACACACTCATCCTTGTTCCTCTGGCTCAATGCATGTGGCACCGATCTTCCTGCCTTTTCAATCTTTCCCATTGCGTGTAAACGATTACAAATCGTTTTCTGTGATATTCCTAATTGTTCGGCAAGTTCTTTTTGCGTCTGTGATGCATCTTTATCAAGCAGTGCTTGTAAATCCTCATGACTAGCCTTCAGTGGAGCGCCGCTACATTCTCAATCACTAACGCCGCTACATTCTCAATCACTAACGCCGCTACATTCTCAATCACTAACATCAAAATCGCCATCTTTAAAACGTCGAAACCAAAATTCGCATGTGCATTTCGATACGAATTTCCTCTCCAAGAACAAAACAGATATGCTTTTATGCTTTATATGCAAAATTGATATGCTTTTGCAGCACTTTTTTCCTTTGTGAAATTCGTAACGAATGCAGTGGCGAATAAACGAGTTATAATATGACATATTTCACCTTCGAAGATTCAACTTTACTTTCGCTTTTCTCCCAGCTTCTGCGGCGATTTAAAAACGCTGAACTGTTTCTTATCACGTGAAACAAACGCAGTCTACTGATTGGTGTACTATTTCGCAGTAAACGGCAGACAAAATTTGCTTTATAACTTCTTACTACAACCAATATATTGAGTATAATTGTGAGTGATTTTTTGTTATATAAAAATATTTCGAAATGTGCTATTTGTTGCAGTCTCATCTTAGTAATAAAACAATAAATGTTATTACCTTTCAGAGTGAGGATTTAATTAAATTAAAGAATATAAAGACAATCAAAATTTTATGTTTGCATGTCATATAATTAATTTTTGGAATGCATGCATATGTAGGAATGTCTTCGCCACAGGGGAAAAAAAGGACGGACTGTTTGTCAATATACAAGGTGTTTAGGATAAATATATTAAATGTGATAGTATTAAAAAATTAACTTTTAGTTAACCCAAGTAACGTAAGATTTACTTCATGATTTAATGAGCATTTCACTATTTTAAAATAGGCAAGCCGAAATTTCCTGATTTTAAATAAGGCTGTTTAAAAATGGCCTGTTGGAAATTCTATTAAGAGTATATCTATTATTTTTTTAACCTTGATTTTAAACTTACTTTTTCATACACAAGTTCTTGGCCCAATTTAAAAATTCCTCCTGAGGATTAGATAAAAATATACCAGGTTTGCCAGTTTGGCCTTTATTTTCTTTTCAATATTTTGCATTCACACCAGAAATTACCTATTATATCCCACTCTTTATTTAATTACATGCATTTCATTATAAAGTAAAGTAAAAAATTCTTTAAGAATTTCCTGTGTGAATTAGAAGTTCTTTTCATTAAAATAGAGGCCAAACTGGCAACATTGAAATATAGATACAATTCTTGTTTTATGTTCATTCGATATTTCCTTGTGTATTTATGTTTGTATTTATGCAATAGTACTATTTCAATAATAAAATAAATTGAAAGAAATACTCAGTTTTAAATAGGTTATGTAAAATTTCAATTTGAAATTAAAAATTTATCTCCCCACCCTGGTTTCAGAGAAGCGTCAGGTTACTTTCAGTTTATGTTACTTATTGTCAACCCATTGCATTTGAAACAGTAATTTTGAATCGGCAAAAAAATGAAGACCTGAGTGGAATATGATGTTACTCAAAAATATTTCCTGGATGAATATGTTATGCGGTAACCTGTCATACGGTAATTCTAAAATACTACAATTGTACTTGGTTTTAAAGTTATCAGACATTGTTTTACTATTTAATACATTTAATATAAACAAATTTTAATAATTGAAAATTTAATATTGATCCGCTTTTCTGAAAAGACATTAAATATATGCCACCAAGGTGAAAATAAATCTGTAAAATTTACAACTAAAGTCTTGACTTTTTAAAAATGTTTATTTTCTTAATATCCAGTTCCACTTGCATTTTAAATTTCTTTTATTGTTAGACATTGTGGTAGTGTAGGATTTATTCATAAATTGTTTTGATTTTATTTATTTGAAAAGTTGTACACCTGCAGTCTCGTAGAGGACACATTGAGAGGGTGGGTGATGTGAGTGCTTTCACAATATATAGTATGCTATCACTAAGGGCGGAGGAGATTATCTAACTCTGTGCTTATGGGCCATGTCGCGCCATTATACCTAAGGATTCCTTCAAATATTCATCTTATTCTGTGAAATGTTCTAATAGGAGTACTTTACAAGACATTTCTACCCGTATTAAGTATAAAATAAATTTGCTCAAATCATTCATATTTACTTTCTTTATTGCATTTAAAATTATTTGAAGGAATTTAAAACTTTCTTAAAAGAAATGTCAACTACTCTGATCAAATTCATCACTTACATATATTGTGAAGTTTTGCATAATTATATATAATACTTTTCAGCCAATCAACTGCAGAAAGATTCTAATAATACTGAAAAATGGCAAGTTTTAGTATCTGCTACCAATCCTGCGACAGTAAGCACTCCTATCCAGCATTCTCAAGTTTCTGAATCTGTCACTCCTAATCTTGCTATTGCTGCCACTTCAACATCTTCTACATCGGGTCAATCAAGTTGTGATTTAAATGCCCTTCGTCTGAGAATGCGAATAGAAGCTTGTCCCTGCCCTAACTGTGACGATCAAGATGAAAAGTAAATAATTGTCTGAATTGTTTAGGTCATACTATGTTAGTTGATTTTTTTGCCTTTTTCAAATTTTCTTGCATAATTTCTCATTTATTTTTTAGTTTATTTTTGAATATTGAAAAAGGGCAAGGTATAGCATCTGCTACCAGCCCTGAAAAAGTGAGCACTCCTATCCAGCATTCTCAAGTTTCTGAATCTGTCACTCCTAATCTTGCTATTGCTGCCAATTCAACATCTTCTACATCGGGTCAATCAAGTTGTGATTTAAATGCCCTTCGTCTGATAATGCGAATAGATGCTTGTCCCTGCCCTAACTGTGACGATCAAGATGAAAAGTAAATAATTGTCTGGATTTTTTAGGTCATACTATGTTAGTTGATTTTTTTGCCTTTTTCAAATTGTCTTGCATAATTTCTCATTTATTTTTTAGTTTATTTTTGAATATTGAAAAAGGGCAAGGTATAGAATCTGCTACCAGTCCTGCAACAGTGAGCACTCCTATCCAGCATTCTCAAGTTTCTGAATCTGCCACTCCTAATTTTTTTATTGCTGCCACTTCAACAACTTATACATCGGGTCAATCAAGTTCTGATTTAAATGCCCTTCGTCTGAGAATGCGAATAGAAGCTTGTCCCTGCCCTAACTGTGACGATCAAGATGAAAAGTAAATAATTGTCTGAATTTTTTAGGTCATACTATGTTAGTTGATTTTTTTGCCTTTTTCAAATTGTCTTGCATAATTTCTCATTTATTTTTTAGTTTATTTTTGAATATTGAAAAAGGGCAAGGTATAGCATCTGCTACCAGTCCTGCAACAGTGAGCACTCCTATCCAGCATTCTCAGGTTTCTGAATCTGTCACTCCTAATCTTTCTATTGCTGCCACTTCAACAACTTCTACATCGGGTCAATCAAGTTGTGATTTAAATGCCCTTCGTCTGAGAATGCGAATAGAAGCTTGTCCCTGCCCTAACTGCGACGATCAAGATGAAAAGTAAATAATTGTCTGAGTTATTTAGGTCATACTATGTTAGATGATTTTTTTGCCTTTTTCAAATTGTCTTGCATAATTTCTCATTTATTTTTTAGTTTATTTTTGAATATTGAAAAAGGGCAAGGTATAGCATCTGCTAATAGTCCTGCAACAGTGAGCACTCCTATCCAGCATTCTCAAGTTTCTGAATCTGTCACTCCTAATCTTGCTATTGCTGCCACTTCAACAACTTCTACATCGGCGGAATCTCAATCATCAAATTTTGCTTTAAATGGACCTCGTCTGAGAATGCGAAAGGAAGCTTGTCCCAGCCGTAACTGTAACGATCAAGATGGAAGGTGAATAATTTTATGAATTTTTAAATTGTCTTCCCTATTTTCTCATTTATTTTGTATTTTTCTTTTGAATATTGCATTTTTTTTTTTTTTAGAATAACCATTAACCATTTCTGAAAAGCAGCATTCATTAAAAAAAAAGAATAAAATTCGCACTATAAGTACTTTCTATAACAGTCTATAACAGTGCAGGAAAGCAAACTACATGCTAATTTTGTTGTTTATCATAACATTCCGAAAAGAGTTATATAACTTCAATTTTGATACGTATATGTAATATATGTGAAGTTAATTTAATTCTAAAGGTATACAACTATTTTTATCTAAAAATGTTAAAATCGTGTAATATTAATAAATGGAAATAAGTATAGGACCAGTAGCCTTTTTTTGATTTTAGCGTAATGATATGACTACCTGATTGTGGTATTTTATGCGGGACTCATCTATGTTTATAGGTTAGTTGACACTAGATTTCATGTTTTGGGATCGAAACTGCTGCTTTGAGTATGAGTCGAAGAAAATTATTGACTGAAGAAGAAAAGTGAAAAATCAAGCTTTTTCGGATTACGTGATAAGTGAATACTAAATTGCCTTAAAAATAAATTTTGCCCAGCAGTTTTAAATTTATTTTCTTTCTGATGCAATGAACTATAGAAGAAATAAAACAATCGGACGGCTATCAAAACTGTCAGCCCGGTATAAACGGAACACTATTACAATGACGATTCAAGATTTTTCCTATTCTTCTACTATAAAATCTACTATAGTAAGAATCAAATGTTTATGCAATCTTCAAATTTGTTGAAAAATATCTGAAGAAAACATATGAAGCCAATTTACAATAAATACCTGACATTTATTCAAAACAAAATAAAATAATCAGCTTTTATTTGTTAAAATGTTACAAAAATTTTACTTTTTTCTAGAAGAAAATGTCTCAAAATTTTAAGCACTTTATGCATTAAATAAACGGATTGGACGGGGTTAATGAGGTTTAGTGATGGGCGATTTCAATCTAAGCGATATTATAGCCAACTCGATTTAATCGATATTATGATTTTTTAATCGATATCTCTAAAGGTAATATTTTAGTTTTCCTTCAAAAGTTGAAGGTAATATAGTCGGATGTGCCGATCCCAAAAAATTCTTCTGTCTCAAAACTTCAAATTTAAATGATAACCTATGCCCATCATGAAAATTCCAAAAGTATAAGTTTATTGAAATATATTCACTTTAAAAGAAAATATAAATATTGCATTTTCCAAACAAATCATTGAATTTTGGCCCACACCCTCTTAGATGTCTGCAAGCGAAATTCCCAATTCATTGAACATAACAGCGACATCTGTTGGGCATTATACTGCCAAACCTAATAAGGATCTATTTATGTGAAAGTGTAACAGAAAAGGAAGTTTGATTAAATTCATTGTTTTAGTTTCGTGATATAGCTATCGGGAATATCGTGGAAAATGCAGTATAGCTGTGGAAAATTATATGTTTTGACGCCAAATGGGTGATAAAGGGATGGCAATGGCTCTATTGTTTACTTAGGGTTACTCCTCCTGGGTTCATCGCTCGCGCTCACTCTGTTTTTGAGGTGGTGGTGTTGAAAGAATGTTTTTAAGAACAGTTTCGCTTTTATTGTAAATAAATGTATCATAATGTATTATAGCTGTAAATACGTGTCTTCCAATTAAATACGAAGAGAAAAATAGATATCCCGTGGAATTAAGTGCCAACTGATATATTTTAAGATAGTGTAAGCTAATTTAAGAAATCCACTGAACCAGAACCGGTCGCCACACTGGTGCATCGGCCGGGAATATAAATTGATAACTACGCTACTGGCATTTCATTAAACGGGTAAATTATTTAAAATTTTTCTTAAAATCTAAGATATATTGGAAAACATAATTCTTTGAATGAGTGAATATAAAGATGAATCAAAGTGAAGTTTTAAAACGAAACATAGCAAAACGCGGATCAATTAGAACCACAGTAACGAAATTGATAAAAAAAAATTGATAGTGAAATAAAAGAAGAAAGTGATTCCAAATCGGAAATAGTTGGACTCTTTAGCGGCATTACTTGAACATAAATTATCATTAGAAAAATTGGATGACTCAATTGAATCGGAAATTGAAACAGATAATTTAGAAACAGTAATAGAAACTTCGATAAAATATAAGGAAGCTATTGTGACTTGCATATCTACAGCCAGTAGGTATTTGAAAAATTTAAACATAAATTACTATTTCGAGTGAACCAAAAGTAACTACTCCCTCCATATCAGACAGTCAAAGTCGAATACGAAATTGCCGCGAATTTCTTTAAATAAATTTACAGGCGACATTTGCGAATTTCAAGAATTTTGGGCTCAGTTTAAAGTTGCTATTCATGAAAATGAATCTCTTCAGCAAATTGAAAAGTTTACTTACTTAAAATCTTTAATTTCTGATTCAGCAGCTGCCGCTATTAATGGGCTTCCATTAACAGGTGAAAATTATGTAACGGCAATAAATATATTAAACGATCGTTTTGGGAAAAGAGATGTTTTAATTTCCGAGTACACTAACAATCTATTAATCTTAGAAGCAGTACGAAGATCAAATTACATACATTCTTTGAGAAAATTATACGATCAGATAACTGTACAAATACGATCTCTCGAAGCGCTTGATGTGAAGTCAGACCAATATGGTTGCTTATTAATACCCATTATTTATAAATGTATACCGAATGATCTCGTATTGCAATTTCACAGAGAACAATGCGATAAAAAAGATGTTAGTGTAAATGATTTATTGTTGTTTCTGAAACGTGAAACAGAAGCGCGAGAAAAATCTATTAATGTTACTTCTATCAGTTTTAAAAATACTAAATCCCATGAAAATGAATTTAGACAAAATTCTCCCGAACACTTTCACCAAGAAAAAATAAAAAATCCTTCAGCATTCACATTAACTACAATTACTGAAAACCTTTGCCCATTTTGTTCTCAAAAACACGAAGCAAATTTGTGTCATTTAAATTTGGAACAACGAAAAGAATCTTTATTAAAACAAGCAAAATGTTTCAAATGTTACAAACGGTTCCACTGAAAACAGAATTGCAGAAATACTGTAATTCGTTGCACAGTTTGTTTTTCGAGAACGTATCAAAATTCGCTTTGTAACAAAAAACAAAAAGAAAGATCATCGAATGAAAATAAAATTGACCTTCTTTGGACTGATCCTGAACCGGGGAGAAAGGAAAATAAGAAGTATGAAAAAATAACAGTTTCGTCACTTTGTTGTAATCCAGATGAATATATTTATTTTCAAACGTTGAAAGGAATTATGATTGGAAAGAACCAAAATATTAATGTTCGAATATCATTATATAGCGCCTCGCAGCGAACATTTATCGGAAAGAATTTATCTGATCGTTTAAATTTAGAGGTGACAGGGCAGGAATCATTAAAAATCCATACCTTTGCTGGAACAAAACCTATTGTTGATAATCATAATAGAGTAAAGATCTTCCTAAAAGACAATAATTCGGACAATATAATATGTCTGGAAGAATTAGAAACGCCAACAATATGTTCCTCCGATATAATACGGGCGCCAAGTTCTGAGTTACATTAAAAAATTAAAAATATAGGTATAGAGTTATCAGACGTTTCTAATAAATTAGATGATGGCGAGAATGAAATAGATTTATTGATTGGTAGCGATTACTATTGGTCAATTATGGCAGGAAAATATAAACATATTTCACCAACTCTTGTTCTGAATGAAACTAAATTAGGTTGGACACTTCACGGCAAATTCTCAGAAGAAGTTAATGTAGATAATTTAGTGGGTGCAATGTACATATCTATTTGGGATAATAACAAGGATGATAAAATGTCAGTTCAGCTTGAAACTGTAGAAGGGTTGAAGATTCAAGAAGATAATACGAACAAATGTAAAGATATCATTAATGAATATAAGACTTTGGGAGTAGTAGAAATTGTTGAACCCCAGAAAATAAATTCGACCAATGATAATTTGGCATACTACTTACCCCATCACCCTGTTGTTGAAACGGACAAACAAACTTTAACAAATCTTATGAACTGGCGACATTGTCCGGTAGCTCAAATCCTGCTGACCGACTTACGAGAGGACTCTCAATTCTCGACCTCGAGAGCGGCTTTAAGGCTGCTGATAAAGAAGTACAACAATTTGAAAAATTCATTTACGATCAAGAACTTCAGGATTTTATATCAAATAAAGGTGTGACATGGAAATTTATCGTCGAACGTGCCCCATAGTGGGGAGAGTTTTACGAAAGGCTCGTAAAAAGTGTAAAAGAACACCTGAGGAAAATTTTAGGAATCTCTCATCACATTTGAAGAATTGGCAACAATATTGACAGAAATAGAAGCCATAATAAATATGAGACCACTAACCAGTGATTTCGGCAAGCCAGAGCTACTTTTACCGGCTCATTTCCCTCCACTAGGAAGAGAAAACATTAGTTTTGCTCTACGTTTTGCTGAATTTGAAAATAAATTTTTTTCCAAAGAAACGTTGTTAAGGAAACAACGATATCAGAGTAAATTGTCGAAACAACTGTGGATTAAATGGAAGGAACGATACTTATTGAATTTAGTTCAATTCATCAATTTAAAACTCCCGAGAGACACAAAAACTGCTTAGTAGTTGTACTGTTGTCTTAGTAGATGGTACTGGTAAACCTAAACTGTTGTGGGACTTAGGAATTGTTAAGGAAATCATTCTTGGCAGAGATAAACTTATTCGTGCTTGCATAATAAAAACTGGTAAAGGACTGCTGAGAAAACCAATACAACTTTTGTATCCTTTTGAACTGGATTGCTGAATGATAAGTGATTTCAGTATATGATTTGAATTTTTTTTTTTTTTTTTTGTACTAGTGTTTGAATGTCAAAGTGTGTTTATTTTATAAGTTCATGTTTAGAAATATTTTTTTCGGAGTGTTTTGCAATTTGTTGTTTATCTATTTGGTAAAAATGTTTCATTTTATGCCTAATTGTACCTTATTTCAAATTCAAAAGGTTATTGAATTAATAATGGTATTTAATTTGTTTATATTATGTATATATATAATATATTCAGTTAATCTTATTCAGGTAAAATATCTGGCCAGATATATTCATGTAGCTACATGTTATAAGAGTGTCATTTTTTTAAAAATTTATATTGATCATGGCTTTATTATTTTATGTTTAATTCTTGTAGATTGAAAATTTTCTATTTTATCATTTGAGTTCTGATTTAATTTCAAGTTTATTATAAGAATTTATGTTGATTTATCATTATGTACTCTCATGAGTCCAGGTGGGGAGTGTGTGGAGAATTATATGTTTTGACGCCAAATGGACGATAAAGGGATGGCAATGGCTCTATTGTTTACTTAGGGTTACTCCTCCTGGGCTCATCGCTTGCACTCACTCTGTTTTTGAGTTGGTGATGTTGGAAGAATGTTTTTAAGAACAGTTTCGCTTTTATTGTAAATAAATGTATCTCAATGTTCTATAGCTGTAAATATGTGTCTTCCAATTAAATACGAAGGGAAAATTTGATATTCCGTTTAATTAATTGAGTAAGTGCCAATTGATTTATTTCAAGATAGTGTAAGCTAATTTAAGAAATCCACTGAACCAGAACCGGTCGCCACAATAGCAGCGCAGTCTGTTATGATTTACAGGAAAACCTAATCGGGAAAATCGAATGTCAATGTGTAACAGAATATTAAGTTAGATTAAATTTCGTTCATTAGTGTTTGACATATTATCGCTAACATCGTGTAAATCCTGAAAAACAGTTTTGAGTTCTTCGGGGGTGGTACGCGAGGAACCTCCCCTCCTGGAACATTGAAATGTCTCCAAGGAAGATTTTGAGATCTTACGTTTAATGGACAAAAATCAATACCTCCCCGGAACTCTAAAATGTCCTCTCGAGAACCGAAGATATTCCTCCCGTAGAAAAATGTCTTAATTCAACATTCCTGAAAAAGCAACATAGCAGCGCAACATTTTATATGATTTACACAAAAACCTAATCAGTAGGAACTTATGGCAATATTTAACAGAATATTTAGTTTTTTTTAAATTCCGTTCATAAGTTCTTGAGATATGATCCATAAAATGGTGTAAATCCTGAAAAAAACTTGTTGAATTCAGGGGGTGGCCCGGGGGGGGGGGGGGGGGTAGATTCCACCCGGAAGATTGAGATGTCTCCCGGAATGTTTGAGATTCTATGCTTAATGTACAAAGTCCATTTTACCCTATCCCTCCATGAACTCTAGAATGTTCCTCCCTGGAGACGCAGAAATCCCTCCCGGAGAAAAATGTCTGAATTAAACACTACTTATAATAGAAGCCTAGCAACGCCCCCTGTTGAGCAATTTGCACCAAAACCTGATAAGCAACATCTTATGTCAATGTCTAACTTAATGTGAAATTTGATTAAAATCCGTGCATTAGCTCTTGAAATACAGCTATTTGGAAAACCGGGGAAAATGCAGCCTAGGAGCGCCACCTGCCGGTAGATTTACATCGAAACAACTGCATTCTTCAATAACTTGTGTCAGCGTCAAACTGAATCTGAAGTTTGGAAATTCGCGGATCAGTTCTTGAGATAGCGATCTTCTGGAAATCATGAAAAATGCAGTAAAGCAGCGCCACATGTTGGGTGGTTTTCACCAAAAGGGTATCAGCACCTACTTATATGAAGGTATAACTGAATCTAAAGTTTCAACAGATTCCATGAATTAATTCTTGAGATAGAATACCCACAAAATTTTTGTCAGAGGCAAACAAATAGACAGACTGACAGTAAGACAATTTATAAAAATAGTCAAATCGTATTCAAGACAGGACCTTCTAAAACCGTAAATCCTTTGAAAACCAGAAGTAGAAATTATTCATGAATCCAATACTTTCTTTTTTAAAGACAAAAGTAAGTAATAGAAAATGTAGATTCGATTTTACCCGTAACGTAGGATTGGCAGCAATGGCGAATCGATTCAGTATCAGTTCACATTCGATGTCGATCTTTAGATGCGGGTAGTATCGACCTTTGTCGATATACTTCAATTGAAATCGAGTTGCGGACGATTCTTAGATGCGAGTAGCATCGTTATTCTTTAATTTACTTCAATTCAAATCTCATCGTGGTCGATCTGCGATTCGGGTTGAAAGGTTCTTTCAATTTTACTGTTTTAGTGGCAGAATTGTTGTAAAATATTTTATAAGCATTTTTTTTTCTAGTTCAAATCAGTGTTGAAAGCAGGCATTTTTCTCCAGGAGGGATTTCTGCGGGTGTGGGCGGAGACTTGTACATATGTCCATTAAAAAGTATAAAATATCATAACATCCAGGGGGACATTTCAATGTTTCGTTGAGGGTGAATGCTCCCCGTCCCCTGGGTCACCCAATAAATTACACACTAGGTTAGATCGTTATACTTTAATTTATAAGCATAGTTATTCGTGTTACTAGTTTATTATATTGTATTTTTCAAGTTCGTACCTCCTAATATACATCAACCCTTCTTCGCCAAACTTATTTTACATGGCCGATCAAAATATACATGGAATTTTTAAAATTTCCAATTTATGTTCAATTTTATTATGCAGCCACATTTTGAAACCTTGACCAAAAATACCTTTGAGGTCGCCCCTCCGACCGTTTGGATCTTACCTGCCCCCTCAGGGGCATATTTTTTGTTTCATCCAAACCATCTCGTGCAACATGATGTTGGAAATTTTTGAATGTCCTCTTATATTTTCTGTCCCTATCCTTCCCCATGCTTAGTCGTTCTGTTCATTACCCTCTCGGTTGGCCATAGGGTGGGATTCTCTAATTTTTCAATACAATCTACAAGTAATACATTATCGGAAAGTTGTTTCTTTTCCCGAAAGATAATCTGATATTTATTCGATTTGGTAAGGTTTTCCAAGAGTAAATACGGGTTAGGTACCCTTAGAAAGACACCAACGGAGGGCACCCCCCCCCTCCCTTAGGGCCTATATCCCTCATGCTGATAATTGGCCGTCATAAACACAACCAATCGATTTGGTAAGGGTCAATCATGCTCCAACTTTTGTATCGATATTTCTGACAGTAATTTCAAGGCAATATATATTTACTCTTGAGGTTTTATTATTTTAAAGGAAAAACTGCTGTCAAATTTTGCATAAGAGCTTTTTCTTTCCAGAAATTTTTTACTTTATGTTTAGCAGGAAATTTAGCAGGATCAAGTAATTTGGGTTACCAATTTAATAAGCTGTACTTTTCCAGTTCGTCACCAATCACATTCCCCCTCCCTCCCCATCACAATTTTCTTAATTATTTTCCGATTTCAATGGAACCTTTTTTCACATTCTTCTCGAGTCATTTGCTTTCAAACTAAATATTGATATTATATATGAAGCTCTTTTTGAGCAATATTTATGAACAAGAACAAATTTTGGCTCTTTTCCAGTTTAACCCTTTATCTACTGACGGTACATATGAGTACAATTCTTGTTCCAAAAGCATTATTGGTTACACAAAACAAACATATTTTTAAAAGGATGATTTCTTTTGCCTTTGTATCTTTTCAGCCTTCTTGACTTTGGGGGGGGGGGAGGGGGTTTTCAATTAGGAAACATTTCTATTGTAAGAACATTATATTTGTACATTTCCTAGTTCTACAAAATACTAAGAAAAATATCTAAAATAAAAGATTTGAGTCGGGTTATAAATATTGCACAAAATCCCTATAAATTCAAATTTTACATAATCATTTAATAAATTTTAGAAGGATTAATTAATCTTCTAATGTAGTTTAAACAGTTCACGAAAATGCTTTAGAAGATAAAATTTTTATGAATTCATAATTCAGTACGTAATGGGTTAAACTTATCATTCTTGGTTTAAAGCCACGTTAATAAATGTTCTCATTAGTTGTATATCACAAGTTTGTCAAAGTGTTAGCGTAAGTTGTATTTTAAAAATTCCAGTCGTTCACATCCAAACTTACTGATTTATAATACTTTGAATTTTATGAAATTTCGCAGTTTTCCGATAACAAAAGTTCCCCTTTGTGTTATTAATGTTTTTCCAAGGATATTGATATGATAATACGTGCTAGAATGCTTTAAAACTTATTTCTTCAAATAATATATTAAACAATTTAAACAAAGTGATCTCCGAGAACTTTGTACTGTTATTATATTCCTATATATGTGTACAAGAGAAAGAATACACTTGAGGAAGTTGCAATTAAGTGTCAAGTTTGTATATAGGAACATTATAAAAATAAATAAAAATAAAAGCTATTACAGTATCAATAATTTCAGATGGATTAGAAGGGAATATTATACGAAAAACATCCGGCGAATATTTGATAAATATATATTCTGGAAAAATAGATGTATTTGAGATAATGCTGTTTATGTATTCTTAAAACAGAGAATTTGCTTTATCGAATTTTTTCTAATATTACTAAGTCTACTGTTACAGATTTTCAAGCAATAAAAATGTGTAAAACAAATCTAGGATTGAGATCTTCGAAAAATAATAAATTTTTAAGCAATAAAATAATACACAAATATACAGTTACACCTATAACATGAAACTTAAGGCAATAATTTGAACTAGGACATACTAAAATTAATGTTCAGTTAAGGGATAGTTCCACATTTATATTACACCTTTTTATTAGTAAATTTGTGTTAATAAATAATCATCCACTATCTGTTTAAGACAGTAAAATTATTTGATTTTTTTCCCTTCTGAGAAAATTTAATTTTCACGTTTCGCAACGGTTTATTTTAATAAAAACTTTGGTTCGTTTTGCTAGTTTCATGATTAAACTCAAATTGTAAGAATACTAAATCGGTTCCTATGGCAATGTGAATCATGTCCCTGAAAATTTTAATTCAAGCCAGAAAAAGTCGCAATACTTCAAAGTTTGTTTCGAGACTGGAGCGGATGTAGCCCTCATGGGTTACCTTGCCGAAGGCATTAGGAGCCCCAACTCGAGGTTCGTTTAATTTTGAAATGCAATCTGGAAAAGTACATAAGAAAAAATAAGAAATACAAAACATAAGTTAAGTGATTAGCATCAGTAATTTATGGAATTAAGAGAAACTGGTAAAACACAAACACAGGCTGGAAACGGGTTCCTTCTTATAGTAACCTCCAACAACATTCAATATATATATATATATATATATATTAGATTTAACCCGGAATAACTCGCTGCATGAGATTTTCTCTCACAGTCGTACTTTTTTAAGACTCTTATTTAAATCATTTTTCATTTTAATTAAAATTTCAAAATGTTTTTCAATTACTTTACCTATTTTGTGAATAAAAGTACTAAGCTAACCAAAAAAAGTTCATATTATATGAATGTAAAGTAAAATAAAAGCAATTGGGCATTCTAACTAGCGAGTTCTCCCGGGTTTAAAAAAAATTACCTAAAATTTATAACCTTGGGGACAACCTTTCCCCCAGTCTTATAGTGGGCCCTAAAAAGATATAAAAACTAATTAAATTTGTAAATGAAATTTACTTGAAATTTCGTCCACCTGAGCATTTATAAAAAGAATGACGATTATAGGAAGTAAGTCCCCATCTGTTTGGTTGAAGGAAGTAAAAATAGGAAGTAATGCTATTCCGGATGAAATCATTGCTTCCTTTTGGTAAAAAATCATTACTTCGATTCTTTTTTAATATGACCTAGATCTTCTTTATAAAATAAATTTAAATGAAATATAAATTACTATATTATTAAAATTACATCTTTAAAAATATACTTTTGAAAGTTAAAAGTCAATTTTAAAAGTTGAAAGTCCAAAGTTGAAACTTTGAACTTTCAAAATAAGTCCCGATCTGAATACCATAAAAAATTGTGGGAAAACTTGTTGATCAAGTTCATGCCAACAAAAAGCAATTTGATTTTATTGTTGAATTGAAAGCAGTAATTTTGGAAACATGGAACCAATCAACATTTTTACGTCCAAAAACATGGCCAAATCCTTATGCAGCCATCGCATTTTAAATTATGCTTCATATAAAACTACATTAAAGTATGTTTATTTGAATCATTTTCCTACTATTTTTAATTTTATTCATGCTTATTGCAAGTAACAGAAAAGTGTGATATGCGAGGTACATCTAATTCTTCAAGGGGTTCTTTAGGGATAAAATTTTGGAAATTGCTGGCCTATTTATTCTTTTAAAATAGACATGTTGGCATGAATGCAATGTTGTTATACTAAAATGCTTCTATAAAAAGCATATTTTAAATTCCTTCTAGAAATAAAAAATCCAAAACGAAAGAACTCCCATGCTATGCTCCTGGTTTCACTAAAGTACTAAGTAATACTTCGAATTTCCGAGCTCATTATCGATGTCATACTCCTGAGAGGCGTTTTGTTTGCACCTGGATGTCATGTGGGAAGAAATTTATTCGCTCTGACCACTTAGTTGTACATCAAAGGACACACACTGGTATGTTTTTGTTCTCGTCGATCTCAAAGGGTCTTCTACATGATAAAAAATGTACAAAATTTTATTTTTGTAATACATACTTTTTACTTTTGAACATTTTTGTTGTTTACAAGAAAGCAACCGAAGTATGTGTGAAATTTAACCTTTAACTGATGTTAACGGTCTCTCAGACCGCGACATTTTTCTATTTTTATAGATTAACTTGAAATTTTCAGTTTAACTACAAACACTACCGAAATTTTGTTCCGTTTGGAGCTTTAGTACTATCACCAGAGACTTTTGAATAGGTGAATTTTAATTATAACAGTCGTGTGTGTACAAAAACACCATCCTATGAGTTAATCGTGACTTTTATTCATCTTTCGTTGCAGCGGTCTCACAGACCGCTTCACACAAGTTATGTGACAATTTCAGTGACATCAGTTAAAGGTTAACAACATTTAGTAAATCTCCATGGACTTTTAAAGTCAAATGTATTTGTGGTTTAGAAACATATAATAAGGATTTTATAGGGTTAGAAACCGGAAAAATGCAGTTAGTAAGCAGGAAAAATTGTATAAACTGTATAGCCATTATTTAGAATTTTGGAGTCTTAATGTTCTCGAAATGCAGTTGACTCCTCTTTATTCAGGTTCAATTAAATAGGAGTCCACTTCCCTTAAAAGCGAATGGAAAACAATGTCAAAAAGTACTACCAAATTTGACTATTCTATTAATTTTGTATAATTAGTTAGATTTTTGCAACTATTTAATTTAACTTATATAAAATTACGAGATTTAAAAATGTTTAATGAAAGCAAAAAAATAAAATTTTGAAAACCTCTTAATTTATCACTCCTCTTCCTTAATTATATAGAGAAAGTCAATGGACAGAAAAATATATTATTTTGTTTATATATTTTACCCTCTTTTTCATAACACGTGATTGTCCACATTTTTTATGTGCAGACTTTTGAAACATCATTTATCTCTTCCTTACTCTAAATTTTTTTTAAAGAATGGATAATAGGTCTTTATTGCCCTAAAGTTAAATTAAGGATATTGTTTGAACATATTAAACCAAATCAAACAAATATAACGAACTTATTTAAGTGCGGATATGCAATAAAAATTAACCGTGAATGAAATTTCCGTATGTGATAATAGAATATGTAATTCTCGGTTGTGCCTCCCACCAGCTCTTAAATAATAAGCCTTCGCGCTAACATAAAACTGGCTGCAGTCGTAGACTGATTTTTTTTCGGTGATTCACCGATCTCTTGATGCCAGTATTATCTAAAAGTATGTCTCCTTATTTAATCTGTTTAGCAGGTTAAGAATACGTTTAGAAAATACTCGTACTTAAATTCAAGGGACCGTAAACACGCCGAAAGATAATCACCTGCGACTGACACCATTTTTGATTTTGCACGTACGCCGAGTATTTAGGAGCCGGTGTTTTCCTTTAACTCGCGAATAAAACTGTATTTGAGAAAGAGTTTTTGTTTGGAACATGATTTCCCGTTTATATAATGGCAATTTTAATAAGAATTATTCCATGTTTCTTATATTATTGTTTTTCCTCACGGGTTCATTAAAATTGTTTTCTAGATAATTCCATTTTTCTTATTATTTGGAATTGAAATTAAAGACTAAGTACTGTATTGTATACTAATTAAGTTTCAATGAAGTTGCATAGAAATTTTATTTCTGCGTGAAGTACGTGCTACATTTTTTGTAAAAGAGTGTGATCCCTCTAGACACTGATTTTTTGTGATAATATTTCGGTAATACATAGCTATAACAATATAGTACTGGCCAAAAAATAGGAATTTTTGAATATGTACTTTCACATACTTTTGTTCATTCACGGTCAAACTCGATCTTCCCCTTCATTATCCCTCTAGTGCATACTTTTTCCAATTGGCAACAAATTAAATTTTCTCTCCTTATTGTTTATTTACCTTGTCTCTTGCAAACTTTATGGTTTACGTATTCATGTTGGTCTTATATTTAGGTTTAATTCATAACAAGTACCATAGTCTACAATAGGAGTTTATAAATTACAAATAAAAAGCAACTTTTGAAACTTTCCATTTTGCTAGCCATAGTTGGATTTCTAACCCATATAAAAAATATTTAACATGCAAAATTTCATTTGAAAAAAAACTTCTCTATAGAATATACTTTTTAAGTTATTTTAAATAATTTTCAGTAATGTTTATTACAACAAAAACTACGTGCATATGGATATACATTTGTTTCCATTTAGCAACATCATGATTTGAGTTCCGCTTTTGTAAACATTTTGAGCATTGTTTGTTTCACAACTGGTTCGATTGATATTTATTTTTTTTTCTCTTTTATAACCATATGTCACCCTAACTCGATAAACGACTCTTATTAAATACACCATCTTCCCAGTTTACTGAAAAATCTGGTCCTGACTAATGCAGGGGCATGCGGGAAGCTACCCCCGGACTCCTGATTTGATACTTCCTCCTAATGATACATATAATTTTCTTATTAAACGGGAGTCAAATGATAAAAAATGGCCAAAATACTTCTTTTTAAGATATAAGGGGGCTCTATTCTCCTTTCCTTGTGCTTTCGTGCCCCCCCCCCCCCCCTCTGAAGGTACCAGTTACATCATCAAAAAAGCCAGTGATTAAAAATTTATTGTAACAACTTAGTAATCCATTGCTTTGCGCTTTATGAAACTTCTAAAGATGTCAGGAAGGACAAAATTGATGACTGGCCAGACTTAGATAAAAACAACGGTGTAAACTTCTGGACTGTACAGGTTATACTAGAGTAAAATGCATTAAGTTTTTGGTACCTCTATATTTAAAAAATAACAATTATTCTATTGGTTACCATCCATAACTTTTATAAATATTATTGATACAACATTCTATAGTATTCTGCTGCATTGCCCGTATATTTATGGAATATATTTTATTTGCCTTTCATTTTTTCATTGTAATTTGCATTTGTTATTACACTTTATAAACCCATTTTGGTTTTTAAAGATTAAAGGATTTCAATTGGTTTAAAATACAGTATAAATATGGTTGCTTTTCCGCATTTTATAATGTATTTAATTATATTTTTACAATACTTCTATTGTTTTCTGTATCAGTACAGTATATCTTATTTATTAATAAATTAAAAATTATTCTATTGTAGCATCTAATTTCATATGTTCATTTCATATCTTAGAACTATAATTTGTACCAGCTTATTAAGTTTACTTTCATACATAAAAATACGAAAAAGTCTCTGTTTATGCATTGTAAAAGGTATAGATAATATATGTATATTTTGCCTCGTTTTTTTGTACTGCAAACAGGATAATTGAAGGATTTGTAGATAAAATAAATACAATGTTTTACGCATAAGTAACTAAAAATATATTAAATAACACGCTACTATAACACGGAAAACAAAGATTGTAAGTAAATTTCTGCATAATTACATTTATATTATTAATTGCTTGAAACATTTGAGAATTCTGACCGTAAAATATACAGTAAAAAATTTTAAAAATATTAAAAACTAGTTTCAAAATATTAAGAAAACTAAACCGATCTTTTTCAAAAACCAAATTCTTCTGAAATCAGCACAACTTTATAAACCATTTAATTATTTTTTGCACCAAACTTCTGATATAGGTATATAAAGTTGATTGTGGACAACTTTAGAGGTACTGAAAATGAAGTGTACAAGGAAATAGAAAAATAATTATTATTTTCTATCATTTTCAGAAAAAAAAATAAACATGTGAAATTATAAAATCAAATATTTGAATTTTCGGCAGTCATAGTATAAAAAATACAATAAAAATTATTTACGCAATATTAAGAGAATAAGCAAGTTCGCCAGCATCCGGCAATCGAAATATTTTTTTTCAGAGCATTGGCTATTTTTGCATGATTCTTAATTAATTAAAAAATATCTGTACATTGCAAACAATTTTCAATAAATTTGGCCATTATATGTCCTGATCTGAAATATTCAAGAATAAAGAAAAATTACAAAATTACATATAAAAATTAAATATTCTACCTCTGGACACTCATGTTATAAAAATATACGATTAAAATAACAATATATTCACATGTTCCATAATATCAAATAATAAGCAGATCTTTTCGCCACTATCCGGTAATCAAATCATGTCAATTTTTTTTATGTCCTTAAAAAAACAAACATGGATATTTACACGATTCTTAATTTAGAAAAATATAGATATGTGTACATTGTGAACAATTTTCAGTAAATTTAAATATTGTAGGTGCAGATCATGAAATGCGGGGGAACAAAAAACTAATATATTTTTTCTAAGTTTCATTATTTTACAGAAGAAACAAGTCTTTTTCTTCTTCAACAGTTCGTACTCCAAATTTGAAAGAAATTCATGAAAAGAAATTTCTGGAATTTCGTGAATCGTAAGCGCAGTGTGGAACACAGCAATGACCCGGTATTTACTAAAAAAATTAAAATAACAATTTCAGTTAAGTTATACCTAATAAAACACAATCGTGCAAGACAAATTCTTCATTAGACACAGTGAGTAAAAATGCCCCCTACAATTCTCGGAGTGAAACTCTATTAACTGAAAACAAAGGCATTTGTTACGGCCGTGTAAGGGGAATCGTGTTTGGCCGTGGTTAATTTTAAGGTAGTTTTAGTAAATGTATGACACTTTTGCATTTGCATTCAGCTAAATCATCAACGTTCAATACATAAATGCAAAAATATGCCGTACAATTACTAAAACTATCTTAAAATGAACAAAGTAAGCGAATGTACATGTTACAAAATTTCCTATTTTTTTGGTCAGCACTGTATGTATTGCAATTTAGTAAACATCTCATTATTTCATACTTACCGAGTCACGGATAAGTCACAAATTGGAATTGTCAGATAATCTGGAGGACATTATCGGAGATATATTCGAATTGTGCCAACATTTTATAAGGTTAATTTGCCGAGAACTTAAGTAAAAGCGTATGTTGCATTTTTTGTATGATAATATAAGTAAAAAAAAAAAAAAAAAAAAAAAAAAAGACAAAATCAAAAAGGAAAAACAATGATATATTTTTTAATTGGGATTTGCTTGTAGAAAGATTTTGAACTTAAAAGCACCTTTGCTACATCAGCTTCTTCGATATTACGAAACTAATTAGTCGCTAAAGGGAATTTGAATATAGATGAGTCATTTGTTGAACAAAATAACAATCCTCCCTATACATGAAATTTTTTAATGTATTTTATGTTAATATTGTGACAAATGTATTATTTAATACAATTTGTAATGCATTGTAAGTTTTAAATAATATTTTCACTATTTATTAGCATTTTAGAAATGGTAAAACTTCATATAATGATTACAAATTTTAAAGCATTTCAACAGGAATTTTGCTACCAGCCCTAAATAATTTTATGATGAAATGCGAGAAGCGTTTGTTAAGAGTGTCTGTGAATATACTGTAATATAAAATCGGATCTGTAATATAGTATCAGATGTATATTCTAATTGTGGCATCATTAAGGATAATTTACCGAGAACATAAGTAATAATGTATTTTTTTTTATTTTTTGTATGATAATAGAAGTAAAAAAAAAAGGCTGTCAAAGTTGAAAAACATTGATATATTTTTTTAAATGGCATTTGCTTGTAGAAAGTTTTTGAATTTAAAAGCACCTGTGCTACATCAGCTTCTTCGATATTACGAAACTAATTTGTCGCTAAAGGAATTTGAATATGGAGGAGCTATCTGTTGGAAAAATAACAATCTTCTACCCAGGTAAAAAAATCAGAGAAAAACCTTTAAAAATTTTGAGATTTTGCAGCCATTTTGAAGGTTTCAACGGGTATCTTTAAGGCAAATGAAAAATAAAGGTTATCTTAAGAGAAGTATACCTCTTTTTAAAAGATTTCATACAGGTTTATTTCTGTAGGTTATCACCTCCAAATTACCTTCAATGACTTAGAAGATTTTCGTGAAATCACATGAGGTATGTTGAAGGAAAATGAAAATTGTTTCTTTACCAGGTAACATGAAGGTTTTACTTAAAGGTTTTATTATTGCACATTATGGTATCTAAGATTTTGATATGCCCGCATTTCCTCATTAATATTTTAAATTTATTTCGAAATTAATATATTAGATAATTCCCGGAAATCTAACGTCTTCCACCGGTTCAGTCAAAAATTCTTAACTCCCCTCATTAAAATTTTTAATTAATATTTAAAATTACCATTTTAAATAGCGATATAAAAAAATTAGAGAAATTCATTCTAGAAATAAAAATCTCAAAATTATCTTAAAGTCCCCATCGTTGAGATTTTTAATTACCATTTAAAATACTATTTTTTAATTCCCTACAAAAAGAAAGAAAAATCTCGAAATTATTTTGAAGAGTCTACTAGTTAAAATTTTTAATTACCCCATTTATGAAGTTATTACGAGCAACAATTTCACCTCTAACACGCTCTAAAATTTCAATCTCCGAAAATTTCCCCTAAAAAGAAAAACAAATCACGAAATTTTTTCGAAGCCCTTTTTGACCTTTTGTCACAATTTTTTCTAATATTATAACCAGTAACAATTTCACCTCTAACTCTAACAAGCTCAAAATTTTCAATCTCAAAATATTCCCCTTAAAACGAAAAAAAATAATCATGAAAGTATTTCAAAGTCCCCTTTTTATCCTAAAATTTGTCATAAATTTCTCTTAAATTACCACCAGTAAAAATAACCCTTCGAAGTCTAACACGTACAAAAATTGCACCCTAAAAAAAAAATCTCCAAATTATTTCAAAGTCCCTTTCATTAATATTTAAAATCGTATTCAAACACGCACAAAAAATATTTTAGTTAAATTTCAAAATCTAACGAGGGCCCTCAATTTCCCTTCTCCCTTTTCTAAAAATGTCTTATTTAGTTTTTCATTTTAAGTTTTTCGAAAAGAATATATTTTACTGTGCTCTTCTAAATCTGACAAAAAAAAAGAAATTTTAGTTAATTAAATTTCAAAATGCAGGAAGTGATACAATGCACTCCGCTCCCCCCCCCCCCCTTCTTCCACCATGCCACTCCTGTCGTCCTAGCTCAAAATCCTTAGTTCCTCTTCAAAACCACCCCACCAGTGGCCGAGAGGTTCTGCTCTCAAAGCTGGTAGACGGGAGATGCTGGGTTCGAAACCAATCGCGCCCGTCGGCCTAGTCGTTCGGAGTTTTTTTCGTGGTTTTCTTCGAACCTTGGATTTCTTTGCTTAAATACGGATTAGCTTCCCTTTAAAAGACCCCAGGCACCCCCCCCTCCCCCTTCGGCCCAATATCTCAAGTGTAGACAATTGGCCATCATAAAACAACACAAACAGCACCTCTTTAAAAAAGAGGAACTAAGAATTTTGCACATACTAACATTAAAGAAAAGAGGCTCTTTTAATTTAGTTACTCGAAAATAATACATTTTATATTGTTTTTGAAAACATAACAAAAAGAAGTATCTTGTTACTTAAATTTTAAAATCTAGGGAGGGGCAGGGTCCCTCCCCCCCCCCTTTCCTCATTTTGGTAGCGTCCACGATTAAAGCTGAAAAATATAGGTGGGGTTATTACATGCATAATTTGCCCTTATCCTCTATCAGGCGTGAATTCCAGTTTTTATAAAAGTTACTTCTTCAAAAACAAAGTTTTCGTTGCAACATTTGATTTTTGATCATGTAGCTGTCATTTGACATTTGAAGTCCACCGACGTGGAGAATGCTTTGGGGCCTATAGCTACAATGACTGTCGCCTCGAATGATCCTTATTATACATAGAAACAACAACAAGTCACAACAATTTTTATTTTTCATTACATATATTATATAACTACAATGGGACATACACAATTACATAAATGTCTTACCCAGGGACTCGAACCCGGGCCCTCGATTTGACAGCAGCCCTCATGTAGCTGTATTTCTGACTCCATGTCATGGGAGAATGAGAAGGAAGTTATCAACTCAACACACAGAAAGCATGTTTACTTTTCCGCCACTCGGTCGTTTTGCTATTCTATTTTTCCTTTTTGCAGGCTCTTTTTATCTGTATATTAGTCACATTTTAATTAATTTTTAAATGGATATATATATAGCCGTAAGAAGGGTATAAGTGAGCCTTGTATTATACTTATTTTTAATATTATAGCTTGATATTTGTTTGGCACTTTGTATTCAGCCATTCATGCGATACTAACCACATTCGGTAAATCAGATCGCCACGTATAGAAATACTGTGGTATGGAGATAATGTTTTACAAGAAATCTTCGCATATGACTAAAGATGATTTTTTACTATTTTTTAAAATAATAGCGATAAAAATCTCTGTTTTAAAAACGGCGTGACACTTCACTTTTCAAATACATCCAAAGAGAACTATTTTATTTTTTGATATTTTCATTAATACGTCTTTTTATTTTTGTGAAAAATCTAGTCATAATTTTCTGAATTTCAAAGAATCGTTATGTTCAGTTTCTTGTTTATACTTTTAAGGAGATATATGCATATATTTCCATTATGCATAAAAGTGATAGAAGGATTAAATTACTTCTTGATAATTAAACTTGTAAAAAGCTCAGTTTGGAGGTGGAAACGTTTTGTGAAGGGCCCTTGTTTTGAGGGGGGAAAGTTTGTGAAGGGTCCTTTAAAGGACCTAAGTTCTTTCTAAGCAGATCACTGTATTGGAATATCATTTTATGAGTAAGTAATTTGGTTTCTTTAAAAATCAAGCAGCTATAATCTTTTTAGGAACATAGATGCTTGATTAATGCTCAGTGGAGGTGTAATATCTCTGGCAAATCTTTTAGCGGGGTTTAATGTCTCTAGCTGCAATATTCGACTCATAAAATTAATTTAAAAAAAATTATATATTGTAGAATAATTTATAATACGGAATATGAAATATGGGAAAAATAATTTTAAAATTCTTTACATGTGTATAATTATTTTAAATAAAGTAATTTTTTCACGAAAAAACATTTAAAGACAAATTTAGAGCAATAATATTGCTCTATAGTGCATAACATCATTAAAAATTATCTATAGGTTCTTGGGGCCTTTAACAAACAGGGGTCGATGCAGGTTTTTATTCTTGGGTTCCATTTTGTGAAAATTAAGTTATTTTTGTGAAAAGTAATATTTTGTAACTATAGTTGAAATCCAGTTACTCAAATTCGGATCAAGAATTTATTAACAGAAACTTCTTTAAATTTCAGTTAAGGTTTTTGTTTCGCATTACCTGGTTTTATTTACTAATTACATATTTAAAATATTTTTTATGCAAAAGAATGTTATGAAGTAGGCCTATTTTATTAAAAGGAATTTTGACAATGGGCCCATTTTATTAAATTTATTTTTGTGAAGCGGCCCATTTTATTAAATTTATTTTTGTGAAGGAGCCCATTTTATTAAATTTATTTTTGTGAAGGGGCTCATTTTATAATATTTATTTTTGTGATGGGGCCTATTTTATTAAATAGACTTTAGTGAAAGGGCCCTAAAAAAACCCTCAAATTTTGCCTGGATCGACCCCTGTGTTTACCTCCTGTGTGTACAAAACAATTATTAAAAAGGACTGTTCTGTAATGGGTGAGAATCTTCCATGTTTTGAGCAGATTCGCATGTTTTATTGTGTATGTAAATTTTATTTGTGTAATTTTCTCTTGTTTGCATTGTTACTTTTATCATTTACAGGCTTAAAAGAAATAACTGATTTCATTCTGTGCTTGTTCAGTTCATATTGCTTAGTATGTTTTTGAGTAGTAAATATTTAAAAAGTCATATTATTCACTGTCAGTTCAGCGTTCGATTTCCTTGGAGGGTCCGCTGGGAGTGTTCCGTACCACCAGAAATTCAATTGGACCACTAATTTGAAAAATTGTATAATCTGTAGGACCAGTAACTCCCCCCCCCCCCCTCTCTGACAGGTAAACGTAAACTTTCCTCTCCCTGCAAAAACTGCAACTAAGCACATATCGCATAACTTTATTTTATTTAAAAAAACAAAGAAAATTCGATTAAATCTTAGTCATATGAAGTAATTAATTGCCACTCAAAGGGTTAAAGGGATGAAATAGAATTTTATGTAGCAGACCAGTGATGATGACTGCGGACAAATAAATTCTCATGCTTACTGTTCCTTGGGACCAGTGGCTTTTTTATGTCAATTCTACTACTGGTCAGTTGGTGTTTTTTATATTTGTTTTTAGATCTTTTTGTCAACTTGATTTAATCGTGTATAAAGTATGCATGTGTGCATTTTTATTATGTGCCTCCTTCCTTTTTTTAACATTAATATTACATTACATATGCAGTGTTGACTCTAGAAAAAAGATCTGCCGGGCGGGAATTTTTCAAAAAGGAAACACTATTCTAAAAAAGGGCACACTTGTACATTATTCACAGAAATATTTTGAACTGGTTTGTTTAGAGTCCCTAGAGTTTGCGATATTTTCCCGCGATCAGTTGAATTGCCACAGGGAGCATAGGAAGTGTTAAAAAGAGCAGAAGGGTTTAAAAGAGCTTTGCCATGCACAAAAAAGAAAAAAAAGGCTGCCGGCGCTGCACCCTGCTAAAGCTCAATGCTAATATACATGGATTCATATCATAAAAGGGTGAAAAACAAGATTTCATTCTTTTTTCCCTATTTAAGAGGCAGATAATAAAAATGCACACTTGCATTCTTTTTTATATTGAAATCACCTTTAAAAGAAATATCCACAAGCAAATGTAAATAATAAAAAAAAATACAAATTCACAGTGATAACACTGTCTTAACAAATTAATTATTCAGAAACATATTAAGCAGTATGAATAACAATAGAGTAGTAATCACTTATTTCATTTTATTCTACAATTATATTAAAAATGCCTTCAACAGTGTGGACTCTAGAAAAAAATTACTGCCAGCTGGACACTTAAAAAAAAAAAAAAAAAAAAAAACACTCAAGAACCTTATTCACTGAAAATATTTTGCATTTAGTCATTTTTATTTTGACCTTTTTAATTTTGTGATATTTTCCTGCAACTGATGAAATTTCTTGATTTTCCTCCCTGTTGACTGACGAATTATGCTTTTCTCCTGTAACTGTTGGACGAATTTCACATTTTTTTCTGCAGCCAACTGTAAAATTTCACGATTGTTTCTCATGATTGCCTGCTGAATTTCATGTTGTTTTCCTGTGACCAATTGACGAATTTCACAATATTTTAAAGCAATCGACTGAAGGGTTTCTAGATTTTTTTTTCCCATTGACAGTTGAAATTCACTTTTTTTTTTCAGGTGACTGAATGAGAATTTTTGCAATGTTTTCCCCCGCAACCAACTGATAAATTTTGTGATATTTTATTTCAGAACAAATGTTTTATAATCCCACATCTGCCATCTTGGATATATTTCTTGACGTGGATTAAAAATGTTTTTTAATTAATACCCAACAAACACCTAACTTCGGGCCGCATGGCGTATTCGTTGCGGCCAGGGTGAGTTAAGGCCATTTGTAGCCAAACAATACAGTGCCGTAAGTGACGCGCCGGTAATTACGGCAGCTATCACCAAACAGGCTAGGGATCGGAAGCGAGAAAACAGTTGCGTTTATTTTACCGGTCAATCATTGAGGGCAATTTCCGGCAAGCATTTAATGTATCCTCATCGTTTAGACAGTAGAGGGCTAATATTACCTAACCGACATATATATTTAAAGAGAGGAAATGTATTTTTTCTTCATTTCTTTTAAATTAATCTTAATTACTTTAAACGTGGGATTTAGTAAAAATATAAATACGTTATGAGATTTATATTTAATGCAGCAAAATAGATTAGATATTTTTATTTAGTTTTAACATATTTTTACAAAATATAAAATAATATTTCCAAACTAATCTTCGATATATTTGCATGGATATTTTTTTATCGTCATACTGAAAACAATGAATGTAAAACAAAATAATATAAGATTTAAAGTTGTGAATTCAGTGTAAAGGTAAAAAAAAAGATAAAATTCCTTGCCTCTATTAAATTCCTAATGATTTATGCATATTTATTTGCTTTATTATAATTATTTCACTAATAAAAGTTATAGTTAAAGCCATATATATATTTCATATGCATAAAAATAGTTAATTCAATGCCAGTTACATGAAAACATATGTTAAGAAAAAGGAAGATTTACAGAACAAATTTAGATTTAAAAAAAAATAACAATAAATAAATAAAATGTCAGTTACAAGTGCTATTTGTTTAATAATAAAAATAATAAATAAATAAATAAGTTTGACTGTACATTTTGGCGAGAACGAAACACATATGTATATATGAAGTACAAAGAAAGTCGCAAGCTAATGTTAAACCTATGGGTAGAGTAGAATTCAGGACACTTTTCACCGGGAGGGATTGTTCATATTGACCATTAAAAACACAAAATCTCAAATCTTTCGGGGGAGGACATCTCACTGCTCCGGGGGGAATGTCCCCCCCCCCTCCCCATCGCCACCCTCTGAATTCAACACTGCCTATGGTAGCGTTCTTTTCAAATTTGTAAATATGAAAATAACTTTATAAAACAAAAATTCTGCAACCAAAGTCAGAAAAGTAAACACTAACCAGGTTAGAATTTAATCTCAGCTATTCAAAAATATATGATTTAAGAAATAAGTGAATTTTATTTATCATGCTTGCTTTTAAGGACTTCTCATAAAAATATCCTCCATCCCTTTCCCCCAAAACAAATACCGCTTTCGTATCGCTAAGGCGGTAAAGCAAGGTCAAGGAGAATCTTTCCTAGAATTACTCTCCACCCCACCCAGCTTTGGATTTTTTTTTGCCGCGTCATTCCTGCTATTCGTGTACGGTGATAACAAAGCTACAACCGGTCACTCATTTCATTTCAATATATAGCATTGCATTGTATGTTAGCGCTCGTATTGATTCGGTAAGTCTTTAAGTTGTGTTTATTCATTGCAAATTTATTAATCGCAGAATCTATCTTTTGCATCATTTGATTTCATTATTATTGTTTGATACTTATATTTTAGTTTTTATGAATACGCAAGAATTTTTTACTCATACATTTTGTATCTTTCGGTTAAATTACATTAAATAGTTTATTTTATTTTATAGTCTTTATGAATGCACAAAAATTTTATAAACATACATTATGTAATCTTCGATAAAGTAGTGTAAAATTCTTATAAATAGTTATTTTTCTTTATTTAATTATTTTTATTTATTTTTAAGCGATTGCCTAAATAACTTTTAAACCTTATAATTATCGTTATTACATTCTTTAAAATAGTTTGTATTAGTGCAAATGTAAAAATGTGACTAAAAAGAAAGGTGTTTTATTTTCTTCTACCAGGAGAAAATATTTACGAATTTATACTCGAAAAAATTTGATTAACTAAAATTTTAATGAAATTTAGAAATATCAAGATTAATTTAATATATTTTTTAAATCAGTATTAAACTATTATTTACATTTCTAATAATTATAAATAATTTTCAAGGATTTTGAAAAAGTTGATAATATATTTTTTTCTAATGTTTGGCTATTAAACTGCAAGAGAAATATCTAAATATTACCTCATAAAAGCAAAATTTAAAAATATATGAGGAATATTATACTGTCATTCGATTACTACATAAAGATTTAAACTTATTTTTATATAATATTTGAATGAAAAATGATTAGAAATGATGCAAAAATTTAGATTATGCTTATTCATCAAAGTTTTATTAAATCATTATAATCTAATAGATTTACCAACTAACCTGTATAAAATGTAGTGAAAATCTAAGTAAAAAGAATATCACAAACATGTCACATTTGAATATAAAATATATAATAAACTATGTTAAAATCATGTAAGTTATTTAAGCATAAATTCGAAATTTATTCTTTAAAATAAAATACTTTTAAAAAGGTTAATTGAATGATAAAATGTTTTGGCAGGTTAAAAAAAAATCTTATAATTGTTTAGTTAGTGGCACGATTGTGGGCAACTTCTTGTACTTACGGCCAATTTTCTTGCGGCCTTATTGTGTCCAGCGTGACACTTTTTTTACGGAGCCGTAACTTTCATTGATAACGGCCCAACAAACACTGAACTTTCGGCCACTGATGGTTTCGTTAGCCTTGGCCGAAAGTGTTCGATGGAGGCCCGTTATCAATGAAAGTTACGGCTCCGTAAAAAAAGTGTCACGCTGGACACAATAAGGCCGCAAGAAAATTGGCCGTAAGTACAAGAAGTTGCCCACAATCGTGCCACTAACTTTTCAGTAAAAGTGTTAGAGAGCCTTAAACTGCCCACAATTATTATTTTACTGGCCATTAAAAATAAAAGCTAACCAGAAGTTAGCCTTTGTCCTACCATTTGTGGTTGTAATAAATTAAATTTAGCCCGAACCTGCCCACAAAAAAGCCTATTATGGTTATTTAAAATGTAATCACTAGCCACGGTTGTGCCATAATGATTGTTAAGGTATAAATCAAAATTTATTCTATAAAAGAAAATACATTTTTAGCAGGCTAATTAAATGATAAAATATAGTTGCAGGATTAAAAAAATCTTATAATTATTTAGGTACGCTTTTCGAGAAATTCAAATTCTTTCACTTTGAACTTTTTCAAAAAAAATTAAAAAACACAATACTTCACATAATGCATTCATTTTTTTTTTTGTTTATTTATTTACTTACATATTTACGAAATTTATATGCAATGCATATTTAAATTGTTGCATTTCATAAAAATTTATAAAGTATATAATTGAAGAAATAACTAATCAATTAATTCATTACCAAATATTGTATTTTGAGCATTTTTGAAAAAGTTCAAGTTAAAGTAACTTGATTTTCTTGATAAGTATATCTAAACAATTATAAGATTTTTTTTTTTAACCTGCCAAAACATTTTATCATTCAATTAAACTTTTTAAAAGTATTTTATTTTAAAGAATAAATTTCGAATTTATGCTTAAATAATTTACATGATTTTAACATAGTTTATTATATATTTTATATTCAAATGTGACATGTTTGTGATATTCTTTTTACTTAGATTTTTACTACATTTTATACAGGTTAGTTGGTAAATCTATTAGATCATGCTTATTCATCAAAGTTTTATTAAATCATTATAATCTAAATTTTTGCATCATTTCTAATCATTTTTCATTCAAATATTATATAAAAATAAGTTTAAATCTTTATGCAGTAATCGAATGACAGTATAATATTCCTCATATATTTTTAAATTTTGCTTTTATGAGATAATATTTAGATATTTCTCTTGCAGTTTAATAGCCAAACATTAGAAAAAAATATATTATCAACTTTTTCAAAATCCTTGAAAATTATTTTTAATTATTAGAAATGTAAATAATAGTTTAATACCGATTTAAAAAATATATTAAATTAATCTTGATATTTCTAAATTTCATTAAAATTTTAGTTAATCAAATTTTTTCGAGTATAAATTCGTAAATATTTTCTCCTGGGAGAAGAAAATAAAACACCTTTCTTTTTAGTCACATTTTTACATTTGCACTAATACAAACTATTTTAAAGAATGTAATAACGATAATTATAAGGTTTAAAAGTTATTTAGGCAATCGCTTAAAAATAAATAAAAATAATTAAATAAAGAAAAATAACTATTTATAAGAATTTTACACTACTTTATCGAAGATTACATAATGTATGTTTATAAAATTTTTGTGCATTCATAAAGACTATAAAATAAAATAAACTATTTAATGTAATTTTACCGAAAGATACAAAATGTATGAGTAAAAAGTTCTTGCGTATTCATAAAAACTAAAATATAAGTATCAAACAATAATAATGAAATCCAATGATGCAAAAGATAGATTCTGCGATTAATAAATTTGCAATGAATAAACACAACTTAAAGACTTACCGAATCAATAAGGGCGCAAACATACAATGCAATGCTATATATTGAAATGAAATGAGTGACCGGTTGTAGCTTTGTTATCACCGTATACGAATAGCACGAATGACGCGGCAAAAAAAAAAAAAAAATCCAAAGCTGGGTGGGATGGACAGTAATTCTGGGAAAGATTCTCCTTGACCTTGCTTTACCGCCTTAGCGATACGAAAGCAGTATTGGTTTTGGGGGGAAGGGATGGAGGATATTTTTATGAGAAGTCCTTAAAAGCAAGCATGATAAATAAAATTCACTTATTTCTTAAATCATATATTTTTGAATAGCTGAGATTAAATTCTAACCTGGTTAGTGTTTACTTTTCTGACTTTGGTTGCAGAATTTTTGTTTTATAAAGTTATTTTCATTTTTACAAATTTGAAAAGAACGCTACCATAGGCAGTGTTGAATTCAGAGGGTGGCGATGGGGAGGGGGGGGGGGACATTCCCCCCGGAGCAATGAGATGTCCTCCCCCGAAAGATTTGAGATTTTGTGTTTTTAATGGTCAATATGAACAATCCCCCCCCCCTTAGAGCCGCAGAAATCCCTCCCGGTGTAAAGCGTCCTGAATTCTACTCAACCCATAGGTTTAACATTAGCTTGCGACTTTCTTCCCAGACAACCACAGTCGTCCTTCGGACGCTCTACAATGATCCTAAAGATCCTGTAGTCGTCATATCCTATAAAACTATCCTGTGAATGTCCGCAGAATACTAAAGAACGGACCAATTGAAACCGTCCAGCTGTAACCGTCCTCAAAACGACCGGAGGATATTCCAAGACGGATCTCGAGAATGCAACCGTGAAACCAGCCAACCTACTTACCAGAAATGGCGTTTATTTTGATTCCTCCGTCGATGTTTATATGAGATCTGTCGCTGGTCATGGCAAATTCAAATATGAAGAAAGTGAATGTGGATGTAAGGTAAGAATTTTCTTTCATTTTGTAATGCATTTCTTTATAACTATTCTGTCTATATATTTATATTATGTTAGAAAAACTTTTACTTTATTAAGATGAAATTTAAAAAAGAAATTAGGCCTAGTCATCGCACGATTAAAACGTGGAATAGAAGGAAAAAGATGTCAGCAATTCTTGTCGGTTGAATTAAAACTACAATATATGTTAAAGTTAAAACAGACAGAATTAAATGAATTGTATTCTTAATTCCAAAATAAACAGTAAGCATATAAGATTTTTTATAGACACATCGATTTAAGCTGACATTTTAAATTCATTCTTTAACCCCTTAAAAATAAATTTGAAAAATAGCCGCGTTTTTCGACACCCCTTTTTCGCTATTTGTTCACATTAATTTAATATTTATCAATGTTTATTTAGGTTCTAAACATGGTAGGTAACTTGAACTTCTTATTACGATATTTTTTTTAATTTCTATGCCGGTGTTTTTGCATATCAAAACATTAAATACATTTAAGGCTTTTCATGAAAAAAAAAAATATTTCAGAAAATTAATATTACTTCTAGAAAAAATAAATAATACTTCTGAAAATTACCATTACGTCTTGAAATAAAAAAATACTTCTGAAAATTAATATTACTTCTTGAAAAAAAATTAATAATACTTCTGAATAGTGTGAATTTCTTGGTGCATTAACAAAGTCATTTTTATATGCGCATAAAATTTGCAGGCATTAATATTCAAGTGCTATAGAATTAAAGGAATAACTCAGGGTTGCCGGCTTTTTTTGGTTTTAACCACTTAAAAAAAGCCGGCTTTTATTAAAAAAAGCCGGCTCTTACTTTTTAAAGTTGGTTTACAGTTAATTTGTTTTAAATTTGGATCAATTAATTTTTAATACACTTATAAATATTTTCTACTAAAAAAATTATAGATTTCTATTAAATTTTGTCAAATAAATAAGTCTATAACTTCTAGAAGGCAAATGTGAAGGCATTATGTCTGAAAAAAAAAATGTATATATATATATATAAACATTGAAAATAATATAAGTTAGGCTCCAAACTGGTATTTTGAAATTCTATATTACATAGCTCCACATACACTAAACATTTTAAAGATTATATTTAATTAGTGACAAAATGTAGCACATCAAAATGGAAACATTCTTGTGTGTCCATATGGAGAGATTAAGTTATAAATGTTAAAAGATAAATTAGAAAGGATATAATATTTGAGGAGAGTGGTACATAAGTGTATAAAAAAAATAGAGCATTTAAATAAGAAGAAAAAATTCTCTAAATAAAACTTTGAAAAGCTTGTTAAGCATATTCATGCATATGTTGTTCGCAATATTTTTAATAGTGAGAAATGGTGTTTTTATTAATATGACTATGTACAATTTTAAATGTTTACTAGAAATAAAATAAGACTTGTATATTAATAGCTCATAAAATTAAGTAATAAAACATGTAGCTAATTAACCATTGTCCTCTTTAATTTTATAAAGCAGTAAAGATGAAAAAAGTCCTTCCGGCCAGTGCCGGGAGGAAGAGGTAGCTTTCATAATCCTTATTTAAAAAAAGCCAACTTATATCATGCAAACACACGAAACTCAATTAAGAGGAAACCGAATGTAGGAGATTCAACACTAATTTTTATCAGTACTAAATCATTATGGATGAGAATTTCGTGAAATTAGTCAGCTTTATCCAAGCTGCTTTTATTTAAAGTCACTTATATTTGGCTGCCAAATTCGGCAATTTCTTAAAGTGCGTGTCATTTTAAGACAACATGGTGGATGAGGCTAAGCAGTGAACTTGGTCGAGACCTTAGTAATTGCTGTGCACATGCTCACTCACATCGGAATCGGTTAATATATAGGAGTGCTGTCGCATGCAAAAAATCAGATTTTTCAAAATGTCACCCACAATAGAAATTGAAACTGCTATATCTGAGCCATTTTTTAAGGTAAAGACAAACAAAAAATGCTCCTGAATCCTTATATCAAGATCAAATACTTAAGAAAGAAACCTTTTTCAATTTCTAATTTTTTTGCACCTCACTTTAAATATATATATATTTTTTAATTTAATGGCCGCCCTTTTGAAACAAGATGGCTGATGAATCTGGCCAGCGAACTTGGTCGAGGTGTACATCGAAATAGGCGAATACGTGTGTTATCGCGTGACAAATACAAGATCGTTTCAAAATGTTATCCATGCTAGAAATTCAAAGTGCTATAAATCAACCATTTTTTAAGATATCAACAAAAGAACAAATTTTCAGAAACAAAAACTGCTCCGGAATCTTTGTATCAAGGCCAAACACATAAAAAAATCTTTTTCATTTTCCAATTTTTTAATACCTCATTTTGAATTTTAAATTTAATTTCCTTTAAATGGCAACCCTTTTGAAACAAGATGGCGAATGAAGCTGGCCAACGAACTCGGTCGAGACATTGGTATGTACTATGTACAGACCAAGTTACATCCAAATAGGTTCATAAATACGCCTGTTATCGCGTGACAAAAATCAGGTCGTTTTAAAATGTCGGCCACAAGAGAAATTCAAAATGCTATTACTCAACCATTTTTTTTTAGATATAGACGAAAGAAAAACTGTTCCGGAATCTTTGTATTAAGGTCAAATACATACAAAAAAATCTTTTTCATTTTCCAATTTTTTGGTATCTCGTTTAATTTTTTTTATTTTTTTATTTTTTAAATGGCCGCCATTTTGAAACAAGATGGCGGATGAAGCTGGCCAACGAACTCGGTCGAGATATTTGTATGTACTATGTACACACCAAGGTACATCCAAGTCGGTTCATAAATACGCCTGTTATTACGTGAGAAAAATCAGGACGTTTCAAAATGTCAGCCACGCTAGAAATTCAAAATGCTATAACTCAGCCATTTCTTAAGATATAGACGAAACAAAAACTGCTCCGAAATCTTTGTATAAAGTTCAAATACATAAGAAAAAAATATTTTTCCATTTTCAATTTTTTGGTACCACATTTCAAATTTTAAATTTTTAGAAAAATTTTAAATGGCCGCCATTTTGAAACAAAATGGCGGATGAAGCTGGCCAACGAACTCGGTCGAGAGATTGGTATGTACTATGTACAAACCGAATTACATCCAAATCGGTTCATAAATACGCCTTTTATCGCGTGACAAAATTCAGGACGTTTGAAAATGTCAGCCACTCTAGAAATTCAAAATGCTATAACTCAGCCATTTTTTAAGATATAGACGAAACAAAAACTGCTCCGAAATCTTTGTATAAAGGTCAAATACATAAGAAAAAAATATTTTTCCATTTTCAATTTTTTGGTACCACATTTCAAATTTTAAATTTTTAGAAAAATTTTAAATGGCCGCCATTTTGAAACAAAATGGCGGATGAAGCTGGCCAACGAACTCGGTCGAGACATTGGTATGTACTATGTACACACCGAATTACAACGAAATCGGTTCATAATTACGGGAGTTACAGTGTGACATAGGTCAGATATATATATATATATATATATATATATATAGATATATATATATATATATATATATCAATTTTGAACGGAGGGTGGTTTCGGGGTCTGGGGGTCATGATCGATGAAAATATACCAAAATTTTTTGAAATCGCTTTCCTCCGAACGGCTGCAATAGGTAGCTTTTTTGTAAAGAAAGCTACCTAAAATTGGCAGTTGGTATGGCCCTTTTAAAATTTAGCTGGCATATTTGCAATTCTGACTACAAATCACTAGTAAAACCATCTAAGTCTTATTGCAGTATTAATGTCCTCATTAATGAGAAATTGGGTTACTTATTAAACTCTAAATCAACTAAATGTCATTAAAACTAATTAAAAACACTTTAAAATGTGTAGTTTATAATTACAATGCTTCATTGTAAAAAAGCCAATTTTGGCCAAAAAAAGCCGGTTAAAACCAATAAAAGCCACCGGCCTGGCTTTTTTTAATTTTAGCCGGCTTTTTTGCAACCCTGGAATAACTTGAGTATTCGCCCTGAGTCCGCTATCTATTTTTTTTTTTTCCCCATTTATAACCCCTTTAAGCTTAATTTTCGAAAATTCAAAGATTAAAAATAACAACAACAAAACAATCCAAATGGAAAAGTTTTAAACAGAAATCGGCATTCTAAACCTCATTTGTAAAAAGAAAAATAGGGAGTGGGAATTTGTAAATAGCAGACAGCAAATATACATAAATTTTAAAACAATAGAATAAAGGAAATATTCATTTTTAAAAGTATATATTTCAAATTTACAGGCAAAAAAGATTCGGATATTAACATAAAAAATTTACAAATGAAGAAATTTAAAATCGGCAAAAAAATTCTTGTCCATCTCCAGGCGAATACTCAAGGGTAACTGAATTGAATTAGCATTGCCGATTTTACTATAAATGCATTATTATATTACATCTAGTAATCCATGGAAAGCTTATTTGATTTATAAGTTCATTTCTCTCAAAACATAGCATGATTTCAGCTTAAGTATTAAGATGCTACATGCCGCAGAATGATATACATTTTAAAAGCAACGTTAAAAACGCCAGAATAAACAAAAATTCACAAAAAATTTTTGTTTATTCTGGCATTTTTAACGTTGCTTTTAAAATGTATATGATTTCAGCTTGTCTTGATAATGCATGTCAATAATGAATTCAGAGGGTGGGCCAGCGGGGATATTCCCCTCCCTTTCCTGAAAATTCAAGAAAAAAGCTGATTTCTATAATTCTGCCAGGCTGTTTTTTAAAAGAAATGTGAACACTATTTTATATGGTTTTCTTTGTAGAAAATATGTTTTGGTAGTTATCTCGTAGATACACCAATATTTCTTTTTGGTGCAAAAATCATAATGTTTTGTCTGGTATGACAACACGGCAAAACAGATAGTGTGTTTTTTATTAAATTAAACTTTGTGTCTGTTTTATAAAACAATTTGTATTTTAAAAAAATGTGCAATGTTTTATTTATTATAAAGTAAATGTGTGTGCCTTATAATAAAAAAAATGTGTTTTTTTTTTTTTTTTTTTTTTTTTTTTGCAATAACGTAAATGTGTGTTTTATATATATATATATATATAAAAATGTGTGTGTTTTATATTAAAGTACATGTGTTTTCATTATAAAATAAACTGATTCAAAATAGAATAAAACTAACATGTAGTTTTTGCACAGTATGCCCAACAAGTATTTCAGACCAGGGTTTTCTTGCCAAAATGGCTCAAAAAAAAAAAGAAAAAGCACCAACCTTGGTGTGGCTGCAGCATCTGTTCAATTTTGTTTTAGTATTTTTGATGTAGCAAGGCTGTTTAAAAGATTCAGATAATAAATCAATTTGAAAATGTTTACAATGATGTAGCAGGTCACTTTAAAAATTTAAGATGATTTGGATTATCAATTTTCTATTAATTACATGTTGTAAACAATATATTTTTGCTTTATTTTGTTCGATACATAAAAATATTCAATCCTGTGTTTTTATGTACAGGTCAGTAAAAAAATAAAGCACTCCATTGTTGCTCAACACTTTGTGTTGTTACATTTCAATTAAATTAAAAAAATTAAATATTTTTCTTTAATGTAATTATGAAATTTTAGATGAACTTCATGTTGACTCTAGAGAAAAAAAAAGGGGGAAGGGGGTTCTCGGATTGAAATTTTAAAAAAAATGGCACTTGTGTCGCAAAAAATATTTTTGAATTGGTTTGGTTAAACTCCTTTTTATCAGTGGATTTTTGCTATATTTTCCCGCAGTTGAGTGAATTTTGCTAATTTTCTCCTTATTGATTGATGAGTTTCAGGATTTATTCCATGCAATCAGTTGATGAATTTTGCATTTTTTTCTGCAACTGGCTGAAAATTTTCATGATTTTCTCTCATGATTGACTGTTGAATTTCATGTTTTTTTCCTGTGATTGATTAACAAATTTTGCTGTACTTCAAAGCAACTTCCTGAACAATTTTTTTTTTTTTTTCCAGCGATCGACTTGCGAATTTCAGTTTCTTTTAAAAACTGAAAGGCAATTTTTTTATCCAACCGATTGATGAATTTTATGATATTTTATCTCTACCAATTAGTGAAATTTGCCTTTTTTTGTCCTGTGCTACCGATTTGCAAAACTTTTGGGGCTTTTTTTTTTTTTCATATAATCGGTACTTGAATTTCACAATTTCCCCATGGCAGATCGATGAAGCAATTGATGAACTCCAGATTTTTCCTCATGATTTACTGGCAAAACTTGCAAAGTTTTTTTTCCATGTGATTGAATGGTGAAATAAGCGATTATATTATTTTCTCATGACAGACAGAAGAATTTTGCAATTTTTTTTTTCTCTAACTAAATTAATCTGTCAAATTTCTTTTTTCCCCCCTCCTACATGACCGATTGACAAATTTTGCAACACTTCCCCACAAACAAATGCTGAAATTTATATAATATTTCCTGTAAATAATGGACATATTTCATGAGTTATCCCCCCCTTCCCCTCACAGCTAAGAAAAGAAATGAGTCGAAAGGGTGCATCATAAATGTCAGCAAGGGACACAGGGTGTATAAAATAATTAAAAGGGCTGCCAGATGCATACACTGTGTAAAAAAGGCTGTTCTGACGCCACATAAACGAGTTAAAAAGAGCTGCCAGGCGTTGCGCCCTGCAAAATTGGCCTAGGGTCCACACTAGAATTGCATTTATAACTTTTTAAAATATCTTTATTTAAAACTGTACCGTAAAATCCTGTTATTTCCCCTCCCCCTAAGAAAGACACGACGAAAAATTGTAAAATAATCTGGGGGGTGCTTGCACAAGATTTTTTCACGACATTTGTGGGGGATTTTGGGGACATTTGGTGAACCTTGCAGGAGTTTTTTTCGCATTGCTCTGACCAAAATCACGTTTCTTCCGTAATACTTTGACGAAATTCTTTTTTTTTTTTCATAACCCTTTGATGAAATGTGCAGGGTTTTTATTTCAATCCTTTGTTGAAATGTATCTATTTTCACGATCCTTTGATGAAATGTGTGTTTTTCACTGGATTCTTTGACTGAATTTCTTTTTTCTGCAATCTTTTGACGAAATTTGCATTTTTCCAAGATCTTTTGATGAAATTCACGTTTTTTCTGCGGTCGTTTGACGAATTTGGCTTTTTTCGCGATCTTTAGACAAAATGTGCAGTCTCTGCTATCATTTGGTGTAATTCATGTTTTTTTTTGCAATCCTAAGACAAAATTGGCAATTTTTTCTGTGAACGATTGATGAAATTTATTTTTTCTGTGACCGTTTGTCGAAATTCACATTTTATTATGTCCGAATTGTTGGACTATGGACTGATGCCTGATTTTTTTATTTTCTCAACCGAATGCTTAATTTTTCAGAAAATTCGGAACAGAATAATCCCTGTGTTGGGAATGTCATGTTTAGAATTCCGCCCCTTTCTGATGTGGCTAAAAAATAAAATACTTGGTATTGATTCTGACATTGACATGCAGGGTGGAACTTTTTTGGAAGTAGGTGATGCTTTCTTGGGATTTTTTTTTTTTTTTTTTTTTTTTTTTTTTTTTTTTTGGTACTTCTTAGTTATCCTGTCGACCAATTTCGCCAAATTATATACATTGACATAATTTTTATTTTAAATAACGAAAGAACAAATAAATTAGTAAAACATTAATAAATAAACAAATAAAATGTCAAATTAATGGTTTTATTGGCCATTATTGACATTTAATCTTACAATTAATTAATGAATGGCAACCATTATTGGCATTTAATCTTACAATTTGGCGACAGTAATTTGGTCGACAGGATAACTAAGAAGTATCTTTTTTTTTAACAAAAGGTGGAGGGAGAGGGCGTTATCGAGAAAAGTGGATAAACGGGATATTATGGTGTACCAAAAAACCATGATAAGTACCTGTAGTTTTAGCTATAATATTTTACACATAATTTTAAATGTATACAGTAGTCTCAAAAACCATCTCTGTATAAAACTTTGTTTTTTAAATTGTACTTTGACACCATAATTATTATTAAAGTTATTCTTTTATTTTAGATACCTTGGAAATAATTAGTGAAAAATCCATATGCAAATCGAGCTGCATGCTGTCAAAAAAAATCATCAAAAATTCTCCCCAACAGTGGTAAGTTTAACTGAATTTTTTTTGTTGTTGTTTCTTCTAAAAAATATAAGATCATGTGAGCATGTATTTATTATAATATTTAAATTATTATATTTTATTATTATTTAATACAGTATAATATTTTTCCTTGAATAGTAATAGTTTTGGTTTCAAACATAATTATGAATTGTGTCAGTTTGGGATATTTTGATATTTAAAAAAAGAAAGTTTGCTTTGTTATGAAAACTGTTTTTTTTTCCGATAATTTTAAAAATGTTTCTGTTGTCAGAAATTCAACCTAAGTTTAGGGAATAGATTTAATTTTAAAATGTAGTCCGTCCCGCTTAATTGCATACAGTTGGTTCCACTGAATTGTATGCATTTAAGCGAGGACATTAATTAATGTTATCAGCAAACGCTATCATTTGATTATATGCCACAGATATGATAAATATTAATGGAGAATAATTATTTACCTAATAAATTAAAAACTACTGTATTAATGACTTTAATAAATAATTTATTATTACTCTATATATAAAAGTATATGTAATAAAGTATAAGGTATTATAACACTATTTACGGTACATGGTTTAATTTTTCATTATAATTTATGTGAAAATTAAAATGAAAGTTAAATAGAAAATTTTTGTTTTTAAATCATACCTTTGAAAATAAAAGTTTCTGCATAAATTCTTTTTTATTTTTCAATTATTTGTCAATTTATTTCTCTTTTTTTCTTTTGCCTACACAAAAAATCCTTTAGGATTTTTTTTTTTTTTTTCATATTTTGACATTGCATTTCTCCACTTCCAGCGCTAAATATTGATCTTTTATTGGTCTACTTTCCCCCGATTCCCGAATTTTTCAAAAAATACCCCTCAGCATCTTGAGTCACTATATGTACGACAAGCTTTAAAAGAAAAACACAATTGTCCAAATTCAACACTCTCATAAGTTGCTAGAATTAAGATAAGTCATCTTACACGACTATTTCTGCTCTTTGATTGTAAATATAACAAACCATTGTTACAAAAAAAAAAAAAGTTCTTCCCTTTTTTTCCATTCACCACTATAACATGAATTCATAAAATCCGGATTACTACTAGTAGATTGACGATATTTATGCAATTAACCGGGGATTGTTATGCGATAAAACGAGTACATTTAAAATTAGCCTTATGGGGAACGTCTCTGTTCCACGGCATTCTATGCATATAAGCGGGGTATGCAATTATCCATTACCCGATTAAGTGGGGCCGACTGTATTTTATAATTTAAACATTATGAAATGTTTTTTTTTTCCTGGTATTTTTTACATGAATTTGAGTACTGCAATATTATTTATGGATATCCAAAATTAACTTATGTATAGAAAATTACAATATCATACCAGCCAAAAAGCAATGACTATTAAAATGCTTATGTCAAAGATTTTTTTTTCAGTCGTGTGACTATTAAAATTTTCTATTATACATTTTACCTGCCAAATATATTCAATTCAACTTGTATTCTTTTTCAGCTCGAATAAATCTTTATTTTATGTTGGAAATTTTTTATGTTATGACCAGGGGTGTAAAAGTGTAGGTGCCCAACGTGTCTCTTACCTATAAATTTTATTAGTTTTCTTCGTTTAAATTTTATTAGCATTCTTACAAAAAATTTAGACGAAAAATAATGAATAAAATTTATTGATGAGAGACTGCCCGCTGGTGCTTAGATTTTTACACCCCTGGTTATGGCTATGAGCTTTATTTCTAATGTAAACATTCTGAAACATATTTTGATTTTTAATATTTAAACTCTAGGTGCGTTTCTATTATATCAACACCATTGTACCAAGCATGATAGTTGGTGCCAAATAGAAAAAAAAAAAATCTGTTGGTATAAAAGTGATCATTTAAAAAATATACTGTTTCAAACTTTCACACTATTTTACTATATCAACACAAATATATACTTACAATAAAAGAACAAATGAATATTATACAATAAAATAAAACTAGGTTTTTAATTCAGTCATGAAGTTATAAGTGTCTCTTAGCATTGTTTGTAGCAAACATTTGATTTATATATATATATATATATATATATATAAAGACGTCACACGATATCAATGCGATAAAATTGTAAACAATGACATATATTGCTTTTGTTATAGCATTTTGCGACGATCTATATTCTCTTAATAGACTGGGTATGATATTCAGCACCAACAAAATTGTATCTAATTAGACTGTGAAATGTTCATAGTCGGTATCTCCAGGGGTCAATGCAGTTTTTTTTTTTTTATGAGGCCTATTTTATGAAAAGTAAAAGTTTCTTTCGTGAAATTTAATTTTTTTTTTTTGTGAAAAATAACATTTTTTAATGAAAAATGAAATCTAGTTACATAAATTTGAACCAATAATTTAATAATAATAGCTTATTTAAGTCCTTATGCTAAAGTTTTTCTTTTTGGCAAACTTTTTTTGTTTGTAAATTATAACCCAAGAAAATGGCATGGTTTGCAATAAAAATATGTTGCATGGATAGGATTGTGATATCAGCATACATTTTGGCAAGGTGTTTGTAGGGATCTGTCCAGACTTTTCTGACAGGGTCCTGTTTTTGTGAAACTGAAGTTTTTCTTATTTTTGTGAAAATTCTACTCATAATTTTGTGAATTTTAAATTATCGATGTCTTCATGTTCTATCCTTCTTGTATAAAAAGCTAAGTAATAAGCTCTTTGGTGAGTTCAACTGCTTACTTACAGGCCTGATTTTATTTTTAAATGACTAAATTTGTGGATAAGTTCAATTTGAAAGCGAAAACATTCTATGAAATCTCTATTTAAGGGACAAATAATTTTGTGAAGGATCCTTTAAAGGACCTAAAATTTTCCTAAACATATCCCTGGTTTGTATAACAGAAAAGTATGAAACTCATTTAGTATTATTTAAGATATTTGTTATAGTTTTTTATGTTTATGAAAAAATATAATAGAATAACATCCCACCTGCCTTTTGGTTTATATAATAGCACCTCTCTGGCCCCTCTTTCAAAAAATTAGCACCCATCTTGCTGCTCATCCAAAAAATTTGCACGCTTCTTGTCTTTCAGTTGACAAAATCTTCCCTTTCTCTTTTTGGCATTAAAACAATTGTTTGCATAATAAAAACGGAAGTGCCCTAAGCAATCCGTAAAATTCCATAAAGATTTTAATTCATTATATGTTGGTGATCAGTATATTGGTACATTATAGTAGACACAATTCATTAATGATTCATTAAATTAAAAATAGATGATCCTGCTTTATTTTGTATAATGTCAGTGTAATGTATTGATGCTCAATTTATTAATTTTATTTTTAATAAATGGAGAAAAGTGATGAATTGTAATTATATAATGGTTATATATATTATTATATATACACATCGAGAATTTTTTTCCCAATGAAAGTAGTTATTTTTAGTTTCATTCGTTCCCCATTTTTAGTTTCAAAGTTATTGCACCATCCCTTACCCAACATGCCAAAACAAATTTCTGACTAAGGGCTTCTTCCATTTTAGAAATTGTTTTAGGTCTGTTTTGTTTAATTTTCTGAACTGTGTGTAGGGGGAAGTTACTGCGCTGCTGATTGGATTAGCAATTACCTTCTCTTTTCTTGCAGTGTGTGACATGCCTTATGTGGCTTCTCCTTGTGTCTGGCTGGAGTCGAGAGCTGCGATCTTTCATGGCTTTGATCTCGGCTTGTGGTCTAGAAGAGCGATTGGGCCGCCCGTTCTACTCTTGTAGGCCTCTAAAAAGGATATCTTGAACTTTCGTTCGGTACCTACCTGGAAGGCGTTTTGTTACATTCCCCTCGAGGCATAATGCCTAGTGACAGTCTAGGATGCATGTAGCTTTCGGCTTTATGGAATGATGGTTCTGCCCTGTTTGATGTGCAGAGTTCTAAGTGAGGTAGCTCTTGTGCTTGACACTTATAGTACTTGAGGGGTACCCTCGAGGTATAATGTTAGCAATTCATGGTGAGAAGTTTCTGAACATGGAGTACTTGTTGGTTTGATGGTATCTGTTGTTCACCAGTGGGAGGCCCACTGGCTTTAGCCTACTTGGCAGCGTCTTATTTATTTTGCGACATAGCCACCCTTGTGCAGATGTTTCCTTGACTCTCGGACTCGTCAAAATATTTCATGTGTAATAAATTATCAGGCTGCAGCAGAGACTATGTTGTGTTGTGGCCTTCTGTCTTCCTCGCTTAGCTGTTTCGAATGGCAGGTTGATGTCGTGGTGATTGGGCATCAGTTGATGCCTTTTGGGACAGGTTGCTACGTGATCCCCTAGAAAGGAGGACCGTATGTATCCGCTTGGCTCTGGTTCAGGGAACTTTGGTTTTTACATTCCTTAATCGGGAAGTTCTGTGTGTGTGTGTGGGGGGGGGGGGGGACAGGCAAACTAAACTTTACCCTGGGCACTGTTCTCTCTTTGCATGGTCCTGTTGCTTGTAATTACCATAATTTTTAATTATTAAAAATGGTATTCTCATCAGTTATAAATATTAACTCTCTTTTGATACAAAATGAGACAGGTGCTTCATGTTGATGTTTGACATAAAATAAGATGTGCAATTATGCTGCTTTGTACTTTTTAATAGTTTTTTCAAGCATTTCCTAGGGCTTAAAATAATAAAATTCCTAAAAATAACTGTAAATTTTACAAGAAGATCTTTTGAAGAAACAAACAATAAGAAATTATTGTATATCTTGTGTATATATATATTGATTTATTCCTTTTGAATGAATGTGATGCACCAATAAAGTTTAGTAGAAATGTATATTTTGTCTTTTCTTCATTATAGATGTGTGCAGCGTAAAAATTATTTTGTGACAAGTGCAGGCAGGAGAAACTGGAAAGTTGGATTGTTGTTAAAAAAAAGTTTTGAAACTATATTTTGTAATGTGGAAGGTTGTAAAAAATATTTGTTTTGTATTTTACTGTGAAAGTTTTAAATAAATATTTTTTGTATTTTGCTGTGAAAATTGTAAATAAATACTTGTTTTGCTTTTAATGTGACTGTTTTATTGTGTAATTCGTAACTTTAAGCTTTTTAATATAGGAATTATTTTAATAATTAATAAACAAAATAATTTAACAGCGATTATCATTTTTTCGTACTATCATTTGTAACACTGCAGAATATATTTTATAAGTATTTCTTTTTGTCTTTTATTTTTTTTTCCTTTACTGGTCTTAAATTAAATTAGGAGTAAACTTTGACTTTTTATTTTGAATAACATTTTCAGGTATTCACTTTTGATAATTTTTACGTAAAGATTAAACTTTTCTTTGTCAAATAATTTAAGTTTATTGTTTTATATTCAGCATTTAGTGTAATATGTGCAGTCATTTAAAATGCAATTAAAATATAGAAGTTCTTATTCATTAAAATAAGAACAAAGGATGAAAAGAGTATCTTAACTTTTCTGCAGTTTGTGTTAATTCTTCATGTTCGTAAAAGGCATTTATTGAGCTATTACCAATTGTATAAAGTTAAATGTATCCATGGCACTATCATATTTTGTTAAAGTAAGGTAATGTATTTAAAGATAAGTAAAACATTAAATTTAAAGTTGTATTTTACAGCCAAATTATCACAACAGTAAAATGTGCTTTGGTCACTAAATATAAAATGGCATACTTTTTGTACTTTATTTATTTGACTTCAAAAATATTAAGATGTCTTATGCAGTAGATTTTTTCTATAAAAAAAAAATGTAAAACAATCATCGTAGCAAGAAAATTATACTTTTTAATATCATGTGGCACTTCATCACAGGACAATCAAATGCATAACATTTGTTACAGATACTGGGTGTTCCTAAAGTGCATAGTGGATCAGGTAGTCCCATGCTTTTTTTAGTAAGTAAATCAAATAATTGCAAAATGAATAAAATTGTCATTGAAAAAATGGTTCTTATGGCAAAAATAGTAAATTAGAAAAATGTTCAACTCCAGATATTAAAAAATATCTGCAAGGCAACATCTTAAATAGTGATGAAGCTATGATGGAAAATTTTTAAATTGCACCATTTCGGATAATATTTGTTTAAATTAAGAATAAAGTATGTAAAACTATCATTGTATGCAAGTAAGGAATTTTACCAAATTTCTTAAATATTCTTGAATCTTATCAAAAATTTGTAAGATATATTATCTTCAATTTGCATTTTTGAAATTCCTATATTGTCACTGAAAACATTTTTTACTTAATAAATTGTATAAACTAAGATATCCTGAAGATTGATTTTTTTTAAAAGAAAGGTTTACTGAATAATCTTTTTACAGGCTATATAATTTATTAAATAATTATGTTATAATTGATTATAATAATTAAAAGTGACAAGACATCAATGAATTGCCATAAATTTCAAAAATGCAAATTTTAGGCAGTAACATTCATTAAGCCATCCAGAGGTTATCGAGCCATCATAAAAAAGTCATCCACAGGATGTTGACAGGTGTGACATTTCGATAGCCAGGGGATGTCCTATTACTGTCTGCAAGACGACTGCATCCATCCACGGGATATCAGCTTATCCTGAATATGACATTATTTGGATGATTTTAGGATGTCATTAGGACCATCCAGAGGATGTCATACAAATGTCCTATAATCGTCCAAAAGGTGTCATGAAATGACATCCGTAGGATGTTGACAGGTGGGACATTTCGAAACCCAGGGGATGTCCTAAAACGGTCGGCAGGACCAATTCATCGGTCCGCAGGATATCAGCTTGTCCTGAATATGACATCTTTCGGATGTTCTTAGGATGTCTTTGTGTTGTCTGGGTTTGTACTTCATATATACATATGTGTTTCGTTCTCGCCAAAATGTACAGTCAAACTTATTTATTTATTATTATTATTATTAAACAAATAGCACTTGTAACTGACATTTTATTTATTTATTGTTATTTTTTTTTTAAATCTAAATTTGTTCTCTAAATCTACCGTTTTCTTACCATTTGTTTTCATGTAACTGAAATTGAATTAACTATTTTTATGCATATGAAAAAATATATATGGCTTTAACTATAACTTTTATTAGTGAAATAATTATAATAAAGCAAATAAATATGCATAAATCATTAGGAATTTAATAGAGGCAAGGAATTTTATCTTTTTTTTACCTTTACACTGAATTCACAACTTTAAATCTTATATTATTTTGTTTTACATTCATTGTTTTCAGTATGACGATAAAAAAATATCCATGCAAAGATATCGAAGATTAGTTTGGAAATATTATTTTATATTTTGTAAAAATATGTTAAAACTAAATAAAAATATCGAATCTATTTTGCTGCATTAAATATAAATCTCATAACGTATTTATATTTTTACTAAAACCCACGTTTAAAGTAATTAAGATTAATTTAAAAGAAATGAAGAAAAAATACATTTCCTCTCTTTAAATAAATATGTCGGTTAGGTAATATTAGCCCTCTACTGTCTAAACGATGAGGATACATTAAATGCTTGCCGGAAATTGCCCTCAATGATTAACCGGTAAAATAAACGCAACTGTTTTCTCGCTTCCGATCCCTAGCCTGTTTGGTGATAGCTGCCGTAATTACCGGCGCGTCACTTACGGCACTGTATTGTTTGGCTACAAATGGCCTTAACTCACCCTGGCCGCAACGAATACGCCATGCGGCCCGAAGTTAGGTGTTTGTTGGGGGGCCTCCATCGAACACTTTCGGCCAAGGCTAACGAAACCATCAGTGGCCCGAAAGTTCAGTGTTTGTTGGGTAGTTATAATGATTATATTCCAGTTTTTTCAATGTTATATTAATCTATCAACACTATTTAACCATTGGCGACATTTACTACTTGGCGAAAAGGAGTTTTCATTCAAAAAAAATCAAAGATGGCAAATGCGGGATTATAATACATCTAAAGCATACCGATTGGCGTATATTGCATTTTTCCTTGCGGCTGATTGGCAAAACTCGTGATTTTTTTTCACATCTCCGGTTTATGAATGCCGATTTTCTATATAATATTCGATTTTGTATATGCCGATTTTCTTTATAATGCCGATTTTCTTCCCAGCTAATCAACAAACTTCATTTTTTCCCATAAACAGTTGTTGAATTTTTTTTTCATATGGTTGCTGACTGAATTTCACAGATTTTCTCTGCGGCTGATCAAAGAATTTCATTCCCAAAGCTGAATACTTTGCAATGTTCTGCAATGTACTTCAGCTAATCAAATGTTCTGTGTGAATTAAAAAAAAAGTCACAGGAAAATTTTCTTTATATATGAAGAAGTGCAATTGCATCTTTTATAGAAATGCAAAAGACATTCCATAAAACCCTGACATACTCACGCGAATGAAATTATTGGTGAATTTTGTGATTTCTCTCTTCTCCCCCCCCCCCTCTAATCGAATGATAATTTAGCGGGTTTTTTTCCAGCAATCGATTGATGATTTTCGAATTATTTCAGATTTTTCCCTCTGTCAACTGGCGAATTTGGCCTTTTTTCTCTGACCAAATCGATGAATTTCACAATTTTTCTCCTGCGATTGGGTGAAGAATTTTGATATATTTTCCACAATTCATTGACGAATTTCGCATTTTTTAACCACGACTGGTGGGTGAATTTTGTGATATTTTTCATTGACCTTTTGGCGAAAATCGTAGTTTTTTTTCACACAACCTATCCATGAATTTCATGCTTTTTTACCGAATACTGATTGGCAAATTTTCCAATTTTTTCTTGCGACAGATTGGAAACAATCGTTGGTTTTTTCCACGACTGATCGAATAATTTCGTGAATTTTCTGACAACTTCAGAGTTTTTTTTACACGAGACAGATAAGCGAATTTCATTGTATTTTCTTTTTTACTGATTGGCAATTTTTTTCTCTTTTTCGTGTAAACGATTGGTAAAAAACCCTTTTTTTCTGCAACCGATCGACGAATTTCGCATTCTACTGCGACAGATCGGTGAATATCGTGATTATTTTCTCACGGTCGACTGGTGAACTTTGTCGCGTTTCTGCGACTGTTTGGCCAAATTTTCATGTTGTTTTTTTTTTTTTTTTTTGCACGACTGATCGACTAATTCTATTTTTTTCGATAATACACCGACGGATTTCACTTTGTTTTTCCCTGTGACCGATTTTAAAATTTTGTGATATTTCTCTTGAACCAAAAAGCAAGTCTTGACACAGATTGGAGAAAGTCGTGAGTTTTTTTCCGCTACTGATCTATGAATTTCGCAGATTCTTCTGACAATCTTCACGATTTTTTTTTAACCGCAACCGATTTGCAATTTTCACGAATTTTCCCTTGTAACATAGCAAATTTTGAGGCTTTTTCTTGCGAACGATTAGAGAAGATTGTAATTTTTTTTTTCGCTGTTTCTTCTAGAGGTGCACTGACAAATTTTGCGTTTTTTTATCTGCAACCGATTGGCGAAAATCATGGATTTTTTTCTCGCAACTGTTCGTCAAATTTTGTATGTTTTCCCACAGCAAGCTAAAGGATTTCATGAATTGTTCTCCATGACTGACGAATTGCACGAGTTTTCTTGCGACCGATTGATGAATTTCGCAATCTTTTTAAATGAACGATTAAAGAGTTTGCCTTTTTTTTTTTTTTTTTTTTCCTTGAAAATTTGAAATGTTCTGCAGTGAAGTCAATGTATTGTGCATTTATAATCATATTCTGCTTTGGGGAATTTTATTATGTCTTACTTTTCAGATTTTTTTTTTATTGCAGTATTTTCATCATTTTAGATTGAATTTTTTTACGGAGCCTTCCGATAAATATTATTTGTAATATATAAAAATTTCAAAGGGGGAGGGGCACAATACTAGTCCCAAAGAGGGGCACTTTTATAACTTTTACCGACCCCTGTCATATAACATACTGTTGGAAAGACGTGTGACCTCTTATTCATGTTATGCGCATCTGATGCCCCTCCGCCTACTTTGCTCCCCCTGAGGGGGCAGTTTTCTAAATTTTGCCGAAACCCCTCATGTGACATATTGTCGGAAAAGCCTGTGATCACTTATTCATGTTAACGGCACATCTGATGCCCCTCTGCCTACCTTGCTTCCCCCTGACGGGGGCAGTTTTCTAAATTTTGCCGAAACCCCTCATGTGACACATTGTCGGAACGGCCTGTGACTAATTATTCATGTTATACACATCCGATGTCCCTGCCCCCACTTTGCTTCCCCTGAGGGGGCACTTTTCTAAATTTTGCTAACACCCATCATATGACATATTGTAGGAAAGGCCTGTGACCACTTATTCATGTTATGCACATCTGATGCCCCCAAGGCCACTTTGCTCCCCCCCCCCAGGAGGCAGTTTTCTAAATTTTGCCGAAACCCCTCATGTGACATATTGTCGGAAAGGCCTGGGACTACTTATTCATGTTATGCGCATCTGTTGTCCCTCCGCCTACTTTGCTCCCCCCTGAGGGGGCAGTTTTGTAAATTTTGCCGAAACCCCTCATGTGACATATTGTCGGAACGGCCTGTGACTACTTATTCATGTTATACAGATCCGATGTCCCTGCCCCCACTTTGACCCCCCTGAGGGGGCACTTTTCTAAATTTTGCTAACACCTCTCATGTGACATATTGTAGGATAGGCCTGTGACCACTTATTCATGTTATGCAAATATGATGCCCCCCGCCCACTTTGCTCCCCCCTCAGGGGGCAGTTTTCTAAATTTTGCCGAAAACCCTCATGTGACATATTGTCGGAAAGGCCTGGGACTACTTATACATGTTATGCACATCTGTTGCCCCTCCGCCTACTTTGCTCCCCCCCTGAGGGGGCAGTTTTCTAAATTTTGCCGAAACCCCTCATGTGACATATTGTCAGAACGGCCTGTGACTACTTATTCATGTTATACACATCCGATGTCCCTGCCCCCATTTTGCTCTCCCCCTGAGGGGGCACTTTTCTAAATTTTGCTAACACCCCTCATGTGACATATTGTAGGAAAGGCCTGTGAGCACTTATTCATGTTATGCACATCTGATGCCCCTCCGCCCACTTTGCTCCCCCCTGAGGGGGCTGTTTTCTAAATTTTTCCGAAACCCCTCATATGACATAGTGTTGGAATGGCCTATAACTAATTGTTCATGTTATACACATCTGATGTCCCTGACCCCTCTTTGCATCCCCCCCCTGAGGAGGCACTTTTGTCAATTTTGCCGGCACACCTTGTGACATATTGTTGGAACGGCCTGTGATCACTTATTTTATGCACCTCCAGTGTTCCTTCTACCACTTCACTGGCTTATCTTTCAGGAAAACCACTGATATTTAAGACAAAAGCTGGCCGTACAGTGATACTGCATGATTTTATGTAAAGAGAAGACACAGATTTTTTACGTAAAGGAAAACTTCAGGTATTTCGGACAACATGGTAAGGGAATGCGCAGGTTTGTTTACCTAAAGGAAAGCTGAAGGTATTTCGGACAAAAAAATGGGGGGGTTAATTCAGGTTTTTTATCTAAAGGAAACCCGTAGATTTTTTTTGTCCGAAATACTTTGTTTTCCTGAATGTTTTTTTAAAGGTTTTTTGCTGACTTTTTTACCTGGGTAGATACATGGAATTTTTTAATGTATTTTATGTTTAATATTATGACACAAATGTATCGTTTAATATAATTTATAATGCATTGTAAGTTTTAAATATTTTCACTATTTATTAGCATTTTAAAAATGTTATAACTCCGTATAAAGGTTACAAATTTTAAAACATTTCGTCAGAAATTTTGCTATCACCCTTAAACACTTTTATGATGAAATGTGAGAGGCGTTGGTTAAGAGTGTCTGTGAATATACTGTAACATAAAACATTTCATCCACCTATATTTTTTTTCTTATTTCACATCTGTAATAATAGCCTTTGTTCGGGAAATAAAATGCCCTCGTCATGTTTTCATGCTGTGTTTCTATACAACTCACAATTAGGAACATTCAAGTTTGTACTTTTTTCTTATTTGAAACTATTTTCAGCACAGTTTATTAATCTTGCATTTTACTATTTCAGGTGAAAAAAATTTTCAGTGTTCAGAATGCTTTCGGCGATTTACTCAAAAACAACATCTTTTAGTACATTTTAAAAGATATCATATTTAAGGAACTTCACAACTGCCGACATAACAGACGAGATGGTGGATGATGTGCATCATGATAATATTCATTTATCGATTTCCGTTGATATGAGCAAGAAGTCACTTTTTTTTATGTCTATTTGTATGTAATGGATTTCAAATACTGAACGCTCATGAAATAAATTTTAAAATTTTATTTAGTTGACATTTTATAACTTTTGAAAATTTAGTTTTATTTTTCTACAAATATCTGTTAAAATTGTAAAAGTTTTATATTTTATCTTATTTTTTTCCATTGTTTTTGTTCTTCAGTATTTTGTAATAGTATCAAATAAGTTGATTTTGTGCATTGGTACTAAGCTGGGAACATTAATACTGCTTGATACCTTTCTTTAAAATTTTTAAGCATGTTAGTTTATTATCAAAATGAGAACTACATTCAATTTATGAACATTTTAAGTCCATTTCAAAATAATTAATACTTTATTTCCTTTATACAGATATAAAGATTAAATATCCTTATTGTAAGGATTTCTTAAATGAAAGTACTTTTAGACTACAATATCTTTGACTATATTCTTATGCAACACATTTTTTTTTTTTTCGTGTGAAATTTGAATCTTCTATTAAATAACGTATGTAAAACTTACACATTCACAGATTCTTTTTTCAATGATTATTAAAATAACACCATCTAAGGCTACCTTTTCCTTTTCATAGTACAAAATATCATTAAATCTTTTAATGAGATTACCTTTCCTTCCTCTATTTTTCATAATAAAGTGACCACTCTAAAGTTTGAATTTTTCTGGAACATTTTTAAACGGTAAATTTCTGGAAACAAATACCAATAGTGACTATAGTATCTTTAGTTTGAATTGCTATTTTACTTTTTAAAAGAAAAATTAATTTAAAATGTCCACTTTGCCCACGTAGGCGGGGTAAATTGGCCAGCATAGGTAAATAACAAATCCCATTGATTCAAGATGCATATTTAATTAACACATGTTGCTGTAAATTTCTTTTTATCTGTTATAATAAAATGCATCACACAAGAGGAAGAGTGCATACAAACATTTTATCTGTGCAAAAACAATTAAAGTTCAAGAAAGAAAACGAATATTTAAATCAGTTAAGTGTTAAAAAAAATAAAGTTATATTAAACCAGTTCGTATTAGACGGATGCAGCAGGGGAACATACAGTTACAGTTGGCAATTTGGGAAAATGTTGGACAAGTGTGAATCTCTTCCCATCGTTTCTTTCCAGACTATCGACGTTAATTTTATAACAACAAAAGAGTTATTGACGATCCTGAAGGAAATATCTGAAAAATATCTAAAGGAAATGATCCTATCTATTAAGAAAGGAAGTTGTTCGGAAGACCTTACAAATAGACTTTCTGATAGACGTTCACACAGCAGATTCCTTACCACCGCCAACAGAATTTTGAGACTATGTGGCAACTCCAGATCCAACGTAAAATCTGACGCTATTAACCCCTTAACCTACGATGATCGAGCCAAATTTAAATTCTTCTTACCACTAAAATTTCACAGTAAATATAGTTTAATTTAATCGTTGAAATTCCATGATTAAACAAGACGAAAATCTCTATTAAATTTTAGTGGTAGCTATGGATTTGCCAAACCGTGGAGCTGTTAGACGTAAATCGTAGGTTAAGGGGTTAGCAAAGCTTGTAGTCAAGGTGTACGCACGTGTATGGTTTGCAATTAACCCTCCGTCTACCAGACGGGTCCATTGGACCCGACAGGTACATACAAAATATTCATTCAAACCAGAAATTTCTTTAAAGTAAACTAAGTATATAAACCAGACAAAAATAAGGTAAATAAATAAGTTAAATAGTTTTAAATAAAAATTCTGGTGTAGAACGTTTTATTAAAACTTGAATAAAATTCTCGGTAGATCTAGGGTTAAGTGCAAGCCATCTTTAGGAAATTGTTTTTTTCCAGGTATATGCCTCAGGCAGTTAAAGTTAAAATTGACCCGGTTATACAGTGCAATGCCTTTTTTGCCCACAAGCAAAACCTGCTGATTGGGATGGTAACCGATGATCGTAAACACATACGCCAGCTGGGATTTCGTAGAATCCTTAAAGCGCAAAGTGCGAACACTAGTGGAGAAGTCGAGCAGCTCAAAGTTCATCCAATCAATTTTAGCGCAGCAGATTATATTGACTTGATTCAGTGGGATAAGGTAGAAGTTACGTAACTACCTATTTTGACTAATTTTTCATACGATGATTGAAAGATGTACATGTACATTGACATCGTGTAGATATTATTTCGTTTGAAGAGATTCCATGCCACACTTAAAGTGTAGAAAGGTGTGTCTTAGTTGTCAGTGAAGCTGCTTTGACAGCTTGTGGTGCAAACAACAGGGATAGATTCATAAGTTATCGATTACAATGAAGAGTCATTATGCAATATTTTGAGAATAATTCTGATTTTAAAGTTACAAAACTCCAACAGTACGAACAATAAACACCAAGCCGAAACATTATGAAAATTTAGATTTTCGTTTTAAAGAGCGCGAACTAATTTTGTAAACACTTTTAACAGATTTAAATATTTGTTTTTAATTCTTAAACTTTAGTTGTTTATGTAGACAAAATGTTTTATTGAACTTTTGCTTCTTGTGTGATGCATTCTATTATATATGTATAGCAGATAAAGGGGAATTTACGGCAAAATTTTCAAAATTTCGATTGACCGGCTTCCTGCAGGATATTACGCGATTTCGAAAAATCTCTGCAGACATATTACCACGTACCGTACGTAACTTTTTCGTGGTATGACATTTTTGTTTCCCAACATTATACTTATTACGATTTATAAGTTGTACAAGGTTTTTTTTGGCGAATTTCGCAAAAAATGGTGGGACCGAGGGCACCGGAAGAAAAAACGTGGTTTCGCAAAAACTGAGCAGGCATATTACTACGTACCATTCACAACTTTTCCACGGTATGACTTTTTTATTTTCCATGTTTATCTTTATTTCAATTTATAACATCTACAAAGCGTTTTTGACATTTTGGGTGAAAATTGGGGAGCCCGGTGGCACCGGAAGATAAAATTTGATTTCGAAAAGAAACTGCACAGATTTATTACCCAACGTTTGCGCGGTATTACAATTTGATTTTGTGATTTTCGTTTTTTTTCACTCCAACCTAATAGCCATTTTGCCCAATCTCTTTATGGCCACTTTAACTAGAATTGCCCCATTACAAAAACTGTGGCCTAAAATACAATTTAGCTGACTCAGCGTTTCCAAATACACCATTTAAAAATATATTTCCCACTGATAAAACAGCATAAGAATAAATAATTATAACACTATAAATTATTTAGCTACTAGTGTAAATGTCAGTCCTAGGACGGTGGGTAAAAATTGTGTTTTTCACTTAAAACTTGAAACACTGATAAAAAAAATATAATTGACAATATGGAAGCGTTTAGATGAGCAAAGTTCGGCTAGTTTATGTTCTAATAAACACACAATTAGCATTTACAATATTTCTGCGTAAACCAGGTTTTCCGGCTAATATACTACAACAAAATTAAGATTTCTTAATAAAACAAAAAATTAATAAATATGCAATAAAAGTGCGTAATTAAAACAGTCTGCTGCAACTATTGAAATACTATTTTTTTTAAATAACACTTTGAAATTGTATTTTATCGTTTAACCCCCCCCCCTTTTCTCCCCCATCCAAAATTTTTTAATAATATGTATATTGATTAATAAATAAGTATCTCGGGATGAGTCCCAACCGTCTAATCCCTAAGCTTCTGTCCTCCTGATGCAAAGCTATAAATCAAAAATTTTTAATTTTACTTTTCGTATAAATATTAATTTTTTACTTTTAAAATTTGGGATATGTTTTTTTTAAGTTTAAATTTACATACACCTGTATATAGAAAAGGAAAATATAAGTAATATGCAATTTAAAAATAAGTTACAAAATAATAAGCCTAAAATATTTAAATTGATTACTTTTTGAAAAGAAAGTCAGTTTTATCAACCTTTTGCAGGAAAAAAAAGGATATTTTTAAAAATACCATATCATTGTTTTCCGTGAATGACTTTATATGAGAAATAAATTAAAATTCCTTACATGTCACAAAGAAAATTTAATATGATTGCAACTTAATACTTGAAATAATCTCAAGTGACACTTGGCGATTTATTTTGGTGGTGTAATGCGATGTGCCTTGCACTGATTTGTTAAGAAGTGTCTACTACTGCTCAATTATCAGGACTTGTAACCTTGAGAAGTAATCGCGGGATTCTTGTTTTTTGTCAACCAATGGGAGAATGGATCCTTTTCCTCTCCAGTCTCTTCCTGGGAGACTGGTAAGATTGATGGATTCGCCCCGCCCAGCGTTACACTGGCTTTTATTATATAGAGATAATCAAGAAAATGTACCACTTGCCTAAAATAAAAAAATGCGAAAAAAAACCAATGAAATGTGTTTAGAACTAGAAAGAGGTAGCCTTCCACTTCAAATTTTCAGACTGTAATTGTGCGTACTAGCATTTGTGACGATTGTTTCGCCCGGTTCCTGTGTAGCGGGGCACAATACAGCAAAAAAATCTTAACTGGCCCCTTTATCCGTCTTTCCCCTACTTATAGAAAATATTTAATGAAAATTATGCGAGATTATTTATATTTTACAATAAAATTTGACTCCCTTTCTATAAGAACGACACCATGAATCACTGCGATTTTTTCTTAAAAGTACTAATATATATCGTGGGCTTCAGTAAATCTTGTTCACTGCCTTTTCTTAGTAAATAATTCTGGTGTTACATAAAAAGTTCATTTTTTTCATATCTAAACGTGAAAGACGTATTTTGTGCAACAAACCAAACAATGCTATAGAAACATCAAACACTTTCCAATAAATATTTATACCATATGGAGAGGAGTCAAAAAAAGAATCATTATCCAGGTCCTTTTTTATTAAAAAACTTTCAGATTATGTATTTATCTTCAAAGAAAGTCTTTAGTTCTTTAAGGAACAATGCTACGTAAGTTACTTTTAAAAAAATCCATTTCAACATTTCTTGGTAGTTTTTTTTCTTATATTTATGATCCATATGTTTTTATAAAAATACATATTAGTATAATATATCAGTACGTATGGTACTAGTACATCTTCATGAAAATGCATATCATGCGACTATTTGGTATAAATAATCATAACATTCGTAATAATGATATCATCTATAAATAATATCTTAAATTTTAATTGTTTTTAAATTTTTTTAAAGAAATTATTATAAAGTGATATTATTAAACTGGTATTTTGTATACTGCTATTTTCTGATATGAAAATACCTAGTGTGATAATTTAATTATTGGAATGTTTTTAAGAAAATATGTTGATTATTTGCATGCAATGTCCAATTTTTAGAACCATATTCTTTTAGCATAGTTTAAAAAAATAAATTAAGACATTTTTTAAGAAATCGGAGCTAAATCAGTCTATTTTTCAGAAATCAAAAGTGATATTTTAAGCTGTTGTTAATACAAATTAAATGAATTAATTTCCTTAAGTTGTGTTTGTGTGTCTTTAACATACGTTTAGAAAATGAAAACCTTTAGTTGTGAAAATGTAGTGTTCAGTAAGCTTCAGTAAATCTCTATCCCATTTCTTAATCCAAATTTCAAGGGTTCAAAAAACTGTTTAACCCTTTCAGAGGGCAAGGTACTTTTAATCGTAAAATTCTAAAATGAATGACTGGTCCCAGAATTTATAAAAAAATTTATTTCGTAGTAGGTAAAAAATTTTATTCATATACATGAATAAGTTAATTTTTTATTCCAGAATTCTGGTGTCAATGTGGCGATTGACAATTAAATTAAAGTGGGATATATTGTATCCCACTGCCCTTCAAGGGATTAAGATACGTTTTGCGTTATGAAAATGAAGATCGTTCATTAAATTTCATTGAAATTATTCTTTGTTTAAATGAGTTAGGGGAGACCGGGGCTAGTTGGCTACAGGGGTAAGTAGGCGCAGTCCTTGTAAATCAGCTGTTTGTGGATAGATAGCGCACCCAGTCACAGAGTACCTTTCTTCTTGCTTTTTACAATCCTCATTGTAGTTGTGAAGCGTTACCTACGTGCAGTGAACATATATTACGATTTTTCTGTTATTTCACTCATAAGTAATTTTTCGTTGCTTTATTCTTTTTCTAATTTCTAATACTTATCTTAATAATTGCTATTTAACTTGCGCAGTTTTTCTTAGTGTATGATTAACTGTGCCTACCCCATATGTGATTTATTAGGATTATTTATGATTAGATGGTTACGTGTCCCTTTTGTGATGAAATTCATTATGGGGCTAGTAGGCGCATTGAACACGGGGCAAGTTGGCTGGGTGTCTGGTGTGTGTTGGTAGCTTGAAAAACAGAAAACACCGAGAAACCTGGTTCCAATGCAAGATTTTGGGCACACGAGGCTTGCCCAAACGGAGAAACTCGATTTTTTATTTGTGACAACTGTAACTCTGATGATGATATCGAGTAGGATAGAAGTTACTCATTGCTAATGTTTTATTGATTCTTTTTATGTCTGTATAATTTAGAATTTACATTGAATGGCGATAACGCCTTTGTTTAAACTTACTGGTAATAATGACATTGATTTCTCTTAACTGCGTGTTTTATTTAAATTTTTATAATACGTGTGCCAACTTGCCCCATAGATATAGGCAACTTGCCCCGTGATGGGCTAGGTTGGTGCACAATTTTCCTTTTACTTTAGGTTTCCTTTAAACATAAACTACAAAAGCTACAAACTCGAAACTCCAGGTATTTATAGCCCAATGCCTGTTCTTTAAAAGTACAGTTAAAGTTTCATAAAAAACTTAAACAAAAAATTAATAAAAATTAATAACTAAAAACTGCACCTACTAGCCCCGGTCTTCCCTATATTAAAAAAATTGTGTCTTTTTAAGATTACCTGATATTAACTTTTTTTTCCAGCTAGGGGCTGGAAAAATAATTTGCTTTCCAGCATTCATTGCAGCAACATTTATCGTATGGTTACTGAATTATTACTATAATAATATGAAAATTGCGTTTCATATATTTGTTCAAATTTGTAAATTTTTGATAATGGTAAAAAAAAAAAACTTACCTGAATTATTTTCTCTTTAAATTTCGATATCTCGAAATATTTTATCACTTTTGTTTTCTTAATTTCCAAAAACTTAACTATTTCTCTGAACCTTTCTTTGGAAGTTTTTTCCGATCAATTTCAAGAAAATTTCATTTATTCATCAATTTTATTCTATTTAAATCTTTTCGCTGTCATTTGTCTTGGAAACATGATTATTTTCTTATCCATAAATTATATTTTGCTTCATTTTAGTTTTTAGTTGTCTCTAAGTTGTATTAAATCCTAATTGAACTTGTAATTGCTGAAGTATTGCTATATATGGCGTGAAACATAAGGAAAAAGTGTGCAGGCCTAGATTCGAACCTGGGAAATTGATATCACAAGCCAACGCTAAACAACTGAGCTACCCGCACGATATCCACCCTGTCATCCTTCACTATTATATCTTGGCACGGCTTCACCTGCTGCATAAGATGTCATTTCTACAAATTGTATCAATCCTTCAAAAAAGAGCTTGTAAGAATTTTTCGGTCAACCAAAATTTTCGTGAAATTAACGAAATATATTGTTACTTAAAATAGTTGTTCTTAGAATCCCTTGAGTGCTAGAAAGTGACAGGAATATTTGAAAATAAAAACTAAAAAAAAACCTTTTTATACCTACCAATAACTAATTTGTAATTCTCATATGGCGTACAGTATCATCTTGTACAGTTAAACATCGTTAAGTCTAAATTCTATATCGCGAATCCTTCGATGTCTCTAAAAAAATCAGATTTCCTTACACAATTTCTTTAAAATATTTTTTGAAATCCTATCCTTAGAAGTCTTTTTTTTAGATTTATTTCATGAGCCATTTCTTAAAATGAAGGATTTTCTAGCCGTGTACTTACGTTACAATATGGGGCAATTGGGAGGTGGAGAAAATACATCTGAAATGACAATTTTGGCTACTTTATCAGTAGATGTATATGAGGACGAAGATTAAGAATTTCAGTTGAAACTAAAAATTTTAAATAACGAATCACAATCGGCAATGAGCATGGTATGCAGATTTGTTAACCCCTTCGGAACCGGGGGCTCTTGCACAAATTTTATTCGGTTGGCCCCACTTTTTTTTTAAAGTTACGTTTACTTAAGTAATCACGAAAATGTTGTAAGTAAAGAATGCAAATATTATACTTGTCTTTTACTGGTACCGAAAATAAATTCTGTATGCACCTTTTGAAAGTGCATACATGCATATATGGTTCCCGAATGTTTTAATATAGTGACGTCATAGAATGAAACATTTAAAACTGTGTGACATTTGGAAATTCTAATTAAAATTTTAAAAGAAAATGCATGTACAGATTTGCATTAGATTTTTTTCTTCATGTGTAAGTAGATATTTTTACAATCGGTAACTAGACCTTATCATTCTTCTGGTATAGAGCTAGTTCTCCGGTTTACTGTATACATATTTTAGTGCTAACACAGTTAAAAATTTTTCAATTATAATAATTTTCTATCGTTTTTTTGGTTGCTCATTTCAAGCTCCAGATATTATGATTTAACTGTATAACGTATTATATCATACCTTCAACAAATATTGTAAATTAAATATTTAAATAGTATTTTCTTATTTTAATTTACTCAGCTCCAGCTAAATCTTATTTATTTACGATTCTCCAACAATTACAACATTGATACTAGTCTAATTTGCTTATCATTGTGCTATAGATAAAATCTTAACTGTTGACTTGACTGTTTACTAAGCGCAATTAATTAATTGAAAACTAAATGGCACTTATATCAAAATATTTTTCTTTTTACAGCCTGTTGCATATTCTTATGTATTACCCATGGCTCTAGCCTGTATTTTTAAATTTCAAAAAACTTTTAATATATAAAATTATTGAACTTGTGAAAGTTTTTTTTATTTCATTTAAAGTTATACTTCGTAATTTCCTCTATATACGAATTGCAGCAGTAAGTCCTGTAAAATGAAAATTGTTTAATTTTTTTTTCTCCAAATGATTAATTTTTTTTATTCCTTCAAAAAATTGATTTTAGTTTGATATATTTTTTAATTATCTTAGTTTGTATGCACTTCTAAAATTCTTATTAAAATCTAAATTAAAAAAAAAATTGTCGTTACTTTCGCAATTTCTTTTGGCAAAAAAATATGATCTAAATGTTTTTCCATATTGCGATCATTAATATAAACCATTGAGCTGAAGTTTATTTCTTTGTTCTATTTAAAATCTATTGACGGTAAATAATCTATACTAATAAAAGAACACATCGCTCTGTGTGTGTCCGTGTGTCTGTGTGTGCGATGGCTAGCTAAAACTACTGCACGTAGTCTGAAAATTTAGATGTGAATAGTCCAAGACATGTCCTGATGCACCGGAGGCTCGGAATTTTAATTCTTTAAGGGCCTTTTAAGTTTTTATGCTGTAAATTGTTAATAACATGCCTCTTTTCTATCAGACCTTCATTTTTGGGATCCTTTCTCTATTTAGTTATTCCACCGTTTCTACATTCCACTTAAGAACCTGGACCCGGTCAAGAGCCCTTGAACATTTTTTGAGACAGCCCTTTTTCACCCTCCCTTTATTTTTCACCTTCTCAGTACGTAATTTTAAAGTTGAGTCATGGACTCATCTCCCTAGACCTACATCCACATATTTTTATTGAGGCCCTAGGGCCCTTTTTTAAGCATTTCCCCACTTTTCTGCGCATTTCTTTAAAATTTTATTCTAATGATTAATTTATACGCTATGCTTAATTTTGACGAATCGAAGATCGAAAAAATCGAGTACTAAAACGTTTCAACATGTTTTCATGTTAAGGCCTAGCTCTAAACTATTAGTTAGCCCCTTTTGGGCCCCATATTTTATCTCCCTTAAAAATGGTCCGATTCACTTGCTTTTTTTCTAAAACTTCTTAGATTCTCCAGCTTCTACATGAACGCTCATGGAGCCATGAAAGGAGAGGAGTAGGTATACTAATCTTCGCTTGTGCCCGGAAAGCCTTGAAGCCGAAAAAAAGTTCTTTTCCCCATCCCCGTCGTCCGCCATATTTGACTTTGACCGAAAGCAGTCCAATCAACATTCTCCAGTTCAAGACGTGGCTAAATATGGCTGACCAAGAAGGGGAATGGGAATAGCTTTAAGTGACGTCAGTTATTTTTACTTCTTTTCTATAATAGCGCAATAGTTAGTTTAGACCGCAACCAACGATATACAAGACCAGTTCATGACGTTTAAGACGCCACACGGAGTGCATCATCTTTACACTGTGTTTTGTATAAAGCGGAGGTCCCATCGTTTTGTGCCAAACGTCGCGTAGAGATTACAGCCTCTAGAGTATGTAGTCTGGAAATCGGCTATCACAATAGTACTTAAAAAATTGCTAAAATATTGTATTCCTTAGATGTCAAACGATGCTGAAATCCAAGGAGTTGATCGCATCGACATCTCCAGAATACTTTCCAAAACTCTGAGACGATTTGGTCTAGACGCTGTTATAAAACAATGTGTACATTGAAATTTGAAAATATAACGCAGATCGGCACATTGGATTTCAGCATCGTTGAACATTTAAGGGATATAATTTCTTAGAACTGTTTGGAGAGTAAATTTCTACACTACTTATTCTAGGCAATGTAGTGGAGATGGTCCACGCAATTTGACGTTTTATAAGTCATGAACTCGCCTTGTATGTCATTGGTCGCGGCCACTGAATTCTACAGTAGTACGTACGGCTAAGGTACAGCGCCTAGAAGATAGTGCGGAAAACGGCTACAAAATAGTGCTAAAAAATGAATCCCATAAATGTACAACGATGCTGAATAACCAGATGTCGATCGTAGCGCCATCGTAGTGATTTAAAAACGATAGTCATTCTAAAAGAGACTCTTTAACCTATTTCACGTCATTCCTTAACTAAATTAGCTTATAACAGACCAAAATATCTTATATTTATAGTTTCAGATATTTAACATTCTATAATTTTTGAAAACACAGTGTTTATATTGAAAAGAGTTACGAGATGGCGCTCGTATCAGCATATTGCTGCTGAGCATTGTTGGAGATTTATGGGATACAAGTTATTAGCACTTTATAAAGCAATATAGGAATAGCCGTTTTCCACACTGTATCGTCTAGGCGCTGTAGCTAAGGTATAGCGACTAGAATACACGGTGTGGAAATCGGCTATCACTGTAATACTTTAAAAAAGCTAAAATATTGTATCGCTTAAATGCGCAATGATGCTGCTGCAATATGCAGATCGCAGCGACATCTGCAGGATATTTTCTACAACTGCAAGATTTTGTTAGTCTATACAATGTAATACTAGTAATACAAAAATCCCGCAAATGTCGCTGCGATAGACACTTGGGAATTTATCGTCGCACATTTAAGGGATACAAATTTTTAGCACTGTTTGGATAGCATATTTCCACACTAGGTATTCTAGACGCTGTATCTAAGATCCTACTCTCATACATCGGAAATTCTTTCCCATTGTATTCATGGGCGGACCGTTGGATTCAAAGAAAAATTAAGGCAAAATATAGGCCTGAATCCAGATAGATTTTTCGCTGTTATTGACCAATTAGAAGCCTGCATTTCTGCGAACTCTTTGCTATTTGAAGTAAACAGCCAAAAGCATGGAAAAAATCTTCCGATTCGCCATCTCATTTCGCTAACAACGGAAGTACAGCGTCTAGAATACCCCGTGTGGAAATGGGCTATCCAAACAGTGCTAAAAAAATTTATCCCTTAAATGTGCGACGATACTGCTAGAATGCCAAGTGTCGATCGCAGCGACATCTGCGGGATTTTTGTATTACTAATATTACTTTGTATAGACTAGCAATACCTTGCAGTTGTAGAAAATATCCTGCAGATGTCGCTAAGATCTGCATCTTGCAGCAGCATCGTTGCATATTTAAGGGATACAATATTTTAGCACTTTTTTAAGTATTACAGAGATAGTCGATTTCCACACTATGTATTCTAGTCGCTATAGCGGAAGTCCTATCTCGATCACGGCTACAGCGTCTAGAATTTAAAGTGCTATCCAAACAGCGCTAAAAAGTTTCATCCCTTAAATGTGTGTTCTGAAATCCAGGGAGCCGATAGAAGCGACACCTGCGAGATATTTTCAAACTTCAAAGCAAACATCGTTTTATAACAGCTTCTGGACCCTCAGACTAAAGATAAGATCCAGAGACCTAATCTCACTGTTCTTTCGGTCAGAACTTGAAACTCAAAAGTTTCCGCTTTAGCATTGATCTCCTGATTGGCAACAGTTGGATTTGATTCATGCGAGATAAATGCTGACGCAAGAAAGTTTCAGCGGGAACCGGAGGAAAATTTCGAGGAGATTTTGGCATGAGAAAACAGGTTTGGCGCGTTTTTTCCATCATCACGTGACGGTAGGCAGTGATCCCATCATCAAGAAAGGGTTGCTATTTCTGAGTCCAGTTATATGAAAAGACTATGTCTAGACCAAATCGTCTTGGAGTTTTAGAAAATATCCTGCAGATGTCGCTGCGATCGACTCATTGTAATGTCAGCATCGGTTTTATATTTAAGGGATTCAATATTTTAGCACCTTTTTAAGTATTACTCGGATAGCCGATTTCCACACTGTATATTCAAGACTCTGTATCTCGGCCATGGTTTTCCTCCCGTAGAGTAGTACGTGATACACAATTTTAAATTTGATTTTCATTTTAAAATATGACGAAATAGCTACAGTTTTTCTGATATGTATTTTTCATTGAAAACGCTGTAACTTTTATTAAATTTCATTACAAATGAATTTAATATTAGTTTAAAACGAAATTTAATAAAATAAAATGAAAAATTTCGTAAGTATTGCTCTTAAAAATAGCAAAAAGGTGAAAAATAACTAAAATTGAAAAACGTATGCGGAAACGTTTGAAAAATGTTTTTAAGATTAACAGAAGCGCAGGATTCATTATTTGCGCAGATTGAAAGTTTGATGCGGACGCGGCAGAAAGTGGACCTGATAGGTAGCTGTCCGTACTATTACGGAGCTCAGTGGTCGTGAATAGACGCGCCCGAAAAGCAGGCAAATTGTGGCGTCAGAAAAAGTGCGTCTTCCGTTTGGTATCACGACCAACGTCATACAAGACTAGTTCACGATTTTTAAACGTCACACAGAGGGGATAACATTTACAAAGCTACTGGCACAAAACGATGTGCGTGCTACTTTGTACCAACCATCGTGTAGATGATCTACTTGATGGTTGGTAGTCTCATACCAAAAATTTCATTCATGACGTTTTAAACGTGAAATGATTTTGTATGTCATTGGTCGCTATCGTACGCTGTTTTCGCATCGCCGAGTGCAAAAGCAGTATACGATACGAAATTACAGCATCTAGAATATATACTGTGGAAATCAGCTATCCCAGTAAGGCTTAAAGAACGTGCTAATATTGGTTCCCTTAAACGTCAAACGGAGTCCCCGCCCCCTTCGGATTCAGTGCAGACAACTGGCCGTCATAAACAACACAAAGACGATTTAGTCTAGACGCTGTAATAATACTATGCTTATATTCAATTTTGAAAATATACTCCAGATGTCTCTCCGATCGGCTATTTGGGTTTCAGCATCGTTGCAGATTTAAGGGATGTGAAATTTTAGCATTGTTTGGATAGAAGACATCCACACAATTTATTCTTGGTGCTCTAGTTCAGGGTACTTTACCGTAGCGTTACAGCGTCTAGAATACCTAGTGTGGAAATTTGCAATCCAGACAACGCCAAAGATTTGTATTCCTTAAATGTGCGACGATACTGCTAAAATCCCAAGTGTCGATCGCAGCGACACCACGGAGTGGATCATCTGTACGCGGTGATTGGTACAAAGCGGCGAGCCCATCGTTTTGTGCCAATCGCCGTGTAAAGATGATCGACTCAGTGTGACGTTTTAAAAGTCTTAAACTGGCGTTGTATGTCGTTATTTGTGGCTGAACATGCTACATGTATCGGTGATATCGGTCACTTTGGTTATATCCTCTAAGCAAACCCAAAGTGAATTCGAAGGCCTTTCTACACTGTTCTACTGTAAAGTCGAGTGTTTTGGTAAGTTTTCAGAGCTTTTAAATAAATATTTTCTTAAACCATGAATTTTATTTAATTACACATTATAACTTTTGTCTGCTTTTAAAAAAGTGAGCGTTTAAAAACATTTGTTTTTCGGTGGTTATATTTTACTAAAGAAAAAAGTAAAAATCATCGCATTATTTCTGGCGAAAGTTAATTTTAGCAGAATTCTAATTAATTTTTATGACGTAATTCAGTTCATCATTCAATAGTAATTTTTATAGAAAATAAAAATGTTTTAAATGAAAACGGAGATATTTTTAGTTATATTATCCCATTTCTAAAAGAGCATCTATAGATCAATATGTTGTCTCTTCTAAACTAAAAGCGTCAAAAATATTTTATTATTGGATGCAAAATCTTTTAGATATGTTATTGTTTTGTATTCTACTCTGCATTTGAAAGTATTTCTTTAATGGGCTGTAGATTACAATTTTACAGTTATTTATATATCTAGTCAGAAATGTAATTACCAGGCGTATTAATTTATATTGGAGGTGAATGTATAAATATGAAATTCCACCCCAAAAATTTAAGACTAGCTTTCAAGAACGACAACATTTACACTAGTAACATTTTTAACTATAGAGTTTATAAGGAAATAAATGATGTGAACTGTTCCCTTCTTTTCTCATGTTGATATTTTGTTACATGTTCTGGGTATGTGTCATACTTTAGTTGTGCGCTAGGAAATTGTGCAATGTGAGGGTTGTAATAGAATGTCGAATCTGGAATATAAAAAAAAAAGCTACTGCTTCAGTAAAGATGCAGTACAATGCTGTGTTATTACTGCTTGGGATCAATACCAGCTTCTGTTCTGAGCATCTTGACCACACGCCTTATTGTCCCAACATTGTTCAAATGGTTTCCACCACTCTACGGATTAAAGGAGATAGTAAAAAAAACGGCAATTTGCACCATGATGGAGTGAGCGACAATCTCTAAACAGTTCTTCCGTATGCACAATATTTACTTTTAGACCGGGTTCTTAATCTTGTTAAGCAGCATCACAAATACATCAAAATTTCTCGTGATTATGCTGAGAAAATAAGTCTTCCACACACTTCAATAAAAACACTTTCTACAGTAGCCTAGGAATCTTAGTTTTCGACTTTCCTTAGTGGTTAACTCTGAAATAATGTGACATTGTCGCTTACATAGTCTGAAGCGTTCCCAGTGAACGCTTGATCGACAGATGAATAAAAGGATCAATTAACTCGTACATCTGTTTCTGCACTTAACTTTGTGTTCTTGATTATTATAATTAAATTGTCTCTATTCCGAAGTCTCTAGCTGTAGTGCAAGTACTCCAAACGAAACTAAATTCCTGTATCTATAGTTAAACTCAAAATTACAACTGTGAAAATTATAGAACTCGGCGGTCTGTGAGACCGCTAACAGCAGTTAAGGATTAAGCTTAATTCTCTTGAGCAGTTGAGAATTAAATTGCTCTTGAAAAGTTAAGTTAAATTTAATTGTGGTACGTTTAAATAATTTTTTTATATTCTGTAACATAATGATTTAATTTTTATTCGTAATGTTATTTGTCCTATTGACCCTTGAAAAATAAGTGTAACTAAAATTTTAAACCTATAAACCCGAGACGTTTTAATGCTTATTCAAAGTTCCAAAAAAATTTGTACACTGATGTTCAGTACCTTATTTGTTTCCCTTAACACGTATGACTTCCAAAAGACTCTTTTGGGGAGGATTTGGCCAGGTTTTAGTGTATGGAAAATGGCATTTGGTTCCACATTTCCAAAACTGCTGCTTTCAATTCAACAATCAAATCAAACTGCTTTCATTTGTCATAAACCTAACTAACGTATCGCGAAGCAATCCTCTTTTTCTAGTCAACCCAAGATATAATTATTTCGCGATTTCTTATTTTCCCTGCATTTAATTTTTAGGCTCCACTTTGTAAAAACGTTCACCTCCCCAACTCCTGACAATTTTAGTTCCTTGTCTCCAAGCACATAATCATTAGAGATTAATGTAAAATTTATAATTTATTTGAATAATTACAAATTAAATAAATTTATAATTAAATAAAAATATACATTAATAGAACATTTTAAAATAAAATATATTCTAAATTAAGAAGTTGCATTTAAAAAGTAACAAATTTATTAATAACTTGGAATTTTTTTCCTTATTTTTGTAATGAAGTCGACAATTTGTAGTTACAGTAAATAATCTTGTCATATAAATCTCCTCTTCTCTGAAATTTTCACTTCGCTACCTTTTCTCCGACAACATATGTGTAAAATTATATATATATTAAATATTCGCTTCTTTGTTTTTTTTATAGTAATAATAATTAAATAATCTACATACCCTCCCTTATATAAAATAGCAGAATGCTATAGAAGCGCAGACGACCCAGCCCCCCTCTTCTCATTAGTAAATGGAAATCATGTTCTTTCTGTTAAAACCTTCATTTCCATCGACCCCTACGCCCCCCCCCCCCCCCAAAAAAAAAAAAGTTTATCGAAAATGCAGAAGATTCTTCCCTTTCCCTACCCATCCTATCTAAATTCTCTACTTTCATGGTTTTCGTAAAGCACAATTCGAACTAACAAAAGTCGGATAGCTCTGGCCAATCAGATGCGTTTCGCGGTTTCTGTGCAGATTTTCATTGGTCCCTTTCCATATCGTTTCGCACATTTCCAAATCGTTACTTTTTTATATATGTAGATGAAAGTACTTTTTTACATATACAACTGAATTAACTTCACATATAATACCAGATATTCGTATCTAAACTCTAGATATATACTGGGATGAGACTTCCGACTTTTTGCGTGACAGCAAAATGTTAGAGAAAATGTTCTCTTAAATCGGTAGAATGTTCCGATTAAATAAACTCTCTAAAATTATACTGGTATGCCAAAAAGTCGGAAATCTCATCCATGTATATAACTTTTCGTAATTTTATTCTAAACAACTAAAGTAGCCATTTAGTCTATAATTTTTTCCAGCAGTATATAAATTAATTTGATATAGGGGAGGGTGGTAATGAATGGGCCATTAACAAAATATGAAAAAGTATTTGCATAAAATTATTTTAGATGCCACCAATAGATGAAGCTATTTGTTCTACCAAACTCATCAAATTTTCCATGTTTGGTAGAAGCCATTTTCCCACTAGAGTGGGATGGTCAAGGATCTGATTGAAAAGTATTTTTTTTCCTTTTTCAGTAAAATAAATAAGCTAAAATGTATCTATTATTTCATTGCAGGTTTGTGTATTAGCAAGTTTTTGCATATCTGTAAACTAATTTTAGGATGTATTTAGATTTTTTTTTAATTTTAGGGTACACAAGTTTAAAATCCTTAAATATTTTTATTTTTATAAATTTCACCTTAAATATTATTCAAGGGTACATTATATGCATTATGGCATGCATTTATCACAAAAATTAAGTTTTTACTTTTTAGAAAAAAAAATGCAATTTTACGCGTCTTGGAAATCTTCGAAATTCTCCCTGCGCATTCCATATCAATGACAATCCCCAATATTTTTTTTAAAGTTTGGTTTATATAGAGAAATAAAATAGAGCATTGAATTTTATATATTTGAATTTAAAGGTTGAAAAAAAATTGAAAATTTCAAACTTTTTTTGAAAAGATTTCAAACATTTTCAATTTTTTTTTTCAACCTTTAAATTCAAATATATAAAATTCGATGCTCTATTTTATTTATATATATATATATAAACCAAACTTTTGTTAAAATATATATATATATATATATTGGGGATTTTCAGTGATATTGAATGCGCAGGGGGCATTTCGAAGATTTCTAAGACGACGCGTAAAATTCCATTTTTTTTTTCAAAAAAAAAATTATATATATAAATGCATGCCATAATGCATATGTGCCCTTGAATAATATTTAAGGTGAAATTTACAAAAAAAATATTTTTAAGGATTTTAAACACCCTTGTCCCCTTAATATATTAAAAAAGCCTAAATATATTCCAGAGGTATAGGTGGGGCTGAATGGGCCACCTTTGCCCTGATCATGAAAATATGGATTTTCTTTCTTTTTTTTCTGATTTTCTCTTTAATATGAAACATAACTGACTGTAATGGATTTAGATTAAATTAGTCTAGTTAGAATAGGTTTATAGTGATGACTAGAAAATAAATTGCACATTTTCACCCTAAGAAATATCAGTTATTTATAAGAAACATAAATTAAATTGTATAAATGATTAAGGTGAACTGTCCAGTTGTTGACCACACCTAGCAGTATTTTTCCATTTGATATAAAACTAGAATAATTGCTTATATTCTGAATCTGATGGGTAGAATAAATATCACAAATGTACACTAAATAGTCAATTAATAGGCAGTTCCAACCCTATTACAACCATGTCGTTTAATATGAATTTTGAAAAATATAAATTTCATTAAATCATAATATGTATTATCTATTATTTTTATGTATATTTTATGTTCTTTCTTATAATCTCATTATTTTGTCATTTTTCTACTACAATGTGATTTAATATCACTTTTGATGTTTATAAATTTTGATAAGCATTGTGTATTACTATTTCAGTATGCTTTGATCATATCGTGTCAAGTACATTTCATTTTGTCATATTTGGTGAATAAAAGATTAATTCCAGTTTTTCATTGAATTCATTTAGTGGCCCATTCGTTACCTTCAAAGGCCCATTGAGCCCCATGGGTGGGGATGAATGGGCCAAATTTCTATTTTTTTTATTTTCTATTATCATTCATTATAGGCATTTTCTAAACCAATTTTTGACTTTTTTATATAACCAAATAGGGGAGACCGGGGGAATGCCGCCAACCCGGGTTATGCCGCCACCCCTCCTAGTTTAAAAACTAAGGGCAGTTTGAGATAGTGAATGTGCCTGCACTATAGCGGCCAACAATATAAACAGTGCCTAAAGTGAGTGACTTTGCTGTACGTCGTTCGTTTGTTCTAGTGAAAAATGTAGTTTTCATCTAGTTGCTTATTATTTTGGAGCTTCAAATGAGTAGAGATAAGCACCTTTCATTGTAACATTAGGTATTTAAGATAATATGACCCGTAATCTCCACGCATTCCTCGACATTTTGATGTAATGTGTTGTCAAGTTCGGTTCTTCTTTCGGCTTTGCTTGGGGATTTCCGCCATATTGTCCTCTCGGGGTAATGCCGCCGCCATGCAAATCGGGTGAGAAATGGCCTCATTTTAATGTAGTGGAGCCGATTCAGCAGAGTGACTTTTGCAATATGAAGTAAATTGTAAGCTTAACCATTATTCTGCTCAATTACATTGCTTTCTAACTATTTTCAGTAGGTTGTGTGTTTCCTAATATCCATTTGATGCATGTACTATGTCATTAAAGAGTGGCGGCATTACCCCGGTACAGTGGCGGAATTACCCCAGTGTCCTGGGTAATCCCGCCACTGTGCAGAGGTTTAAAAAATATTTTTTTATGTATGCTTACTTTACAGTTACGATTACGGTTAAATTTATACAGATACTAAAGATAATGATTCAGCTTTAGAATTTTTACTATTAAAAAATAAACATTTTTTCGAGGTGAAAAAATTTAAATTCCTTTAAGGTGTCGCCATTCCCCCGGTCTCCCCTAAGTAAAATAACTGGAGTCAATTCTGAGCCAAAAAAAGTTATTAGAACAAATTACAAAAATTGGCCCATTCATTACCACTCTCCCCTACATCGCTAATCAAAATATTTAGAAAGCATTACTTTTGTATGAGGGTGAATTTCTTAACGGTGTTTTTTAATAGTTATGTATATTCCAGCCTTCTATACGCTAAGTAATATTTGTAGAATATAAATTGATATGTAGAACTGCGCAAATAACCGGATATATAAGTTTCTATTGTGGGTAATTTCTGAAGTTTGTTCTTGGTTTCAGTTGCTCATGCGTTTTTTATCCCAGATTTAAATTTTAGTTTAATAGGAGTTGTGTGTATAAATTTATAGCTAATAAAGTTCTACAAAACTGAGTGCTGTCTTGCTATTCGTGGAAATTTCTGAAGGTGTATTTTCAACCGTGTTGTGCGTTATTCTAATCTAAATTTTTGCGAATTGTGTAATGTGCATTCAAATCTGTGCACCACGTACGGGGGTGCACAAGAAAATTGGAATACCGTTCCAGATATGGGCGGTAATTTCTGAAATCTGGTTTTTAAGTGAGTTATGCGTTTTCTAATTCGTTTATTTCTTTTTTTACGTTTTTAAACAGTGAAATTCAGTTAGAGTATTCTGGAAATGTTTGGTCAGTTTTTACTAATATTTGCTTAGCTTATGCTTTTCTTGTTTTACTTTCTTTTTTTCTAATTATAATATTTGAATTATATAAAAATAAAACACATACTATAATTTCCGATAAAGTATAGTAATGTGTAAAACAGTTGTAAAGCGATATAATTTTATATTTGAAACAACGAAACTTTTCGAAGAAATAATGATTGTGAATAACTTAGACAAAAAAATTAGATCAAGTATGAAACTTATGATTACTAGAGGGCCAGATTACCAACAGGACAATCTTCCACAAGCAAATTTTAATAGACATTTTCTTCTTATATCAGTGCCATATTCATGGAAAATTACTGTCGTGATTAAGTCTATAATTTCTATTCTTTTAATTGTGGAAGTTTGCCCATTAGAATCTGGCCCTTTTTGTAGTCACAATTTTCATACTTGATGAACTGATAATTAAATGCCCCACTAATTTCTACCTAAGTGAAGGTAGCCTCTCTCCTATTTCGTCTCGTGGAAATATACTATAGGAAAGGATTTAGATGTTCTGAGATTATTTTACTAAACTTTGTTTATAAATTGGCAAATTTGAATCTCACAAACGTAATTAGTTCTGAGAAAAAGAAATTCATCAAAATATTACTATTTTTTGTGAAAAGGTGTCAACTTGCAAGAAGAGGACAAGAGGTTGGGGACACGGAATCTGGCGACCCTTTGTATAATGATTGAGTATAGTTAGTAGATAAAAATATTACAAGGATAAAGCACAATGTGCAAGGGTGTCTTAAACACAAGCCTCAAAGTCGCCCAATTTTTACGCTCCAGCATATAATAGGATAAATTACACACGTTTCTGAGCGGACAGATTGTACAGTTGACAGAGCGCCAGGCTTTTAAATTTTCACTTTGTGGGTTCGAAAGTCATGAATTTTCTTTTTCGCAGGCAAAATAATTATCTTCGAACTACAATACAAAATATGTATATAATTATTTAAATTTAAGATAAATATAAATAAAAACATGCTTAGTTACGCACATATATGTACTCATTTATATACAGAGAAATTGTAATTTTATGGCAGTTTTATGTATCTAATGAAAAGTTAAACGTAATTTGAATTCCTCAAACGGAAAAAAATTGTATTTATTATACAAATAAACCTCTATTCTTCGCAGCGAACACAATTAAAATGTGCTGATTAAAATACGGTATTTTAAATTAATCTTTTCTACTACTTAACAATTTAAAAACTTTATAAATTTCCAATTTTCTTTTTTAATTTTGAAAAAACTACCTAGGGCTGTTTGGAATTAGAAGAACTGTTTTTGACAATAAAAATATCTGTTAATGTGCATTGTTTATTAATTACGTAGATATACAGGTGGTTTTTAGCAAAACATGTGTGGTAATTAACATGAAAAATCATGTCTAGTGAAGAATTTTCTAAATTTACAAATACTGAAGAATGTATTTCAGAAGACTCGATTCGTGGTGAAAAAAAAATCTTGCCGAGTATTGAACCCACAAAGTTCCGAATGTGAAAATTTCGGAGTTTGGCGCTCTGCCAACTGTGCCATCAAGCCGCTCAGAAACGTAATTTATCCGATTACTGTATATCTGGTCGTCCAATAGGCACTTTTTAACTCTATAAAATCACTTCATTTTTCCAAACGCGTGCTATACACCGAATATAAAATGGTTAATGTAAAATCATAAATAGAAAACATTTCAAATATTTAGAGGTATATTTAAATGCATTTATAAATCAATATAAAGAAAGAAACTTACAATATATATTTTATAACAAACTTAATCTTCCTTATAAGCTAACATGAAATGTTCGCTATACTCATACAAATTTACGTTTTCGAGAATGTCATCATCTTCACCAACTACCTCTTTCGTGTATTTTATCCTCACTGTTGCTTTCATCTAGCCATAAATAATTAGATTCGTTTATTCTTGTTTTGATTATGCCTGTTCTATTGGATCTAAGCATATCTCAAATTAAGTGATTTTCTGTTTTTGTTTAAGCTACTGGACGCTTTTCCAAAACTTTTTTTTAACCAGAATTTTAACCAATCTTCGTTCATCTAGCACTTCTCATGAACATGAACAAAAACATCATTTGAGAAATTACGAAGTGCCTTTGATTCCATTTCAAAATTACCATTAGTTTTAATTTGATATTTTGGCAGAGCAAGAAAGGGCCACTGTGATGTGGGATATTTCGTGTTCCGTAGTTTTAAATGGAAGTTTTTACTTGTTTCTACACTTTTGATTCCTATTATATCGAACACATAGCTGCCAACTTGTGCGGATTTCTCTTACCACTAAAATTTAATACTATGTTTTGCCTTATTTAATTGTTAAAACGTTTAAATTTCGACGATTGAATTAGGCAAAATTTTACTATTAAATTTCAGTGGTAGCAAAAATCCGTACGAGTTGGCAGCTATGCGAACATTAATGGCGTTTCGCTCATATTCTCAATTTGAGACAGTTTTTTTTCTTTCGTTTAGCAATGACAAACTTCTGGAAAGTTAACTGTTTTTGTTCCAAGTAATTTTGGTTTTTTTCGTGTTGAAAACTTGATGTGTGTTATACAGCAGTATATACTCTCAAATTAGTGATGCGTGTTATACGTCGGGATATACGGTATATACTGAAGCGTCAAAATTGGGCGTCTTTTGGGTTTTTTCTTTAAAAGACATAGTAGGGGTGCTTACTTTTTTTCCCACGGCGTGGTAAAGCGTCAAATTTGGGTGACTTCGGGGCTTGTTTTTTAAGACTCCCGTGCATATTGTGCTTTTATCCTTGTGATATGTTTATCTACTAACTATACTCTATCACTGCACAGAAGGTCACCGCATGCTATATCCCCCAATAATGTGTCCTCTCCTCGTCAGATAGTTCTTACAGAAAAACCGTTATTCAAAGATAATGCTATTTGGGGAAGTGGATATCTTGCTTTATAAAATAATTCTATAACTCCTTTATTTCACATATTCTTTACACTGAAAAATGTTCGTTTTACTTTTGTGATTACTGTATAGACAATTTTATGCAAATGTAAATTGTCCATAAATTATACAAAGGGATAAACAAGGGATTCCCGAGTTACAAACCAATCGTATCTTTCTGATGCCAACATCATTTTGTCGAAAGGCACAGCGACGAAAGAGTTATCATTTTAACACTAGAACGACCGCAAATTTTACCTCTTAAAAAATATTTTAGACGAGAATTTATATTTGAAATTAACTTATTTATATAACTTAATTTTCCGTAATACATATTCAACATTCTTCAGATAGAAATTTCTGTTTCTAATCAAAATATTTTTATTTGGTAGCGGTCAATATGGTCGTTCTAGTGGTATAAAAATCATATCTGTAATCTGCTTTTGACGTAGTATATTTACAAATCGTTAAAACATGTTATTTGTTAAAAAAAGAAAAATTATATAATTATTTAAATTTAAGATAAAAATAAATAAAAACATGCTTGTTTTCGCACATATATGTACTCATCTATATACAGAGAAATTGTAATTTTGTGGCAGTTTTATGGATCTAATGAAAAGTAAAAAAAAAAAAAAAATAAAATAAACACGTAATTTGAATTCCTCAAACGGAAAAAAAAATTTTGTATTTCATTCTACAAATAAACCTCTATTCTTAGCAGCGAACTCAATTAAAATGTGCTGATTAAAATTAAATATTTTTAATTAATCTTTTCTAATACTTGTAAATTTATAAAGTTTTTAAATTGTTAATTTTTTTTAATTTTGAAAAAAATCTATGGATTTTACGTTTGGAATTAGAACTGTTTTTAACAATAAAAATATCTGTTCATGGTCATTGTTTATTAATTACGTGGATTGACAGGTGGTTTTTAGCAAAACATGTGTCGTAATCAACATGAAAAAGCATGTCTAGTGAAGAAATTCTAAGTTTACAAATACTGAAGAATGTATTTCTGAAGACTCGATTCATGGTAAAAAAAAAAAAAAAAAAATCTTGCTGAGTATTCAACTCACAAAGTTCCGAAAGTGAAAATTTCGAAGTCTGGCACGATGCCAAATGTACCATCAAGCTGCTCAGAATCGTAATTTATCCGATTATGTACTGAAGCGTCAAAGTTGGGCGTCTTTGGGACTTTTTTTTAAGGAGTTAGAAGGGGTGCTTACTTCTTTTTCCAACGGTCGTGCTAAAGCGTCAAGTTTGGGTGACTTTGGGGCTTGTTTTTTAAGACCCCCTTGCGTATTGCGCTTTATCATTGTGATATGTTTATCTACTAACTATACTCTAACATTGCACAAAGGGTCATCGGATTCTAAGTTCACAAACCCATGTCCTCTCCTTGTTAGATAGTTCTTACAGAAAAACCGTAACTCAATTATATTGCTATTTGGGGAAGTGGATATCTTGCTTTATAAAATAATTTTATAACTCCTTTACACTGAAAAAGGTTTAACGTTTTACATTTGTTTGTGATTACTGTATAGACAATTTTATGCAAATTTAAATTGTCCATAAATTGTACAAAGGGATAAACAAGAGATTCCCGAGTTACAAAATATAGGTGAAAACCATATCTTTCTGATGTCAACATCATTTTGTCTTTGCACATAACGAAAGGCACAGCGACGAAAGAGGTTTCATTTTAACACTAGAACGACCGCAAATTTTAGATCTTAAAAAAATATTTTACACGAGAATTTATATTTGAAATTAACTTTATTTATATAACTTATTTCTCCACAATACATATTCAACTTACTTCAGATAGAAATTTGTTTCTAATCAAAATATTTTTATTTGATAGCGGTCAATATGGCCGCTATGGTCGTTCAAGTGGTATAAAAATGATATCTGTAATCTGCTTTTGACGTAGTATGCTTACAAATCGTTAAAACACGTTGTTTGTTAAAAAAAAAAAATTGCAGTCACTTGAAATTAATAATAAACGATTCAGAAAATAATCTCAAAGATTGTGTCGAGAGAGGCACTCATGGTTAGTTTTTTTTTTTTATAACTCTAATAGCTTTTCCGTTTAATATACTTTTAGTGCCCTCTAACAATAGTAAAAATCATATTTATAAAAAAATAGCAACAATGTCTTAAAATAAAGTTTTTACACAGATTAAAGGCGATACTTTCTTATTGGCATCGTCCCAGAAGTTAACAAGCGAAGAAATCACCGAAGATCACTATTTATAATTTGCCTTTTTGATTCCGTTCGTTTCAGTGTTTTTTGCGCGCAGTTCAATAACTAATCTTAAATCTGTTTATTTTATTGTTTTATTTATTGATTGACGAATATTGTAATTTCGTTCTGAAATACAAGATGGAAACAAATGCCGAGTCATTTATTTTAAGTGAAATTTATTCTTTCGTAATTATCTGCATGTGACTAGATAAGTTGAGAAAAAAAAAAAAAAACAGGCTTGAAAATTATTTTAAAAACAATAAAAAGTGAGTAAATTGCGATACTTTTCAAAGAAATTACATTTGAAAGTACATCCCCCCCCCCCTCCTTCGATAGTATAAAGATTGAATATGTGAAGAATTGAAAATATATAGAAGGTTTAAAAAATCGTATTAAAAATTGAATTTAATAGTCTGCTGTTGCCACCATCAAAATTACTTCAGCGCTACGCACGAACACATTTGCGCTTTATAATAAAGATAATACTTTTCCTTAATTGTTACGTATAAATCACACATGTGTGTATGTCTAATTACTTAGAATTAATTTATGACATTTTAGTTTTATTCAAATGTGACCAACTTAGCTATGTATAAAATATTCACGTGATACGAAACCTCAATTTATGGAACCACTCTATAGTGGAGCATCGTTTTATGGAAATTATTCGAATACCCCGGCCACTATTCATGAAAAAAAATCTTTTCTAAAATACATTCTTTTCTTGATGATCAATTTTTGCAGTCTCCACAACGTCCGTTTTACCATGGTTTCACTGTATACTTTTAAATTTTATAATTCAAAACTTCTTAATTCTCTTAATTATTGTGCATGTAAAGATATCGATTTTGTAATTTATGATGTATCTGACTGAAAATATTTTCAAACTAATACAGGTTGCTGACCAATTCAAATGAACAACGATAATTCTCAAGCTGTTACTTCAACGACATGGAGTATTAGCGGCAGCATTGTTACAGCGTCTATTGATGGCTCCAATTTTGGCCAGGGGTTAGCGCACACTGCCACAATTACAAATTCTATAAATGATGCACAAGAGCAACAGCAAGTAACATTGGCTTATTTTCAGCTGCCTAACTGTCAAAACGTTGAAGGACAAGTTAGTCAAATTATCAATCTTGATGGAGCAGCGTCTGTTGCTTGGCCGGGAGCATCGACAGTAGATGTCCAAGTTGTAGCTGATCTCCAGCCTGCGAACGTCATTCAGCAGCAAGATTTTGCTGTAACTTGTTTGCAAGAGATCAAAGTGCAGGATGGTCACGCACAACAAATTATTTCAAATGATCGGACATTGCATAGACGCGAACTTTCTCTCAATGCTTTAAATAGCGTAGAACAGCAACAGGAGCTGGTTTACTTTCAGCAGTCTAACGATCAAAATGTACGAGGACAAGTTAGTGAAATTATCAATGTCGATGGTGCAGCGACTGTTTCTTGGCCGGGGGTATCGACAGTAGATGTCCAAAGTGTAGCTGAACTCCAGCCTGCGAACGACATTCAGTATGAAGATTTTGCTGTAGCTTGTTTTCAAGAGGTCCAAGTGCAGGATGGTCAGGTACAACAAATTATATCAGATGATCGGACAATGCATAGACAGGAACTTCCTCCCAATGCATTGGCTGCAAGGGCTATAACATCGACACCAAGTCACCAACAGATGCCACTTTTCACCCGTATCCAGACTGTCTATGATGGAGCTCAAGAAAGTAGTGAGTATATTGTGTAATTGTCGGTGATATTTTGTTATATCATATCAAAATATTTCAAAATGTTCTATTTGTTAGTTTAATCTTGGGAATAAAACAATAAATTTTATTACGGTTTCTGATTGGGAATTTTGTTTAAATAAAAGAATATAAATATAATAAATTTTATGACTGGATGCCGTATAATTAATTTTTGGAATGCATGCATGCATAGGAATGCCTTGCCCAGAGGGGAAAAAAAAGGACAGAGCGCTTGTCAATATACAAGGTGTTCAGCAGAAATATATTTAATAATAGTGAAAATTTAACTTTTAGTTAACATATGTACCGTAAGATTGACTTCACGATTTAATCAGCATTTCACTATTTTAAAATAGATAAGCCGAAATTTCCTGATTTTAAATAAGGTTGTTTAAAAATTGCCAATTGGAAATTCTACTAAGTGTATATGCATTATTTTTTAACCTTCATTATAAACTTACTTTATCATAAAGAACTTCATGAATTTCAGAGCACAATTAAAATTCCTCCTGAGGATTAGATAAAAATATCAGGGTTTCCAGTTTGGCCTTTATTTTCATTTCAACATTTCGCCGTCATTCCAGAAATTACCTATTATATTCTACTCTTTAATTACAACCGTTTCATTATAAATTAAAGAATTTTCTGTGTGAATACGAAGTTCTTTTCATTAAAGTACGGGACAAGCTGGCAACCCTGAAAAATAGACGCAATTCTTGTTTTATGTTCATTCAATCTTTCTTTGTGTATTTATGTTTGTATTTATGCAATGGTACTATATAAATGATAAAATAAATTGAAAGAAGTATTCAGTTTTGAATAGGTTTTGTAAAAGTTTCATTTTCAATTTAAAAGTTTAGCTCCCCACCCTGGTTTTAGAGGAGCGCCCGGTTACTGTCAATTGATATTGCAGTCCTCGGCAAAAGTTTAGACCAGGGGTTTAAAAATATAGGCGCCAGTAGGTATTCTCTCACCACTAAATTTTATTCGTTATTTTTCGTCTAATATTTTGTCTAAATTTCTTGCAAGAATGCTAATAAAATTTAAGCGAAGAAAACTAATAAATTTTAGTGGTGAGAGACTGTCCACTGGCGTCTAGATTTTTACACCCCTGGTTCAGACACAGACGATATTTAATCTTTAATTAAAACGTACGAACTCTTGGGTTATAAAAATCTCTACTTATTTTTAAATGTGTTTTAAACTTTTTAGGGCAGAAATAATGGTTTTAATGCAGAATAATATTTAACAGGAAAAAGTGAAATTTGCATATTGCAAAAGTTTACACTTTCTTGATTTTTGGCAAATTTTAAACTTTTGACGTCACATGCATGGAGTTATTAAGTTCACCTCGTGATAGCATCGGTTAGTGAAGATGCCGCAAGCTAGAAAGATTCGGTAGTTGAATTCATTGAAATATGGAAGCTGAAATCGAAAGGCAAGTGTTGCCGAAATTTCAGATACTTTGAATCGCTCGAAGAAATCTGCCTATCGAGTAGTGTCTAAGGGTGACTCCTACGATGCAAAACATAATTTGGGAGGCCTCGTGTGGCCAGAAAACTAGATGGGATGATCCATATGCTGTCATTTACACAAATGATGAGGGATTATCAGATTAAAAGTGAATCAGGACTTTCTGCGTTGACGGATACGATTCGTAGGCGAATTAAGGAAAGAAGTAAATTAGTTCACGTAAAATTAAAAAAACTGCCAGCTTTGAAATATCACCAAAAATTGATGAGAATTCAATGACCTCTCAAACATGTCATATGGACCCCAGTGTTGTACTGTAATATTCAATGACGAAACAAATGTGGAATTTGGATGGCCTATATGGGTGGACATAATGTTGGCACTATTTGCGTAAAGAAACTCTGACATTCTTTAGCCGAAAACAAAGTAGTGGCTTTTTAATGATTTGGGCCTCATTTTTCTTTGATGGTTTAGTATATCAGGAGTTCGTCAATGGTCGCCGAAAAGCACAAGACTAAATACATACGTTAGAGAATATTTTATAGCCATTTGGTAAATTTGTAGCTCGTCCAAAGTATGTATTTAAGCAAGATAATGTGTCTATTCATGCTGCACACAAAACGAAAACTTGGTTTAACTCTCAAAGTATTACTGTTCTCGATTCGCCCGCGTGTAGCCCAGGTCTGAATCCAATCGAAAACATTTGTTGCATCATGCTTTATAAGGTTTACGCAAATTTTCGGCAATACCCTTTTGTTAATGAACTTCGAGCTGCTGTTGAACTTTCTTGGTACGATAACCCCCCCCCCCCCCCAAGTAATGCAAGATTTAGCTTCTTTAATGGAAAGTCGCCCTTTTGTACTAATTACAGTCAATAGGGGTGGAAATCGATTGTAATTTATGATCATATTTCTGTAAATATACACTCTGTCTAAATTTTTGCCACAACGTTATTTTTTTTTTTTTTGCTATTATATATTATGTAAAGTATATAGGGTAAAACCACCAGTGATGGCCAGGTTAAGGACGAATTTTTGGGCATTTAGTTAGTAATGAATATGTCGTGCGAATTACTTTCATGCCGATGATCAAAATATAACAAGAAAGGGTGGAAGACTTCCTTGTGTAGAAAATCAAAAAAATAAATTTATTCCTTCACAAAATTTGTTTTACTACAAAGTACAAAAACATCAGTAATGGTCCATCACTGCATTAGTGATGGTCCACCGAACTCTATTCTTCTTTTACGGATTATTTTTGCAGGATTTGGTCCTGATATTTTGGTGGCTACTTTGTTGTTCATCTTAACTATTTTGTTGCTCATCTCAGCTTCATTTTTTCCAGTTTTAGAGCTCGTTATCTTTGTTTTACTTTTTTTTGCAATCCTTCTTTTTCCGTTACTTCTCTTTTTGCAGCTCGTTCCAACTTTGCATTGTCAGGATGAAAGGCATCCTCTGCGATCTCCTCCTTCAGTTTCCTTTCTGGACTGTGCGGCCATACAAAGATTTCTTTTAATCTTTGAGAGCGGTATTCAACTGTGGAAGTAGTATTGTCTTTATTTTTCGGCTCTGAAAAACAGTCTTCGTCGAAACTCTTCGACTCCTCCTGAACAATTCTGAGATTTACAGGAATGTTTTCGAAGGTGTTGCTGTTACTGAAGATCGTACTTAGCTTGAGTACTATGATTTCCACTTTGAGTAATCTTCTTCAGCTGGATCACTTCCCTTTTCTGTAAGCCTCATGTGAATATTTGGTTTTTCTCGAGAATATTGTACAAACGGCGTAAAGCTTCTGGTTCTTCACTTGACGGTTGTTGAGTATTTTTGACTTCTTCACTACATTCTCACCGATGACTTGATGGAAGTACTTAATCTATATATTTATCAATGTAATGTTTTGGAGCCTCATTACGAGCGATTTCAGTTGAAACATCACCCACCATCATCACATCATTGATGTGACCCTTGCACTTTGAATAATCTACAGTGTCTGCACTTAATGGATAAATTAATTTTGCCCTGAAACCATTTTTTATTCCCCTCGTCATGTCATTTTCTAGCGCGATTTTCGGAATTGGAGCGATGGGCACTTTAGTCACAGCTTCATGTGGATGATTTTGGGGCCAGTAAAGGTCCCTGTTTCACTGAGCTTTTAGCGGACGAAAAGCAGCAACGTCTCAAGGCTTGGGGTTGCATTTGGGTATAAAGCTATCAAAATTATCTGTAGAGATTTGCAATGATCACTGTTTTCGCTCGTAAGACGCATGTTGTGCTCATCCACAAATAAAATTACCGACAGTTTAACATCATTTATTGCTAGGAAAAGGGCGAAGACATTTCCTACCCATTTCATAAAACGTAATAATAGCTTCTTTTAACGTGTGAAACATCCAGAAACTAAATATAAACATATATGGTTAAACTCTTACCTTTCGTAAACCTTGTTTTTAATTCCGGTCGTTTCTCTAAAAATTACTTTACGCTCTCTATAACATCTCACTTGCGTCTGGGGAATCTTTTCTTTGCGCAGTGAATATTCCAATTCTTTAGTGGAATTTCTTCTTCAGTTTTCAAGATTGAAGGAGGTTCTCTTTGTGTGTTTTTTCCACTCAGTCTTTGCCTCAATGTAGACCTTCGTATTTTAACCAAAGATTCTGCAATTCTTACGAACATTCCATGTTTAACAGCATCAAATATATTCTCAACTCAATCCTCCTGTTATTTACTCTATCTCTTTTGAACCATTATCTCTATTCTAAAATAAGAGAACTGTACTAACATAGCAGAATCGCAGAAATAGTTTTATTGTTTGCTTAGCTTGATTACAAAAGGAAAAATAATGAAACTGTGCCACGAATTATTTATTATATACCTACTCCCTAACGTGTACGTAGTAAAAATAACATGCAAATCAAAATTTCAATTTCTCTAGTTTCTATTAGTGTTTTTAGCTCATTTAAGCTCTTTAAATTTCGATATATTTTAGAAACTATTCTTAAAGGGGTAGGATACCTTTGAACACGTCGAAAAAGTAAAAAAATGTTACTGTCTCTCAAGCTTCAAAACTTGTGTAATAAGTCAAAAATAAAAATCAAACTTCATTTAAATATAAAGCTTATATTTAAAAATATATATGCACTTATCATTTCAATATTTATTTATGAATTTACAAGTTTAAAAATATATAACAAGAAAAAAAAATCTTGCGCGCATGATAAAATCTGAAAATATGCATATAAAGAGGAAATTTTGGTGAAAATAAATACACAATAGTTACCTTTATACTAAAACCAGAATATTTCTAAAAAATATGGACTAAATAAAAAAAATAACAAAACAGAAAAAAAATTCTTTTTGAAAAATATTTACAAAGTACAAAAATTAGTAAAATTTTACCTTTTTCAAGATTTTAAGTTGTAGATAATACAGGAATGAATAAGTGGTAAAAATTTCTTTTGTGTTCTATGCATAGTTTTTTAGTAACACTGCGCCCAGTATCAAAATTCATCGTTTTGAATAAACACAACACAAAATTTAATTATCCTATGTAGTCTTAATATGTAGTCATTATAAAACTTCCATAATTAGTAAACTAATGGGAATTTTTTAATGCGGTTTTTTTCATATTGTTCAGAAATGATTACGGAATCAATGTTTTTTAAAACAAATTCGAAAATTTTGATGGTTTAAAGGTATCCTACCCCCTTAATGAGCATTTATATCTTATAAATAACCATCATGAGAATTTTTAGCTTCTAGCCACAACAATATCAAAGAAATTGAAACTTTAGAACTTTTTTCTCCTGCACCCTTTTAAATTAAGATTTTTAAAATGCAGTTTTGAGCGAGAATTTGTCTTAAATGTAACAACCACGTCAAATTTCAAGTTTATATTGCAAACAACACCATAGAAATCGTAATTTAGTACACTTGCTGCTCAGCTGACCCTTTTTTAAATTTAAAAATTTTTTAAAAACATTCTTGACGAGCATTTGCATCTTAACCACATTAACACATGTCAACACTGTAAATTAAAATGTCTGAAATTCAGATACTTAAGTGTCTGAAACGGAGTGTTCAATTTTCAGACATTTTAAAATGTCTGAATTTTTTCAGACACTTTTTGTGTCTGAATTTCAGACACTTCAAACGTCTTAATAGCATCCATTTTTTTTGTAAGCATGATACGTAGCCATGTTTGACCACGTTGAATCCCAGAAAAACATTTGGCTGGGATCCTGCCCCCCCCCCCCCCTTCCCCCTACAACCTGATTTTTCTGGTGCTCCCAATTTTGGTACGCAATTTTTGTTAAGCTGATAATTTAAATCTTTTACGACATTTTCCTGATTATAATCAATATTTTGAACTTCAGGAGTAGAACAAGATTAAAACAAAAAATATTTATCTAAATATTAGATTTTTTTAATTTGTTTTATTTTTAATCTTATTTTACTTTAAAAGTTCAAAATCTTGATTATAATCAGTACAATTTCGAAACTGATTTAAAATATAAGCTTTACAAATATTGCACATCCAATTTGTGGGCACTAAAATCGTAGGGCGGCGGGGCACGGCCCAGTATGCCCATTCTTTAATCAAGTTCTTTTGCAAAAAATGCAACCCTGCATTATTATTTAAATTGAGATGTTCGGTATTCGGGAGTATCCGTTGTGGAGGTTAATGGACATTCCCAAATAGCTGAAACGCCTATTTAGCGAATACTTTTTTTAATCCGCATAGCATACATATTTGTATATTTTTACCTCACAAAAGCAGACATCTCCGATTATCGGACAAATTCAACTGCAAGGGCTATTGAGGGCTTTTAAAGTACAGGGATAAATATATATATTTCTTTTCTTGTCCTACTCTACTTCATATAATTTAAAAATATTTTTTTAAACATTTATATTGCCACATAGGCAATTTTACATATATATCAGATGATAATCGCAACAACTATTTAACTATGAATAAATAAATAAATATTCTACTTTATCCCTTTGCACTCGAGGGCTCCGGAGCGGAGTCATTTAAAATTTGTCTTCAAACTCGAGGGCTCCGCTACGGAGACAATGCAAATAATTTTGTGATACCTGTCTAGAAAAGCCAAGATTACATGGTATCACAAAATTATTTGCAATGTCTCCGTAGCGGAGACCTCGAGTTTGAAGACAAATTTTAAATGGCTCCGCTCCGGAGCCCTCGAGTGCAAAGGGTTAATATTGAGAAAAAAATTACTTCGGTATTTTGTTTATTTATATTTTGTGTTTTTAATTTTGTCCTACTCTAAAAGTTCAAAACTTTCATTATAATCAGTGCAAGATTTAAGGTATCAGCTTTACGAAAATTTCATACAAAATCCCCCCTCCCCGCTAAAAATGAAAATCCTTATCATTAAAAAATTAGGTTTTTAAAAATTTATATTGCCACATGGACTTATTGTTATCATTCCTATGAGCTACTAAACAAGACATCTTTAAAGCAAAATAAAGCCGAAAAAAAAGTTAGCATGTGATAGCACTATGATACACACTTGCGATGCTTATCAGTAAAGTCTAATTGGAAAATGACCTTCGAAGTGAAATATATTTTCTACACACGAAGCAAAAACGAAATAAACAAATAATTTCCTTTTTCCTGACTGGCTTACTTCTATGTTTCCAAGTCAAACGTTTTCCACATTAAAAGATTTAATAGCTTTAGAAATATATCTAAGAAATACTTGAGAAATATTCTTTTTCAATTATATATAAATTTCATAAAAATCTATTTTTTTCCAAAAGCGAAAGTCTATAAATATATTTTTTTAATTTCAGCTGAATATTGTTCAATTGAGGGGGGGGAAAAGGCAATCCCGGGATTTTCGGGATTAAAATTAAAGTGGGATCCCGGGATCTCAATGCGGGAGTAATCCCTAGCTATGTAGTAAGAAAGTTTTAGGAGATCTTTCAAAGTTTTCTTTTATTTTTCTTTGCTATTTCCTTGTGGTCGTTTAGTATGAGATAAGCATTAGCCATTGAAACTAAGAACTGCCATATTGAAAACAAAACAAGAGAAGGAACTTAACTTAAAATTTGTCTGTTTTTTAGTGATGTTATTACTTTAAATTTCAGAAAAAAAGATGAGAATAAATAATACATAATTTGTAAGTTTAAAAATGTATACTTCTAGAATTAGTGTTTTGTTTTGAAAAAAGATTCAAAACTAATTAAATGTCATGCAAGATTTTGTTTAGTGCAATAAATAAAATCATAAGACACTAATTTTAGTACTATAAAGAAATTATAACACTTACTTCAATCGCTGTTTGCAAGAGGTAAAAAAAATTCCTCGATTTGAAAGTTTAAAAACTACCACAACCACAGTGAATGAGGAAGACTTGCATCAGTTTAAAAGGTAATCCCATAATACATCCGACTAGCCATATTTAAAGAATGAGATGTTTCATCCTCAAAACAGTACCTGCCAGACAAAAGTTTTTTTTTTTTTTGCCAGCTTCGACAGGACGAAGATCAATAACACAATATTATTGATATAAATTAATACGAGTTAACACTAAGCCCATTGCACACGCTTTGTAGAATTTCCGGGTGTAATCTTCAACCGTCTTCTACTTCTGTTCTGTGTCTATCCCGCCCTTATATCGACGACAGCTTCTAAGAGACATTTGATGTCAAGCACACACGTCAGATGTATGTATTCAATAAATAAATAATCCAAGTTAATACGAATTTAAATCCCAGTACTTCACATTTCGCAAAAAAACAAATTAAAATACATGCGTACATAAAAACAAACATTGTTTGAATTACAACGTATACCACTTCGAACGAAGACATCTAAAACGCATGCGCGGGAGTTCCCCCTGGTGGTTATTGCGTCGGAAGAATCAAAACGTCTTAAATTAAGACACGTTTAAAGCAATGAAGTGTCTTAAAATAAGACGTTTGCGGATATTTTAGATTTTATTCTCGGTTCGTTTACACCATGGTCATAGTAAGATACTTATGCACCTTAAATTAAGACATCTATAATGTCTTAATTTTCAGATTAAGTCACTTAAGTGTCTAAAATTCTTTTTCAGTCACATATGTGTCTAAATTTAAGACGCTTGTATTTGCAGTGTAGTTGTCTCTTCAGTATCACGAAAATCGGAATTTTAGAACTATTACAGCACACATTTCCCTTAAAACTATTTTGTGCATAAATTTGATATTTAACAATAACAGCAATGTCAAATTTAATTTTTATATCCTTAACAATTCTATAGGAAGTTTTCTTACGCATTTAAATCCTTTTTGAATATTCAACGTTTTAGAAACTGTTATTAGAGAGTATTTATATTTTGCAAGACACCATCAAGTCAAATTTCTAATTTTTTATACCCTTCAATATCACAAAAATATGCATTTTAGAAATATTTTGCTCCTGCATTCCGTTGGGATTATGATACCAACATAAAATATAGCCTATGGTGAAGTAGACTGTTACAATCATTTTCCCAACATTACTTTTGAAATGGGTTTTTAGTTCCATAGATCAACCCCGACAAGCAAACGTTTTTTCATTATAATATTAGTATAAATATAATATTTAAAAATATTCAAAGTTAAAATTGTTTTGAATTATTATTATAACTTAATTAACCGTACAGAAAAATGAAGTCTTTTTTCAAGATTTTTGCTCACTAGATACGAAGCCCGGTAAAGATATGAATCCCTCTTTAGCAAACGTACCACTGAACTACCTTGCACTCTTGAAAACTTAAAGCTAAATTTTAAATATTCATCGCTGGCTATAGACGCTAGTTGTGATACCAAAGTTAGGCAGTTAGGGTGTAGATTCTATCATAAAAGCGTGGTCAAATATGCCATTTACAAAGGAATGTCGTGAGTACAAAAAGTAAAGAATAAAGTGGACATAAATAAGGGAAATATGATAATATAAATTTGTTATCAAACAGTTTGCTTTAAATGTTTTAAAGAAAATGGATGTATTTAAAACTTTAATTAATGACAACACATAGCTATAAAATATAAAAAGTGAGTGTGGGCCATCACTACTGCCATCATGAAAAAACAGCATCATTAGTGGCCCACCCCAACAGCTGGATTAATAAGCTTATTTTCATAATACCAATGTATTTACATATTCCTTAAACTTTATATCAGTTATTAAAACTTTTTTTGATTTATCCATCATGAAAATTTCGTAGACAGCACGAAATCCAACTTTGCTCACTAAAAATCTTGCTACGAAACCAAAGCTGAAACTGGAAATAAATAAACTTCGGTAGGAGCACCCACTGTTCACGTGACGTGCGTTGATTTGTCAAAACAAAGGCATAATGTGACAGTCGAAAGACCATTTTATCACTTCTCGTTGACGCTAAGTTGAAATGTTGGGCGTTTCGTGTCTAGCATCGTAGGAACAATAAATGGGCCATTACTGGTATATGGGCCATGATAGATGATTATACCCTAATTTAAAGTTAATTGTTTATGAATAAAGGATAAGTCACATGCAATATATGCCAGTTGAGTTACAACAATTCGATACATATTTCTGAGTACAGAAAGAGAATCGACCATTGTCTAAACATTTGCTGCGTACTGTACTTATTGTCAACCCATTGAATTTGAGACAATGACTTTGTATCGGTAAAGGAATGTACATTGGAGTGGAATATGTGACTCAAAAATTATATTTCCTGGATGAATATGTTATGCGGTAACCTGCCATACGGTAATTCTAAAATACTACAATTCTAATTGGTTTTAAAGGTATCAAACACTGTTTGAATATTTAATATAAACAATTTTTAATAATGTAATATTGATGCGCTATTCTGAGGAAGACATATTAAACATATGCTACCAAGGTGGAAATAAATCCGTAAAATTTACAAAAAAATCTTCAAAATTTTAGAAATGAATATTTTCTTAATATCCAGTTCCACTTGCGTCTTTAAATTTGTTTTATTGTTTGACATCGTGGTAGTGTCGGATTTATCCATAACTTGTTTTGATTTTCTTTATTTTCAAAATTGTACACCTGCAGTCTCGTACAGGATACCTTGAGAGGGTGGGTGATTTCACTCTATATAGAATGCTATCAGTAAGGGCGGATAAGATAAATTACCTCTGTGTTTATGGGCCACTTTGCGGTAGTATACTAAAGGATTCCTTGGAATATTTATTTTATTCTGCGAAATGTTCTTATAGGAGTATTTTAAAATACATTTCTACCGTTATTAAGTATAAAATATATTTGTTCAACCCATTCATATTTATTTTCTTTATTGTATTTAAAATCGTTTGAGAGAAATTAAACTTTCTGAATTAGAAATGTCAACTACTCTGATCAAATTCATTACTTACATATATTGTGGAGGGCTACATAATTTTACATAATACTTTTCAGGCCATCAACTACAGAAAGACTGTAATGATACTGAAAAATGGCAAGTTTTAGAATCAACTACTAATCCTGCAACAGTGAGCACTCCTATTCAGCATTCTCAAGTTTCTGAATCTGTCGCTCCTAATCCTGCTATTGCTGCCACTTCAAAAGCTTCTACATCGGCAGAATCTCAATCATCAAATTCTGGTTTAAATGTACTCCATCAAGGAATGAGAAAGGAAGCTTGTATCTGCCTTAATCAGGATGATCAGGATGAAAAGTGAATAATTTTCTGATTTTTTTGTGATTATATGTTGATTTTTTTACCCTTTTTTTAATTGTCTTGGATATTTTCTCTTTTATTTTTTAGTTTGCTTTTGAATATTGCAATTTACTATTTTGTTAAAAATAACCATTAATCATTCCTGAAAAGAGGAAATTTTTATTTTCTTTAATACACTGGTGAAAACATTTAAAGGGACAAACGGTTTTTTAAAAAAACAAAACAAAAGTTATCCCTATACGCAAATAAGGTATCGGATATTTAAGCTCGTCGCGGATACACTTGCCACGTAGTGGCCTGTGTCGTCATAAGGCAGTGGCACTGTGATCGCGTTTGTGCAGAGGTGCCTCATTTGACCGCCGAAGATTGTAGCGTAAGGACGTTTTGAAACATCATAGTATAGCACAATCCTTGTTTTTTGAATTTCTTTGTTTACCCATCGTTAGTATGACTAGTCGAAATATGTCTAGATGATGCAACTAGAGAACGGATTGTTGGAAGACTAGAGGCCGGCCAATCACAGGCTACCTGTTGTAAGGACCTCGGGGTTCCGTGAAATGTGGTGTCTAATCTGTGGAAACAGTTTGCAGAGACAAGAACAGTGGTCCCCCGACCTGGTCAAGGCAGTAAAAGGGCAACAATGCCGGCTAAAGTCCGTTATTTTTGACATTTCCAGCAAAAAGGGATAGGTCCGCCACAGACACAACTGTCTAGTCACCTGTATAAAGTTACAGGAGCATCCATTTCACGGATAACAGTCACCCAGAGACTTAATGCAGGTGGTCTGTATGTCAGGCGCCCTGTAGTCTGCATCCGTTTGACTGTGAACCACAAAAAGTTCCGTCTAACATGGTGCCGATAACACCTGTCTTGGACAGAGGAGAGTTTGGGCGGCTTCTCTACGGTGATGAGTCGCGATTCAGTCTGGACAGCGATTCGAGACGTGTTCTCATCTGGAGAGAACCCGAGAGTCGATATCGGCCCTCTAACATTGTCGAAAATGATCACTATGGTACAGGTGGTCTGATGGTCTGGCAGGCATCATGGCAGACGGGCATACCGACCTTCATGTGTTTGATAGAGGTACTCTGACAGCCAGTGGTACAGGGATCAGAACCTTGCACCCTATGTGAGACTTTTCCGCGGAGCATATGCACCAAATTTCGTCTTTATGGACGATAACGCTCGTCCACATAGGGTTCGGTTGTGGACGAATACCTCGAATCGTAGGATTTTCAACGAATGGAGTGGCCTGCGATGTCCCCTGACCTTAATCCCACCGAACACGTATGGGACGTCCTTGGACGATCAATTGCAGCTCGAAGACTAGCTCCAACGACCATCGATGAGCTCAAGGGTGCCTTGGTGCAAGAGTGGGTGCAGTTGTCACAGAGATTGATAAGGTTCCTGGTAAACACAATGAAACGCCGATGCGAGAGTTGTGTAGCTGTTACAGACGATCATACACTCTATTAGACATGTTTTTCTCCGACTTAAAGGGCATCAGTCAGCTGCTGTGCTGGACACGTGACCAGTTTCCTTATTTAGGGTGCAGGTTGTGCCCATTTTTGTTTTGTCATACATTAGTCTTATATCGAAAGATATTTTGACCAAGTTTGGTTTTATTTGCTTTGTTAGTTTTTCTTTAATTGCAAAAGAACTATTTGTCCCTTTAACTGTTTTCACCAGTGTAGAATAAAACTCGCACTATAACTACTTTCTATGACAGTAGTACAGTGCAGGAAAAAAGTTTGACCACATGCTAATTTTGTTTAGCATAAAATTCCGAAAAGAGTGATATATCTTGAATTTAGACACACATATATATATATAATATAAAATATGAAGTTAATTCAGTTGTAAGTGTATAAACCTTATTTTATCTGCAAATGTTAAAATTGTGTAATATTAATAAATGGAAATAAGTATAGACCAGTAGCTTCTTTTGACTCTAGCATAATGATATGACATACTGATTATGGTATTTTAATTCTTATTCATATAGGTTATATTAGGTTATAGGTTAATTTAATTCTTATAGGTTAGTTGTCACTACATTTGAAGTTTTGAGATGCGCAACTGCTGCTTTGAGTAAGAGTCCAGGGAAACCATTGACTGAAAAGAAAAGTGTAAAAATAAGGCTTTTTCGGATTGTGGGCTGAGTGAATACCATATTGCCTTAAAAGTAAATGAATCTAAAACTGTTGTGCAAAATTTTCTTTCTGATCCAAAATACTATAGAAGAAATAAAAGAAGCGGATGGCTATCAAAACTCTCAGCCCAATGTTTGACAGCCTAAGGGGAACTGCTCAGATGTGGAAACCAAGTCTGTAGAGCATAGATGTTCCCCCCAGACACCTTTATTTAAAGTCTTTAAAAAAGTTACATCACTGAGTCCATAGACTCAAGCCACCGTATAATAAAACGCGAGCAATGGGCGACTTTTAAAAAAGATAAAAAAAAAAAGCCCACTAAAGTACAGAGATATTACAGATTATGGTAGTAGACCAGATCGCCAAAAACGCGACAAGGGTTGATAGTATGTCCAACGCGACAACTGTTTAAGGTAAGAGGTATAGAACTAATTGATAAGCCCAATAAAAAGCTAAAAAAATGTTTTAATTTTAAACGAAGTGCTGGACGGGATAAAATATTACTTATCTAATTTTTAGGGATTGATAAGGACGCCGAATATGCCAGCGTAAGGTATGTGGGAAAACGTAGTAATAATGTGAGGCACTTACTAAATCGCCACATTCGCATACAGAAGAGCGTGAGCAATGGAATTTATTGAGGTACACCTTAAATGGGCAATGTCTGTAAGGAATGCGGTAACTGCAGGAGAGAGGGGAGGAAGCTACATGGAGACCTTTCGAACCAGTTCATGTGTGTCTTCCCTTTTCCGAATAGTCCCAGTGATCTCGCCACTGCTCCAGCAGTTTTGAGTGCAAAATTATCTTAAACTGAACATTATTACAATGACGGTTCAAGATTTTTCCTATTCTTCTACTATAAAATCTACGATAGTCTGTCTCGAAAGCTTATGTACTCTTCAAATTTATAAAAAAAAAAAAAAAACCTAGCTGAAGAAAACATATGAAGCCAATTTACAATACATACTTGCTATTTTATCAAAACTAAATAAAATAAGCAGTAATGGTTAATAAGATGTTACAAAAATTTTATTTAATTTACTTTTTTTCTCGAAGAAAGTCTCAAAAGTTTAAGCACTATAAATGCATTAAAAACAGAGGGGATTGGACGGGTGTAATGAGGTTTAGTGATGGGTGATTTCGATTTAAGCGATACTATGTCCAACTCCTTTTAATCGATACTATAATCTTTTTAATCAAAGTCTCTAAAGGTAATATTTTCGTTTTCGGCACATGTGAACAGGGGGCAGATGTGAACATCGCAATTTTTCAATAGTTATTATAAGTTTTTTTATTTGAAAAACATTCCTAAAGATGACAGCACCTGTAGACATATGGTAAAATTTTTTTGAAGCTTTTTGACATTTTGTTCGTCATCTGTAACCAAAAGACTGTTTTTAAATCTCAAAAGTAAAATCTTTGTTCCAAGTTGATAAGCGTATAACTTTATTTATTCATTTATTTGAATTTGAGTGTTTTAACATATACTATGAATACTAATAAATATTTTAATAAAGTTCTTTTTTCTTCTAAAATTGAGACATGTTAATGATTTATAAATTTAACAGAAGCAGCAATGTGGGGCACATGTGAACAGAAAAGTTGGGGCAGATGTGAAAAGTACATAAGTGCCCCAATAATCATTCTGTGATTCTGTTCCTTTCAGTTAACTTAATGATAAATAATGTCAGTTCCATTATCAATAATTTTCCTGAAATAGAAATATTTTCCTCACACAAAATTGATTTTGCATTGAAACTTCATCAAACACATCTTTCACGAAATAAAGAGCAACAAGCTCGTTTACATTCAATTATACTTTAAATAAATTTAATGTTTTCTAAAATGCAATAAGTGTTTTATATTATTTTACTAAACAGTGTACAACAATACTTTTTATGCATTGTTAATACAAAAGTATTACCTTGAACAACTTTTCAAATTTTTCTATTACATTTGTTCTAAACTTGCAATGATGGCTTACTTCCATATCTAAAACAGTTATGTATATGATGCTTTGAATGGAGATAGATATGAGTAATATTTTAAGAAAGTAAAATTTTTAAACTGATAACTACCGTAAAATCCCTATTGTAACCCCCCTCCCTCTTTCAAAAGCAAAAGACGTTAAGGAAGGGGGGGGGGTTATATTCGAGATATTTTTAAATAATTAAAAAACCCTTATTTTATCTATAATATACAAGTAAATAAGGCAAATACAGCAGTGGGAATCTTTCGTATTTTGGCAGATTTGAGATAAATAGTATGTAAGCGCCCACTCCCTAAAATATTCCCCAAACAAAAACCCCTAAGCAAAGTTTAAAAGTTTTAATTTCTTTTTCAAAATTGCTTCTTCATTCTTTTATTTTATTTCAGCAATACTTAATGAATCATCTAAGCGTCCACCCCCAAAATCTACTTACTTTCATTTTATAATATTTTGCACATATCTCCCAGAAACTAGAGAAATATATATATATATATATGTGTGTGTGTGAAATATATATTTCTTTAAGGTGAATTTCACAGGCAATTAACTAATGATTACGATGACAAATGAATAACAGAATAAAAAGCATGACAAAGGATATTTTTTCCTTGTGTTCACATGTGCCCCACGTGTGTTCACAACTACCCCTCTGATGGGGCACATGTGAACAATTTTTCGAATTTATAAAACTATTAAAAAATGTAATAAGAACTATACAGATGATTTAAAAAAAATTACCCTGTATAAAACAAAGTTCTATTTACTATATTGAGCAGGTTTTGTTTATAAAAATTAATCCAGTCATGAGAAAAAGCTATATTTATGCGAACTGTTCACATGTGCCCCCCATCTCCCCTACTGCATTTTCCAAACAAATCATTGAATTTCGAGACACACACTTTTAGATGTCTGCAACCGAAATTCCCAATTCAAAGAGCACAACAGCGACACCTGTTGGGTAGGGGTAGTGTGACGAAGTTCAGTGGTACATTTAATTTAAATACACAAACTCCAACACTAATTACGGGAACAAAAATTTATTTAAACATTTTAAAGGTTACAAAATTAGCCTTTCTTTTAAATGCTTAAGGGGGGGGGGACACAGATCCCCACATAAAGAGTGCGCCGAGGCGAGAATATTGGTTCTTTACATTTGCAAGCCCAGAATAGAAGTGATACATTTCGCTAGAAGTCCGGATATCTTGGCGTTACGATTTATCGCCAAGTTACAAAAGTTTTGGTGACTGATCGGAGATAGACAAAGCATTTGACGAAAACACATTATTAACACAAATTAATGTAGTTTCCCTTCAAGTCATAACTGAAAGAGTTGCTAAATAAACTGTCTCTGCGCTTATGAATCGGCCCAGAATTCTGCGATTGGGTACATTTAAGTTCGTTAATGGCATTTTAGACAAAATGAACATTATATCCATTTCAGTAATGCATAGAAAAGGGCATCTGTTTTTAGAATAAATAATAGCAAAGATAATTTTATCTGTAACAATTTTCGAGATAGGATTCGCATAAAATATACTCTTGTTTCATTGCAACGGTGAAATTTTATTACCAATTATTTACTTATAATGCGGGCAATAGCGGATGTAAAGAAAATTAAACGTAGCGTGCGAAGCTGTATTTATATTTTTTGGATTTATTTTATGAGCAGGGTGCTAACGGAAAATAACTTTGAGGCCGCATAATTATTAAACGCAATGCTATCTGGACTACAAATCATAACTTAATATTTAAAAGTATAGAATTAACTATTGACAGGAAACTTCACGCAGATACAATTACATATGGTTTTTAAAAAATTTCGCATAAGAGACTGTTTCTTTGAAGGTTAAATTTTTTGTTATATTTTTAGTTTAACTGCTATGTAATTTATGTTACTAGTTTATTAAGCTCTACTTTTTCAGTTCTTCACCAATCGCATTCCTCCCACACCCCTCCTCTACAAATCCTAATTTTCTTAATAATGGTCTGATTTCAATGAGGACCTTTTTTGGTATTCTTCTCGAGTCCATTGGCTTACCAACTAAACATTGATATTATATCTGAAGCTTTTTGTGAGCACTATTTATGAACGATAACAAATTTTATCTCTTTTTCCAGTTTAAACTTATAATTCTTGGTTTAAAGCCACGTTAATCAAGGTTCTCGTTAGTTAAGTTGTATTTCACAAGTTTGTCAAAGTGTTTTTGTAAGTTGTATTTTAAAAATTTCAGTCGTTTACATCCAAACTTAATGATTTGATACTTTCAATTTTATAATATCAAATGATTGATACTTATGATTGCGTTTTCCGATACTAAAGAATCCCTTGTGTGTTATTGTTTCTTTAAGGCTATTGGTATGAGAATACGCGCTAAAATGCTTTAAAACGTATTTCTTGAAATAATATATTAAACAATCTAAACAAAGTGATCGCTGAGAATTTTGTAGTGTTATTTTATTCGTATATATGTATACACACTGTTAAAAAAAGGACTAAAATACGGAAATACTACTGGCAATCAAGATGCCAGTACTACTTCCGTATTTTAACGGAAATTCTTCCCGGTAAATTATAGAAACATTTTCGTTTTTTTATCGTTTACGGGAGAAAACCTCCGTGAAAATACGGTAATAATACTGGCGTCTCGATTGTCAGTAGTATTTCCGTATTTTAGTCCGTTTTTTGCAGTGCAGGAGAAAGAGTGCACTGGAGGATGTTGCAATTAAGTATAAAGTTTGCATATAGGAACATAAATAAAAATAAAACCCATTACGGAATCCGTAATTTCAAATGGATTAGAAGAGAATATTATACGAAAAACATCCGGCGAATATTGGATAAATATATATTTTGGAAAAGTAAATGGGTTTGAGTTAATGCTGTTTATGTATTTTGAAAACAGTGAATTTTTTTATCGAATTCCTTCTAATATTACTAAGTCTATTGTTACAGATTTTCAAGCAATAAAAATGTGAAAAACAAATCTTGTATTGAGATTTTCAAAAAAATATTAATTTTTTAAGCATTAAAATAACACACAAATATACAGTTACACATATAACATGAAACTTAAGTCAATAATTGGAACTAGGACATGAAAAATTAAAGTTCAATTAAGGGCCAATTCCATATTTTTATTACACATATTTTTATCACTAACTTTGTGTTAAGTTGTTTGAGACCGGAGCGGATGTAGCTTTCGTAGGTTACGCTGCCGAAGACAGTAGGAGCCCAACGCCACGTACGTTTAATTTTGAAATGCTGTCTGGGAAAGTGCACAAAAAATAAGTAATACAAAACATAAGTTATGTGATTAATCAGTAATTTATGGAAATAAGAGAAACTAGTAGGGAAAAAAAACAGGCCGAACATAAGCGGATATGCGGCGAACGTAAATATACACGGGTTCCTTCTTATAGTAGCCGCCAACGACATTAAAAATATATAGTTATTGCTTAAAATTAAAAAAGTTGCCTACAATTTTTAATCTTGGGACCTACTTTTCCCCCACGCTTATAGGGGGCCCTAAAAAAATATAAACTCTATAAATTTGTAAATAAAATTTACTTTAAAATTTCGTCCATCTGGGCATCTATAAAAAGAATGATGATTACAGGAAGTAAGTCTAAATCTGTTTGGTTGAAGGAAGTAAAAATAGAAAGTACCGCAATTCCAGATGAAATCACTGCTTCTTTTATGTATAAAAATCATTACCGTAATTTCGCGCGTATCCGCCACACCTCGGATAGCTCTATTTCCTACCAGAATTTATTTTAAATAAATTGTGACTTCCTCGTGCTTAGCACTTATTTGACTTCTTTTTTTCAATAAAATTTCCGGTTTGAAAAACACTTATCTAAGCCACGGCAAATACGCGGGAAATTACGGCACTTCCTTTTTTAAGTAACGAAGATCTTCCTTAAAAAATAAATAAAAAATAAATTACAGTATTAAAATTAATCTTTAAAAATAATTTTAAAAGTTAAAAAAAATTATTATTCTTCTCAAACGTCTGTAATAGTTACTACTGCCCCCCCCCCTGAATTTGTCTATCACCCCTCCCTAAATGAAAGGTATGGGAGGCTGTAGCTACGAACCTGCTGATTCGCTAAGTTTTGGAATTACCATTTTTGAGCTTATCTGTGTGAATCTGCGAATATCGAAGTATTGGTTTAAGTGTCGAATCTAGGATTTGGGAGTCTATTCTTATTTTGATAGATTGTATTTTATATGGAGTCAATTTTAATCAATTCTCGAATTTCCCAGAATCGCCCATCACTAATGAGGTTGTATGGCGTCGTATTCCAGTTTTACAAAAGTGAAAAAGATCCTTTTCACTCGTGTTAAAAATGCCGAAGGGTAAAGAGTTCACAAAAGGTGAGCCTTTAAAAGTTTTTAAATTGAAATCACAAAATAAAACTTTCTCAAATAGCAAAAATTTTAAATCGGTCAAAGCGATATATGTATATCAAGTTCTCTCTAGAAATTATAATTTCAACCGGAAACCAATATGTGGACGACCACGTATGAAATTTGTTAACATTGATCGCAGAAAACGGGGATTGGTGATTAGATATATATATATATATATATATATATATATATATATATATATATATAAATGCCAATACAGCAAATTAACAATTTCGGTGTACAGGTGTCGAAAGATACTGTACATGGTCGTATTAAAGAATGTAATTATCATACTAAAGAAAATGGCTCTCAAATCGTGTTTCAAACTATGCCACTATCAAGAAAGATTGAATTGGGCAAAAAAAGAAAAAAACATGTGGACAAGTGGCTTACTAATTTATTCAGTGATGATAAAATAACGTTTGAGAAGAAGAAAGGAAAAGGTGGTTTGATTTTCATCAAGACAAAGATGAACTCCTTTGACTATCTGATATATTCTTGGTAATAATTTTGTTCCGCTTACAGATAAACTTACTGATCAGATTTTGATGTTGCTTCAAGATTATGCTTATTTTCATAAGCCTGCGTCAACTTCAAATTGGTTATATGCAAGCAAATTTGAAACTTTGGACTTTCATGATAAGTCCTGATCTAAATTCCATAAAAACAACTTGTTGGGAATCTTGTTCATAAAGTTCATGCCAGCGAAATGCAATTTGATTCGATTGTTGAATTGAAAGCGCCCATTTCTGAAACATGGAGCCAGACAACATTTTTACATGCAAAAAAACCTGGCCAAATATTTTCAGATGTTTTTTTTGCAGTCATCCGTGTTAAGGGGAAGCAAAAAAGCTACTGAAAGTTAATGTTGAGTCGTGGGAAAAAAGTAAATACCCAGTACAATGAATTATCTTATAAGAATGTTAGTTACTAAACAATTGGAAATAGTCTACTTTTAAATGATGTATATAAAATTTGCTTAGGGGGCATTCTACATTTAAAAACGAACCCAAATTTTTTTTCATTAGCAATACCCAAGTTTGACGCCATAAATAAATTATACTCTTCAATTAGCCTAAATCCAAATTTGCATGAAATTCGTATTAGTTTCAGAAATCATTTTAAAATTAGCATATTTTGGGGGCTGTATCCAAATTGAAGTTCGGTACTCGATCGTTGAAATTCTACTGTAAAATTTTGACACTTCTATTAATGTATATCTTGCCAATATGACCATTTCATTCGTTTAAATTGTTTCGACTATTGCCAGCCCTAAGGTTTCGATAAAATAAGTAAAATATATCTTTAATTAAGCTTTTCTGAATATCGTACCCCTTAAATCATTTTTATGTTTTTTAATGATGATTCGAAAACTACTTGAAAGAAAAATTTTAAATTTAGAATTCGCATAAAGCAGGACATAATGAACAAATATCTATCAAAAAAAATTGTTGGTTGCAATTAAGTTTTTTCGAATATTAATTACATTATTCATATTATATTTTTTAATTACAATTTCATTGTATTTATGTTTGGGGTTTTTAGTATTACAACCACACACAAAATCATCACATTGGGATTATAATTTCAGGAGATGTTAAATTAAGTTTTTTTTGTATTTATTAATATTAGAAGATCTAAATTTTGAACATTTTATAACTCAAAAACTTATCTTTCAAATGACTAAAAATTTCGTTTCTAGGCATAGTTTGAACCGAAGATTTAAAATATGTTGTCAAATTTGTGTGTTTCTAATGAAAAAAAAAATTGTTCTAGTTTTGATTTGTAGATGGTCACCTGAGCAAATTTTATATACATCATTTAAAAGTAGACTTTATTTCCAATCGATGGTACTAGTGACATACTTCTACGATTATTTGTTGCACAGTTAGTAAGGGGAGTTTACTTTTTTTTCTTCCACGAATGTAATATCTTTTACATGTGTAATTTGAATATTAAATATTCTGGTCCTAATTTTTTTTTTTTTAATTAAGTTGTGTTATGTAGAATTTAATTTTAGCTATTTTTTAAAAATATGTTAATGTGATTGAAAATAAACTTGCATAACTTTTTGTGTATAATATTACTGTTATTAGTTTTTCATTAACCCCTTAAATCTCGCTCCCGTGAATATCACGGGCTGATGTGTCGTTCGTTATTTTTCGTGCCCGTCATATTTCCGGGCTGGAGATTTAATTGCTGGAAAAAACTCCGAAACCAGAAAAATTTAACTCATTTTCGTGTGAAGTCTTTGAATATTTCAGTTTCGGTTTGGTTTTTGGCGCTGATTGTGATGTTGGACTTTGTATTGCATGTTTCAAAATATATCACACTCAAAAAATTATTAATTATCAAAATTTAATATTTATGTATTTCAAATATTATTTGTATGATGATACATAAAGATCTAAGATGTGAAAAATAAAGGTTTTATTCGCATTAATTTGTATGGCATAAAACAAATTAAGACACAGAATTCTCGCATGATGGCTTTTTCTACAAATGTGAATTTGTACTGTAACATCTTTTTCTTCGCCTTAAAAAAATCTAATTGCATATTTTAATTAGAAGCCTTGTAATTATTGAATTTCTGTAATAAAAAATAGGTACTTTTTTATGGTTTTTCCAAATATTTAAGCGAACGTTAATGGGTTAAAGGTGAGAGCTTTACTGTTTCTGTTGATGGTCCTATTTTTTCTCCAGCACTGTATATTGCTATTTATTAGAATTATCATTTCTCTATCTGCATAACTTTGTTGATAATTGAACATTTAGCTATTAAAATTTATTTTCAAATGACATTTTGCACCTCTATGTAGCGGTGTTGGGGCAGACATTACTATTGACGCCTTTATTTTCATTTTCATTGAAGTAAGAAAAAAAAACTTATTTATTTAGATATTTTAAGATTGTAAATATTTACAAACACGGTTGGGGTTTTTTCCCCTAATCGATTCTACAACATAATGTGTAACACAAAATTTAGTATTTCATTCAAAATCAGCATCTATTTCATGGAGCTAGTTTAAAGCTGCGATATACACAGAACAAAATTTAATTTTTAAAAAGTATATTTTGATAACGACGAACAAGTTTCATGGTTAGACCTTTTTATTAACCCTTTCAGCGGCAAATTTCTTACATTCGTTAAATGCTAAAATGATAGAACGACACCAGAACTTACAAATTTATGTGAAGAGAAAAGCTATTCTTCACGTACTTAATAAAAGGAAAATTTCTATTCCTAATTTTTGTGCTAATGAAGCCATTTAGGATTAAAATTAATTGGTCCAAAAATGAACCACCACAATTCAAGGTCTCTCAATAAGTATCACTAAATAAAATTTTATGACTGCTAAATAGTTAGTTTTTAGTTTAAAGTAAAATTAAATTTTAGTTTGGTTATCCCTTTTATATCCCAAATGATGAATGCATCCAAATTTCATCTTCTAAACCTTTTTTCGGGAATTTTAGTAACGACATTAGAATATTTACTCTATCATTTAATAAATTTTAGAAAGATTTTGACAATGAAAAATGAATTAAATTTTTATTTATAGGGACTTTCTGCAATATTTATGATTCTACTGAAATCATTTATTAAAAATATTTTTTTAGTATTTTATATAATTAGGGAAATGTACAAATATAATGCTCTTACAATAGAAATAGTTTTCTGAACTGAAACTTTTCACCCACAACTTTTCAAAGTCAAGAAAGCTGAAGTAGTGCAAATGACAGATAGTCATCATTTTACAAATATTTTTGATTTGTGCAACCAAAAATGCTTTTGGAATAAGATCAAGAATGTATAACATTCTAAACTGTATTACTACTAATCTCTGTATTAAATACATTTTATAGCAAGTTATTTTAAGTGTTTCAAAGACCGGCGTGGCATAAAGGATTAACATGAATATATACTTTATATTGCACAATTTTTTTTACTTTGATATTTTTACAATATTATCAACCTATCTTAGAGAGGTTTAACAGTTAAAATAAAAAAAGAAATACATTAAAATTGTACATAGAAATGATTTAGTTTATTTAAAAATGAAATACATAGCTATCAAATCTACTCAATTTGATAAGACAACCTCCCATTTAATGTTGACATTTTTCTAAAAGCAAAGAAAAACTGTTCTTTAAAGTATACTTTTATAAAAAACATAGTCTTAATTTTAAATTATAAGCATTATACATTCATATAAAAACTTCAATAGTCCTGGGTTGTATCTCGGTTTTTAAACTGTGGTACACTTATCCTTTAGGAAAATGTGAAGAGGTGCTCAACGACACTCCGTCAGCAACCAAAACTACAACACGCTGGTCCTAAATGAATCTGCAAAAATTTGTCATCTTAGACTGACCAAATTATAACATACAAAGACTAGATCGTAAATGGATTTGATTTTATCTTAAAAAAATAACAACGGAATTTCAACAAATAGTCAAGTGTAAAGAAATGCAGCCATCATATTTTAAAATATGCTACATGCAAAGCTACATTTAAGCGGGCTTATTTGAACCATTATGCTGCTATTTTTAATTCTATTCATGCTTATCTCAAGTATGAAAAAAGGGTGATATGAAAGACACATGTTCAAGGATTCTTTAGGAATGAAATTTTGGAAATCAGTGACCCATTTATGCTTTCAAAATAGACATGTTGGCATTAATGCAATGTTATTATGCTGAAATGCTTATATAAAAAGTATATTTTAAATTCCTTCTAGAAATATAAAATCCAAAAAGAAAGAAAACCCATGCCATGCTCCTGGTTGCACTAAAGTATATTGCAATACTTCGAATTTGCGAGCTCATTATCGATGTCATACTCTTAAGATGCCTTTTGTTTTCAGCTGGACGTCATGTGGGAAGACATTTTTTCGCTCTGTCCCACTTAGACATGCATCAAACGATACACTCTGGTATATTTTTGTTCTCGCCGATCTCAAATGGCTACATGATAAAATATGTACAAAATTTTATTTTTCTAATACATGCTTTGTTCTAAACAACTAAAATGAAGTGTCAAAAGTAACTCAAATATGTATAAAATTTAAAAACGTATTAGTAAATCTTCATAGCGTTTTAAAGTTGAATGTATTTGTGGTTTAGAAACATAAAATAAGGATTTTGTAGTGTTAGAAATCTGAAAAATGCAGTTAGTAAGCAGCAAAAATTGTATAACTGTATAGCCATTTTTCAAAATTATTTTGTCTTCATGTACTCCAAATGCAGTTGACTTGTCGTTATTCAGGCTCAGATAAATAGGAATCCACTTCCCTTAAACGCGGATGGAAAACAATGTCACAAATTAGTACCAAATTTGACTATTATTCCAATAATTTTGTATAATTAGTTTGATTTTTGCTGCTATTTAATTCAATTTATGTAGAATTACGAGATTCAAAAATGTTTAGTGAAAGCAAAACAATAAAATTTCGAAAACTGCTAACTTTATCTTTCATCTTCCTTAATTATTCTGAGGAAGTCATTGGACAGAAAAATATATTTTGTTTATATCGTTTACCATCTTTTTGATAACACGTGATTGTCCACATTTTTGCTTGTGCAGACTTATGTAACATTATTTATATCGCTTCCTTACTCTATAATCTTTTTTAGAAGAATGCATAATAGGTCTTTACCGCCTTAAAGTTAAATTAAGGATCTTGTTGAACATATGAAAGAAATCAAACAAATACTATGAACTTATTTAAGTGTGAATATGTAATAAGTCAGTCATGAATGTAATTTTTGTATGAGATATAGTCCAGACAATAGACCGTATAGGGGCTCTACCTAGCAAAATTCATGGTAGTTCTGCAAAAAGGCTTAATATATGTTTTTTGTGTCGCTGAATCCGAATTTTTAACTCCCCCCCCCCCAAAAAAAAAAAAAAAAATTCCCCCCGCAACCCCCCCACCACCAAATTTTGGTAAAAGCCCCCCAAAAAAGGTTTTTATTAAAAAAAATAATTTTTTATTGTTTTAGGGAAAAAGTATCTAGAAATTCAGAAAGCAGACAATATTTGCAACGAATTAGATATGACATTATGACTTAGGATGAAAGGGAAGGGGCGATCTGCCTCGGAACATGCGCGCGGTGCTGCGTGAAATAAGTTGCGCAATTCCACTTAACCACTCACACGTTTATATTCGCCCTCCCATCTCCCTTCCGAACTTTCTCTATAAGGTTTAAGTTTTTTGGGTCGCTGAATCCGAATTTTTAACTTCCCCCCAAAAAATCCCCCCCCTTACGAAAACCTCCTCAAATAGTTGTTTTTAACTTCAATTTCTTATTGTTTTAGGGTAAAAGCATTACAAAATTCAGAAACTAGACAAAATTTGCAACAAATTGGATATATGACATTACGACGTAGGATGAACGGGGATGGAGAGGGCTGCCTCGGAACATACACCTCGGCGCTATGTGCACTAAGTTATGAAGTCCAGGCAATAGGGGATTTTACCTAGAAAAATTAATACTAGTTCTGGATTTCGACTCACTTTTTTTTGTGGGTAGCTGAATCCGAATTTGTAACTTCCCACCAAAATTTCTCCCGGTAACCCCCCAAAAAATTGATTTTTTGAAAAAATTTAGTTTTTGAGAAAAGCGCGCGGGGAATGTTCAGAGGCAGCCCCCTCTCTCCCCGTTTAACCTACGTCATAATGTCATATCCTATTTGTTGCAAATTTTGTCTATTTTCTGAATTTCGTAATGCTTTTCCCCTAAAACAATAAGAAATTTAAGTTAATAACTATTTTGGGGGTTTTCGGGGGGAAAATTTGGGGGGCATGTTAAAAATTCGGATTCAGCGACCCAAAAAACTTAAAGTAAACCTTATAAAGAAAGTTCGGAGGGGAGATGGTAGGGCGAATGTAAACGTGTGAATGGTTAAGTGGAATTGCGCAACTTAGTCCACGCAGCACTGCGCGCATGTTCTGAGGCAGATCCCCCCTTTCCCTTCATCCTAAGTCATAATGTCATATATCTAATTTGTGCAAATTTTGTCTACTTTCTGAATTTCTAGATACTTTTCCCCTAAAACAATAAATTTATTTTTTATTAATCTTTTTTGGCGGGCTTTTTACCAAAATTTGGGGGGGGGGGGGTGTTGCCGGGGGAAATTTTGGTGGGAAGTTACAAATTCTTATTCAGCGACCCGAAAAACATAAAGTAAGCCGATTTCCAGAACTACCATTAATTTTGCTAGGTAAAATTCCCTATTGTCTGGACTAATAATAGAATATTTAAAACTTGCTTGTGCCTCTCCACTAGCCGTTAAATAATGCCTTCGCGCTAACACAAAACTGGCTGCAGTCCTAGGCTGATATTTTTTTCAGCGATTCATCGATCCCTATATACCAGTATTATCTAAAAGTATGTCTCTTTATTTAATCTGTTGCGAAGATTAAGAATACATTTAGAAAATGCTGGTATTTAAATTCAAGGGACCGTAAAAACGCCGAAAGATGATCACCTACGACTGACACAATTTTTTTGTTTGCACGTACGCCGAGTATTTAGGAGCCGGTGTTCTCCTTTTGCTCGTGAATAAAATATTATTTTAGACGCAATTGATAAACTAAAAAATGATTAACGACTGTTTGTCGTTTCAGAATCAGCCAACTTTCTTTAGTACAATTATGAAGAGCTTGAATCAGGGCAACAGGTTGACGCAGTTCTTTAAATTTTTTATTATATTCTTTTACGCCTTTATTCGTTGAAAACAGCCTAATTGCATCTTTAAATAAATGCTGTTCGCTTTTTGAAAGAGACTGTAAGCTTCGATTCATTAATATTTCATTGTCTTCAATAGTGCATTCTCGATTTCTCATTCCATCAAGTATGCTACAAAATATTTATTGAGTTTCATCTTGTCGGAAGGATGATAAAAAAATTTTTGAATAGTCGAAGAAAATAACAATTGTCCTTCCAAAAGAAATTAACTTCTTTGAATTTTGTCTCTGTAAAGAACCTGTCTTTTACTGGAGGTAGTGTTTTGGTATCTCCAAATATAGATATAAGAACATTCCACCAAAAGGTTCATCTTGTTTCGATGGCATATCACTACGTAATCGTAAATCTATTTTTCCCAAAAGACTGCATCCAATCATACTCCTTTTATCTATAATTATCAATTTACGATTTCGAAACTCCTCCTGAAGTTGAAACTTTCGAATATGGACTAAGATATCTTTGCTTTTGATTTAGTCCCAATAAACGTTTTGAATGAATCGTTGATCCATTTATATTGACTGTGGCTACACCAGTTGGTGCAAGAGATGGAAAAGATGAACAAAGTGTTTCATTTAATCGAGCAGTGAAGTAATGTATTAAATTACTTTTTCCAGAACCTGCTTTTCCTTGGATAATTCTTTTTCATTGGCATTTCTCGTCTATGACCGCGCAGGAAATTGAGCTGTTCTTCAAAAATATTTTTTTCTGTTCATGGGAAAAGACTAAATTTTGGCAAATTAGAAGGAACACTGGCACAACCACTTTTTTCACTTTCACCTTTTCATTTTCAATAAAATTCTGTAATTTATTAAGCAAATCTTCACTTTGAATAGTATGCCAGTTATATTTTATATCTATGTCCCTTCTGCCCAAATCTAATTCATCCTGTGCATTATTTCGTCTTGAAGCGACGTTCATCCAGACAAATGGTTGATCTATTTCAGTAGATTCTATTTCTTCAAATTCTTTCCCATCTTCTAAATTTTGCAACAGATATTCCTAATCCAATCCCCAAATTTCATTATTCTCAAAATGCTGTTCATATATAACTTTCCATGAAGTATTATTTGGATTCATAATTTGAAAATCACGCCAAGTAATATGCAGCATCACTTTTTGCTTATAGAAAACTTCATAATTTCATTATTGGGGTCATATTTCAATTTCGGTAGGATTCTGGGGATAAATGGTCTTTCTGATACGGAAATTTTCACCGCGTTTATAAACGTTTGTGAAATAATTCTGCAAGGATATATTTTTAAATCTTACTGGGCGTTGCTGGTACTTTTCCAGAATATTTGAAACGGATATGCTTCCATCCTTCTTACTCATATCTAATTGTTCCCATGGGTTCCTTGCTAAATTAATGGTGACAAACTGGCGAGATGACTTATACAAAGGCGATCCCATTAACACCCAAAATATTTCCTGGGCAGAATAATCACGTTCAGCGTACATTTGTAATAAAATCTTCTGAATTATCTGCTGAACATTGATATTATTGCGTGATTCTTGATCTGTTTGTCGGATGAAATCTTTCATCCCTTCTGATCTGGGTTCACCTTTGCTTAGCATATTTAGCAATATATTTTAGAAATGCGTGAATGGAAATGACTGCTTGGGAATCCATGTTTGCTCGCCAAATTTTTAATGTGGGCTATGACTGTTTAAATAAGGACTTTCTTTTTGAAATGTATTCGTTTCTTTATTAATCTCAGATGATCGCCATATGGTGACTCCATTGAAAAGTCACTGTGACTTTTGCTTTGTGATGAGTCACGAGATGACATTAGAATGAAGTCACCTTGTGATTCTGATGTGACTGTCATTTCAAGACTCAAATGTGAAGCGGCCGTGAGCATTGCATTATGATGAGTCGACGAATAATGTTACAATGAAGTCACATGGGGACTTTCAAATGACCGAAACACTTCTGTGAAGTCACTATTGCGTTCCTTTAGGAAAAATCACCATATGATTTCATTTTCTGTCACTTCGAAATTCATCAAAAAACAGCTGTCGGGATGACTACACAATGAAGTCTCCAAAAGACGGTCAAACGAGCCACAAGGTAACTTCACTGTAAAAGTCACCTGGTGACCCGTCAAAAAGCAGCAGCCATAGTGTCGTCTCAGTGCAGTGACCAAATTAGAGTAAGAATGAGACGAATGAAAAATATTTCAGTTCATTGTAGTGACTTAAAGGACAGTTCACATTGACTGCCGTGTTCTTATGGTAGTACCTATTTTCTACACTTTCTGTTCATAGAATTTTCCTTTGAGTACTCATGTATTAAGAAATTAGCATTTTGTGATTGTTGCTTAAGTTTTGCGTACCAGTGTATATTCTAATTATGGCATCATTAAGGTTAAGGTTAATTTACCGAGAACATAAGTAATAATGTACCTTTTTTTTTTTTTTTTTTGTATGATAATAGAAGTAAAAAGACAATGTCAAAATTGAAAAACATTGATATATATTTTTTTAATTGGGATTTGCTTGTAGAAATATTTTGAATTTAAAAGAACCTTTGCTACATCAGCTTCTTCGATATTACGAAACTAATTTGTCGCTAAAGGGAATTTGAATATGGAGGAGCTATTTGTTGGAAAAATAACAATCCTACCGATATATGAAATTTTTATATGTATTTTATGTTAATATTGTGACAAATGTGTCACTTAGTACAATTTATAATGCATTGATTGTTTTAAATATTTTCACTATTAGCATTTTAGAAATGTTAAAATTTCGTATAACGATTACAAATTTTAAAACATTTCGTCAGGAATTTTGCTATCAGCCGTAAACAATTTTATGATGAGAGGCGTTGGTTAAAAGTGTCTATGAATACACAGTAATATAAAATATTTCATCCACCTATATTTTTTTCTTATTTTACATTTGAAATAACAGTGTTTGCTGGGGAAAATAAAATTCCTCTCGTTATGTGCCTTCATGCAGTGTTTCTACAGAATTCTCAATTACGAACATTATAATTTATACTTTTATCTTATTTCAAAATTTTTGCAGCACAGTTTATTAATCTTACATTTTAATATTTCAGGTGAAAAAATTTTTCACTGTTCAGTATGCTTTCGGCGATTTGCTCTCAAACATCTTCTTTCAAGACATTTTAAAACCTTTTATAATAAAGGAACTTGACAACTGCCGACATAACAGACGAGATAGTGGATGATGTGCGTCATAATTATCATTTATCGATTTACGTTGATATGAGCAAGAAGCCACTTTTTTATGTCTATTTGTATGTAATGGATTTCAAATACTGAACGCCCATGAACTAAATTTTAAAAATTTTATTTAGTTGACATTTTATAAATTTTGAAAATGTAGTCTTAATTTTCTGTAAATATCTGTAAAACAACTTGTAAAATTTTTATATTTCATCTTATTTTTCCTCATTGTGTTTATTCTTCAGTATTTTGTAATAGTATCAAATAAGTTAATTTTGTATGTCGGTACTAAGCTAATACTGCTTGATGCCTTTAAAAATTTTAAGCAGAATTTAAGGCTTTATTATCAAAATGTGAACAACTTTCAATTTATGAACATTTTAAAACTTTTCGAAATAATTAATTCTTTATTTTCTTTATACATATATAAACAGATTGAATATCCTTATTGTAAGGATTTCTTAAATAAAAGTACTTTTAGACTACAATATCTTTGACTGTATTCTTATGCAACACATTTTTTTTTTTCATGTGAAATTTGAATCTTCTATTAAATGTCGTATGAAAAACTTATACATTCACACATTCTTTTTTTCAATGATTATTAAAATAACACCATCTAAGGCTACCTTTTCCTACTCAGAGTACAATATAACACGAAAACTTGATGATTTTACCCCTCCTTCCCCTAATTTTGATAATAAAGTGACCACTGTAAAGTTTGAATTTTTGTGGCACATTTTTAATCGGTAAATTTCTGGAAACAAATTCCAACAGTAACTATAATAACTTTAGTTTCAATTGCTATTTTATTTTCTTTAAAAAATATAAAGGTCCGCTTTGCCCGCGTAGGGCGGATACAAGTCGCCAGCATAGGTAAATGAACAAATCACATTGATTCAAGATTTATATTTAATCAATACAAGTTAAACATATTAAGACTCATTGCATGAGCGAATCAGGCAAAAAAAGAAAAGTTTCCATCACCATCTCAGAATTTGTTTATTTTTTTTCTTGTGTTGCCTTGCGCAGGGAAAGAACAAATCTCAAACATTTTTGTTATATCTCTTTTAGTTTTGGAGTTAGGGGGTGTCAAAGTTCCCTAGACGAGGGACGTAGAAAAATTTTGCGTCATTTTTGCCACTTTATTCTCTCAACTGTGACTGGTTCTAATATGCTTCAGAGATTTTTTGTTTTCTAACTTATACTATACCTTGAACATTAACATCTCAAATTGAAAATTCATTTTAAGATGGTCAGAGCCCCCAAATAGGGCGCCCCCAAATACCCCTAATTTCCTAAAAAATCAGTTTTTAAGAATGCTTTAAATCTTGGCTCTGGTGTGATACAGAGAAGATTTTTGCACAATGTAGTTAGACATTTTCATACAAAGTGAATTTAAGATTATTATTTTTTGAACGTCCCCAGAGCCATTCGGTATGGGGGCCCAAACACTGACCTGAACGCTAATTTATGTAATTTCAAAGCATAGGTGTAGCAGGCTCTGACCTCCTACATGAAAACATTTTGCATGGAGTTGTAGCATCAACATAGTAGTTTCATATTATTAAAAAATATATTTTGAAGGTACCACCATTTTAAAGAAAAATCCATTGAAGTACACGGGTTTTGGTGGGGTAATTATGTGTTTGAAGCTCTTTTTTTAAAATATATAACTATCAAGTATTAGCTTAGTAGTATTAAAAAAGTACTTTTTAAATAAAATTTTTTTGAAAATAATTTATATTTGAGATATTAATTTTTTTTGAAGTTTTAATGCCAGTTCTGTAATGCTGGCAACTGATAATATAAGCTCAATATCAGTAACTACATACTGTTTTTCACCAATCTGTAAAGAAAATTATATTTTTAAAAAAGCTGAAAACAATGTAAGATGTAAAAATGTTAAAATTTTTTTTTTAAATATCGGAACATACTAAAATATAGATTACCTCTATATTGGCAATGAGCATAAAAATCATCTCTTAGGGCTGAAAAAGCACATTCTTCACCATGTTCTTCCTCAGATTTCTCAGATTTTTTTTTTAAGCTTTACAGTGACTAAAGAATACCACTATTCTTTCCTGAGTCAAGTATTCATCTGGATCAAAAAATTTCTTATTCTGTATGCGCTTTGTTTCCATCAGCTTATGTACAGAATCTGCTGTTAACTTGCTCCCAGTCTTCTCACCAATGTCATAACATTCTTGAAGGAAGGTTTTTTGTTTTTCTGTAAGTCGAATTGGTTTTTGACTCTTTCTAATGGCCCATCCGTTGCTATAAGAGTGTGTTTTGGAAGAAATTTGCTGTAGATTAGTTTGTGCTTACCTTAAAACTTCAACATTTTTAACTAGTTTTGGAGCAACAAATATTGTTTTCAAGCGTTTTACATAAGCATGCTTTATTTTATAAGTCCTGTAGGTGGAGTAATTAGTGTATGGGTTCCACTAACAAGATGTCCCTGCAAATGTTGTTCATCATCAAAGACACATGTACAGCTATCTTCAGGACAGAGAAGTTGGACTTCTACTGCTTTTTTCTTTTTAGCTTTAGTAGTAATGGGAACAGTGCCTTCTTCAAAACCAGATATTATCACGTGGCCAGATCGAAAAGACAGATATTTGTATTGTACTTCATGACCTTTTCCTATTTCACATTACCACTAAACAGTCATATGGTTTTCATGGTATTAAACGCTGTGGATGTTGTTAATCGCTGGTATATGTGCAGATATACCAGCTAATATGAAATATTATATGCATTCTTTCAGCTTTTTAATAGGAATTAAGTAGATGCAGACAAAATAATCACACAAATGTTCTTTAAAATACATTTTTATAGCAGACGATAATCTTGGCATAGCATGTATTTTAATCAATTTTTTTTAGTTATGAGAAAATGGCAACAAAAAGATATAGTAATCTACTATTTTCCTTTTACTTTCTACAGAAATGGAGTACATCGGTTGCCAGCATTACAGAAATGGTATTAAAAACTACAAAAAAATTAATCTCAAAAATAGATGGTTTTCAAACAAATTGCATTTAAAAGTATAATTTTCTTTACAGACTGGTGAAAATCCACATTTAGTTGCTGATATTGAGCTTATATTATCAGTTGCCAGCATTACAGAAATGGCATTAAAACTACAAAAAAATTAATATCTCAAAAATAAATTGTAGTTTTCAAACAAATTGCATTTAAAAGTACTTTTTTAATACTAAGCTAATACTTGATAGTTATATATATATATATATTTTTTTTAAAGATCTTCAAACACATAATTACCCCACCAAAACCTGTGTACGTAATTGGATTTTTCTTTAATATGGTGGTACCTTCAAAATATATTTTTTCATAATATGAAACTACTATGTTGATGCTACAACTCCATGCAAAAAGTTTTCATGTAAGAGGTCAGAGCCAGCTGCACCAATACTTTGAAATTATTTAAGGGTCCGTATTTGGGCCCCCATACCGAATGGCTCTAGGGACCTTCAAAAAATATTAACCTTAAATTCACTTTGTATGAAAATGTCTAGCTACATTGTGCAAAAATTCTCTGTATCACATCAGAGGCAAGATTTAAAGCATTCTTAAAAACTGATTTTTTACGAAATTAGGTGTATTTGGGGGCTCCCTATTTGGGGCTCTGACCATCTTCAAATGAATTTTCAATTTGGGATGTTAATGTTCAAAGTATAGTATCAGTTAGAAAACAAAAAATCTCTGAAGCACATCAGGGCCAGTCACAGTTTTGAGAAGAAAGTGGCAAAAATGACACAATTTTTCAACGCCCTTCGTCTAGGGAAATTTGATACCCCTTAACTCCAAAACTTAAAAGAGATAACAAAAATGTTTGAGATTTGTTCTTTTCCTGGGCAAGGCAACACAATAAATAAAAATAAAGAACTTCTGAGATGGTGATGGAAACCCCCTGTTGATAGGCTCGTGCAATGACTCTTAAGAATAAATGTTATATTTATAATATCTTAAGTATGAAATCGTTAAATGATAAAGTAAACAGTAATGAGTATCAATAAGGCGAATAGAGGACATGTGCCCACAGCAGACACGCAGACTGCAAATGTCGAGAGTAAGCCTTTCTCATTAAAGTAAACAGCGAAAAGCCTGGAAAAATCCCGACTTCCGAATGGCCAATCTCATTTCGCTAACACCGAAAGATCTATCTGGATCCTGGCCATGATTTTCCTCCCATAGAGTAGTACGTGATAGACATTTTTAATTTTTTCTTTTTTAAATATGACTAAGATGCTGCAATTTTGCTGATATGTATTTTTCATTGAAAAAGCTGTAGATTTTATTAATGATCATTACAAATTAATTTAATATTATTTTAAAACGAAATTTTAAATAACTTCAACAAAATAAAATGTAAAATTTTGTAAGTATTGCTCATAAAAATAACAAAGAGGTGTAAAAATAACCAAAATTGAAAAAAAGTATGCGGAAACGTTTGAAAAATGATTTTAAGAAAAGTGCTGGTTTTATTGTTTGCGCAGATTGAAAGCGTGATGTGGACGTAGCAGAATATGTACCTGCTAGTTAGCTCTCCGTATTAATACGGAGCTCGCTGGTCTGGACTAGATGCGCCCGAAAAGCAGATTGTGAAGTCAGAAAAAGTTGGTCTTTCTTTTTGTATCGCGACCAACGGCATACAAAACTAGTTCACGACATTTAAAACGTCACACAGTTTGGATAATTTTTAAAAAGCCACTGGCACACAATGTGCGCGCCACTTAGTACCAATCACCGTGTAGATGATCTTCTCCGTATGACGTTCTTAACGTCATGAACTGACATTGTATGTCCTTGGTCGCGATCGTACGCTGTTTTCGCATCGCCGAATGCAAAGGCAGGATACGATACGAAAGTACCGCATCTAGAGCATATACCGTGGAAATAAACTATCCCAGTGATGCTTAAAAAACGTGCTAAAATATTTGATCTCTTAAATGTCAAACGATGCTGAAATCGAAAGTCGATCGCAGAGGCATCTGCAGGATATTTTCTAAAACTCCAAGACTATTTGAGCCCGTCCGACAGATTGTTCTGTGTTTTCCGTGGTTTTCTTCAAACCCCTGATTTCTTTGCTTAAATACGGTCTAGGTTATCCTAGAAAGAACCCCACGGAGGCCACGCCCCCCCCCACCTTCGGGCCAATAGTATCCCTCCGGTACATAATGGAGGATATTCCAAATATGGGTTCGAGGCTGAAAAAAGCCACGTGATACCGGTAATTTACCCAAGGAACTTCTAACTGATAAGAGGGGAAGATACTACTACTTTGCCTCATGAGCCGTTTCATTGGCTAGCGGGGATTTACATTACACGCCTACGGAGCCTTCTCTTTACGATAGAAGTTTTTACCGTGACCACGTGATCAAAATGTAGATGGAATACCCTCCATTGGCCGCCATAAGTAACGCCAAGACTATTTGGTCTAGACGCTATATTAATACGATGTTTACATTGAAATTTTAAAATACATCTCAGATGTCACTGCGATCCGGCTTTTGGATTTCAGCATCGCTGCACATTTAAGGGATGTGAAATCTTAGCATTGTTTGGATAGAAGTTTTTCCCACTATTTTTTCTAGGCGCTGTAGTTCAGGGCATCTTACCGTAGGGTATCGCGATATGAAAGTTGCGACCAACTGTACAGCGCCTAGAATACCTAGTGTGGAAATATGCTATCCAAACAGTGCTAAAAATTTGTATCCCTTAAATGTGCGACGATACTGTCAAAATCCCAAGTGTCGATCGCAGCGACATCTGCGGGATTTCCTTATTACTAGTATTACAATGTATAGACTAGCAATTTCTTGCAGTTGTAGAAAATATCCTGCAGATGTCGCTGCGATCAGCTATTCCAGCAGTATCATTGCACATTTAAGGGATACAATATTTTAGCGCTTTTTTAAGTATTACAGGGATAGCTGATTTCTACATTATACTCTAGGTGCTATACCAACTACATACAAAACAAGTTCATCACTTTTAAAACGTTACAAGGAATGGATCATCTTTACGCGGTGATTTGTACAAAGCGGTGCACCCATCGTTTTGTGCCAATCACTATGTAAAGAAGATCCACTCCATGTGACGTTTTAGAAGTCATGAACCGGTCTTTTATCGCGACCAAAACAACAAACAGATACAGATTCACGGCTTTTAAACTTCACACGGAGTGGATCATTTTTACACGGCGATTGGCACAAAGCGATGGGCACGCCTCTCTGTACCAATCACTGTGTAAAGATGATCTATTCCGTGTGACGTTTTAAAAGTCATAAACTGGCGTTGTATGTCGTTATTCGCGGCTGAACACGCTCCATGTATCGGTTATATCGATCACTTTGGTTATATCCACTAAACACACCCATTGTGGATTCAAAGGCCTTTCTAAAGTGTTCTACTGTAAAGTCGAGGCTTTTGGTAAGTTTGGAGAAGGTTTCAAGTCGTTTAAGTAAATATTTTCTTAAACCGTGAATTTTTATTTAATTGAACTTTATATCTTTGTCATTGGTTATATTTTACTGAAGAAGAACGATAAAAAATCATTGCATTATTTATGCGGAAACTTTATTTAAGTAGAATTGTAATTAATTTTTATAATATAATTCAGTGCATCCTTCAATATTAATTTTTATAGAGAATACAAATGTTCAAAATGAAAACGGAGATCTTTTTAGTTTCCATATTAACCCATTTCTAAAAGAGAATCTATTGATCAATATGTTGTCTCTTCTTAACTAAAAGCTTGAAAAATATTTTATTATTGAATGCAAAACCTTTTTAATGTTATAGTTTTGTATTCTACTCTGCATTTGAAAGTATTTCGTTAATGGGCTGTAAATTACAATTTTACAGTTATTTATATATCTAGCCAGAAATGAAATTGTAAGACATATTAATTTATATTGGAGGTAAATTTAGATATATGAATCCCCACCTTGAAAATTTAAGATTAGGATTCAAGATCCACATTTACTCTAGTAACGTTTTTAACGATAGAGTTTATAATGAAATAAACGGTATGAACTGTTCCCTTCTTTTCTCATGTTGATATTTTGTTAATGTTATGAGTATGTATCGTACTTTTGTTGGTGAGCTAAGAAATTATGGGATGTGAGGGGTATAATAGGGGATTAACGAATCTGGAACATTAAACAAAAATCTACTGCTTTAGTAAAGATGCAGTATAATGTTGCTTTATTTTCGCTGGGGATCGTAGCCAGCATCTGTTTTGAGCGTCTTGACTACACGCTTTGTTGTCCCAATAATGTAAAAATCGCTTCCACCTCCCCCCGGATTAAAGAACATTGTCAGAAAACAGACAATTTGCACCATAATGAAATGAGGGACAGTCTTTAAAGAGTTCTTTCGTATGCACAAGATTTACTTTTTGACCGGGTTCATAAGCTTCGCTAAGCAGTATCACAAATACATCAATGTTTTTTTGCGATTACGTAGAGAAAATAACTCTTCCACACTCTTCAAGCCAGCGGTCTGTGAGACCGCTAACAGCAGTTCAGGGTTAAGCTCAATTCTCTTGTGCAATTAAGAATTAAATTGCTCTTGAAAAGTTAAATTACATTGTGGTATATTTAAACAAATATATTTTTTATATTTTGTAACGTAATGATCTTTTATTCATAATGTTATTCTTGTTGACCTGTGTACAAACTTTTGAAATATAAGTAACTAAAATTTTAAACCTACAAACTCGAAACCTTGTCATGCTTATTCAAAGTTACAAAAAAAAAAAATCTACATTTCCAAATGACTTCTTTTAGTCATAAATTAAAGAGCATATTTTCTGTAAAACTTTCCTTAAAATTTTATTCATAATTTATATATACATTATATCATTTACATTCCTTATACTTCAATATTATATTTTAATGATTTTGAATCTTTAGATCAGGGGCGGCGAACCCGTGTGCGAAAAAGCGAATTGTCACCACTTTTAGTGAATAATTTTTTTACGCTTTATTTAAAATCTGACGTTATTTAATATAAGAATATTTTTCCCAAACATTGATAGCAATTGTCATGCGCATTCAGCATCCATGTCATAGATTTTTATATTGTTTGTTTCCTCCAAAAGTTTCTGAAATGTAAAAGATAATAGCATAATAAATTTAGATTTTAGGTATGAAGTACTTCCTACAGAATTGCAATGAAAGCAACAATGCTTGAGTTAGTAGATTGTATTCGTTTATCAACCTTTAAAATGTATTTTCTTAATCCTATAGTTAGAAATATTCGGTTATTACAATTTCCGCATATGATTCTTCTATTTTTCGAAATTATGAAACATGGATATTATGTATAGGGAAGATGGGGCACATGTGAACAGTTCGCATAAATATAGCTTTCTCATAACTGGATTAATTTATATAAACAATATTTACTAAATATAGTAAATAGAACTTTCTTTTATACATGGTATTTTTTTTAAATCACCTGTATAGTTCTTCTTACATTTTTTAATAGTTTTATAAATTCGAAAAATTGTTCACATGTGCCCCAACAGCACAGTAGTTGTGAACACACATGGGGCACATGTAAACACAAGGAAAAAATATCCTTTAACATGCTTTTTATTCTGTTATTCATTTGACATCGTAATCATTAGTTAATTACCTATGAAATTCACCATAAAGATGTATATATATATATTTCTCTAGTTTCTAGGTGATATGTTGAAGCAAAAGATTATAAAATGAAAATAAGTAGATTTAGGGGTGGACGCTTAGATGATTCATTAAGTTATGCTGAAAAAAAAATAAAATAAAAAAGCAATTTTAAAGAAATTAAAACTTAAATTTTGCTTAGGTGTTTTTGTTTGGGGAAAATTTTAAGGAGAGGGCGTTTACATACTATTTATCTCAAATCTGCTGAAATATGAAAGATTCCCACTGCTGAATTTGTTCTATTTACTTGTACATTATTGATAAAGAAGGATTTTTTAATTATAAAAAAAATCTCGACTATATCCCCCCCTCCCCTAACTTCTTTTGCTTTTGAAAAGGGGGGGGGGTTACAATAGGGATTTTACGGTAGTTATCAGTTTAAAAATTTTACTTTCTTAAAATATTACTTATATTTATCTCCATTCAAAGCATCCTATACATAACTGTTTTAGAGGTGGAAGTAAGCGATCACTGCAAGTTTAGAGCAAATGTAATAGGAACATTTGCGAAGTTGTTCAACGTAATACTTTTGTATTAACAATGTATAAAAAATATTGTTGTAAACTGTTTAGTAAAAATAATATTTAACACTTATTGCATTTTAGAAAGCATCAAATTTATTTAAAATACTATTGAGTGTAAACGAGCTTGTTGCTCTTTATTTGCTGAAAGAAGTGTTTGATAAAGTTTCAATGCAAAATCAACTTTGTGTGAGAAAAATATCTTCTATTTCAGGAAAATTATAGATAACGGAACTGACATTATTTATCATTAAGTTAGCTGAAATGAATAAAATCAGAATGATTATTGGGGCACTTATTTACTGTTCATATCTGCCCCAACTTATCTGTTCACAAGTGCCCCACATTGCTGCTTCTGTTAAATTGATAAATCATTGACATTTCTCAATTTTAGAATAAAAATAACTTTATCAAAAAGATTTATTAGTATTCATAGTATATGTTAAAGCACCCAAATTCAAATAAATTAATAAATAAAGTTATACGCTTATCAACTTGGAACAAAGATTTTACTTTTGAGATCTATAAACAGTGTTTTGGCTACAGAGAACAAACAAAATGTCAAAAAGCTTCAAAAAAGTTTTACCATATGTCTACAGGTGCTGTTATTTTTGGTATTTTTTTTTTCAAATAAACTTATAATAACTCCCCTTTATGATAATTTAAACAACAACTTACATTTACAGAGATAGTTCGTTTGTGAAAAATATTTTATCATAATCCGAGGTTACTTTTGCATCAATCTTTAAGAAAAGATGCCAATATTCGACCGGATGTTCCAGTATTTCCTAAAAATTTCAGTTCTGTCCGATAAGTTGAACTACCTTATAAATCGTGTATTTTTATAACTCTTGTTTCTTGAAATTATGCAATTAAATGATGAAAAAATTATTCGGAAAAAGAAGTAACATGTGGACACCAGTTTGAATACCGCTGCTGTAGGGTAACTTAATAAAGTTTAATTGTATCTTCGTTAGTAAACGATGTTACCATTCTTTAGTATAATCGATATATTTGCTAGTGCAAAATAAGTTTCTTCTATGGTGCTCTTTGCACTACTATAAAAAATAACAATAAAATATATTTGTATTGGTTTGTCATAGTAAACATTATATTTAAATTGTCTTAGAATACACAAACAAAATTTTAAAAAGAAAAATTTCAAACTTAATATGCCTCACAAGAGCTTTGTTTACCATACTTTGAAAGGCCACCCCGTTCGGTTTTAGGTTATATGCAACATCACATTTTACGACAGATATGAAAGCTTATTTTTAAATTGAGCGCAAATGTTTTGGTTTCCTGTGCAAATATCTTTGAGCCCACATCCCCCCCCCCAAAAAAAAAAAAAAACTTTGAAAAAGATGGAAAACAAAAATAAAGAAATGATAAAGAATGAAAAATAAAGAAATATGAAATACGAACGCACGTTTTATCTTGAACACTTCTGTTGATTTCATAAGATATTTGTCCAGCTTTAATCTTGAGGAAGAATTTGCACCACATAAAATATAAAATACACCTTAAGTGAAGTTATGAAAATTATTAATGCATATCCTAACTTATTATTATAAATACAAATATTCGTAATATCTACAAATAACGACACATATCGCTATTCTTGTAACTTTGTATTCAAATTAATAAAGTCATTTTGACGCTTCTAGGCATTGACATTTCTGGAAGAGAATATAGGTACTACTATATTCGTATAGAAACCTTCATTGCATTTAATCACAAAAATTTCCGTATTCATCCTGATTAGAAAATATTTTCACTCTGCCGCAATGCTTTAAATACAGAATTTAGATTCAATACAGATCATATTTCTTAACGCGGCCGACACTGCTTTTATATCGAAAATTAGCATTGGTGTCGAGGCTACAATAGGGCTATTCCAAGAAAAACGGACATAATGTCCCACACATGACGCTTACATATAAATATCTATAATTTTTAACTTATTTTAAATCCTAGACCTAAGTAATCTGCCCGTTGCAGGACCATTCAATGAAAAACGTACAAAATGTCCTGCGCGCGATACTAGCATAAATACCTGTATCTATTGACGTATAAGTTGTTAGATATAACACCAACTATACATTAAAAATATTTAAAAAAATCTATATTTTCATATTACAATGTTTGTTTGAATTTAAAGATATAATAACATACACTAGTGTGCAAAACTTAAGCAACGAACACAAAATGTTAATTTCTAAACACGTGAGTACTCAAAAGAAAATTCTAAAAAAAGCAAGTGTAAAAAGTAGGTGTTATCCTAACAGCACAGCCAGTTTATGGATAATCTCCATGACCTCACAAAAAGTCACAAGTCTCACAGTCACTACAATGAACTGAAATGTGATATCTTTAATTCGTCTCATTCGTAATCTCATTTGATCACTCCACCTAGAAATCACCATGACTGCTGCTTTGTGACGAGTCACCAGATGACATTAAAATGAAGTCACCTTGTGACTCCATTGTAAAATCATCACGATAGCTGTTTTGTGACACGTTCACAAGTGATGTAAAATGAAATGATCTGGTGACTTGTCACTAAGGAGCGCAATGGTGACTTCAGAGTAGAGTCTCGGTCACTTGAAAGTCACCAGGGGATTTCATTGTAACATTATTTAGGGACTCAGCACAATGTAATGCTCACGATGACTTCAAAATTGAGTCTTCAAATGGCAGTCCCATGAGAATCGCAATGTGACTGCCTTGTAATTTCACCTGGTGCCATCACTCTAGAGTAATGAGACGAATGAAAGATCCCAAATTTTGTTTCTCCGTCGTGACTGTGACACTTGTGGTCATGTGCGACATGAAAGAGATGTCACATCAACTAGGTGTTGTAGATATAATACCTATTTGCTGCACCACCTGTATATATCATTTACTTTTGAGTACTCACATGTTTAAAAATTAGCATTTTATGCTTGTTGCTTAAGTTTTGCACACCAGTGCAGTTAAAAAAGCAGAAATTTGTAGAAAAGCGGTCCCACAGGTGACCCAATAGATAAAATAATTTTGCCATTGAAACCAACCTTTCTGAATATTGAAATATATCGAGAGTTATCATAATTAGTTGAAACAGTTCTGTTACCATGTTCAATTCTGATATATTAGAATAATTAGGAGTTTCTTTATTTGATTACGTTCACGCGAGATTAAAAAAAAAGATAATATTCAACAAGCGTTTAGGCCAATTACATCCATTTTTTCGGAGGTGTTGCCAGGTTTCATTTTGACAGAATTTCTGTACTATATATCTACGACTCATAATTTTGATTTATTTGAACACATATTTTTGTATATAGCAGTTAATTAGTGAGGTTGGGTGTTTTGCACCGCAGAGAAATTGCATTTGAGCTCTATTATTTGCAAACAAAATTTTTGTGATATTTAGATACCCGAATATTTATATGTATGTACACTTACAGTACTTTTTTAGTTGTTTTTATACAAAAAAATACAAAATTTACAGGAAAATTTGTTATTTTACTTAGCTAAATTTTAAGATGTGCACAAGAAATCAAGTTTTAGTGTTACATACACCCCACATTACCACTTATGTTATAAAAAAGGCACCTCACCACTTAAGGGATTATTAAGGTGAAGATAATTTTAACCCTTTGCACTCGATTGCTCCGGAGCGGAGCCATTTAAAATTTGTCTTCAAACTCGAAGGCTCCGCTACGGAGGCAATGGAAATAATTTTGTGATACCTATCTAGAAAAGGCAAGATTACATATTGACAATTGCTTCGAGAGGTATCACACTTTGGACGGTTACAAAATGTAACATTTCTATAATTTTTTGCTTTTTTTACATACATACATTTGTATTCATAAAGAATTACAAAAATAATAAGATATAACTAAAATCGCTTCGAGTTGCTGGTAATACGAAAAAAACTTCGAGTGCAAAGGGTTGAAGTAAAATTGGTAGATATTTTTAGAAACAATAAATCTCCATTCTGCCAACACTGGATGATGCTTTGCGAGTAACAATGTTTATTTCCTGAATATTGAGCATTGAATATTTTATATAAAAATATTATTTAAAATTCAAAGTTATTTATCTTAAGCTGAGAACAAATTCCACGAAATTTAAATGTATTTTAAAGATACGGCTAGGGATATTTAAACGCTTTTTTAAAACGTGTATCAATATACTTAAATGCAAAAAAAAAAAAATGAGTGACGTTCAAGTCGGATCAACTCAGTTTCAGAGTGTGAAGTTTCTAGAAAGTGATTTTTAGAAAAAAATCGGAGGACAATGTATTAAAGTATTACTTTATTTTATAGCTAAAAATATAAAGTGAATCTATAAGGTACAACAAATTCAGAAAAAATAAACCTATTGTTGCTGTTTATAAATATAAAAAAAAAAATCTATACTCAAAAAATAAACATGTTGTTGCTGTTATGAACCTGTAAAAAATGTTTTTAGTTCTCTTTCGGCTATTGTAAGGAAACCTTGTAAGTCAAGTGACGATAATTTAATAAACTGAACTTTTTACTCAGCCAATAATGCAGTTCAACTTCAGTCAAATTACATTTCAACATCGAAGAATGTTTTTGGTTACCATGGCAAAAATGTTCTTATTTTATAGTATCCAACACCAACGTCAATTTTAGGTATCGAAGCGATATCGACAGTGTTGATTAGGACGCCGTATATATTTATTTAAATCTAAAATATAGCAGTTAAAACATTGTCAATTGACTTTAATAGAAAATTTCCTTAAAGTCTAATTTGAGTAACTGCACCCCCAAATAGCGTCTTCATATGATTTTTATGCATTTTTGCACACATATTTGTAAATCTTTGTTATACTCAATACACAATTCCGAAATTTATATGTATACTCGTGTTACCATAAAAACGTTTTTTGAAAATAAAACAGTGATTTTAGTATAAAATATGATTTTACTTTTTAAAATTTTGTTATCGCTATTTCGCATAATTTTTATTAATAAAAATAGATACAATAATTCTCAGTTGTGCGTCTCTTAGTATCTCTAAATTCTATGTTAATGGCATAAAATTCGATCCAGTACTTTTTGAGAAAATTGTTTTTTATTAAAATAGAAAAAATATTTTTATCTCATGAAATATAAGTATTGATAAGGTGATAATAGGGGAAATTCACCGTCAGACAGGTAGACAGATCTTGGGGGGAAAAAATACGAATATTGATAGAAAACCATGTTGTCAATGCTTATCTGGCTATGACCTTTAAATTTTTACACAGTGCTGTGGTTCAAAAAAGTCTTTGTGATGCCTTAATTATGAAAATTGAATTCCCTAAAAGCACAAAAAAATATCTTTATTCTTGCAAGTACAGTCGTGGAAAAAAAAAATTGAACAGCCCCTACTAACTCCTCAACAAATTATCGTAGAAGAACATTACTGGTACCAAACGATTGGAAATAGTCTACTTTTAAATGATATAGATAAAATTTGCTTAGGTGGCCATCTACATATTAAAACGAATCATAACTTTGTTTTTTTCCATAGCAGTATACTATTCTGACAGTATAAATGAACTCTACACCCTTCAATTAGCCTAAAAAAAATTTATGCAATTCGGACCATAAGTTTCTGAGAAATTATTTTAAAACGAGCGTATTTTAAGGGCTGTATCCAAATTCAAGTCTGGAACTCGATTGTTAACCGAGAGATCCCCCATCATGATCAAGGCACCTTACGAAGTCAATGAACCCTGCTAGATTACAGAACAGCAGAAGAAATTTCAAAATATCTAGTCACTTCTGTTATAGACGACCCCTTAAACCACCATTTTGCCGTTTTTTAAGCATAATTTGAAAACTACATGGAAGAAAAATGTGAATTTTTTTATTTCCACAAAGCAGGACTTAATAAATCTAAATCCATCAAAAAAATTGTAGGTTGCAATTCATAATTTTTTCGAATATTAATTTCATAATTCATAATTTTTATCAGAAAATTATAAAAATTGCAAATTCAGGGTATTTATGTTTGGGTATATTAGTATTATCGCTACACAAAAAAATAGCAGATTAGAAGCATAATTTCTGGGGATATAAATAAAAATATGAAAATGTAATTTAACATTAGAAGTACGAAATTTTGAATGTTTATAATTCAAAAACATATCATTCAAATGTCTTGAAATTCGGTGTCTAGGCATAATTTGAACCGAAGATTTGAAATATCTCGTTAAAATTGGGGGAAAAAATGAAGTTTGGATTCGTTTTAATATGTAGATGGCCCCCTAAGCAAAGCAATTTGAATTTTAAAACCGTAATTTAATGCGACCGTTAAGGGGTTAAAGAAATTTTATATTACTTCTGGTTGTTTGATAATTTGAAAACTAAAACTATATTCTTCAAAATATCAGGAACATAGAACTCACTTAAATAAAATTAAAAGTAATTCCATTTCACCAGTGTTTTCTTTTCTAAACAAATTAAGCTAAAAGAATATTTTAATTTAATTGTTCTCAGAACATCAAAAACATTTCTGTCAGTGAATATTGTTGTTTAAGCGTTTCCGATTAAACGTTATCTACAAATATCATTTAAAGATAATAAATTAGTCAAAAATGAAGTAATTTATCAATTCAGTAAGTGAGATTTAGAAAATGATTATAATAACAATAAATCTTTAAGTAATATTTATTGATGTTGTATTTATTTCTTAATACAGTAAGTATGATTTATTGCCTTTGTATACAGGGTGTCCATGATTAAACGACCCTAATTTAAAGTTGTCTACAGACGAAACTATTGGTCAGAAAATTGTGAAATTTTGTGACGGACATAATAAAGGAATGGGAGTTTTTTTCAGTGAAAAAAAATTAGTTCAAAAATTCGCCACCAGGAGGCTTTTTTAATGTATTACACATTTTTAAAAGATATTACTCTTTATTTTTCTCAGATTAAATAAGACAAATATACAGGCCGCTCCCTGAAAAAAATAAAGCGTAAAAACTTTTAAAAATTATTGGTGTTCAAATAGAACGGACCGTAAAAACTCCGCATACGACAGCCGCCATTTTATTCACAGAACTCACTAGGGAACGTTCCCAGGTGCAAGTTGTGGATTTGGACGAGAGTGGTATCAAAAGAAAGGTCTCGTCATGTACATCAAAAAGTCCAACCGTTTTAGAGATATCCTCACTTGAAGTGTGAATAAGTAAATAAATAAATTGGCAGGCAGGCATATAAATTGTTCGCAAGTTAAAAGTTTCTTTGCATTGTTTTAATCCTCTACCAATACCTTTTCCCGAGCTACGAGCAAAATCCTTTACACCCACACATTGCCGGTTATTTTCCCTCTATTAGACAGGCACTTCGCATTCTACGAAGTTATCGTGTAGAGCTGCATTCGGAGAGTTTTTCCATCTGTTTTTGCTATTTCCAGCACCTTGTTTTATGCAAATATTTCGGCAAATGTGTGGGTGTAAAGGATTTTTCTCGTAGCTCGGGAAAAGGCATTGGTAGAGGATTAAAACCAATGCAAAGTAACTTTTAACTTGGGAACAATTTATATGCCTGCCTGCCAATTTATTTATTTACTTATTGACACTTCAAGTGAGGATATCTCTAAAACGGTTGGATTCCGACGGGTATTTCCATTGGACTTTTTGATGTACATGACGAGACATTTCTTTTGATACCACTCTCGTACAAATCCAAAACTTGCACCTGGGAACGTTCCCTAGTCAGACCTAGTATTCAGTGGGTGGTGGCTAAATGTGTAATTTATTAAAAAACACCCTCTGGTGTCGAAGTTTTGAACTAATTTATTTTTAGCTCAAACAAATTCCCATTACTGTATTATGTTTGACATAAAATTTCACAACTTTTCGACAAATAGTTAGGTGTTTGGACAACTTTAATGTACGGTCGTTTAATTATGGACACCTTGTATTTATTCTATGTTGCGCGTGCGCGCCTCTGACGTCAGATAATTTTTCTGACGAGAATGTGATCTAGTGATAATGCCTAGTTTTTCTTAAAATGTTAGATATGTAACTTCCCTTTCGTTTTGACGCAGATTTATTTGTCGCTCAAAAGCGCATTTATTGCTATGATACTAAAGTTGTAGTTCTTTTTGATGAATCTGTTAGGTATTAAGATTGAATTTTAAATTAAGTTATAAGAAATAACAAAATAGTTGTAAATGAGAATCGCGTTCAATTACAACATAAATCTAAAATTTAAAAAATATATTTGCTATTCATTCGTATTGGTACTTTTATTTTAACAGTAGTAGAATGCTCTTTTTTTAGGTTGAGCCTTCATCTGCCTGTTTAACTTTACAATGTAGTTAAAACGTTTTGGACCTCGGTTTGTATATCTACCGTCTGTCCTAACTCCGATACTGCTAGATATATTCTGGTACTGTCATGTAATTCGTATGTTACTGATTTTCCCTATAGTAACATATTGAAAATGAAGTGTGTAGAAATCAGCGTAGTTACATAAACGCTCAAAAAGAATTCCTTGCATTATAATCTACGTGAAAAAATGCGGCGTATTTAAATGATACTGCACTACATAGGATGTTCACATATTTTTGAAATGAATTTTTGAGGGAAAATATAAACAAAGATGAGAATTATATTTTGCAATATCTTCAGTCTGATAGCCCTTTTGTTGAATTATCATATTCATCTTTATTTCTAAGATAAGGCCTTTTTAAAAAATATAATGGCCTATTTTGTTTCACTCCTTGACCACAATTTTCCAGAGTCCAATCTTTGCTGTGGGATGTATTTTAAAATGAGTTTGTTTTAAAAGTTCAAATGCACTATAATTCCTAGTAGACATGTCAAGGGCCTTAGTTGGGATGCTTTTAAAAGGAATGGCATCAATTCAGTTTTTATTTCTTTTTCTAAAATATAGCAGTAAATTTAGATGTAAACCATGTTTTTAGAACACACTCTGTGAAGATAGTTTTTAGGGTTCCGTACTTAAAAAGTAAAAACGGAACCATTATAAGATCACTCCTGTGTCTGTCTGTCACAGCCATTTTAATCGTAAACTATGGAACGTGGAAAGTTCAAATTCGGGGAAGTAATAAAGACCATTGACCCACATATTTTCAGATTAATAAACATTCATAAATATATTTAGTAAAAAAGTAGAGGGGCTAATTATGCTACTCGAAAAAAAAATCTTTTCATTGTATATCATGTGGGGTATCCTGTGAAAGCTTTTGTAACGCTGAACTCAAAAATACATTTCTTTTAATTTTAGGTATTATGTTTTCAAAGATATTGTTGAAAATGTAGCGCAAAAATGTCCCCCCCCGCCATCAAATTCCGAATCTACTGAAACTAAAATTATGAAAAAATTAGAGGTAGTAGACGTGAATATAAACCTTGCCGGAAAATTATAGCTATTACCCTAGGTCACATAGTTTTTGAGTAATTAGCATTTTTCTGTTATACACAAATTTCGATTTACGGGCATTCAGAAAAATTGTTGAGCATCGCTGAATATACCTATCGTTGCATAAGGATAAAAGCATTGTTGATAATGGTTTTCGAAAAAAATCATCGGTAATTAGCTGAGATATTAACCCTTAAAGATACGGTCAGTTTGGACATACACAAGGACAGGGCGGCGTACTCAATGCCTAATTAACGACTTTTAATGATATATATGTGTAATGTAATGTCCAGTAACAGTATAAAAGCAATAAACGTCAAATTGTTAAACATATTAATTAAAGGGGTCTCTGTACTTTAAAAATTGGAAAAAAAAGACCATTTTCAGCATTTAATGTCCTAAAATGTATATGATTTTAAAACACAATTTTAATTGGAATGAAAGATATAAGTATGTTCTTTCGTTTCATGTATTTAAAAAATTGCAAGATACAGAATTAGTATTTATAGGGGGCTCGAAACAGTTAGACATTTGTCGAACAAAAAATTGACGTAATAGTTTACTCGCAGGATTACAAAATAAACATTGCAACTAGAATGAAAATTTTGATGCTTACTTATACTTCAGATTGTAATAATTTCCCTGAACTTAAATAAATTTGTATTTAAAGCATTTTTGTATTTTTAATGCAATGCTGCATTTAGCTAGTACAAAATTTTGAAAATTTCTACAGTAAAATCACCTAAAAAAATATTTTTTTGAACAATAAAAAGGAAATTTTAGGTTCAGTTTATACAGAATAACATGGAATATGTTTTGAAAATTTCATGAAAAAATATTCAGAAGTTTTTGAGTTATCCTGCGCGTTTATACCCGAAAACGCCATTTGGAAAATAATGACTTTAAAGTTTCGGAAACGCCGCTTCAGCTGTTGAGCGGGTATAATTCTAAAAGCCAAAACTTCTGTTCTAATGGGAATTTCAAGGAAACAATTATATCAAAATATTCAGAAAAGATAGGAGTTTAAGAAATTTTAATTTTTTTAGATGTTAAATTTTGAAGCTTTAAGAGTCCTGCGACCACTTAATCCTTTCCGGCACGGAGTAATTCTATTTATATGCTTATGAAATAATGACACCAGAATTTATAAACGAATTTATTAGAAAATGCGAACTTGCTTATTTTCACGTACATGATAAAAGGAAAATTAATTAAATATTCTTGGTGCCATTTCTCTGTTTTGGAATTAAAATTAGGTGTCCGTTTTTTAAGGGCATCGCCCTCGAAATATTTAATTAGAATGAATCGCATAAATACTGTGAGATTCGCGATAGTTTGCATTGATTGTATCTCTCAATACGCCTCGAGTGACTTTAAAAGTTAAACACCTATCTGGAAAAACGCGGCACTGACCAAGGCGGCGTTGCAACTTTGAGACCTCAATTCGAAGCACGCTTAGCACAATGCCAAATTTAAACTTTGAACAAGGGTTTTGTTTTAGATACACTTTAGAAATAAAGGTTATTACTACGCTGAATTTAGTTTCATGAAATGCCAAATGAAGTTTAACTATGCACTGCTTTTATTGTCAGTACCGAATTAAGTTCAACATAAACAGATTAGGATAATATTAATAGAAGAGTTATACGAATAGCTATATTTGATATTGTTCCATATATCTCTTTGAACTTTCATGGTATACCCGATTACACTTTTCTAATATATACAGTTATACCCAACCCTACGTTATATAGTTTTTAAAAAAGTCTTAGTATTCTTTTAGCAACTTTTTTTTTTTTTTAATAATACAATTACAAATTCATATTTATTCTACGGAACGCTCTGTGCGCGAGTAATGCTCGCACTTGACCGTTTATTTTTTATTAGATTTAAAGCAGATTTTTTTTTTCATTTTGTTTACATTTCCTATACAGAGGATTAAAGATTTTCCGTTATTTCGTTCGGGTGATTAATTTTCTTGTAAATTATGAGATGCAACTTTAGACATAAGTGTTTAATATACCTTTTTTGAGTAAGCATTTTTTAGCTTTTTATCAGTAAAATTTAAAGTTTAACGTTTCATAAGTTATTTTTCAATTATCTCGCTTATTTTACGTGTAGAAATATTATAACCATTTAAATAACTCTTTTTGTACTCCAACAGTCATTGAGCACATGATATCTTGGAAACTTATTTATGGATTGTTTTGAAAGTTGGTATAGATAAACACAAATATGTGTTTGAAATTATAAATTTTTATATTTACAGTGATAATATTTTTAGTTTTGAATAAGTTTATTCATTAAAAAATTAAAAAGTTTGAAATTTTTTAGATGATTGATAAAATTATTTTTATTACGAGTAGATTGTTTTAAAAATACATATGCTTATTATCTGTTCCAACTTTCATAGCAATCCATACAAGCGTTCTCAACATATTATGTGCGCAATGACTGTCGGGATAAAGAAAAGTTATTTTAACCCCTTAACGGTGGCATTAAATTACGGTTTAAAAATTCAAATTCCTTATTGGCACCACTTTTTTGAAAAAGAAACATTCACCTTATTTAATGACAGATTAAATGACACCAATATAAAGCCAATTACACTACTTTATAAAGCTGGTGCGAGTCAAACAAAAAAGAATAAAATGAATAAAAGACACAGCCCGTGAATATCACGGGTGCGAGAATTAAGGGGTTAATTTTAATAACACACGAATGAATTCTGCAAAAGACAAGTCAATTTTTAATGGTAATAAATTAAAGTACACAATTCTGTATACTCAATGATCACACTTTACTGTGTTATACATAAAAGATTTTGAAGATACACTAAATCAAATTTCGAATGTTTTAGTAGATTTGCATCGCGTTTTAAAGGTAAGACTCCATATCATATTTTTTTTCAAAAATCAAATTAGAGCATTTCTTTTCGGAAAGCCTAAATATATAGCGTTCGATTCATTGCTTATTTTCCAGCGGCATTTGAAAGAAAATATATAATACAGATGATAATAAAACCCTATTCCAAATTTGCGCTATGTAGATTTTTGTTTAATTTAAATTTAAATTCCTAAAGAAAATGATATACATTTCTATAAAACATGAATTAATTTGAATGTAGGGTGCAAAGCATTTATCATTCATTTACAGGGTTACAGGGCTCCCACTCGATCCGATTTTCGGACGCATTTTTTTCAAAGAAAGGCCTTTTTAGAATTTTCGTAGAAACTTGCCGGGAAGCTCATATTCCTTGCGACTATTGGGAAAACTTCGTGTGATTATTTTTCTTAAAATATACTGGTTTTCAAAAATTGTACCTGTGAGAGCCGTGCAGGATGACATAAATGACTTTTCTTGATTTATAGCCTACAGAGAAAATTTGTTTGAGGCGTATGTTAGTCTTGCACCATTTCAAACATAATGAAATTTAAATACGTTTTTGAGACGTATTGCGAGATGCTTACTGTATAATATGATGTTCATAATTTACTGTTCATTTATAGTAGGGGTGTAAAACTGTAACCTGCCAGATAGTTTGATACCCCTAATTTACTGGGTGACATAATGCATTTTGTTTGCAGTACTATCTATGAGCGATGAATGCTGGATTTGCTTTTCCAGTTATGTTATGCTTTTTAAAAAGTTAACATATTTTTGCATACTGGGTGATATGTACAAAACTTAAGAAGTTCAGGACCAACAACAAAAAGAGTAAAGCTCTTAATTAAAATTATATGACTATATACTTAAAGCTACTCAAATTTTGTTTTAAATTACAATATATTTTAAAAAATAAATTAATTTCTTCATAACACAACTTGGTGGGCAGACGTTTAGGACTAGTATATTGAATACTTAAATTACGTGTCAAAAATTTGTACACTGATGTTTAGTACCTTATTTGCTTCGCCTTAATACGGATGACGTCCAAAAGTCTCTTTAGGAACAGTTTGACAGGGCTTTTGTGTGTGGAAAAGGGTATTTGTTTCCACGTTTCCAAAATTGCTGCTTTCGTTTCAACAATCAAATCAAAATGCTTTCCGTTATCATAAACCTAACTAACAGAGATTACCCACATGTTTCCTATGGGAATTATGTCAGGACATTTAGATGGAAATTTCAATCTTTTTGTTTACAGATAATCTGCGTGTTGACACAGACTCGTTAATAGGATCGTTATTGAAACAATACCAAATTCCGATCCAAAAGTTCATCTATAAGTGGAACAGAAATCTTTTTTGACCTTCAAAGGAATTCACCTTAATCTTTTTAGGTAGCTTTCATTACAAAAAGCTACCTATTGCAGCCGTTCGGAGGAAAGCGATTTCAAAAAATTTTGGTATATTTTCATCGATCATGACCCCCAGACCCCGAAACCACCCTCCGTTCAAAAGTTTATATATATATATATATATATATATATATATATATATATATATATATATATATATATCTGACCTTTGTCATACTGTAACTCTCGAATTTATGAACCGATTTGGATGTAATTCGGTATGTACATAGTACTTACCAATGTCTCGACCGAGTTCGTTGGCCAGCTTCATCCGCCATTTTGTTTCAAAATGGCGGCCATTTAAAATTTTATTAAAAATTTTAAATTTGAAATGTGGTACCAAAGAATTGAAAATGGAAAAATATTTTTTTCTTATGTATTTGACCTTTATACAAAGATTCCGGAGCAGTTTTTGTTTCGTCTATATCTTAAAAAATGGCTGAGTTGTAGCATTTTGAATTTCTAGCGTGGCTGACATTTTGAAACGTCCTGAAGTTTGTCACACGATAAAAGGCGTATTTATGAACCGATTTGGATGCAACATCGTTTGTACATAGTACATACCAATGTCTCGACCGAGTTCGTTGGCCAGCTTCATCCGTCATCTTGTTTAAAAATGGCAGCCATTTAAATTTTTAAGAAAAATTTAAATTTGAAATGTGGTACCAAAAAATTGAAAATTGAAAAATATATTTTTTTATGTATTTGACCTTGATACAAAGATTCGGGAGCAGTTTTTGTTTCGTCTATGTCTCAAAAAATGGCTGAGTTATAGCATTTTGAATTTCTAGCGTGGCTGACATTTTGAAACGTCCTGATATTTGTCACGTGATAACAGGCGTATTTATGAACCGATTTGGATGTACTTTGGTGTGTATATAGTACATACAAATATCTCGACCGAGTTCGTTGGCCAGCTTCATCCGCCATCTTGTTTCAAAATGGCGGCCATTTAAATTTTTTTTAAAAATTTAAAATTTAAAATGATACCAAAATATTAGAAAATGAAAAAGATTTTTTTTGTATGTGTTTGACCTTAATACAAAGATCCCGGAACAGTTTTTGTTTCGTCTATATCTAAAAAAGTGGCTGAGTTATAGCGTTTTGAATTTCTAGCGTGGCTGACATTTTAAAACGACCTGATTTTTGTCACGCGATAACAAGTGTATTTATGAACCGATTTGGATGTTACTTGGTCTGTACATAGAACATACCAATGTCTCGACCTAGTTCGTTGGACAGCTTTATTCGCCATCTTGTTTCAAAAGGGTTGCCATTTAAAAAAAATTAAATTTAAAATTTAAAATGAGGTATTAAAAAATTGGAAAATGAAAAAGATTTTTTTATGTGTTTGGCCTTGATACAAAGATTCCGGAGCAGATTTTGTTTCTGAAAATTTGTTCTTTTGTTTATATCTTAAAAAATGGTTGAATTATAGCACTTTGAATTTCTAGTATAGCTAACATTTTGAAACGATCTTGTATTTGTCACGCGATAACACACGTATTCGCCTATTTCCATGTGAGAAAGCATGTGGATAGTATACATCAACATCTCAGCCAAATATAAGTTACTTTAAATAAAAGCAGCTTGGATAAAGCTGACTAATTTCGTGAAATTCACATTCATAATGATTTAGTATTGATAAAAATTAGTATTGAATCTCCTATATTCGGTTTCCAATAAATTGAGCTTCGTGTGTTTGAATAATATAAGTTGGCTTTTTTAAAATAAGGTATTTGAAAGCTACCTCTTCCTCCCGGCACTGGCCGGAAGGACTTTTGAAAATTGCATTTGTTCTTATTTTGCATTAAATCCTGCCTAAATCATCACACAGCCACCACTTTGTACAGGTCAGATATGGATCGTTTCTTAAATCATGCAAGTAATATCTTAAACCATCTGTCCATCAACCTTGAATTTCTTTTCATCAGTAAAAACCATTTTTCGATATAGATTGTTTTATAAGAATTTGGACGATGCTAATTTCAGTCTTGCATCAATGTGATGCGTTTGTAGTTTTAGCTTGGTTTTGAATTTAGCATATTTCAAGCTTTCGGCATTTATAAACATATTTCTAACAATTCTGGACATTACCGAGTGTTCTAGATTAGATTTTGAGCATAATAAACACAAATATGAACCGCCATACAAGTAACGTTCCGTTTATACCTGTCTTGCAGCTTTTAGAGCCGTCTGCTTCTTTATTTCTTCCATAATTCATTGGATCTGAAAGAAAATTGTGTACAACATTTTGATTTTTGTTTTAGAGCAATTTGCCTTTCACTCGGCTCGCAATCCAATAAAGCCGTGATTTTACTGTTTTCTTCAATAGTTGTCCTCCTTTATCTATGCTCAAATCAGCAGTTTCATTTCCCAAAACTTCCACTTTAGCAACTACTAACCTATAGACATAACAGATGATTCCTACGGAAAATACTACAGTCTTCATGTATTATGCTACATTTAAAAAGCTACTAGTTCTAAACTTATTTCCATTTGTTAATATTACAATATTTTTAGATGAAAATAATTTTTTACCTATACAACCGAATTCACATATAATATTAAGTATTCGTTTCTAAATTCTAGATATATACAGGGATGCATGGGAAGAATTTTTCGATTAATTAAAATAACATTTTCATTAAGTAAGAATTTACTGGTATGCAAAAGTTGTATATCTCATCCCAGTATATAGCTTTTCGTAATTTTATTCTAAAAATCTAAAGTAGCCGTTTGGTCTTCAATTTTTTCCAGCACTGAATAAATTAATTTGTTGATATACATCGCTAATCAAGGTATTTCGAAAGCTGTGTATGAGGGTGAAGTGCTTAACACCTTGAGGGGCAAGCAAAAATGGCTCTAAATATTGAATTCTCACCGGAATAATCGAAAAATTTTATTTTTAAATAAAGAAAAGCAATTTTTTAATGATTTTCCTCCAAAGTTTAAAAATATAAAAATTAGTAAAATTTTTCTGGTGAGAATCTTGTTTAAATTAGGTGGGATATGTTTTATCCCACAACCCCTCAAGGGGTTAAGGGTGATTTTTAATCGAGTTATGCATATTCCAACTGGACTATACTAAGAAATATTTGTAGATTTTAAATTCATTCGTAGAGCTGCACAAAGGACCGGATATATGTTTCTATTGATGGTAATTTCTGAAGTTTGGTCCGGGTTTCAGTTGTTTTATGTGTTTGTTTTCGCCGATTTAAATTTCAGTTGCGTGTGTAAATTCATAGCTAATATACAAAGTTCCGCAAAACTGAGAGCATGTCTTACTATTCGTGGAAATTTCTGAAGGTGTATTTTCGAATGTGTTGTGCGTGAACCCAAATCTTTGCAAACAGTGTAATATGTATTCGGATGTATACACCATGTACTTGGGTGCACAAAAAAATTGGAATAACCTTGCGACTATGGGCTGTAATTTCTGAAGTAGTATTTTCAAGTGAGTTATGTTTTCTAATTTGTTTAATTATATTTCTTCTTTCACTTTTTTAAACAGCGAAATTCCGTTAGTATTCTGGAAGTAATTAGTAAGTCTCTACTAACCTATGCTCAGCTGATGCTTTTCTTGTTTTACTTTGTCTTTTATGCTAGTTATAATATTTGAATTATATAAAAACAAAACACATACTATCAAATTTCTGATAAAGTATAGCAATGTGTAAAACACTTAATAAAGTGACACAATCCTGATATTTGAAATAATGAAAATTTTCTACGAAATAATGATTTTGAATAACTTAGACCAGAAATATTCGGACATCAAGTATGAAACTCGTGATTACAAAAGTGCCAGATTACCAAATTTAAAATAAATAAATAAATAAGTACGTAATTTGAATTCCTCACACGGCAAATTTTATTATACAGTAGTACCTTGACTTACGTCCCCTTGACGCCGCTCCGCATTTACGCCGTCTGGCCTGAAAAAAACAATTGACCGTTTTTCTTCGCAGAGACTGAGAAATCATCTGAAAATTGTGATTCTGTATCTGTCCTAGTTGATGAAACTGTCGAAAACGAAAGAGAACTTAACTTAGAGATGGATGCTGAAGATGCCGTTGAACTAAAAAAAAAATTCCTCCTGATTCGGAATTAACTATCGACGAACTTATCGAATTAAAGAAAGAAACAAAGCATTGTCGAAGAATTATATGAAGATTTTGAGCCTACGGAAAGCATTATGACTGTTGAAAAATTAACCTAAAGACTAAACCTTATGGAAGATTGAATGACATTTTTTGAAGGTTTGATTCGGATGAGCAAAGTGTAGCAACGACTAAAAAGCTTAGAAAAGTAAGATGAAAAAAAGGAAAATTTGTTAGTTCAATCTTCATTGCAGATTTTTTCACATACTCAAATACTCGAACGGAGCAGCCTGAAGAACAATAAATTATAAGTTATCAACACTGAGTTATTGCATACTTGTATTGCAAACGCATTACTTTGCCAATGTTAAATGTATGTAGCATAATTCCTAAATACAATAGAATATGTTCCTTAGATTTTCGTGAATTTTATTTATATTTTATGCTTATCTAAATATACCTCGACTTACGTCACTTTCGGCTTATGTCGCTAGTCTTGGAAAGAATTGTTGACGTAAGTCGAGATATTAATGTACCAATAAACCTCTATTCTTCGCAGCGATTTCAGTTATAATGTTCTGACTAAATTTAAAATATGGCGTTTTAAATTAATCTTTTCTAATTCTTAACAAATGAAAAACTTTATAAATTTTCAATTTTATTATTATTATTTTTATTTAAAAAAATTATCTAGGTATCTTTGCTTGGATTTCGAACTGTCTTTGACAATAAATCTTTTCATAGGCATTAATATTTATTAATTCCGTAGATTTACAGCTGGTTTTTAGATAAACGTGTGTCATAATTTACATGAAAAAACATGTCTAGTGAATAAGTTTCTAAATTTACAAATACTGAAGAATGTATTTCAGAAGAAGCAATTCATGTTGAAAAAAAATCTTGCCGAGTATCGAACCCACAAAATTCTGAAAGTGGAAATTTAGAAGTATAGCGCGCTGCCAACTGTAACATCCGACCGCTCAGAAACGTACGTAATTTATCTGATTATGTACTAAAGTGTCAAAATTGGGTGACTTTGGGGCTTGTTTTTGAAGACGCTCTTCCATATTGCGCTTTATCCTTGTGATATGTTTATCTACTAACTATACTCTATCATTGCACAGAGGGTCACCGGATGCTATTTCCCCAACACCGTGCCCTCTTCTTATTAGATAGCTCTTAAAGAAACACTTATTATAGGTTATTGCTATTTCGGGAGGTGGATCTTGCTTTATAAAATAATTTTAACTCCCTTCATTACACATATCATTTACGCTAAAAAATATTTGATATTTTACATTTGTTACTATACAGACAGTTTTATGCAAAATTTATGTTGTCCATTAATTATACAATGGATAAACAAGGGATTCCCAAGTTACAAAATATATAGAAAAGCATCATATCTTTCTCATGTCAACATCTTTTTTGTTTCTGCACATACAAAAGGCACAGCGACAAATCAGGTATTTTTAACCGACTTCAAAAAAGAGATTATCAATTCGACCTGTGTTTTCTGTTCACGCGTAACATTCGTAAATACGAAACGATTTTGATAATTCTTTTTTTGTTTGAAAGTGTAAGATACCCGTGTGCTCGCATTCCTATTTCATCAAAATCTGATTAGAATTTTTTTTTAAATAAAAACTTTAAAATTCGAATTCTTTTTGAAGCAGTCGCCCAATTAGAAGCTTTAATTTTCCTTGCTGTTACTCTTACACAGATACAAGATATTTTCAAATTGCGAGATGTTGACATGACAAGGGTCGGGATTCAGATAGAATTTGCGCTGTCAGGGAAACAAGATTGACCAATTAGAAAATCTACTTGCTTAAAGCAGCGAAAATTTTGTAAAAACGCAGGATTCTGATTGGCCAATATGATTTCGCTATACAGCGCAAAATCTACCAAGTTCTCTTATATACTAAACTGGAAGGCCTTAATATATATCAATCGATGTCGGAAGTAGGTGTCGAAAAGCTGAAAATCAATCCTATCATCTCATTCCTAGATCGTTCCCCTACGAAAAGTGGGAAAGTCTGCTTCTTAGTTGTTGATATGCATAAGCGGAACCATGTGTTGCGAGAATTGAGAATTGTTTCAAATTTTTTATAAGCAATTTTGGACTGAATACCAGTATACCTCTATGGTATGTCTTTTCTTTCCTATTCGGTAGGCCGTGAGATCGAATCCATGCGGGCATAGGATTTGAAAAAAATGGAAATCTTTACAATATTTAAATTGCGAAAAAAAGTTTGAATAAAAAGTAATCCAAAGTTTCTATTTAAATTTATTTAATCTCAAAAAAACAATTTTTTATTTTTGAACATTTATAATGATGATTCATAAATCATTTATTTAATTTATAAAAAAAATAGTTTGAATGAAAAAATACAAAGTTTCTATTTTTAAAAACTTTGACTTTTTAAAATTAAAATGATTTTTCTTTTTTTTAGGGTCCCGTTCTTAAAAAGTAAAAACGGAACCATTATAATACACTCTTTGCCATAAAAATTTGCGCAACAAGAAAAAGATGTCCAAATGAAACGAAATTTTACACGCGTAAGTACTACTGTCATATAAATGAGTAGAAAACCAAAGAAAAAGGATCATTTATTGCAGAAAAAAGTACAAATGAACGGGAATTTTAGTACTCTGTTGGATCCTCTCTAGAGCGAATGCACGATGCGATACGAGCGAGCATTGAGGCATACAAGTTCCGCATGATGTCCTGAGACATCTCGTTCCACAGTTGCTGTAAACGCGCTTCGAGTTCAACCAAATTCGTAGGGTAGCCAACTTGCCGTCCAAAATGATCCCAGTTATGCTCGATTGGTGACAAATCTGGGGATCGAGCAGGCCAGGCCAGGGAAGGGTGGTAATGTGGCGGAGGCAGGCTTGTGACATCCTTGCTGTGTGTGGCCGAGCATTGTCTTGCTGAAAAATGGCTCCTGGGAGCCCTGCCACGAGTGGAAACACATGTGGCTGAAGAACGTCCTGGACGTACCGCTGGGCTGTCATTGTGCCACGGATCAATATTAGGGATGACCGTGTATCGTAAGCAATGGCACCCCATACCATCACATCAGCTGTGAGAGCGGTGTGTCGCTATAAAGCGAAGGCAGGATTGAGGCATTCACCACGGGGCCTCCACACACGAACACGATTGTCATCGCTGCTCAAATTGAATCTAGAGTCGTCGCTGAAGACGACCTGGTTCCATTCCGTTGCAGTCCAATCGTCTCGTAAGCGACACCATCCAAACGGAGGCGTCGGTGGGCGGGTGTCATTGGCAGCACACGTAATGGGCGCCGCGATACCAGATGTCCTTCGGCCAGGCGCTTTGCGATGGTTCGGAAAGACACAGGTATCCGTAGTGAAGATTCTGCCTGTGTCTGGATAGCGGCCACTGAGGCAGTTGGCTCTACGCGTGCGTTTCGTATGATGTGACGGTCTTCTCGACGACTGGTCTGTCGAGTGCGTCCCGAGCCTGGTCGCCGTGTAAATGACGTCTCTTCAGTCAACTGGTCCCAACACCTCCTCTCAGTAAAATCAGAACGGCCTACTTGACGAGCTACTCGCCGAGCTGACCACCCAGCTTCCATCATCCCGATGATTCTTCCCCTCTAAAACTCTGACAGCTGCTCATATTGTCTTCGATGGATGCGTAACGTGTCTACCTCAGCATTTCCTTTGCAAAAGAAAAGGTACACTCAGACACGTTCTGCTTACCAGTTTTATACTCCAAGGAGGACAAAGTTCAACGCCCTCTAGTGGCATTACGCAATGCGCAATCACGCTGCATTTCTAGTCATTTGCATATCTGCCTAATATGTACCTTCATGCCAAGTTTCGTTACGATCCCAAAATTATTTCTTGGTGCGCAAATTTTTATGGCAATGAGTGTAGAATTTATGTGTCTGTCTGACCGCCTGTGTCACAGCGATTTTTCTCGTAAACTATGGAACGTGAAATGTTCAAATTAGGGGGCGTAATAAAGACTATTAACCCACATATTTAGTGATTATTAAACATTCGAAAATGTATTTAGGAAAAATCGCGACGTGGCTAATTAAGCTACTTGAAAAAAATCTTTTCTTTGTATATCGTGTGAAAGCTTTCGTAACTCTGAACTCAAAAATTACATTTCTTTTATTTTAGGTATTATAGTTGCACTACATTTTCGACGATATCTCTGCAAAAATATGCCCCTCCTCCTATTTCCAAATCTACTCAAATTATGATTTTATTTTAGGTATTATAGTTGCACTACATTTTCGACGAATATCTCTGCAAAAATATGCCCCTCCTCCTATTTCCAAATCTACTCAAATTATGAAAAAATTAGAGGTAACAGACGTTAACCTTTAGCTGATGTCACAGAAATTGTCACCTAACTAGTGTGAAGCGGTCTGTGAGATCGCTCCATCAAAAGATGAATAAAAGCCACGATTAACTACTAGGATGTTGTTTTTGTACTAAACTTTTTGTACAGGAATGTTGTAATTAAAATTTAACTATTCAAAAGTCTGTGGTGTTAGTACTAAAGCTCCAAACGAAACAAAATTCCAGTAGTGTTTGTAGATAAACTGAAATTTGTAAGTTAAACTATGAAAATTGAAAAAAGCACCGGTCTGTGAGACCGGTAATATCAGTTACAGGTTAAAATAAAACTTTCAGGAAAATTATTGCGATTACCCTAGGTCACATAGTATTTGAAAAAAGCGCTTTTTTCCGTTATACGCAAATTTCAATTTGCGGGCATTCGGAAAAAGTAAAGAGGAGCGCTGACGTTATCTTTCGCAGAAGTACAAAACCACTGTTGATAATGATATTCGAAAAAAATCGTCGGTAATTAGCCGATATATTAACCCTTAAAGACACGGACGGTTTGGACATATAAAATGACAGGGCGGCATACTCTATGTATCATAGGCTTTTAAAGTGCAGATAACAACTTTTAATGATACATTTGTGTTATACCCAGTAGTAATATAAAAGCAATAAATGTCAAACTGTTAAAAACAGACTAGCTTAATTAGAATTAAATGCATAAATACTATGCAATTCGCGACTAGTTTGCATTGGGTGAATCTCTCAATACGCCTTCCCTGTCTTTAAAAGTTAATTTAAAAATTATCTAGAAAAACGTGGTACAGACCAAGGCGGCGTTGAAACTTTGCGGCTTCCTTTCGAAGCGCGCTTAGCACATTGCTAAGTTTAAACTTTGAATAAGGGTTTTGTTTTAGATACTGTAAAAAGAAAAGCTTATTACTACGCTCAATTTAGTTTCATGAAAGGTCAAATTATCTTTAAATATGCGCTACTTTTATTGTCACTACCAAATTAAGTTCATCATAAAGATGAGGATAAGATAAAAAAAAAAAAAAGGAGTTATACAGAATACCAATATTTGATATTATTTAGGCTTCATATCTCTTTGAACTTTTATGGTATACACATTCATAGATTTCTAGTATATACAACTGTACCTAACCCTACGTTGTATAGTTTTTTACAAAGTCTTATTATTCTTTTAGCAACGATTTTTTAAATAATACAGTTGATAATTCACATTTATTGTACGGAACCCTCGAAGCGCGAGTAATACTCGCACTTGACCGTTTATTTATCATTGAGCACAGAAGTATGTTGCAGCTTCTAGCGATGTGATCCGAAGTTTTGAAAAAGAGTGCAGCCGTTTGCTTCGGCGTTGATGATATGACTTGCATCAATTTCTTTTAAAAAAATGAAAGTATTTAATGCATAATCTCTATGCCTAAAACTTTTTTTTACAAAGAAAAGAAATATGTGTTGTAATGTTTACGCTAGAACCAAAATATTAAACCGTGACTTTAAATATAAATCAAAAGTACAGAATTATTTTTTATTTATAATAATTCAGATGTAACAATAATAACAAAATATTATGCCGTGAATTAAAAGAAATATAAAAATAATTTTTTTGCATGTATGCATTTGGATTTTAATAATTATACTGCATTAAAAATTGAATTTAATGAAATATTTGATTAAGTTCTTGTATAATGATTTCTAAACATTTTATTAAATTATATTAATTAAAATTCTCTAAAATTAAAGCTGGTGCAATAATTCTGTGACCAGATGTCTTCACCTCTGCACATCACCCACATGAAAAAGTGGACTTTCCCAATTTTCGTTTTCCCATAGGGAACCATATAGGAATGAGACGCTAGTAAAATCAGTCTTTATGGGTAATGTCAGACGAAAGTGTATTTGCCCGCTTTTTTCCTTCTTGCAGCCTTCCTACACATTCGCTAGCATGTGTTCCTTTTTCATGTTGAAACAAAAAGCGTGCAAATAGACGTTCGTCTGACATTAGCCTAAAGTTTCCTCGTGTATCAGAATGCAAGCTCCTGCACCAAAAATCTTTTGTTGAAACAACTAAATTTTGGTTATTATGGCTCCAACCAAATATTTTCGTTAGAATGACCAAATTTTAGTTGGACTGACCAAATGATTTTTTGAATTAACGAAATCATTTGGTTAATCTAACCAAAGTTTGATCATTCCAACGAAAATATTTGGTTGGAGCTATATTAACCAAAATTTAGTTGTTTCAACCAAAGTTTTTCCCGTATTTGTAAGAGGTAGCTGTTGTGCTGAAGACAAAAAATGCAGTCATATGTACCGTTACACAGTGCAGTGCATTGATAGTATGTGTAGCGACGTCGTCTTTAGATTCAAATTGGGTTATCGGATTAGAAATCAAACTGATTTTAGTTTTTTTTAGGTTTGGTTTCCCGATAGGGAAGTGGTGTCATACAGAAATACTTGATTGGTTGAGACGAATCTAGGTAAAAGCGGTTATCAATTTTTGTTTCTTCGTCATAACGAAGAATTTTTCGCAATGAAAATTCGTATTTTGTCATCACGAGGATTTTGGTGATCCTGCCATTACCGTCAAGTTTGTTAAATTCTCTCACTAGTATGACTAAACTCGTTCAGGTGTCCACCGCTGTGTTCTTGAATAGAAAAATGTCCAGGATTGCTCTAGTTTAGACTTAAAGCAAGTGTCAAACCACAATCTGAGCATCGAATATTACCGCTTTCATATTGAGACAGTCGGGTTCAGATTATCAAATTCGGACTCAACATCCCAAATTCACGACTCATTTCCTATGCCATTGCAGCTTTCATGGAAAGTAGATGGCTGCAGTTTATTTACTCAAACATGGCGCGGTTTCCGAAAACATTTTTCTTTTTTAATTTGCTTGACCGAAGGTGGAGTACTATGCACTGACATATGGAGTCACTTTCCTGTGCACTGGTTCATGAAAGAATTTAGCCGCGCTCTGAAGAGTGAGAAACTTGACTGGCGGATCACTAGCTTTTTAGCACCCACTTCCGATGTCCTTAGGTATCGATTTGGACTTTAAGATAATAATTCTAAAATATACACTGATGTGAATATAATGTGTTTACTTAAAATGTTATCATAAATATTAAATACTAATAAAATCAATATTTCTAATGAAATTAGTTTTTTTAACTATTTGTTTAATAATAAAATGTCGTTAATTTCTATGACAAATTATTTAGTTATTCAGCAGGTATTGAAATCAGAATAATTATAGATTACGGTATGTATAAATAAAAAATTGGAAATAAAATAAACTTTAAAAAAAATATACCAATTAAAGCACTAAAGAGTTAAATATTTCTTCAAAATTCTCTAATGACGAAATGTTATCCAATAACCACACATTGGGGATCATGTATCAGCATAAAAACGTTAAATGTAATATATAGAATTTAATATCGAGAGAACATGGATTTTCTAGAGAACGTTTTACAAGAGATTGATTTACATATTTATGATTTAATTTGCGAATATATACATATAAAAAGTAATCAATTGCTTTTTGAAGTTGGTGCCAAACTATTTTAAGAATAGTATAAATTATGAATATATTGTACCTATAACCATGAACACAGTGATGATGGAAAATATGGTGCAAAGTGGGGAAAAAATTCTCTACTTCTTCCGAAAACTATTTGTTTAATCATTATCGATTGTGATTGTTTGGCACCAACTTCAAAATGTAATTCATTACTTTTTATATGTAATATATTGGCAAATTAAATCATAAATATGTAAATTAATTTCTTGTAAAAATATTCTCTAGAAAGTCCATGTTTGGTGGATATTAAATTCTGTATATTACATTTAACATTTTTATGCTGATATGATATCCGATGTGTGGTTATTGGATAACGTTTCGCCATTCAAGAATTTCAAAGAATTATTTAATTCTTTTTATTGCTTTTTTGAATTCGGTTAATATTTTTTGAAAAGTTGATTTTAACACTAGAACGACAGCAAATTTTACACAAGCGTTATAAAAATATTTTGCACCAGAAATTTTATCTGAATCTAGTTCACTTACTTATTTAACTTATTTCTCCATGATACATATTTAACCTATTTTAGAAAGAAATTACTGTTTCGAATCAAAATATTTTTATTTTGTAGCGGTCATTTTGAGCGCTATGGTTGTTCTAAGTGTTATAAAAATTATATCGGGAATCGGCTTTTGGCGTAGTATACTTATGTATCGTTGAAACACGTTGTTTAAAAAAAAAAAAAGAAATTGTCGTTATTTAAAATTAATGAAAAACGATTTAGTAAAAACGAATAGATTTCTTGCATTTAACATATTTTTAGTACCCTCTAACAATAGCAAAATTCATATTTCTATGAAAAACAGTAACAATAACTTAAAATAAAATTTTTAGACATATTAAAGGCGATAGATTCGTAAAAACATAGTCTTCGAAGTTAACAAGCTAAGAAATCACCGAAGATCACTATTTACAATTGGTCTTTTTCATTCTAATCATTTCTGTGTTTTAAGCGCGTAATTCGATTACATATCATAAATTTGGTTTTGTTTATTTTATTTATAGTTTGACGCATATTGCAATTACATTCTGAAGTACAAGCTGGAAACAAATGCTGAACTATTTATATTAAGTGCATATTATTTCGTAGTCGTCTGCACCTAACTAGATAAATTTGAAAAAAAAGCAGGCTTGAAAATTATTTTAAAAACAATAAAAAGTGAGTAAATTTCTATACACTTCTCAAAGAAATTAAGAGGGTGAGTCGGAAAATATGTTTCCCCTGGCAACTATGGACGGAGGTGTGTATGAAAGACAAAAAATGTTATGAAACATTGAAGATAAGACGTAACTTTATTTTTCTACTTAAGTGCCAAGTGAGTTGAGACATTTGTCACACCCTTTATAAGCTTCATAATGCCCTCCAAGAAAAAAAAGTGCTCTGCATACAAAAGAAGCGTTGAACGGCTTGTGTGACTTCAGCATTGCTTACAAAAAAGTAGTCAAGCATTGCTTTCGTCTGTAGTGGCCGTGCACGTCCGTTCAGGTCTCGGTCTGTCCAACACTTTCTGACGCTGGCGGTACCATCTCCGCGCCATTTATTTCGACATCACATCTGGCCAATAGATTCCCATGTGGCGGTTTTGGATTTCTGCCCCGATACTTCACGTGCCCATTTTTAGCGGACAACCTCTCTCACTACTACCTTTGACCACGAATTCACAACGCACTTTCTCTCCATATCTACCGGGAACAGAATGATGCTGAGTAGGGTGGGTCGAAAAAAAGAAATTTTTTATTTTCGAAACTCTTTAGTGCGGAAAAGTTGCCTTTTTGTAATAAGAAGGGCATAAAAAATTTTAAAATCAGTTAACATCTTCCATTCACGCATCGTACTTAAAGCTGATGAAAAATTGAAAAAAATCGCGTCTTTTTTTTATTATTTTAAGTTAATTAAAACTTTAAAAATAAACACTCTTTAGCTTTTTATGCTTGTTTCATGGTTAACATAACCTGTATAAATTAAATAACGATCAATAATCCATTTGTTTTGTTCGCAAAGAAGTTAGAAAAAACATAAGTTTACCAATATTTCGCAATTTTCAGCGTGTAACTCTTTGTGTCATTTTGTTTTAGCAAAATGAACTGAATTCACCACGTGTTGGTGGTTGCACGTTGTGTTCCACCCACATCCTACCCAACCAATCGTCCAATTGTTGGGTTTGGTATTTATATTAAAAAGACCACATGCATGTCTATGTGTAATTCTAAATAAATGCTTATGTCAAAAAAAAAAAAAAATGAAAATTCGTGTATTTGAGTTGAGGTTCATGATTCTTCAAAGGAATTCCATTTGGGGGGTAAAATCGAATGTATTTACAAAAGAGATACAAAAAAGTTGAATGTGAAGGACGAGCGGAAAGCTCGTGATCTTCAGCAAGCACTGAGTGGTTCCTCAAATGGTTTTAAATTTTCTAAAGTGGCAGTGTACTATGAAATTGATGAACTTACACACTTCTTTTGAAGACTCTGAGTATGAGGAAGATAAATACAGAGTACTCGACTAAAACCTAAATGGCAGATGAGAATTAAAATTAACGCAACAGTGCTAAACAGCGATCGTTTCGGAGTTTCTGATCAGTCAATAGCTGTCATAGCGTCAGGTAGTCATTCTGATGTGGTTGATAAGTGTATAATAAAGAGACGAGTCGTTTTAGGACGGATTTGAAAAGCCGATTCACAGCCCCTGAGGAAAATCCGGGTCTTTTTTGACGGACAAAAATGAGATACTTTATTGTCTAAAAATTTAATGCCAAGCAATTTCACAGTAATGTGAAATAAGAACACTATTTTCTTATCCAGGAATCTGGATCAACTTATTATGGACATGTATCTCCTTCCTTAAGTTCATCAAAGGATATAAGTCAAAGCATTATTTCTTGTTTGTCTGAATTATCAATATCACTAGAAAAACTAGAAGCAGTAGGGTGTGATGGTACTGCAACAGACACTGGATAGAATAACTGTGCTTTCCACCGACTAGAAAATCATAAAATGTAGAGCATATGCATCCGGCATTGTAATGAGTTTTCTTATCGCCAAATTTTCCTACATATTCACGGTCAAATTGAAGAGTCTAAATTTTTTAGTGCGCAAATCGTGTAGCAGCTTCCTTGCCATGAAATGCTCCTGTGGTCGATTCTGAAACCGCTGATTATTTGATTTCTGATATAGAAAGGACTTTTCTGAGCGAAGAACAACAGTATTTTTGGAACATTTTGAATGCAATCACCTTGGGACATTGTCCAGAAGATTTGGCGAATTGGGCCCCTGGTATTTTGTCAGATTCCAGATAACTAACTGCGGCCAACCGAGTCCTTAGATTCTACCAGATTCATCCGAAAACTTAAAAGAAGTAGTTGGATTCATCAGTCATACATGCCTGTGTAATTTTCCATTAAATAAGCAAATATTTTACTGACGGACCAAAACATGTATTTCAAGCAATCCAAACATCACATTAGTTTTTCCGACGAATTACTGCAAGTTGTCGATCCAGTAATAGAACGAAAGGCGTTTTTTTGCGTACCCAGAGAATTATCTGTTGGCAATGACTGTCGATTAAAGAAAATATATTCGGGATATTGTTTATAGAAAGATCGTAAAAGCAAGACAACCGTCCCAAAGAAGAAGCCTGTTAGAAATGTAATGCCACCGAATGGAAACCTTCAAGCTTCCGATTACATAGAAATTATTAATTGGAATTCCTGTGCGGTGTATCCTTCCCCAGTACTGCGGGAACTAAGTGAAGGTGATGTTAAATCGATCATCACTTCTGACACTACTCTCACAGAGAAATACAAATGTTTCCCTGTCACACCGAGACTGTTAAGATGTGCGTCAAACTTGTGACAGAGATCTCGAATAACGCAGATGGACATGAAGCTAGAGCTATACCCCGAACAACACTGAAGTCTAAATCGGTTATGCCTCATTTATCCAAAATATCAGACTTTAAATGTATAGTAGATATAAAAAAGGAAAAGTAAAAAACACAGTAAGCCAAGGAATGCTAGTCTATGGAAAACTTTTGTAAATAGTTGCAAATATAATGTAAATGCCACACCCAACAATTGGATTCATGAATGGGTAGGGTGGAGGTGGAACTCTACGTGCTACCACCTACACATGGTGAATTCTGGGTCGTTTTGTTCTAGCAAAACGAGCGAAGAGTTACACGGTGAATTCAGAAAAATTGCTAAATTTATGTTTTATTCGAAGATGTTGCGCGAACGGAAAAATTAGATTACTGATTAGAATTTAATTTATTTAGGTTATGTAAACCATGAAACAAGCATAAAAAGCTAAAGCGTATTTATTTTTAAAGTTTTAATTAACTTTAAAAATTTAGAGAAGGAGCGATTTTTGCAATTTTTCATAAACTTTAAGTACGATGCGCGAATGAAAGATGTTAACCGATTTTAAAACTTTTTATGTCAATTTTCTTATTACAATAGGCAACTTTCCCGCACTAAAGTGTTCCGAAAATAAAACTTTTTTTCGATCCACCCTAATGGAGAGCCCTGGTTATTCAATGAGCGCTTTTTGACGCTTATAAAAGGTATGACAAATGTCTCAACTCACTTGACAGTTATGTAAAGAAATAAAGTTCCAACTTATCTTTAATGTTTCATTACATTTTTTGTCTTTCATACACACTTCTGTCCACAGTTGCCAAGGGAAACTTATTTTCCGACTCGCCCTCGTATAATTGAAAGTACATCCCCCCACCCTTCGAATGTATAAAGATTGAGTATGTGAAAAATTGAAAATATATAGAAGGTTTAAAAAAAATTAGTGACAATCCAATATATTCGTCTGCTGTTGCCACTGTCAAAATTACTTCAGAGCTACACACGGACATGTTTGTCGTTTTTAATAAAGATAATACTTTTCCTTAATTGTTACGTATAAATCACACATATGCGTGTGTCTGATTACTTAGAATTAATTTATGACTCCTTAATTTTAGATTCTTATTCAAATGTAACTAACTTAGCTATATATAAAATATGCATGTGACACGTAACCTCACTTTATGGGACCACTGTATAGCAGAGCACCGTTTTATGGAAATTATTTGGATACCCCGGCTACTATTTATGATATAAAATTTCTTTTCTAAAACATTCTTTTCTAATGATCAATTTTTGTAGTCTCCACATTGTCCGTTTTACCATGGTTTCACTGGATATAGGGTTGGCTGGGGTAACTGGACCCACGACGTAACTGGGAAATAGGCTGTTTTATATAAAAAAAACAGTTGATGTTTTTTTTAAGTTTTAGCTTTTGTGAACAATCTCTACTTCCTAAAACAACGTGAGTCAACTCAAAAATAACTCTTTTTACTGTGATAGGTTGTAGAATTTTTAAGTTTCTTTTTTTAAAAACAACGTCAATTTGGTTGAACTTCCTCGGCTTTTTATTAAAATACTGTAAGTACTTTTACTAAAACAACTTTTTTTAAAGATTAGGCATAAAAGTACATTAATATTATTAGGTATCTATAAATATTTAATTCATGTTCCAAATTTAAGCATAGTGTCTCAGTTACCCCATAAATTTTTCAAGAATGGGGTAACTGGGACATGCATCAGGGGTAACTGGATCATTCTGGATCCAGTTATACCAATAGTTATAATTTTTTTGAGTTTCTCCTACTACCGGGAAATGAATATTTCCATTGTTTTTTGCTCACATAAAGAAAATTATAGAATACCTTATTAAAATTAAGTAATAAAATTTTAAAAAAGCATATTGGGTGGTATCAAACTAAATTTCTTAACCCCTAGAAGGGCAGTGATGCCTTTATGACATCACATAATTTTAATCCCTAATTGCCACATTTACAACGGAATTTTATAATGAAAATTTCACCTTCATTAAGTACGTGAAAATATACTTTTAATTGTTTACAAATAAATTCTCTTGTAAGTACTGGTGTCAATAAATTACTTCAACATTTTACGAATATAAGTACCTTGCCCCTGAAAGCGAGAGAGCAAAACTTTGTACGATACAGATGAAGTGCTTAAGTACTTACGTAGTCGTGTTTTTTTTATTTTTGTATAAATAAATCATTTTCACTTTTAGTATTTTCTTTTAGACACATTGTCAGCAAACGTTTCCCTTACAACGCTCTTTAGTTGATATATAATTTACATGATCTGCCTGGTTTAATTTTTAAAAAAGTTGTTTACACTTTTTCAAACAGGACCTGACATCAATTATGAAAGAAATAAACGCGTGTGGAACATAGACCCTCCTGGTCCACTAACCCCATTTTTATGGGGTAGCTGGACCCAAGAGGAAAGAATGCTGATATATACATATTTTTTTTTTACCTTTAAATATTAAAATGTAATTTTAAGCATTTATGTCTGATAGAGGGAACCTAACGAAACACATTTACAAAACTTCAGGCTTTAATTCATATGAACATTATCTTTTTGTGAAGCTGAATTGCAAGAATCTCCTGAGTCGCATTGTATTAGGTCTCCAAGAAAATTCTGTCGTTTTCATGTTCTTACAAGCCTACTTTTTTTAAATGTTGATTTCTTCATTGGCACTACTTTTTTGAAATGGTAAAATTCCGCTTCTTTTCTCCTTAATGTCAAATGTGAAAACTATGGGAATTTTACCATTTCAAAAAAGTGGTGCTAATGAAGAAATCGTAATTTTAGAAAGTAGGCGTAAAAGAAATTTAAACGACAGAATTTTCTTGGAGATCTAATAAAATGATGGCCCAGTTGCCCCACGTAACCTTACTTTTACATTTTATAACTTAAAACTTCTTAATTCTGTTACGTTTTGTGTATGTAAAGATATCTACTTTGGAATTTATGAAATGAAGTAACTGACTGAAAATATTTTCAGATTTCAGCATAAGCAGAAAGTAAAATCAAACTACTACAGGTTGCTGCTCCAGTTCAAATGAACCAAGTTAATTCCCAAGATGTTACTTCAACGGCATGGAGTAAAACTAGCCGCAGCATTGTTACAGCGTCTATTGATAGCTCCAATTCTGGCCAGGGGTTAGCGTACACTGCCAAAATTACCAATGTTATAAAAGGTGTACAAGAGCAACAGCAAGCGTCGCTGGTTTATTTTCTGCTGCCTAACGGTCAAAACGTTAAAGGACAAATTATTCAAATAATCGATGTCCATGGAGAAGTGGCATTTTCTTGGCCGGGAGAATCGACAGTAGATGTCCAAGATGTAGCTGAGCTCCTGCCTGCGAACGCCATTCAGGACCAAGATTTTGCTGTAGCTTGTTTGCAAGAGGACAAAGTGCAGGATAGTCAGGCACAACAAATTATTTCAAATGATCGGACATTGCATAGACGCGAACTTTCTCCCAATGTTATAAATGACGTACAAAAGAAACAAGCGCTGGTTTACTTTCAGCAGCCTGACGATCAAAACATTCAAGGACAGGTTAGTCAAATTATCGATGTCGATGAAGCAGCGGCTGTTTCTTGGCCGAGAGCATCGACAGTTGATGTCCACAGTGTAGCTGATCTCCAGCGTGCGAACGCCATTCAGGAGCTAGAGTTTGCTGAAGCTTGTTTGCAAGAGGTCCTAGCGCAGGATAGTCAGACACAAATTATTTCAAATGATTGGACATTGCATAGACTCGAACTTTCTCCCAATACATTGGCTGCATGTGATGTAACATCGACATCAAGTCACCAACGGAAGCCACTTTTCAGCCGTAACCAGACTGTCGATGCTGGAGCTGAAGAAAGTAGTGAGTATATTGCCTAATTGTGGGTAATGTTTTGTTATATAAAAATATTTCTAAATGTGCTATTTGTTACAGTCTCAAGTTAGTAATAAAACAATAAATTTTATTACGTTCCTGACTGGGATTTTATTTATATAAAAGAATATAAAGATAGTCAAAATATTATGACTGCATGCCGTATAATTAATTTTTCGGATGCATGCATGTGTAGGTATGCCTTCGCTATAGGAAAAAAAAGGACTGACTGCTTGTCAGTATGCAAGGTGTTCAGCAGAACTATATTTAATATTAATAGTAAAAATTTAACTTTCAGTTAACATAAGTAACGTAAGATTGACTTGACGATTTAATGAGTATTTCACTATTTTAAAATAGACAAGCCGAAATTTCCTGATTTTTAATAAGGCTGTTTAAAAATGGTAAATTGGAAATTCAACTAAGGGTATATGCATTATTTTTAAACTTTTTCATAAACATCATGGATTTCGGACCCCAATTTAAAAATTCAGTCTGAGGATTAGATAAAAATAAATCAGGGTTTTCAGTTTGGCCTTTATTTTCGTTTCAACATTTCGCATTCACACCAGAAATTGCATATTATCTTCTACTCTTTATTTAAATACAAGTGAATCATTATAAACTAATGTAAACATTCTTCAAGAATTTACTGTGTGATTACGAAGTTTTTAGGTAGATTTCGTATGAAATACTACCTATTAGGATCGTTCCTATGTTGGAATTTCTGAAACATTTTTGCAGATCTACACCGATCATGACCCCTAGATCCCACAACCAACCTCAGTAAAAAAATTTATCTATCTATCTATCTATATATATATATCACTTTCTTCAGGACACGATAACTTTCGTAATTCTGCACCAATCTCTTCCAAACTGATACATAAAATCAATGGGCATAATATCTCGGTCAAGTTCGTTAATGTGCAAAATCGGACCAAGGGGATGGAAATAGGGAGGGGTTTTGTGAAAAGAGAAAACCCCCCATAACGTCTTAATTGTTGTACATATCAAATCAGTTTAAAGTTTTTATTACTTCTAAAAATAGGTCCAAAAATTTATATATCGCAGATTTTTGATAAAGTTAAAAATGGGCTCAAGGGGCGCAAAAAATTGGGTTTTTAGGAGAAAAAAATTCACAAATTCGTCAATTCTCAAGATATCAAATCCAATTAATTTTATTATAAATCTCCTTAGCATTATCTACAACTTTTATATTCACAAGTTTTTAATAGGACCAATTCGTACCGCAAAAAAAATTAAACGAAAACAAAAAGGGGGTTTGAAGAAGAAAAAAAATCCATAACTCCATAAATTCAAAAGATATAAAATCCCCATGAATTTGTCATATCTTCTTAATATTGTCTACAATATCTATATAGACAAGTTTTGGATAGAACCAATTCTTACAGCAAAAACAAATTAAAAATACATAGCGGTTGAAGAAAAAAAATCATCTTAGTAAGGGTGTATTCAAATCCAAACCGCTTATTTTCTGACTCATTTTACAATTTTTTTTTGCTCTCAAATGCTTCCAATTGGTACGTTTTCTTACTCAGAAACTATATAATGTACCGTAATGGTCGAATTTTTGGTAGAGGCAGAATATATTTTTAAAAATGCAGTTAAAAAGGGCATTTTGAACCTAATTTACCGAAGCGGATTGTGTTGGAAAAATCATTGTAAAAGGTGCACTCAAATCCAAACTGCTTATTTTCTGACTCATTTTTAAATTCATTTTTGCTTTCAAACGCATTTAATTGGTAGATTCGCTTATTCAGAAACTATATAATGTACCGTAATGATCGATTTTTTGATAGATGCAGAATATATTTCAAAAAAGGATGTCAAAGTGGGCATTTTGAACGGAATTTTCCGAAGCGATTGTGTTAGAAACGAAAAATATTGTCCTTCTGAGAAAATAATTGTTTATATATGAAGTTTTAATTAATTGAACAAAAAATAAAAACACAGGTCGCTTATAAATCTCTTCAAAAATCACGTCAGCAAGTTATATATATATATATATATATATATATATATATATATATATATATTTAATTAAAAATGAATATGGAATTATGCCAGAAAATTTAGAGTTGTTGAACATGGAAAAGTGTTTTTTTTAATACCGCCCTAACATGATTCTGATAAAACCAGCTATTATATAAAAATGAAATAAAAACTCGCCAAAAGCGGCCAGATAAAATTGTTAAAGTCGATTTATCTCTAATCATGATTTAGTTTTTGTTTGTGAAATTAGTATATTTGACTTCGAAATCTACCTCTGCCTGTAGGCCGGGCCGACAGGGATTTTTTTTCATTAAAGTAAAGGCCAAACTGGTAAACCTGAAAATAATAATAAAATGTATAATAATCTGGCAAACCTGAGATTTCCTCTATCAGGAATGTTCAAAATTACATTTTAATATCTAAAAATAAATAAATATATATATATATATATTTCATCTTTCTTCCCTCATGGGTTCTGTTGCACCTCAAAAATGGGGTAAGTGGACCAGGAGGGTCTATGTTCCACACGCTTTGTTTTTTTTTTTATATATTTGGGTATCAGGTCCTGTTTGAAAAAGTGTAAACAAATAAAAATAAATTTAAACCAGGCAGATCATGTACATTATATATCAACTAAAGGGCGTTGTAAGGGAAACCTTTACTGTCAGTGTGTCTAAAAAAAGCACTAAAAGTGAAAATATTAGATTTATTTAAACAAAAAATAAGTAAGTACTTGTGTACTTTAGTATAGCTAATAAGTATAAAATTTACATGGGTATTTTAAGGGAAAAAATAATAATATAAATCTATGAACTAACGGCTACGTAAGTACTTAAGTATCTCATTCTCTTTTTTATTTACCACAAACCCCAATGGAAGTTCAATATGTCCAATAAACCAGTGGAGAATGTAACCATATTTTTATATCGAACAGAACTATTTTTTTTTTATTCATTTCGATAATTTTCTAATAATCTCACTTTCCTTTTTTACGCCTCTTCATCTGTATCGTAAAATTTCGAACTATAGCTATCACACTTAAGAAATTTCGTTTGATTCTCCCAACATGCTTTTTTTTATTATGTAATTTTGATAAAGTATTATATGATTTTCTTTAATTTCTCCATTGAGTTTTTGTTTGCAATAATTTCTTTTAGAAATAGAAACTCGAAAAGATATTTAACTGTTGGGGTAACTGAATCCCATATGGTCCAGTTACCCCATTCTGTGAAAATATATGGAGTAACTGGAACACCGGCCTTACATTTAAAACATGAAGTCAATATGTATAGATGTCTAAAAATATTAATGTATTTATGCGTCTAATCTTTAAATAAAAATATTTTTTAATAAAAGTACTTACCGTATTTTAATAAAAAGCCGAGGAAGTTCAAACATATGGACCTTGTTTTTAAAAAAAGAAATCTAAATTTTCGGCACCCTATCGCAACAAAGGCAGAGTTATGATTGAATTGACACACGTTGTTTTAAGAAGTAGAGATGGGGATGAAATGTTGACAAAAACTATAATAAACATCAAAAGTTTTTTTTTTATAAAATAGCATGTGGCCCAATTACCTCGTGGGTCCATTTACCCCAGCTTACCTTAAACATAACGTTGATATTGCGTTATATTTCGTGGATGAATACGTTATGCGGTAAACTATCATACGGTAATTCTAAAATACGATTCTAATTGGTTTTAATGTTATCAGATATTGTTTTAATATTTAATGTAAAATATTTATAATAGTTGAAAATTTAATATTGGCGCGCTTTTCTGAGAGTGACATATTAAACATATGCTACCAAGGTGAAAATAAATCCACAAAATTTACAACAAAAGTCTTCAAATTTTTAGAAATATATATTTTCTTAATATCCAGTTCCACTTGCGTCTTCAAATTTGTTTTATTGTTAGACATCGTGGTAGCGTCGTATTTATCCATAACTTGTTTTGATTTTCTTTATTTGCAAAATTATACACCTTCAGTCTCGTACAGGATACCTTGAGAGGGTGGGTGACCTCGCACCATATAGTATGCTATCAGTACACTGCAAAAAATAAATTGTTGATTTTACAGTATTATACTGGCAGCTAGGCCGCCAGTATTATACTGTAAAATTAACAGTAATAAACCGTAAATAAACAGTAGTATACCGTTTTATAAATGAAAATGCAGAAATATACCATTATATTACTACTTAGCAGTATATTACTGTTTATTTTACGGCTTATTACTGTTAATTTTACAGTATAATACTGGCGCCTCAGATGCCAGTATTATACTGTAAAACCAACAATTATTTTTTGCAGTGTAGGGGTGGAGGAGATTAATTACCTCTGTGCTTATGGGTCATGTCGCGCCAGTATTCCTAAGGATTCTTTCAAATAATCATCTTATTCTGTGAAATGTTCTAATAGGAGTACTTTAAAAGACATTACTGCCGTTATTAAGTATAAAATAAATTTGTTCAAACCATCCATATTTACTTTCTTTATTGTATTTATAATTGTTTGAGATAAATTAAAACATTCTGAATTAGAAATGTCAACTACTCTGATCAAATTCATTACTTACATATATTGGGGAGTTTTACATAGTTTTATATAATACATTTCAGGCCATCAACTACAGAAAGATTCTAATGATACTGAAGAATGGCAAGTTTTAGCATCTGCTACCAATCCTGCAACAGTGAGCACCCCTATCCAGCATTTTCAAGATTCTGTATCTGTCGCACCTAATCTTGCTATTGCTGCCACTTCAACTTCTACATCGGCAGAATCAAAATCATCAAATTCTGCTTTAAATGCACCCCGTCTGAGAACGCGAAAAGCTTGTCCCTGCCTTAACTGTAACGGTCAAGACGAAAAGTGAATAATTTTCTAAATTTTTTTGGTGATACTATGTTAGTTGATTTTTTTCTTACTTTTTTAAAATTGTCTTGCCTATTTTCTCATTTATTTTTTAGTTTCCTTTTGAATATTGCAACCATTAATCAGTTCTGAAAAACAGCATTTATTATTTTTTAAATGGATTAAAATTCACGCTATAACTACTTTTTATGACAGTAGTACAATGCAGGAAAACAGTTCAAGACTACATGCTAATTTTGTTGTTTAGCATATGATTCCAAAAAGAGTTATATACCTTGAATTTAGACACATACATATAGTATAAAATGTGAAGTTAATTCAATTGTAAGTGTATAAAACTATTTTTATCTAAAAATGTTAAAATCGTGTAACATTAATAAATGGAAATATAGGACCAGTAACTTTTTTTGAGTTTAGCATAATGATATAACGTCCTGATTGTGGTATTTTATGTGGCACTCGTCTGTGCTAATGCTTATACTTTAGTTGTTTCTAGATTTGAAGTTTTGGGATGCACAAGTCCTGCTTTGAGTACGAGTCGAGGGAAATCATTCACTGAAAAAGAAAAGTGTAAAATAAGGCTTTTTCGGATTGCGGGTTGAATGAATACAAAAGTGCCTTAAAAATAAATAAATCTAAAACTGCTGTGCAAAATTTTCATTCTGGTCCAGTGAGCTATAGAAGTAAAAGAAGAGGAGTGCTATCAAAACTTTCAATCCTATATAAACGGAACATTATTACAATAACGGGTCAAGCTTTTTCCTATTATTTTACTATAAAATCTACTATAGTCCGTCTCAAAAATTTATGCACTCTTCATATTTATTTAAAAATATCTGAAGAAAACTCATTAAGACAATTAATAATAAATACTTTAATCAAAACTAAATAAAATAAGTACAAAAAATTATTTAATTTACTTTTTTTCTTCAACAATTAGTCTCAAAGTTTAAGCACTTAATGCTTTTTTTGAAAACACACGGAATTAGACCGGTGAAATGAGGTTTTAGTGATGGGCGATTTCAATTAACCTTTTTAACCCCTTCACGGTCGCTTAATATTTGAAAAAACCATCAAAAGTGTACCTATTTTTTTTATTACAGAAATTGAATAATTATAAGGTTTCTAAATAAAATATGCAATTAGTTTATTTTTAAGCCGAAAAAACAATATTTTATAGCCATATTCATATTTGTATAAAAGCCATCATGCGAGAATTATGTGTCTTAACCTCCGCCTCCGATAAATGTAGGTTACTTTTTTTTATTATTCAGATTGTTTGATTCCCAGCACCGTAGTTTACGGCAGATAAAATGATGCGAAAATAAAGCCATTTACACTATTTAAAAAAAACTGGTGGGAGTCAAACAATCTGAATTAAAAGATAGTAGCCTATATTTATCGAGGGCGGAGCTTAAGAGGTTAAGACACGTAATTCTCGCATGATGGCTTTTATACAAATATGAATATGGCTATAAAATATTTTTTCGCCTTAAAAATAAACTTGCATATTTTATTTAGAAACCTTATAATTATTCAATTTCTGTAATAAAAAAAAATAGGTACACTTTTGATGTTTTTTTCAAATATTAAGCGACCGTGAAGGGGCTAATATTCCAGTTATCATCAGAAAGGCTTGATTCATCAGAATCCATATCAAAATGACAAAAATATTACAAATCTATGACAAATCTACGGCAAATTATAGATCGTACAAATCAAACCAGAGTGCTAATATTCAAAGACTTCAAATGGAAATTCCAGTTCAATTTTTCTGGTTTCAGAAGTTTTTTCCAGCAATTAAATCTCCAGCCCGAGAATATGACGGGCACGAGAAATAACGAACGACACCTCAGCCCGAGATATTGACGGGAGCGAGAATTAAGGGGTTAAAGTTTAAAGCTTGAAAAAAATATATACATAATGAAGTATATTTTATAACTGAAAAATGACGCAAAGTTTACGAGAGAGTAAAAGAAAAACAATCAACGGTATGTGTGTGTGAAAGAAAAAAACAACCCAAACCATTTCTTGTGAATGAGATTTAACAATTTAATTGATTAATTATGTACTTGAAATTATGTAATGAATAAGGGTTTTGCTTGGCTCGATGATCTAAACGTGTAAACATATGAACAAAGTGTGACAACCCATGAACAATGTATAACAGTATCTTAATGAACAAATTGTAATCTCCCATGAACAAAACTGTGTAAGTAAACTCATGAACAAATTGTAATAACCCATATGAACTAAGTGTGAATAAACGCATGAACTAAATATCTAGCTAAATAACTGAACTACTTGTTCCACATGAACAAATTTTGTGTATATCCATAACTTATGTATAGCACTTAAACTACTTGTAGGCGAAATACCGTTGAATATATCGTTTTCTAACTGTTAAAAAAAAGAAGGCTATCTGCATAACTTATTACTATATCTAGCTAAGAAAAACGAGTGTGTGCTTAAAATGCACGAGTGCTGAAAAAAGTATTGCTTACCAATATAACAAGTCTTATAGTTCATGCCATATAAGTGTATGTATCCATCAGAAGACACCTGTGAGATTTGAACTGAGTAATTAAAATTTTAAAATATGAGAAAATGCCAAATATTTAGTTTAATGACTACACTATATGACCTTAGGTGACCGGTCACTTGCGATTTTAGACGTTTTGTTAAGTATCTAGAAAAATACATGAGGAATTAACCTGAAACTGCAGGTGTGCAAACAGTATAGGTAATATATTTCCGCTAAGATTTTTTCCCGAAACCCCATAGGGGACCGTCAAGAGATTGAAAAACAAAGAATACCTTTTGGATAACCCTGTAAAAACTAATGTAGCAAAAGCGTTCAAACTCGAGATTATAAATAAGTGGCTTATTGTAATATACTGTGTTCAATTTTATGACATATATATATTTTTTCAATTTAGCTACTATTCTCTGTTCATGCTGACAAATATAAAAGAGCAGTAATAATAAGCATCAGGAATTGCTTAATGCAAAATAAAAAAAAATAATAAACACCAATCACGGATGAAAAGGGAGACATATTTACCATAGCATATAAAGAGAAAAAAAAAGAAAGATAAGTAATTTACTGTATTAATTAAAATTAAGCTTTAAAAGATAAAGAAAAATTCCCCCCTTCATGTTTTTTTAGAGTGAATTATCTTTTTTTACTTTCTGAACCTTCTTTTTGTGTGAATTTTTCTTTTAGGAAAATATAGAATGTGCATTTAATGCACTCATGTACTTTTCCAATGTGTTGAATTAGGGATGAAAATAATCTGCTGACAGGTCATATACTCATAAAACACTAGCAAATTTGAACCTTGCAAGAATGTGCGATCGGTGCACGATGGGAAAAATTAGCACATATCTGAAATTTAGACGTCACACACCACACAAAAAGTTGGAAAAAAAAATTTCTTTTCACCGATTTCTCTACTGCATTATATTTCGCCAAAGGGATGCGATCCGCGAACAATTTTTTTTCTTCACAAATTCTTTTGATAAACATCTTGAAACATATCTATGCAGATGAAAGGCATACTACAACTCCTATCAAAAGCCGCACATACTCTTGGGAGGAAGCCAAATACAGAGGTGCCAAGTTGCCACTAATCCTCCGTAATATGTGGGTTAATTTAACCCTGGTTTAATACATTTCGCACCAGAATTTTTATTCAGAGATGAAATTAAGTAAGTTCCATTTAGAAAACTGGAATTAAATAAAGATTCATCAAATAATTTTTCTGGTTCGAAATGTTGTTAAACTAGGTTAAATTAATCCACGCATTACGGAAGATTAGTGCGAACTTGGCACCTCTGCAAATACAGAACTGAAGTCATGATGCACACTTTGCTAAAAAATTATGTCTATGATTTTCTTTAAAACAAAAACTGTGTGACCGGTGACTTTTAGAAAATTTTATTATTTGTAAGAGTTTTAGTAAAAACTTTTTTTTTTGTGTTTTATGAGAATCGTGGCATATAACACTTTAAAACTAATAACACAAAAAGATGAGATATTACTAATTTTAGACCGGACAGAGCAGTATATTACAGGTGAAATAACAATTTCACGAACAGAAGTTTTCCAGGTGAAAACTGATATCTCGCTGGCGACAATACGAACGAAGGAGAAGGCGGGGTAAGTGACAAACTGCACACGTTCATTCTGAAAGCAGGTCGTGGAATCCGCGGTTAATAGGAGTGAGTATAGAAGAAAAACTGTCATTAATTAGAATGCAAAACAAAATTTTTGAAGCAGCAAGCACCGTTGATCCGGCATCAGCTATACTGAAATGGACGAGTGATGAAAGAAGATGAGTCATCAGGCAACATCGAGAAATAATATCCATTCGTCGGAAGTGCCGAAGGCTGGGCATGACTTTTTCCAAAAGAGCGACTAGGAGGAAAAAGTAAGATGCAGAGGGGAAATTTCTCTCTCTCTCTCTCCCATTTGTATAATTTTTTTATATAAGTTGGAGAATACAGCCGATGAAGCCAATTATCTATGACGAAGTTCAGTGATACGGGTAATTTAAATACAAAAAGTTTCTCTAATTACGGGAACAAAAATTTACTTAAAAGAAATTTTGAAGGTTAGAAAATGGGCCTTGCATTTAAGTGTTTAACCCTTTCAGGGGCGCCATTTGAAGCCTGCAAACGCTTACTTTCAATACCCAAACAGCAAAATGGCCCCAGTGATTTTTTACTAAAATTTCGATCTCGGAATATACGTGAAGAAAAGGGTTTGGTTATTTTCAAATAAATTTGTTCGTAAATTAGGGTATGAATTATTTAAACATCTTTGAAGGAGAAAGGCCTTGCGCCTGAGAGGGTTAAGGGGAGACAGGGCACTACATAAAGAGCGCGCTGAGGCGCGGATTTGGTTCTTTACAGCAGCAAGCCCAGAATAGAAGTGATACATTTCGCTAGAAATTCAGATATCTTGGCGTTACGATTTATCGCCAATTTACAAACGTTTTGGTGACTGATCGAAGATAGACAAAGCATTGGGCGAAAACACCTTATTAACCAATATGGTTTGCCTTCAAGACATAACTGAAAGGGTTGCTAAATAACTGTCTCTGCGCTTAAGAATCGGCTTCAGAATTCTGCGATTGTATACATTTATGTTCGTTAATGGCTTTTAAACTAAATGAAAGTTATATCAAAATACGTGATGCATAGATAAAGGCAACTGTTTTTAGAATAAATAATAGGAAAGATAAAATTATCTGTAATAATTTTCGAGACAAGATTCGCATAAAATATATTTCACTTTTATTGTTTCATTGTAACGATGAAATTTTATTAGCAATTTAGAATGATTTATTTATAATGCTCGCAATAGCGGATGTAAAGAAAATGAAACGTAACGTGCGACAGTTGAATTTATATCATTTTTATTTACTTTATGACGAGGGTGCTAACGGAAATTAAATAATTTTTTGAGACCGCATACTTATTAAATGCAAGGACATATGGACTACAAATCATAACTTAATACTAGATTAATTTTCACACAATAATTCTAATTGGTAAACATATCATATTAGATGTAAATTTCGGACTGGGCGAAAAATATCCGGACCAGGATTCGAACCCCGGACCTCCTGCCTGAAGCCGCCAGTGCTCTGCCATCTGAGCTATCCCGGACGATTCTGGTCGAAATTTTTCACCCAGCTAACCTTGAAGATTACAACATCTGGTCTGAAACCTGGTTCAGCTCAACAGAATAAATCTCAGGTAATGGAACTCCAGAAATTAGCAGAGCACTGGCAGCTTTAGCCAGGAGGTCCCGGGTTCGAATGCTGGTCCGGACATTTTTCGCTCAGTTGGAAATTTACATCTAATATGATTTGTTTACCAATTAGAATAATTATGTAAAAATTAATCTAGTGCAATTTCGTATCCAGCTATTTCTGGAGTTCCATTACCTGAGATTTATTCTGTTGAGCTGAACCAGGTTTCAGACCAGATGCTGTAATCATCAAGGTTAGCTGGGTGAAAAAGTTCGACCAGAATCGTCTGGGATAGCTCAGGTGGCAGAGCGCTGGCGGCTTCAGCCAGGAGGTCCCGGGTTCAGATCCTGGTCCGGACTTTTTCGTCCAGTTGGAAATTTACATCTAACATAACTTAATATTTAAAAGTATAGAATTAACTACTGACAGGAAACATCACGCAGATACAATTACGTATGGTTTAAAAAAAGAAATTACTACTTTCAGTTTAACGAGGGGGGGGGGAAAGGAACAAAAATTATAATGTAAAGAAACGTATGTTTAATTTTGTATAACAGGTACTATACACCCAAGCCTAATAAGGATCTATTTATGTGAAAGTGTAACAGAATAGAAAGTTTGATTAAATTCCTTGCATTAGTTTTGAGAAATATCGTGAAAAATGCAGTATAGCAGCGCAACCTGTTATGATTTATACGAAAACCTAATCAGGAAGAACTTATGGCAATGTCTAACGGAATATTAAGTTTGATGAAATTCCGTTCCTATATTCTTGAGATATGATCCCAAAAATCATGTAAATCCAGAAAAACGTGTTGAATAGAGGGGGTAGCCCGGGAGGGACATTGGACCCGTAAAATTGACATGTCCCCCGGAACGTTTGAGATTTTGTGCTTAATGTACGAAATCCAATCCCCCCCACCTCTCTGAACACTAGCATGGCCCTCCCTGGAGCCGCAGAAATCCCTCCCGGAGAAAAAGTCTGAATTCAACATTGCTGAAAAAAGCAACATAGCAACGCCGTCTGTTGAGTGATTTACACCGAAACCTGATAAGCAACAACTTATGTCAACGTCAAACTGAATCTGAAGTTTGGTGAAAATTCGTGCATTAGTTCTTGAGATAGCAATCTTCTGGAAATCATGAAAAATACAGCAAAGCAGCGCCACCTGTTGGGCGATTTTCACAAAAATGTAATCAGAACCAACTCATATGAAAGTCTAACTGAATCTAAAGTTTCAACAGATTCCATGGATTAGTTCTTGAGATAGAGCACCCACAAATATTTTCTCAGAGGCAAACAAATAGGCTGTCATTAAGACAATTTATAAATAGTATGTTGTGGACATCACAAAACTTTCTTCTATATAAATCATGTCAATTAAATCATTTAAATAGTACAAGAAATTACTTCAATTTAGCACCAATTTATATCAAAGTATATCTGAAGTTTGATGAAAATTCATGCATTAGATTTTGAGATAGAGCTATAGCGGAAATTCTGAAAAATGTAGCATAGCATAGCCACCTGTTGTGCGATTTACACCAAAACATAAACAGCACCAATTGATGTCAAATTATACCTGAATCTGAAATTTGATGAAAATATGGGCATTAGTCATTGAGATAGAGCTATAATGGAAATTCTGAAAAATGCAGCATAGCAGCGTCATCTATAGAGCGATTTGCACCAAAATGTATAGAATATAAATTCATGTCAACGACTAACTGCATTTAAATTTTGATGAAAATCCATGCATTAGTTATGGAGATTGAGCCATTGTGGAAATCGCGAAAAATGCTGCATAGCAGCGCCACCTGTTTTGTGATTTACACCCAAAACTAATCAGCACCAATTTATATCGGGGATTAATTGAATATTAACTTTTATTAAATTCCGTGCATTAGTTCTTGAGAGAGAGCGCCCACAAAATTTGTGTCACATACAGACTCGCAGACAGACATTTTGTAAAAACATGTTTTTCGGAATCTCTGACCTCTAAAACGTATAAATCCATCGAAAACCGAAAGTCGAAAATTTTCACGAATCAAATACTTCCTCCTTGTACAGATAGAAGAAAGTAAAAATAGTCAAATCTTATTCAAAGCAGGACATTCTAAATCGATAAATCATTCGAAAAACGGAAGTGGAAAATTTTCATGAATCTAATACATCCTTTTGTAAAGATCTTGGAACTATTAATAATGAGGAACTGACATATCCTTAAAATAGTGAAGCTTCAACTGTAACAGCTTTCGCTGTGTTTGATTATCGTTGGTGGAAACTTTCACCCGTAAATTTATATAAAAAATTTTATCTCTGTTTAATCGTCTTATTAATGAAAAATTTCAGTCATAAATATCGGTAGAAACAGATTTTCCTTTTTACTGGTGGAAGAATACTTTAGCGGTAGTCAGGCCTGTTCTTTCCGCCATTGTTGTGACAGGCAGTGAAACAAACTGACTGATTTACAGGCAAATTGACACCAGTAAAAACCAATTGAAATGTTTTCCATATTTTGGGGGAAATATTTCTAAGAATAAGACGCTTAAATAAGACGAAATTATCTATTTAATTTTACTGGTGGGAAGATTGCTCCAGCGGTAATTAGAAACTGTAGATCCTATTTAAAAAAACCAGCCGCCATCTTGCGATAAGCTCCTTAGTTGCTTCACTCGCAACTGGTAGACAGTACATCATGTATCTACTCCTCTTTATTTATAACGCCATTGTAAAGAAAAAAGAAAGTAATAAAAAATGTAGATACGATTCTACCCGTAACGTAGGATCGACAGCAATGGCGAATCGATTCAATATCAGCATATATTCGATGTCGATCTTTAGCTGCGGGTAGAATCAATCTTGTTCGATTAACTTCAATTGAAATCGCGTTGCGAACGATTTTCCAGTTGTGTGTGTGGGGAGGTATTTTAGAATTCTGTGAGAGGTGGGGGGGGGCGACTTCTACATTTGTCCATTAAGGAGACCGGGAAAGCCCTATCTCCGCCATGTTAAATTCACCAACTTTATGTACGTTTTCTCAGAAATGGTGAAAGATAGGTCTAGATTTTTTAGAGTAGTTAAAATAACATGATTTCTGTATTTTAACAGACCATTTTCAACTCAAAATTAATTCACAAAACTCAAAATTAATTATTAATTATTTATTGAAAGTAATTCTTAAATTGGCATTTTTGGTAAGATTTCACTGCCTAAAATAATTCTCAACAAATCATTAAATCCCTGTGTTAAACTATACAATATACTATCATTATATAAGTATTAAATAAAAATTTGAGTTCTTAAGATTAATAGATATGGAAAAATAGGAGCATAAACATGAAAAATCCAAGTTCTGTGATAAAATCAATTAGAGATTGAAATGGCCATTACGCTGTGAAGTACTCTTGGAAAGAATGATTAATTTCAACACTTATTTTTTTTATATATAAACATGTGTGTCCGTCACATCATTGGAAATATATAAGTTTAAACTATTTAATGATATAAAAAAAAGTAAAAATCGATTTTTTAATTGAATTTTGCTTTCCCGGTAGCCTTAAAAAGGATAAAATCTCAAAACGTCCAGGCGGACATTTCAATGTTCCGGAGGGAGGGATATCCATTGAATTTAACTCTAGGTTAGATTGTTATACTTTTGTTTAGAAGCTTCGTTATTCGTCTTACTACTTTATTATATTATACTGTTAAAGTTCGTACCTTCTAATCTCACCCCCCCCCCCTTTCTCGCCAAGCTTGATTTACAGGGCCGTTCAAAATATGCATGCAATTTTTAAAATGGCCAAGTCTTCTTCAATTTTATTATAAAGCCACATTTTGAAACCTTGACCAAAGATACATTTGAGGTTGCCTCTCCGACCGTTTGGGGCTTACTTGCCGCCTTAGGGCATATTTTTGTTTCATTCAAACCATCTCGTGTAACATACCGTTGGAAAGGTTCTTATATCCTCTTTAATTTTCTATCACTGTCCTTCCCCATGCTTGGTCGCTCTAATCGCTCCCTCTCGGTTGTCCATAGGGTGGAGTTCACTAATTTTTCCTTATAATCTACAAGTAATACATTATCGGAAAGTTTTTGTTTTTCCCGAAAAATAACCTGACATTTATTCGATTTGATAAGTGTCAGTCGTGCTATAACTTTTATATCGTTATTCCTGACAGTAATTTCAAGGCAGTATATATTTATTCTATCGGTATTACTATTTTAGAGGAAGAAAGGCTGTCAAATTTCGCATAAGATCCTTTTTATATCCAAGTTAAATTGTTGTATTTTTAGTTTAGCAGCCAAGTAACTTGGGTTACTAGTTTATTAAGCTGTACTTTTCCAGTTCGTCACTAATGACATTCCCACCACACCCGTCCCCTTCCCTCCTCCCAAGTTTCTTAATTATGGTCCGATTTCAAAGGGGCTTTTTTGACATTCTTCCGAGTCATTTGCTTACCAACTAAACATTGATAATATATCTGAAGCTCTTGGAGAACACTATTTATGAATAATAAATTCCGGCTCTTTTCCAGTTTAAACTTATCATTCTCGGTTTAAAGCCACGTTAATCAAGGTTCTCGTTAGTTAAGTTGTATTTCACAAGTTTGTCAATGCGTTTGTGTGAGTTGTATTTTAAAATTTTCAGTCGTTTACGTCCAAACTTACTGATTTTTGATACTTTGAATTTTATTAAATTTCGCAGTTTTCCGATACTAAAGGGTCCCCCGAGTGTTATTAATGATTTTTAAGATATTGGTGTGAGAATGCGTAATAAATACAATATTATTAAAATAATTATAATACAATATTAATAAACATAATAATTACAATATTATTAAAACTAATCTTAAAAATAATTTTAAAAGTTAAAAAGTTTTATTCTACTGAATTTCTGTAATAGCCCTCTGACTTTGTCTACCACCCTCCCTTAAATGGGAGGTATGGGAGTCTGTCTCTACGGCCCTGCTGATTCCCTGCTTATGTTTTGGAATTACTATTTTTGAGCTTATCTGTGTGAATCTGCGAATACTCGAATATTGGTTCAAGTATCGAATCTAGGATTTGGCAATCGATTCTTATTGTGATAGATTGTATTTTATACGGTGTCGATTTTAATCGATTCTCGAATTTCCCAGAATCGCCCATCACTAATGATGTTGTATGGCGTCGTATTCCAGTTTTACAAAAGTGAAAAAGATCATTTTCATTCATTTTAAAAATGCCGAAGGATAAAGAATTCACAAAAGGCGACATTTTAAAAGTTTTAAAATTGAAATCACAAAATAAAACTTTTTCTCAAATTGCAAAATATTTAAGTCGATCAAAGCGATATATGTATATCAAGTACTCTCTAGAAATTATTATTTCAACCGGAAACCAAGGTGTGGACGGCAACGTATGATGTTTGTTGAGATTGATCGCAGGAAATGGGGGATGGTGATTAGAGACTATATATGACCATACAGAAAATGAACAATATTTTCGGTGTACAGGTGTCCAAAGATATTGTACATAGCCATATTAAAGAATGTAATTACATAATACTAAAGAAAAGGGCTCGCAAACCGTGTCTCAAACTACACCACTATCGGGGAAGAATGAACTGGGCTAAAATAAAAACATGTCCTATTGGAGTCAAGTGGCTTACTGTTATATTCAGTGATGAGAAAAATGAAAATTAGATGGCCTTTGTGGGTGGTACATATATTGGCATGATCTACAAAAGTAACTAAGGACTTTTTCATCAGGCAGCAAGAAGGTAAGCATGTTTAGGTTTGGGGGATATTCATATTCAGCTGCAACTGCCTGACTTCAGGATTTTCTAAAAAAAAAAGACAATTTCCAAAAATATCAAGAGACGCTGAACCAGCATATCCTTCCATTCGTTGACATCTGGCGAGGGTTGCTGAATGATTCTTTGAACAAGGTAGTACCTCATTCTCCATATCGCATTAAAAAAACCATGGCTTTCAAGAAAAAATTTAAATTCTTGACTCGCCAGTTTTCAGTCCAGGCATAAACGCAACTGAGAATGTCTGGGGCATTTTAAACCGTGAGGTTTACAGCTTTGGAAAGCAGTATGACTCTCTTGAAAAACTCAAAGAATCCATTGAGAAAGCATGGTACTCTTTGCCGTAAGAAACCGTAACTAATAATTTCGATGGAGGCGCGCTTATTTGAACTAATCCGAAATCGCGGAAAAATAATTTGTAACAGTGTTGTAAAAATGATAAATGTTGTGGTTTTGGCAATTGCGCATAAACTTTTGAGACAGTTTTTGTTTATAGATATTTTAAATATTTTTTTTTACAAATATGTAATTTATTTTCTTCTACTTTTCATATCATTTATTTAACCCTTTCAGGGGCAAAGTACTTCTATTCGTAAAATGCTGAAATGAGTGATCAACAACAAAATTTAAAAACAAATTTATCCCAAAGTAAACAAAAGCTTTTGTTCACGTACTTAATTAAGGAAAATTTTTCATACCAATATTCTGGTTCCAATGTAGTATTTAGGAAATAGTAGTTGGTCCAAAAATGAACCACCGCCATTGAAGGGGTTAAATGAAGTTGCGAAATCCGCTAATACAAAAAGTTATTTATTCTAACTTATTCATTAAAAATCAATATTTTATCCTTTTGCTTAAACTTTTGATACTTTTCACGGACTATATACTATTGCAGATATCTCAGTAACGCCCATGAGACTTAGAAATCAGTTTAAAAGTGCTGAATGTTTGAAATATGATAGATTCAAAACCAAGCCAAAACTTCTGCAAGATTAAAATTCGCGTTGTCGAATGTCTTAATATGCAATCTTATGTCAAAAATTGGTTTTTAGAGATGAAAATAGTTTCAAATCTTCATGGACTAGATAGTTTAATGATTTACTAGTATGGTTTACGAAGTGAGCCTAATCTGCTTTCAAGAAGTGTACAACGTGGTGGCTGACTGATGATTTGGGTAGGTTGAATTCAAAAGGAAAAGAAAATTTGATTTTCATCAAGAAAAAGATGAACTCATTTGACTATCGAGAGATTCTTGGTAATAATTATGTGCCACATAAAGATGAACTTACGGACTAGAATTTGATGTTACTTCAAGATAATGCTTCTTTTTACAAGCGTATGTCAACTTCAAATTGGTTATCTGCAAGCAAAGGGTCTCGCCAGATAAGCTTAGCGAAATGGCCCCCGCGGGCGATTTTTGAAATAACATGTGTGGTAATAAGGCTCTTCGTGAGAATACAATATAGAGAGTTTTTAACCTCTGACCTTAAACTGTCCTTTAGATAATCGGGGAAGTATGCGCTGGCGCTACTATTTTTCAAATACGTTTCTCGTAAAAAGTACAAAAGCTAAAAAAAAATTAAACCAACGCCAATTACTGAATAATATATTAGTTCACATATATTTTTGTAACATTTTTACACAAATTTTAACATAGAAAAATAAACAAATATTTAAAAATATTAATGTAGTAATTTTATATTTACATCAATCAAAAAATTACAGAATAATGCTCAAAGTATGTACTTTTAAGAAAAAAAAATTCATTAGAATCAAAGATGCGCTTTTTGAGTTATAAAAAAATACTGCTAGCCACTTGCTAAAATATTCCTAACTTTCCCTGTTTGCGTTTGCAGAAACACACTATTGTCAGTACATTGCTCGCTTCGTGACATTTCCACTCGGACAGGATGCGTAGTGCGCTAAAATAAGAAAATATTTTCATACATACCACTTCCCCATAAGTTTGTTTCGTGTTTGTAAATATTCTGTTATTTTGGCGTACTGCGCATCCTTTTCGCATAATATTAAACACTGACAGACAAAATAACATTTGCCTACGATGATTTTCACATAGAAGGCTATGGTGCTGTACAGTATATATAATAATGTATCACTTTAGGGAGGAGTGTGTGTGTGGGGGGAGGGGTGTAGCACCTGACATCAGAAGATATCTGTTGGGGTCGGGAGGGTTGTCATTTGATATCGTTATCATTTTTTATCAAACCAAAATTTACTTTTTTGGCATCTTTTTCTTTACACCTGTTATCTTATTTTTTTTAAATCTGTTTTCTTCTTTTTATGAAAATACAAATTTATTATTAAAACCATTGAAAGATTATAAAACATTTCATTCTAAAATATGGGAAAATCCAACGATCGCCATTAATATTCTCCTGCCTTATGAGTATATGACTCGTTGTTAGAGAAACCATATTGGAAATGATACTTGTTGTTATTTTTACTAGTAAAAGATGGGGAAGGATGTCCACCTGTTTTGTTTACAAGAAGTTCTGTTTAGTCCCGTGCAAGGGTTAATTTGGAAGAAAACATTACTGTTAGATGCATTATGTAACAAATAACTATTATTAAAAACTTTTAAACAATAAGTATTTCTTTAAAATGTCATTTGATATAATTATTTCTTATATAACAGTGATATTTCATGAATTTCTTCTCTTCATTTAAATCAGTAAAATATATGAATAAAAAATGTACAACCATATCTGTATATCATTACAAACGTATAAAAAGAAAAGAAAGGAAAAAAAAATTGCAAAAATAAAAAGAATTTTTAGACATTGATAACATTATTAGGGGGATAGGGATTTTAGGAACGATAACATATGATATCGGAAGGTTGGGAGGGGGGTCCGAAATTGCCAAAAAGTTGATAACCATATATAGTTGATATACCTTAGTTGATAACTTTACAGCCCCTATTCAGCTTCACCTGCACCATCGACTTGATATTATTACGCGAGAAGGATGCGCAGTGCGTTAACCCTTTAAGCGACCTTCAGAATTTTACATTCATGTTTAACGATTCATAAAATAGTAGTTATGAAATTTATTGGCATGAGGATTTTTATTTGATAACCGTACATATTTATCTTACTCACTTCAAATAATTAGCTTTAATATCGATTTTGTGTTAAATTAGCCTTTGATTTCAAAAGTTACGTGACGGGAAAAACCCGGTTAGGACGCTTAAAAGGTTAAAATAACAGAACGTTTACAAACACGAAACAGACCTATAGGGAAGTGGTACGTATGGAAACATTCTCTTATTTTGGCGAACTGCATATCCTGCTCGAGTGGAAATGTCACGAATCGACAAATGTATTTATAGTTGCGTGTTTCTGCAAATGCTAAAATATTCGTAACTTTCCTTGTTAGCGAGTGGCTAGCAATATTTTTTTTATAACTCAAAAAGCGCATCTTTGATTCTAAAGATTTTTTTTTCTTAAAAGTACATACTTTCAGCGTTATTCTGTAATTTTTTTGGTTGGTGTAAATATAAAATTACTACATTAATATTTTTTTTTTATTATTTTTATTTTTCTTTGTTGAAATGTGTGTAAAAATGTTATAAAAATATATGTGAACTAATATATTCTTCAATAACCGACTTTGGTTTCATTTTTTTAACTTTTGTACTATTTGAAACAAACTTATTTGAATAAACAATTAAATTTAAAAAATAAAAAAACCCGACTGCGTAAAAAGCGAACTAATTATTTCTCATCAATGTGATACTATTTTTTCGATTCCTACTATTAGCTCACACTCTCGCTATATATATCTTGTTCAAATTTTCAATCGTTAATAAAATACATAGTCATCCAATCAAGCTCAAATAATTTTTTTTAACTTGTAGTGGATGACGCTTGATGTTAATGCAGTTTTTTTTTCAAATATTAATTCATTAATTAAATTAATTTTCAATAATCAAAAGGCATTTTAAGCGCCACTCGAGGGAAAAAGAATGGGAGAAAAAGAAATTCTCTTATTGATCTAAGTAGGAATTGACATAAAATATTTTTTTTTATTACTTATTTATATTACTTACCTATTTTTTTTTATTTACTTGTATTGATGACTTTTAAATTGTGTTTAATTGTTAGTTCCTATCTATAAACCACTGTTTTGATGAGGTCTATAGATGTCTATGATGGATCGAGTTGCAGTAAAGCTAGAGATCCTACATACACAACTTCCAGGTTGTATAATATGTTAACAGAGCTCCTGACTGTAAAATAGTCAATGAAACATCGTCTTCATTTTGAAAGACCTATCCAATGATATGCCACTCACAAGGGAACCACTTTAGGTGTTGCTCGCACCTAGAATCGAGACCTGGTGCATTTTGTAGCCCCTATGCATAAAAGTTAGAGAACCGATAAAAATTCTTTGTTAAAATCATATTTTATATATTTTTTTATATTTATAATTTTTTATTATTGGATTTTTATTTATTAATTTTACACCAAAAGAGAGTTAAGTCGCCAGATATGGCACTTCAAAATTTTCACTAGCTTTATACTTGTTAGAGGTTTACGTCCAAACCATTACAACACGGTGCGTAGCGAAAATACTGAGCTAGGGTTGCCGGAAAACTGTACGGGACGAAAAAGACGCCAATCTTTCCCCGCCAAATATGTAAAAATACTATTGTATTTTTTTTAAATAAAATTCGTAGGTTCATGAAGGAATTTTAAAACTTTTTTCAACATTTTATAGTTATTGACTAATTTATATTTTTAACTATTTTTTTTTAAACTTTTACTTTAACAGCCCGAAAAGTGGTCTCGAAAATTGCATTTTCAGAAAGTTAATCTGCTGCAAAATCAAAAAGTATTATTTTAACAAAAAAAAATTATCGATTCCCAAACTTCCTAACATAGAGCTTTAAAATGCACCAGGTTTCAATACTACGTGCGAGCAACACCTAAAGCTGTTCCCTTGTCAGTAGGGTGCGTAATTTTTTTCGTCTCTACCGCCATTTTGTATTTTACGGCCGCCATTTTGAATTTATAAAAACAAAACTTAGCCTATATCCATTGGGTCGTTAAGACGAAGTGATAGAGACCTCATTCATTAAATTCCATCCAGCGGTTGGGATGTTTCGAGTGTATAAAGAAATCCACATACCCAGATACGCGTGAAACACATAACCCTTCTTTTCAGTGTGGTAAAAATAGTAGCGCCGGCGCATACTTTCCCGTTTATCTCAAGGACAGTTCAATGTCAGTGGCTAAAAACACTCTATATTGTAGTCTCATGGTGACCTTTATTACCACACATGTTATTTTAAACATCGGCCGTGGGGGGTCATTTTGCTATCCGGCTAGACCCTTTGAAACTATGGACTTTCAAGATAAGTCCTAATCTAAATTCCATAAAAAACTTGTGGGGAATCTTGTTCATAAAGTTCATGCAAACGAAAAGCAAATTGATTCGATTGTTGAATTGAAAGTAGCAATTTTGGAAACATGGAACCAATCAACATTTTTACATGCAAAAACCTGGCCAAATCCTTACCAAAGCGTTTTTTGGCAGTTATCCGTGTTAAGGAGAAGCAAAAGGCGTACTGAAAGTGAATATACAGTCGTGGAAAAAAAACTAAACACCTCCTACTAACTCTATTAAATTATCTTAGAAGAATGTTAGATACCAAACGATTGGAACTAAAGTCTACTTTTAAATAAAGATATAAAATTTGCTTAGGGGCCAATCTACATATAAAAATGAACCAAAACATTTTTTCCAATAGCAATGTCCAAGTTTGACATCAGAAATATATTATACACCCTTCAATGAGCCTAAATCCAATTCTGAATGAAATTCGTACGATTAGTTTCAAAAAAATCATTTCAAAATGAGCACATTTTAGGGGCTGTACCCAAATTGAAGTTCGTACTCGATTGTTGAAATGTTACTGTAAGATTGACACTTCTATTAATGTATATATTACCAATATGGACCATTTCATTCGTATAATATATTTCGACTATTGCCAGCCCATATATTTCAATAAAATGAATAAAATATATTAATTCACTTTATGCTTTTCTGAACATCATACATGGCCCCTTAAACCATCGTTTTGACCTTTTTTAATGATAATTCGAATCTACTTGAAAGAAAAATTTTAAATTGAGAATTCGCATAAAGTAGGACATAATAAATATAAATCTATCAAAAAGAAATTGCTGGTTGCAATTCAGAGTTTCTACGAATAATTTTATAATTCATATATATATATATTTTTAATTACAAATTCATTGATATTATATTTGGGTTTTTTTTTTTAGTATTACAACCACACTGAAAATAATCGCATTAGGATTATAATTTCAGGAGATGTTAAATTATATTTTCTTATTTTTTTAATATCAGAAGCTCTAAATTTTGAATGCTTATAATTCAAAAACTTATATTTCCAATGACTGGAAATTTCGTTTCTAGGCATATTGAGACGAAGATTTAAAATATATTGTCAAAATTGTGTGTTTCTATTGAAAAAAAAGCACAGTTGGGCCTAGATTTGATTTCTAGATGGTCATCTGAGCAAATTTTATATACATCATTTAAAAGTAGGCTTTATTTCCAATGAATGGTACCAGTGACATTCTTCTACAATTTTTTGTTGCAGAGTAAGTAGGGGAGTGTTGACTTTTTTTTCTTCCACGGGTGTACAAATCTTTTACATGTGCAATTTTAATATTAAATGTACTGGTCCTAAACTGTTTTTTTTCTCAAGTTGTTATGTAGAATTTAATTTTAGCTCCTTTTTTTAATACGTTAATGTGATTAAAAATAAATAACCAAACTTGCGTACCTTTTTGTGTATAATATTGTAATGTTATTACTTTTTTATTAAAGGTAAGAGTTTTACTGTTTTTCTTGGTGGTCTTAATTTTTTTCCAGAACTCCATTGTTATTTATTTGTTAGAATTATCATTTCTCAATCTGCATAACTTTGTTAATTGTACATGTAGCTGTTTAAAAACTTATTTTCAAATGAAATTATACACCTGTATGTGACGGGGTTGGGGGAGACACGTCTATTGACGCCATTATTTCCATTTTCATTGAGGTAAAAAAAAAAAAAAAAAAAAAATACTCCGATTTACTTAGATATTTTAAGATTGTAAATATTTACAAACACGGTTGGGTTTTTTTCCCCAAATCGATTCTACAACGTAATGTGTAACACAAAAGTCAATATCTGTATCATTCAAAATCAGCATCTATTTCATGATGCTAGTTTAAAGCAGCGATATACACAAAATTTAATTTTCAAAAAGTATATTTTGATAACGATGAACAAGTTTCATGGCTAGACCATTTTATTAAACCTTTCAGGGGAAAATTACTTCTATTCGTTAAATGCTAAAATGATAGAATAACACCCGATGTTACAAATTTATTTGAAGATAAAAGGTATTCATCGCGTACTTAAAGGAAAAAAAATTCTATTCCAAACTTTTGGTGCTAATGGAGCCATTTAGGATTAAACGTAAGTGGTTCAAAAATGTGCCACTGCAATTAAAAGGGTTAAATGTCTCTAAATAAAATGTTATGACTGCTAGATACTTAGTTTTTAGTTTAAAGAAAAGTAAAATTTTATTTGGTTATCCCTTTATATCCCAAATCACGAATTCATCCAAATTGCATTTTCTGAATCACTTTTTGTGAAATTTTGAAACTATATTAAAAGATTTACTCTAACATTTAATAAATTTTAAAAAGATTTCGTCAATTAAAATAAATTTTTATTTATAGGAATTTTGTGCAATCACTATATATTATCATTTACACTATATATATATATATATATATATATATATATATTGATATTGTTGGTTTATGGCGTGTAGTCAATCATTCACAATATTGCAGTTTTTGATGATGGTCGGTGATGTTTAATTAATGGTTATATATATATATATATATATATGTGTGTGTGTGTATTTTATAGAATTATTGAAATGTACAAATATACTCTTACAATAGAAATACATCTGCAAATTTTCATCAACAATAGAGGTGCAAATGAAAGATAAATCATCCTTTTAAAAATATTTTTGTTTTGTGCAACCAATAATGCTTTTGGAATAACATCAAGTATGTATAACATTCCATACTGTACACTGTAAAAAAATTTCCCTTACTTTACACCAAAAAGGGTGGCAACTAAGTTGCCACCCCAACTGGTGTAATGAAATTTCATTTGTAAACTGGTGTAATGAGCCACCAGCTATCAAATGGTGTAAACAAACACCACTTTTAGTGTCAACTTAGTTGCCACCATTTTTGGTGTACAGTCACGCTACTGCTTATCTAGTGTAAAATCACACTACTGCTTATTTGGCCTGCAATTTAACAGTAAAATGTAAAACAATTTAAAGATTACATTTTAAATCTCATGCAACCATAATTTACAATAAATAGTTTCACGCAAAGAGGCTGCTAAACATTGTTTTAACTGCGATAATTTATTATCTCAATTAAACATTTATTTGAAACATTTTAGTTTTGGTAAACAACGAAATTTCCTCACAAATCATTCATTAGTTACATCTGGACTTACGTCACGTGTACTTGACTCTTTTTTTTTTAAACTCAGCGTAGGCCTGAATGGTTTTCGAATAAATAGTCTAAGCAAATTAAAATGAACATACCATAAATGGGAGATTCTCAAAAGGTGGGGGCATTAAACGTTAACTATATGTAATTTTTTTAATTTTCAAATTTAAGGCCAAATTTTTTTAATAGTATAGTATTTTGTCTATAAATATAATATATAAATAATTTAATAGTATGTCTACAAAATTATACACAAACATTAAAAGACAGCAACTATTCTGGAAAATTAATGATTAAAGCATTTAATTAGGAGTTGTGTACGTTACAAATTTTGGACATTTGCAGATTTTGGACGTTGCTCTTAGTATTTAAAAAATTCTTAAGACTAAGAATGTAGTAAATGTGTCTGTATACATATATATATGTATAATTAACTTTTTGTTATCCAGTAATAATAATAATACCCAGGTAAAAAAATCAGACACAAACCTTTAAAATTTTTGAGATGTTGCAGCCATTTTGAAGGTTTCAGCGGGTATCTTTAAGGAAAATGAAAACTAAAGGTTCTCTTAAGAGAAGTATACCGCTTTTTAAAAGATTTCATACAGGTTTATTTCTGTAAGTTATCACCTCCAAATTATCTTCAATGACTTAGAAAATTTTCGTGAAATCGCTTGAGATATTTTCAGGGAAAATGAAAACTGTTTCTCATGCAGGTAATATGAAGGTTTTACTTGAAAGTTTTATTATTGCACATTATGGTATCTAAGATTTTGATATGCCTGTGTTTCCTCGTTAATAATTTTAATAAATTTCTAAATTAATATTTTAGATAATACACGGAAATCATTAAGTCCAATCATTAAGTCAATGACAAGTCTTCCATCCGTACAATAAAAAATTTTTAACTTCTGAAATTATTACAAGTAACATTACCTCTAACACGCTCAAAAATTTCAATCTCCGAAAATTCCCCCTAAAAAGAAAAACAAATCACGAAATTTTTTCGAAGCACTTTTTGACCTTAAATTTGTCACAATTTTTCCTAATATTATAACCAGTAACAATTTCACCTCTAACTCTAACAAGCCCAAAATTTTCAATCTCAAAATATTCCCTCTAAAACGAAAAAAAATAATCACGAAAGTATTTCAAAGTCCCCTTTTTATCCTAAAATTTGTCATAAATTTCTCTTAAATTACCACCAGTAAAAATAACCCTTCGAACACGTACAAAAATTGCACCCTAAAAAAAAAAAAAAAAAATCTCCAAATTACTTCAAAGTCCCTTTCATTAATATTTAAAATCGTATTCAAACACGCACAAAAAATATTTTAGTTAAATTTCAAAATCTAACGAGGGCCCTCAATTTCCCTTCTACCTTTTCTAAAAATGTCTTATTTAGTTTTTCATTTTAAGTTTTCCGAAAAGAATATATTTTACTGTGCTCTTCTAAATCTGACAAATAAAAAAAGAAATTTTAGTTAATTAAATTTCAAAATGCAGGAAGGGATACAATGCACTCCGCTCCCCCCTCCCCCCCTTCTTCCACCATGCCACTCCTGTCGTCCTAGCTCAAAATCCTTAATTCCTCTTCAAAACCACCTCACCAGTGGCCGAGAGGTTCTGCTCTCAAAGCTGGTAGACGGGAGATGCTGGGTTCGAACCCAATCGCGCCCGTCGGCCTAGTCGTTCGGAGTTTTTTTCGTGGTTTTCTTCGAACCTTGGATTTCTTTGCTTAAATACGGATTAGCTTACCTTTAAAAGACCCCAGGCACCCCCCCCCCCCCACCCTTCGGCCCAATATCCCAAGTGTAGACAATTGGCCATCATAAAACAACACAAACAGCACCTCTTTAAAAAAGAGGAACTAAGAATTTTGCACATACTAACATTAAAGAAAAGAGGCTCTTTTAATTTAGTTACTCGAAAATAATACATTTTATATTGTTTTTGAAAACATAACAAAAAGAAATATCTAGTTACTTAAATTTTAAAATCTAAGGAGGGCAGGGTCCCTCCCCCCCCCCTTCCCTCATTTTGGTAGCATCCACGATTAAAGCTGAAAAATATAGGTGGGGTTATTACATGCATAATTTGCCCTTATCCTCTATCAGGCGTGAATTCCAATTTTTATAAAAGTTACTTCTTCAAAAACAAAGTTTTCGTTGCAACATTTGATTTTTGATCATGTAGCTGTCATTTGACATTTGAAGTCCACCGAGGTGGAGAATGCTTTGGGGCCTATAGCTACAATGGCTGTCGCCTCGAATGATCCTTATTATACATAAAAACAACAACAAGTCACTACAATTTTTATTTTCCATTACATATATTATATAACTACAATGGGACATACACAATTACATAAATGTCTTACCCAAGGACTCGAACCCGGGCCCTCGAGATGACAGCAGCCCTCATGTAGCTGTATTTCTGACTCCATGTCATGGGAGAATGAGAAGGAAGTTATCAACTCAACACACAGAAAGCATGTTTACTTTTCCGCCACTCGGAAAATAAGCGGGAGGAGTCGTTACGCTGTCGTTTTGCTATTCTATTTTTCCTTTTTGCAGGCTCTTTTTATCTGTATATTAGTCACATTTTAATTAATTTTTCAATGGATATATATATAGCCGTAAGAGGGGTATAAGTGAGCCTTGTATTATACTTATTTTTAATATTATAGCTTGATATTTGTTTGGCCATTTGTATTCCGCCATTCATGCGATACTAACCACCTTCGGTAAATCAGATCGCCACGTATAGAAATACTGTGGTATGGAGATAATGTTTTACAAGAAATCTTCGTTTATGACTAAAGATGAATTTTTACTATTTTTTAAAATAATAGCGATAAAAATCTCTCAGTTTTAAAAACGGCGTGACACTTCACTTTTCAAATACATCCAAAGAGAACTATTTTATTTTTTGATATTTTCATTAATACGTCTTTTTATTTTTGTGAAAAATCTAGTCATAATTTTCTAAATTTCAAAGAATCGTTATGTTCAGTTTCTTGTTTATACTTTTAAGGAGATATATGCATATATTTCTATTATGCATAAAAGTGATAGAAGGATTAAATTACTTCTTGATAATTAAACTTGTAAAAAGCTCAGTTTGGAGGTGGAAACGTTTTGTGAAGGGCTCTTTTTTGAGGGGGAAAAGTTTGTGAAGGGTCCTTTAAAGGACCTAAGTTCTTTCTAAGCAGATCACTGTATTGGAATATCACTTTATGAGTAAGTAATTTGGTTTCTTTAAAAATCAAGCAGCTATAATCTTTTTAGGAACATAGATGCTTGATTAATACTCAGTGGAGGTGTAATATCTCTGGCAAATCTTTTAGCGGGGTTTAATGTCTCTACCTGCAATATTCGACTCATAAAATTAATTTTAAAAAAATTATATATTGTAGAATAATTTATAATACAGAATATTAAATATGGGAAAAATAATTTTAAAATTCTTTACATGTGTATAATTATTTTAAATAAAGTAATTTTTTCACGAAAAAACATTTAAAGACAAATTTAGAGCAATAATATTGTTCTATAGTGCATAACATCATTAAAAATTATATATAGATTCTTGGGTCCTTTAACAAACAGGGGTCGAGGCAGGTTTTTATTCTTGGGTTCCATTTTGTGAAAATTAAAAGTTATTTTTGTGAAAAGTAATATTTTGTAACTATAGTTGAAATCCAGTTACTCAAATTCGGATCAAGAATTTATTAACAGAAACTTCTTTAAATTTCAGTTAAAGTTTTTGTTTCGCATGACCTGGTTTTATTTACTAATTACATATTTAAAATAGTTTTTATGCAAAAGAGTGTTATGAAGTGGGCCTGTTTTATTAAAAGGAATTTTGAGAATGGGCCCATTTTATTAAATTTATTTTTGTGAAGCGGCCCATTTTATTAAATTTATTTTTGTAAAGGAGCCCATTTTATTAAATTTATTTTTGTGAAGGGACACATTTTATAATATTTAATTTTGTGATGGGGCCTATTTTATTAAATAGACTTTTGTGAAAGGGCCCTAAAAAAACCCTCAAATTTTGCCTGGATAGACTCATGCGTTTACCTCCTGTGTGTACAAAACAATTATTAAAAAGGACTGTTCTGTAATGGGTGAGAATCTTCCATGTTTTGAGCAGATTCGCATGTTTTATTGTGTATGTAAATTTTATTTGTGTGATTTATTCTTGTTTGCATTGTTACTTTTATCATTTACAGGCTTAAAAGAAATAACTGATTTCATTCTGTGCTTGTTCAGTTCATATTGCTTAATATGTTTTTGAGTAGTAAATATTTAAAAAGTCATATTATTCACTGTCAGTTCAGCGTTCGATTTCCTTGGGGTGTCCGTTGGGACTGTTCTGTACCACCAGAAATTCAATTGGACCACTAATTTGAAAAAATTTATAATCTGCAGGACCAGTAACTCCCCTCCCCCCCCTCTCTGACAGGTAAACGTAAACTTTCCTCTCCCTGCAAAAACTGCAACTAAGCACATATCGCATAACTTTATTTTATTTAAAAAAACAAAGAAAATTCGATTAAATCTTAGTCATATGAAGTAATTAATTGTCACTCAAAGGGTTAAAGGGATGAAATAGAATTTTATGTAGCAGACCAGTGATGATGACTGCGCACAAATAAATTCTCATGCTTGCTGTTCCTTGGGACCAGTGGCTTTTTTATGTCAATTCTACTACTGGTCAGTTGGTGTTTTTTATATTTGTTTTTAGATCTTTTTGTCAACTTGATTTAATCGTGTATAAAGTATGCATGTGTGCATTTTTATTATGTGCCTCCTTCCTTTTTTTAACATTAATATTACATTACATATATGCAGTGTTGACTCTAGAAAAAAGGACTGCCGGGCGGGAATTTTTCAAAAAGGAAACACTATTCTAAAAAAGGGCACACTTGTACATTATTCACAAAAATATTTTGAACTGGTTTGTTTAGAGTCCCTAGAGTTTGCGATATTTTCAAGCTATCAGTTGAATTGCCACAGGGAGCTTAGGAAGTGTTAAAAAGAGCAGAAGGGTTTAAAAGAGCTTTGCCATGCACAAAAAAGAAACAAAAAGGCTGCCGGCGCTGCGCCCTGCTAAAGCTCAATGCTAATATACATGGATTCATATCATAAAAGGGTGAAAAACAAGATTTCATTCTTTTTTTTTTTTTTTTGCCCTATTTAAGAGGCAGATAATAAAAATGCACACCTGCATTCTTTTTTATATTGAAATCACCTTTAAAAGAAATATCCACAAGCAAATGTAAATTAAAAAAAAAAAAAAAAAAATACAAATTCACAATGATAACACTGTTTTAACAAATTAATTATTCAGAAACATATTAAGCAGTATGAATAACAATAGAGTAGTAATCACTTATTTCATTTTATTCTACAATTATATTAAAAATGCCTTCAACAGTGTGGACTCTAGAAAAAAATTACTGCCAGCTGGACACTTAAAAAAAAAAAAAAACACTCAAGAACCTTGTTCACTGAAAATATTTTGCATTTAGTCCTTTTTTATTTTGACCTTTTTAATTTTGTGATATTTTCCTGCAACTGATGAAATTTCTTGATTTTCCTCCCTGTTGACTGACGAATTATGCTTTTCTCTGTAACTGTTTGACGAATTTCACTTTTTTTCTGCAGCCAACTGTAAAATTTCACGATTGTTTCTCATGATTGCCTGCTGAATTTCATGTTGTTTTCCTGTGACCAATTGACGAATTTCACAATATTTTAAAGCAATCGACTGAAGGGTTTCTAGATTTTTTTTCCCCATTAATTGACGGTTGAATTTCTCAGTTTTTTTTCAGGTGACTGAATGAGAATTTTTGCAATTTTTTCCCCGCAACCAACTGATAAATTTTGTGATATTTTATTTCAGAGCAAATGTTTTATAATCCCACATCTGCCATCTTGGATTTTTTTCTTGGCGTGAATTAAAAATGTTTTTTAATTAATAGTTATAATGATTATATTCCAGTTTTTTCAATGTTATATTAATCTATCAACAATATTTAACCATTGGCGACATTTACTACTTGGCGGAAAAGTAGTTTTCATGCAAGAAAAAAATCAAAGATGGCAAATGCGGGATTATAATACATCTAAACCATACCGATTGGCGTATATTGCATTTTTCCTTGCGGCTGATTGGCAAAACTCGTGTGATTTTTTTCACATATCCTGTTTATGAATTTTGCCGATTTTCTTCCCAGCTAATCAACAAACTTCATTTTTTCCCATAAACAGTTGTTGAATTTTTTTTTCATATGGTCGCTGACTGAATTTCACAGATTTTCTCTTCGGCTGATCAAAGAATTTCATTCCCAAAGCTGAATACTTTGCAATGTTCTGCAATGTACTTCAGCTAATCAAATGTTCTGTGTGAATTAAAAAAAAAAAAAGTCACAGGAAAATTTTCTTAATATATGAAGAAGTGCAATTGCATCTTTTATAGAAATGCAAAAGCCATTTCATAAAACCCTGACATACTCACGCGAATGAAATTATTGGTGAATTTTGTGATTTCTCTCTTCCCCCCCCCCCTAATCGGATGATAATTTAGCGGGGGTTTTTTTCCAACAATCGATTGATGATTTTCGAATTATTTCAGATTTTTCCCTCTGTCAACTGGCGAATTTGGCCTTTTTTCTCTGACCAAATCGATGAATTTCACAATTTTTCTCCTGCGGGATTAGGTGAAGAATTTTGATATATTTTCCACAATTCATTGATGAATTTCGCATTTTTTAACCACGACTGGTGGGTGAATTTTGTGATATTTTTCATTGACCTTCTGGCGAAAATCAGTTTTTTTTTTTTTTCACACCACCGATCCATGAATTACATGCTTTTTACCGAAGACTGATTGGCAAATGTTCCAATTTTTTTCTTGCGACAGATTGGAAACAATCGTTGGTTTTTTCCACGACTGATCGAAGAATTTCGTGAATTTTCTGACAACTTCAGAGTTTTTTTTACATGCGACTGATAAGCGAATTTCATTATATTTTCTTTTTACTGATTGGCAAATTTTTTCTCTTTTTCGTGTAAACGATTGGTAAAAAACCCTTTTTTTCTGCAACCGATCGACGAATTTCACATTCTACTGCGATAGATCGGTGAATATCGTGATTATTTTCTCACGGTCGACTGGTGAACTTAGTCGCTTTTCTGCGACTGATTGGCCAAATCTTCATGTTTTTTGCACGACTGATCGACTAATTCTATTTTTTTCGATAATACACCGACGAATTTCACTTTTTTTTTTTCCTGTGACCGATTTTAAAATTTTGCGATATTTCTCTTGAACCAGTAAGCAAGTCTTGACACAGATTGGAGAAAGTTGTGAGTTTTTTTCCGCTACGGATCTACGAATTTCGCAGATTCTTCTGACAATCTTCACGATTTTTTTAAAACCGCAACCGATTTGCAATTTTCACGATTTTTTCCTTGTAACATAGCAAATTTTGAGGCTTTTTTTTGCGAACGATTAGAGAAGATTGTAGTTTTTTTTTTCGCTGTTTCTTCTAGAGGTGCACTGACAAATTTTGCGTTTTTTTTATCTGCAACCGATTGGCGAAAATCATGGATTTTTTTCTCGCAACTGTTCGTTGAATTTTGTATGTTTTCCCACAGCAAGCTAAAGGATTTCATGAATTGTTCTCCATGACTGACGAATTACACGAGTTTTCTTGCGACCGATTGATGAATTTCGCAATCTTTTTAAATAAACGATTAAAAATTTTGCGGGTTTTTTTTTTTTTTTTTTTTCTTGAAAATGAAAATTTGAAATGTTCTGTAGTGAAGTCAATGTATGGCGCATTTATAATCATATTCTGCTTTGGGGAATTTTATTATGTCTTACTTTTCAGATTTTTTTTTTTATTGCAGTATTTTCATCATTTTAGATTGAATTTTTTTACGGAGCCTTCCGATAAATATTATTTGTAATATATAAAAATTTTGAAAAGGGGGGGGGGGCACAATACTAGTCCCAAAGAGGGGCACTTCTATAACTTTTACCGACCCCTGTCATATAACATACTGTTGTAAAGACGTGTGACCTCTTATTCATGTTATGCACATCTGATGCCCCTCTGCCTACTTTGCTCCCCTGAGGGGGCATTTTTCTAAATTTTGCCGAATCCCCTCATGTGACATATTGTCGGAAAAGCCTGTGATCACTTATTCATGTTAACGGCACATCTGATGCCCCTCTGCCTACTTTGCTCTACCCTGAGGGGGGCAGTTTTCCAAATTTTGCCGAAACCCCTCTTGTGACACATTGTCGGAACGGCCTGTGACTACTTATTCATGTTATACACATCCGATGTCCCTGCCCCCACTTTGCTCCCCCTGAGGGGGCACTTTTCTAAATTTTGCTAACACTCCTCATATGACATATTGTAGGAAAGGCCTGTGACCACTTATTCATGTATGCACATCTGATACCCCCCTGCCAACTTTGCTCCCCCCTCAGGGGGCAGTTTTCTAAATTTTGCCGAAACCCCTCATGTGACATATTGTCGGAAAGGCCTGGGACTACCTATTCATGTTATGCACATCTGTTGCCCCTCCGCCTACTTTGCTCCCCCCCTGAGGGGGCAGTTTTCTAAATTTTGCCGAAACCCCTCATGTGACATATTGTCGGAACGGCCTGTGACTACTTATTCATGTTATACACATCCGATGTCCCTGCCCCCACTTTGCTCCCCCTGAGGGGGCACTTTTCTAAATTTTGCTAACACCCCTCATGTGACATATTGTAGGAAAGGCCTGTGACCACTTATTCATGTTATGCACATATGATGCCCCCCTGCCCACTTTGCTCCCCCCTCCGGGGGCAGTTTTCTAAATTTTGCCGAAACCCCTCATGTGACATATTGTCGGAAATTCCTGGGACTACTTATTCATGTTATGCACATCTGTTGCCCCTTCGCCTACTTTGCTCCCCCCCTGAGGGGGCAGTTTTCTAAATTTTGCCGAAACCCCTCATGTAACATATTGTCGGAACGGGCTGTGACTATTTATTCATGTTATACACATCCGATGTCCCTGCCCCCACTTTGCTCCCCCTGAGGGGGCACTTTTCTAAATTTAGCTAACACCCCTCATGTGACATATTGTCGGAAAGGCCTGGGACTACCTATTCATGTTATGCACATCTGTTGCCCCTCCGCCTACTTTGCTCCCCCCCTGAGGGGGCAGTTTTCTAAATTTTGCCGAAACCCCTCATGTGACATATTGTCGGAACGGCCTGTGACTACTTATTCATGTTATACACATCCGATGTCCCTGCCCCCACTTTGCTCCCCCTGAGGGGGCACTTTTCTAAATTTTGCTAACACCCCTCATGTGACATATTGTAGGAAAGGCCTGTGACCACTTATTCATGTTATGCACATCTGATGCCACCCCGCCCACTTTGCTCCCCCCTCAGGGGGCAGTTTTCTAAATTTTGCCGAAACCCTTCATGTGACATATTGTCGGACAGCCTGTGACTACTTATTCATGTTATACACATCCGATGTCCCTGCACCCACTTTGCTCCCCCTGAGGGGGCTCTTTTCTAAATTTTGCTGACACCCTTCATGTGACATATTGTAGGAAAGGCCTGTGAGCACTTTTTCATCTTATGCACATCTGATGCCCCTCCGCCCACTTTGCTCCCCCTGAGGGGGCTGTTTTCTAAATTTTGCCGAAACCCCTCATATGACATAGTATTGGAATGGCCTATAACTAATTGTTCATGTTATACACATCTGATGTCCCTGACCCCTCTTTGCATCCCCCCTGAGGAGGCACTTTTATCAATTTTGCTGGCACACCTTGTGACATATTTTTGGAACGGCCTGTGATCACTTATTTATTTTATGCACCTCCAGTGTTCCTTCTACCACTTCACTGGCTTATCTTTCAGGAAAACCACTGATATTTAAGACAAAAGCAGGCCGTACAGTGATACTGCATGATTTTATGTAAAGAGAATACCCAGATTTTTTACTTAAAGGAAAACTTCAGGTATTTCGGACAACATGGTAAGAGAATGCGCAGGTTTGTTTACCTAAAGGAAAGCTGAAGGTATTTCGGACAAAAAAAGTGGGGGGTTAATTCAGGTTTTTTACCTAAAGGAAACCCGCAGTTTTTTTTGTCCGAAATACCTTCAGGTTTCCTGAATGTTTTTTTAAAGGTTTTTTGCTGACTTTTTTACCTGGGTAAAATCAAATGCTCTGTTACATACGTTACTTTCGGACATAACAAAATACGGAAAAATGCTTTATAGAAAAGTCCTTCTATCTTCAAAAAACCAATAAATAAGCCTGCCATCTCTTAACGAAATTATCAAAAAATCATTCGTTTCCTTTATGCATTCGTTGTTTACCATTAGAACCACCTGGAAAAAAATTATAACTCTTTTTCTTGGTGGCACATTGGAACAGTTAACGTTATGAATGTCCGAAATTGGCCTCTTTAGCATGAAATAATAAAATTTTTACAAAGCTTTTACAATAAATTATGTCATTTTCTATCTCTGAATAGAATTAAAAACTCCCCAGGTAAAAAAGTCAGCAAAAAAACTTTAAAAAGAAACATTCAGGAAAACTGAAGGTACTTCGGACAAAAAAATCTGCGTGTTTCCTTTAGGTAAAAAACCTGAATTAACCCCCACTTTTTTTGTCCAAAATACCTGCAGTTATCCTTTAAGTAAAAAACCTGTGTCTTCTCTTTACATAAAATGATGTAGTATCACTGCACGGCCTGCTTTTGTGTGAAATATCAGCGGTTCTCCTGAAAAATAAGCCGGCAAAGTAGGTAGAAGGGACACTGAACCTGCATAAAATAAATAAGTGATCACAGGCCGTTGCAACAATATGTCACAAGGTGTGTCGGCAAAATTGATAAAAGTGCTTCCTCAGGGGGGGGGGGTGCAATGTAGGGTCAGGGACATCAGATGTGTATAACATGAACAATTGGTTATATGCCGTTCCAACAATATGTCATATGAGGGCTCGGCAAAATTTAGAAAACTGCTCCCTCAGGGGGAGCAAAGTGGGGGCAGGGACACTGGATGTGTATAACATGAATAATTGGTCACAGGCCTTACGCACAATATGTCACATGAGGGGTTTCGGCAAAATTTAGAAAACTGCCCCCTCAGGGGGAGCAAAGTGGGGGCAGGGACGTCGGATGTGCGTAACATGAATAAGTGGTCACAGGCTTTTCGGACAATATGTCACATGAGTGGTGTCGGCAAAATTTAGAAAAGTGCACCCTCAGGCGGAGCAAATTGGGGGCAGGGACATTGGTTGTGTATAACTTGAATAATTGGTCACAGGCCTTTCGGACAATGTGTCACATGAGGGGTTTCGGCAACATTTAGAAAACTGCCCCTGAGGAGGGAGCAAAATGGGCGGAGGGGCATCATATATGCATAACATGAATAAATGGTCACAGGCCTTTCGGACAATATGTCACTTGAGGGGTGTCGGCAAAATTTAAAAAAGTGCCCCCTCAGGGGGAGCAAAGTGGGGTCAGGGACATCGGGTATGCATAACATGAATAAGTGGTCACAGGCCTTTCCGACAGTATGTCATATGAGGGGTTTCGGTAAAAATTAGAAAAGTGTCCATCTTTGGGACTAGTATTGTGCCTCCCCCACTTTGAAATTTTTATATATTACAAATAATATTTATTGGAAGGCTCCGTAAAAAAATTCAAACTAAAATGATGAAAATACTGCAATTTAAAAAAAAATCTGAAAAGTAAGACATAATGAAATTCCCCAAAGCAGAATATTCTTATATGTGCGACATACATTGACTTCACTGCAGAACATTTCAAATTTTCCTTTTCAAGAAAATTCACCATTCAATTGCAGGAAAAATCGTGAAATTTGTCACCCAATGGCAAGCGAAAAAAAAAATCGGCGAATTCTTTAATCGTTTATTTAAAAAGATTGCGAAATTCATCAATCGGTCGCAAGAAAAATTCGTGCAATTCATCAGTCATGGAGAACAATTCATGAAATTCTTTAGCTTGCTGTGGAAAAACATACAAAATTCGACAAACAGTTGCGAGAAAAAAAATCTATGATTTTCGTCAATCGGTTGCAGGTAAAAAATTGAGAAATTTGTCAGTGCACCTCTAGAAGAAACATCGAAAAAAAACACGATCTTCTCTAATCGATCGCAAGAAAAGGCCTCAAAATTTGCCTATGTTACTAGGAAAAATTCGTGAAAATTGCAAATCGGTTACGGTTTAAAAAAATTGTGAAAATTGTCAGTAAATTGTCAGAAGAAACTGCGAAATTCGTAGATCAGTAGCGGAAAAAACTCACGACTTTCTCCAATCGGTCTCAAGACTTGCTTACTGGTTCAACAGAAATATCTGAAAATTTAAAAATCTGTCACAGGGGGAAAAAAAGGCGAAATTCTCCGGTGGATTATCGAAAAAAAGGAAATTAGTCGATCAGTCATGCAAAAAACCCCTCGAGATTTGGCCAATCAGTTGCAGAAAAGCGACTAAGTTTACCAGTCGACAGAGAGAAAATATCACGATATTCAACGATCTGTCGCAGTGGAATGCGAAATTAGTCGATCGGTTGCAGAAAAAAAGTGTTTTTTACCAATCGTTTACAAGAGAAAAAATTAGCCAATCAGTAAAAAGAAAATACAATGAAATTCGCTTATCAGTCGCATGTAAAAAAACCTCTAAAGTCGTCAGAAAATTCACGAAATTCTTCGATCAGTCGTGGAAAAAAAAACGATTGTTTCCAATCTGTCACAAGAAAAAATTGGAACATTTGCCAATCAGTCGGTAAAAAAGCACGAAATTCATGGATCAGTCGTGTGAAAAAACTAAGATTTACACCAAAAGGTCAATGAAAAATATCACAAAATTCGCCCACCAGTCGTGGTTAAATGCGAAATTCGTCAATGAATTGTGGAAAATATATCGAAATTCTTTACCCAATCGCAGGAGAATAATTGTGAAATTCAATGATTTGGTCAGAGAAAAAACGCCAAATTTGCGAATTGACAGAGGGAAAAATCTGAAATAATTCGAAAATCGTCAATCGATTGTTTGAAAAAAAATTATCATTCGGTTGGGGGGAAAAACCACAAAATTTGTCAATAGTTTCTTTCGTGTGAGTATGTCAGCGTTTTACGAAATGTCCTCTGCATTTCTATAAAAGATACAATTGCACTTCATGTATAAGAAAATTTTCCTGTGACTTTTTCTTTTATTCACACAATACATTGCAAAGTATTCAGCTTTGGGAATGAAATTCTTTGATCAGCTGCAGGAAAAATATGAGATTCATTCGACAATACGAAAAAAAAATCCTATGAGTTTTGCAAATTGGTCGCAAGGAAACATCTGCAAATTTTGCCATAGAAATAAATCACAATCGGTTTTTCTCCTCTCATCCAGAAATTCGGTTCAAAACACCCACTTTGTAGATATTTTCTGTAAGATCTTTTACGTTCGCCAAAAAACGGAAAACGTCTTTCAAGGACATAGTTTCTGAATAACACCTGTTGATTGCATGCGTTTCTGAACAAAAATGAATTAAAACACATGTCCTAAAGTTACTTCCTTCAGACTTGAGAACAGCCTTAAAATATTGTGAAATTTGTCAATCTGCTGGGGAAAAAATCATGAAATTGAACATTCAGTCGTGAGGAAAAAAAAAAAGATTCTTCAGTCGGTTTCAGAAAGATAATGTGATTCGATGTTAACCGATTTCTTACAAAAAATCATAAAATTAGTCGCCTTAACTGACAACTGAAAATTACCTTTGAATAATAATTAATGGAAAAAAAGTAAAAAGAATTCATAACATTAAATTAGGGGAAATCGCGAAATTCAATCTGTTACAGGAAAACACTGCAAAATTATATTGTTATAAAAATATATCCTAAATAAAGGACACGTTTGTTCCTTGTAAAGAAAAGAAAAAAAAACAATATTTGGAATTGGCCTGTTCAATGTTCCCATTTCTCAACAGAATTTTTTTTATATTTTTCCACGACTGATTGAAATTTGTCAACTGTCCTCCCAAGCAACAGACTAATGTCGCGGTTTCTTTCTCCCGTAATCAAATGAAGAATTTTGCTATTTTTTAAACATGTAAATTCCATAATTAGGTCGTGTGGAAGCATCACAAACTTGTCAATCAGCCATGTGAAAAAGAAAAAAAAACCCAAGAAACACATCAGTCGGTAACGGTAAAAAATAAAAAAAATAGCACAGTTCTTTGGTCGTCACGGGGAGAAAAAATTATTTAATTCTTCCATTGATTGCATGAAACAAAAAAGAAATGTTTTACTAGTAAGTTGTGGGGGAAAAATATGGAAATTCACCAACTGTTGAAAAAAAAATGAGATTCGTTGATCAGATTAGGTGGAAGTGGGGGAGGTAATCGGCAAAATTCATAAACCGATTGCATGAAAAAAAAAAAATTCGAGTTCCGCTAATCACTCGCAAGAAAAAATGCAATATTTTCCAGCAAAAAATAAAATATTTCCCAATCAGTATAAGATGGGGGGTCCATCTCCCGGTCCCAGGCCCATCTGTCTACGCAAGGAACCACCCGTGAAGCAAGCCCCGCGGCGCGTCCCGAAGGTCGCCGCCAGACAAGCTCCAACAGAGCAGAACCCCACGCAAACTCCGGTCAGGCCGACGCACTGCCCAGCGCACGTCACGCAGGCTATTCCCAAGTTGGTGAACAATCGCTACGATAGTCCTCACCACCCAGCTAGAAAAACCAAGTGGTCCCTAAACTAAGTTACTCGAGCCGGTAGACCCCGCAAGCCATCGCAGGAACCAGACGCCTATAAAGACGCTGGGCCCACGGACTGAACCGAGGCTTCCCGACCCGAATTTAATTTACGAAAGGCCCCCAAGATCAGATACCATTTTCGGCAGAGACATTTTTGTGGGCCAGCCGATAGGAAAGTTATTGAAGAGCCCCTAACTTGAAGACCAGGGAGGACGGGGAATGTCCCTCCGGCCGTAAAGCGACCCAGCTCCTGGCTTTTCGCCCAAACCACCCGGCTCAACCGACGGAACCCCTCGCGGATCACGCCGGGAACCAGTTGGCCCAGACTAGGTGCCGTTAGTGACCCCAGGCGGGCACGGAAAGCTCCACCTAGACGGAATAGACTCCGCCTCGCTGGGGGGTTGGACGGAACGGACTCCCGCCAGCCCCCACCGACTCGACCCCATCCTAGGACAGAGAAGCTAGTGGAGGCCAACAGAAGCCCGCCCGCCACTACCTTACCTCACGGCCGTCGAGGGTACCCAGGCCCGAAGGCCCCTGACCCTGTGCAGTGACCGACCGCTACCTTTGTTAGTGCGTTCGAAAGTTAGGTGGAGACACCTCTAGGTCCTCATCACCAGGCGAGGAAAACTCCGGTACCGCATAGACACGGAGGACCTGGATCGGACCAAGAGTTCACCTGAGGCACGATGAGCCGCCGCGTTACCGGCGAGCCTCCGGCCCGTTTCCCTGCGGGAGTAGTGTTCGATGGTGGACCTGCCGGCCGACCCCCTCCCATGGGTCACGGCACGACATGGAGCAACCAGAACCATACTGGCCTCCCCACGCGACCGCTCCTTGGTCAACGGTGGCACCGCCAAACCCTACCACCATTAGGGTCGGCTCCCAACTGCTCCAGCTGAGGTCCTCGGAGGGATGAGCCACCCAAGTCATAAAGTAACCTGGGCGCTGTCCGAAACCCTCGCCCTTCGGTTGCTCCGGGAGTCCCTGCATGGCGTTCCCGCGAGCCCCGTCGTCACTAGCGAGCAACGAGGACTTTCCACTACAAAGCCCTCACTCATACTTCAGGCTCCCTCTTAGTCAATTGGTGGATGGGGTCCTATCGCCTTAGCTATCCTTTGCCCACAGTCACCACCCGGCCACCGCCGGCTCTGGGATCAGACTATGGAGCGTCGCTATCCGGCTTGGCCAGAGAACCTGGCTGCCGGGGGTGCGCCCTCCCGCGGACGACCGAAGGGCTTTGCACCCATGCACAACGTCCGTTAACCGTGGCCACCGGACTCTTGGCCTGTCGACCGCAAGTCTCTCGAGGAGGTGGCGAATCGTCCCCATCCGGCCCCCTCGCATTCGTACACAACGAACTCTGCCGAGCTTCCGGTCACCTCCCCCACTCAAGGGGTCGGGTCGGAACCACCCGGAGGGGCGGCCACTCCCAATCAGTATAAGTAAAATATATCAGTAATACAGTAAAATCAGTACATTTGCCACAGGGTGGTAATTTGTTTTAAAAAGGGCACGCTTGCACTTTGTAAAAGAAAAAAAACAAATATTTCGAACTGGCTTGTTCAGCGTCCCTTTTTCTCAAGACTTTTGCAATATTTTCCCACAACTTTTCTTCCGTGATCAAATAAAGAATTTCGTTATTTTTTAAAAACGTAAATTTGATCATTAGGCCGTGGGGAAAGATCATAAACTTGTCAATCAGTCATGTGAAAAAGAAAAAAAACCCCAAGAAATACATCAGTCGGTAACGGTAAAAAAAACACAGTTCTTTGGTCATCATGAGGAGAAAAAATTATTTAATTCATCCATTGATCGCAGGAAACAAAAAAGAAATGTTTTGCTAGTCAGTTGTGGAGGGAAAATATGGAAATTCATGAACTGTTTATAAAAAGAAATGAGATTCTTTGATCAGCTTAAGTGGGAGGGGGGGGGGGAAGCTAATCGGCAAAATTCATTAATCGATTGCATGAAAAAATTCTTGAGTTCCACTAATCGCTTGCAAGAAAAAATGCAATATTTGCCAGCGATCACCAGAAAAAAATACAATATTTCCCAATCAGTATAAGTAAAATATATCAGTAATACAGTAAAATAAAAAAGGGCCCTTTCTCCTTTTTGCCTTAAAAAATTTGCTTGTATAGTAAAAACTAATTCAAGGTTGTCTGGAAAGACTTTTTAAATAAAAAAAAATGAATTTAAAAATCAAAAAAGTGTCTTTAAGAATCTGAAAAGTATCCTTAAGTGTCCAAAACATGCCTTTTCTCACCGACAGCAACCTGCCGTTTTTTAAACCTAGGGCAAAACTCTGTTATTTATTCGCAAATTAATAAATGGTAACAAAACTTCCTACTTGACAAAAGAAAACAATGTAGTACAGCAGACTCCATCTAACGCACACATTGTTGCAGATGTAAACTGATACTTATAGTTAAAATTTAGGGGAGAAATTCATGATTTTTATATCATTTTGCACACAATTTAATATATAATTCTGATTAATTTGACTGAACTCGGGCTGTATAAATTTATTTCTGAATTCAAGATAGCACCGTTATCAGTGGCCACCTCAGTATTTTTACCAAATACACATTTATATATTGATCAAGCTTTTTTTATTATTTAGTCTGACTAAAGATGAAATATTAACTTCATTAATTCATGTAAATTATTAGTGTACGTTTATGAAGCAATTATGCATAGTTAGATACGCATTATTAATTATTTACATGACCTTTACACTTTTAATATTTTATTGTGCTTAATTTTTATTGTTTTATTTTACTACTTTATTTTTTTACTTGACTAATTTAACATTTAACTTTATTGTAAGCATTCATTATACTTTTTGAGTGAATTATTACATACTAATTACTCTTTTAAAAAATGTAAACCAAGCAGTGACTGAAAATTCACATAATTCTAAAATCTGTACAACCTCTGGTCCCAAGCTATGCAATTTTGAGGGAGTCTACTGTATAAGTTTTTTAAAGCGAATCACAATGCTATAAAAATCAGTTTTAAAGGGAATTGAATTGTTATTGATACAATATAACCAAAGCCTGATTACTGCCAAGACCCCCAGTAGCAGAAAATTCTCAAAATGTCTGCGACAGATAATTCAGCGTCAGTAAATCTACATGTAACACATTTTACAATTGAAGCGTTTATTAATCAAACAACCACTTACCTATAAGCTTGTAAAATCTTTATGCATTTTATTCATTTTTATTAATAATAATCTTACGTATGTGTATTAAATAATAAAGAGCTAAACATAATATAAAGCAAAATAAAGGTTCAATGGAAAAAGAATCTGAAAGGGAAAAGAAATCTGCGACACCTGTCTTGAACTATTTGCTACCGGGGCCGGGACAAACTTCTAAGTTTAAATTTTAACCGAAACATTTGTATTATTTACATGCCTGATTCATGTGGAATTTCTCAAATGAATTCGTCAAAAAAGCCTGGTTAAAACCAGCAGCATTATTTGAAAATTAAGTAAAAAAAAAAAGAATGATACACAAAGTCGAACAACAAAAAATATAAATAATTCAACCCTTTATCACTCTGATAAGAGTTCTAAATCTCACATGGCTATTCCTTGCTGTAACACTTTTGACTTAAGAATTTAAAGTTTATATACCATAGAACATATATTTCCTTGAAATTAGAAATTATTTGTAGTCTACAAAAAAAAATTATGTAGTAGAGCCATAATGATTGCCATATTTTATGAGCTTTCTGATTACAATAGAATTACTTTAAATCTTTTTTTTTAATTCTGTATAAAATTATTTACAGATATATTATTTATAAACCTTTCATAAGAAACACTTGAAAATAAACATAAAAATATTAAGAAATACTTGGTAAGTTGGTTGACAGTAATCGTCTTAAACATCGTAGAAGTAAAATCAAAATCAATACAAAAAAAAAAAAAAATATATAAATTTCTTCACAGTGAACAAGGTTCAATTAATCACGTAATGGGTTATTCGAATTCCCAAAACCTGACATTTAATTATATTCCCTTCTATTAAAATTTAAAAAACCAATCTAAAATAAAATAATAAGAATAAAATTTTGAATCTAAAAATTCCCCTCCCAAATATTTTCTGGATTGGGCCATAATATTTCATACTAAACACTTAATAACATCCACACTTAATACACTTAATAACTAATTATCTAAACTATATATTGATTTTTCGCCGTCTTATGGTGTTATCTATTTAAAAAGATTAATAAAAGTTGGAAGAATAACTCTGAAATAGCAAATTACGATAAAAAACAAACGCGAGACGATGAAACGTAGCGATATTTATATTTATTTTATTTAGTGGAGGGAGAGTTTGAGCCCACTATGCAGCAAGGCTGTTGGATCGAATGATCCAATAAAAAGAACCACAAAGGGCATAGAGAAGAGAGTTAGAACCGATTTATGCTATGCAAAAACTTAATAGTCGAAGACCGAAATACAGAAGACTTGCAGAACTCCTGCGAGAACTCAAGGAAGGAACGAAAACATGGACCATGGAGCACCGAACTATCCCAACACAAGTTACGCAGCGAACTGTACTTTTGACAAGAAAGTAAAATGTGTTCCAAGGAGTCAGAAACGAGGCAGATGTAACATCTGTCGTCATCAACGAGACCGAAACGGAAAAGGAGAGCCGGCGTGATCAGCATCTTGCATAACAGCCGCGAGATAAGAACATCATCACTTCTATTAGAAGACCAGTGGTGCGTCAGATTGACACTGGGAATTTCACCATGTGAGATCAGGTATTTGCTTGAACTGTACTGTTGTCGGAGTTGAAGATAAGTATTCCTTTTCTGATGCTGAATGAGATCTTCGGGAGAAATCCAGTTCAAAAGGACGTCAGAATCACAAACACTTCTAGCGAGACTGTCGGCTTTTTCATTAAGCAGAATATCACGGTGACCCGGAACCCAGCAAACCCAGATACTTGGGGAATGAGAGGCAATCCTTTGAAGTTTATTAGAGAGCCACAGAATGACTCTAGGAGACTTAATGGAGACAGCTTGAAGTGCAGTGAGGACAGATCGACTATCGGAGAGCAGCAGAATGGGACTATCCAAAGAAACCAGCTCGTCTAAGCTGTCCCAATGGCTAAAGCTTCCGCCGTAAAAATGGAATTTACCGTATGAACTCTATAGCCGAACTGAGAACCCGCGGAGCACCCAGCAATGGAGGCGGTGGTTGGAGATTTCGAAGCATCAGTAGCTATTATCTGCCAATCATCAGTAAAGTTTTGTAGAAAATCCTTGAAAAGGGGCCTGATAATACTGCCACCCAGGTCCTTCTGTTGGAAGGGCAGATCTTCGAGATGGAACTGCACTACATCCTGGTTACAAGGGATGGGCATCTGGAAAGGAATCAAATGCTCTATTTGACCGTCAATCTGTTCTAGGAGGTCTGCAATACTGGGAATAGTTTCAACAAAGTTGAAGAGATTGCCATCATGGAATTCCCAAAACGGGGATTTTGCAACCCAACGAGCAGTGCTTAATCCAGAACCTAGATGCCAACAAATTGAGTCTAGCAGCAATCAGGGGAGAGCCAGCATGCTGACGGAGAATTATGTTGGGGACCCATTTCGGGAGACCTAAAGCTGTCCTGATAGCCGTAGTTTGAAGAACTTCAAGCCTTCCGAGGAGAGTACTGCTTGGAGAGAGTAGAGTGGTTGCGCCATACTCTATCAAATTCCGGATGGAGGCATTCGCCAAGGTGAGAAGATGGTAAGATCTCGCTCCATAACAGTTATTATAATGGGCCTTTAAGATGTTTATCCTGTTGAAAGCCTTCTTCCTGAGGTACTCTGTGTGCTTGAGGAGACCCCCTCGCTTTGTAATATAAAAACCCAGGAACTTGATTTCTTCAGACCACTCGATCAGACCACCATTGATACTAAAATCAAAATCGCAAACCTCTCGTCTACGTGAGAGATTGATGGCGTGGCACTTGTCCGGACGGATAGACAGCTTCCAATACCGGCACCATTGAGCGATCAGCCGGAGAGCCTCTTGAAGTTTCGTCTGGCACAAAAGCACTGTGGAATCAGCACAATAAATGAAGATGTCATCAGCGTAGAGCAGATACTTGACCCCAAGGCCATCCAAAACTTCTAAGAAATCATGCAGAACAATCGAAAATAAGATGGGACTAAGAACTGCCCCCTGGGGTACCCCTCTACCAATGGTTCGAGCTGAAGAAAACAAGCCTCTCTAAAACACCTTGATACTTCTCGACTGCAGGAAGCGGTGAATCCAGCGGAGAATCCGGCCAGTGATGCCGATTTGTGCAGACTTTAATATGAGGCCATCCACATAAACGGAGTCATATGCAGCTTGCAAGTCCAGAGATATGCCTAAAAGAAACTTCTTGTTTTTCTTCGCTTCCACCGAGTCCAGGTGAAGCATCTGAAGGGCGGTTTGACTGTCGCGGAAAGGCTGGAATCCAAGATGCCTGTGATGAAAAATGTTACTCTCAAGAAGATAATTGGACATGAGGTTTGCAATCATACGTTCACAAATTTTACACATTACGGAGGTTAGTGCTATTGGACTGTACGAGGCAACATTCTTGGTCACTTTTCCTGGCTTCGGTATAGGGAGAATAGTGGCCGAGGTCCAATCTTGAGGGATATCTCCAGAACACCAGATATTATTATATATTTGAAGCAGCCGGGACTTTTCTTTCAACCCTTTAAAAAAGGCCTATTTTATCTGCACCCGGAGTCGAAGACTTAGTGCGACGAATGGCATCCGTTAGTTCAGAGATGTCGAAGGGCCGATTGAGCTGAGTGTTGCCTGTACCACCATAGTCCACAGGGATAGGCTCATGTACTGTATCCTTACTGAAATGATCAGCCAGAATTTCTGCCTGAGAGCTAGCATCAGAAATCAGAGACCCCTCCTGAAGAAGGCAGAAATGAGAATCGGGGGAAGCACTAGCTTCAATAACTTCAATAGGAATGATAGCTTCAATAACTTTTTCAGATTGCTTGCTGAGGAGATCAATTATATTTTTCAGTATGGCATTGGTACGAACTTCGACAATTTTTTGGAACTCTTCCATCTCTGTTTTCTGGACACTTGCTATTTTGGCATAAGACTTAATTTCGGATTTGGGAGAAAATTGCCTGCGAGCGCCTATAATGGACAAAAAGTTTTTACACTTAAATCGTAATAGCTCGACTTCTTTAAGGCGGAACGGGCACTAATTGTAGTCCTCCTTGTTGCCCGCTCCACAGTTGACACAAGAAAGAGGGGCAGTGCAAGTAGCGTCATGATGGATACCACAGGTGGCACACAGATGTTCTGAATTACAACGAGTAGTATTATGATTAAAATTGAAGCATTTTGAGCATTGACGGGGACGGTCGACAAATTGTTGTATTCGCTGAACTGAGAACCATGTTTTAATTTCAGTGGGGAGGGAGGTGCCCAATGTTGTAAATAGCACCGGGGACGATTCATTTTTGCTTTCCTTCCTCATGAAACGACTTACTTCTAAAATGTGTAGATTGTTTGACTCTTCTATCTCCCGGGCAATATCTGCTAATGTAATATCCACCGGAATATTAAACAAGAAGAATCTGTTAGAGATATTTTCCCAAATCACAAGGGAAGAAACCTGAACACCCAGAAATGAAGAAATTTTACAAATGTTTCTGGCACACGACACATCCTTGGTAGAGAAGATCATACTTCCAGTTCGGGTGAATTTCACATTGTCAATTTTCTCAGAATTCTGAACTTTAGACCGTATTTCAATTTGTACACCCCGAGGGTTACGTTTAGGAATTGCTGCTGACTCTGCGCTGCTTAAAAAAATGTTAAATTTCCTGCCTCCATTATCTGCCGCCTTTAACAACAATTCTTCAATAGGAGCAGAGGAACGTGCGAAAAAAGAATTATTTTCGGTAAATTGAGCACCGCCATTCTCAGCGTCAGTCATATCCATATTTGTTATATCATTTCCAGAACTTCACTCAGAGAGATTATTTAAGATAAAATTCTGCATTTCAGAGCTCGAAATAGCAACATCATTTATTACTGCATTAATAATTTCTGGCCTCAAGTCTGGAACCACTTTAATAATCGTATTAGACATAACCGTAGGTAGACCTGCTACACTACACTACACAACACAAACAAACTAGTAAAAAAACACCTAATAACAGGCCTAAATTCACTACAAAAATATAACTAAATACGCTTACCCCAGATGAATACACAAAAATAACACAAAACCAGCAGTAGCCAAACCACTGCAGAAATTACGAGAAAAATCCCACGAGCACAACACAACGGCCGCCACGTTGGTAAACACCCCCCACTTGAACGCGAAGAGCTCGCAACCAACCCTCAAACGTAGCGATAAAATACCGCTAAATTGGCCAGTCAGGTTGTAAACAATGTGGAGTTGAGGAGTAGCAATACATTTGCCGTACGTGAGCATGGAGTAAGCTAGACGCTATCAGTCGTGACGTCAGTGATGACGTTTTGCTTGGAAACAAATTCCAAATAAACGATTGCTATGATGTATTTTGTATTGTGTTTGTATATTATAGCTATTTTATATAGCTAAGTATTTTTATATCTTATAGGCAGTGGTTTTCTATGATTTATATTTAAGAAGAAATTAAACATAGCAATAGTTCTGACGTCACGCTCAAAGCGTCTTGTAGTTTTAAGTAAATTAATGAATAAGAATATATATGATTTATTAAGTAGAAATAATTTTCCTAAAAACTGGTATGTCTGATAGGAAAGAAGTGCAAAATATGCAGTGAATAAACCCATCTATATTTTTAAGCTCTAATCATGGGTGACACCAAATGGTCTATTGCCCCTCCTTAAGTTTTTTAAGTAGTTAAAATTTCTTTTTCTCAGATTTTTAAAAAACGCAGTAAAATTTATTCTTTTCGAGTAATTTAAAAAAAAGGGAAAACTAAGAATTTTCCATTACGGTGGATAGGGGAGGGGATATGAGAGAGTAATTGTCCATCTCACTGGATTATGAAATTTACTTAAATAAATTTTCTTCTTTTTGTCCGATTTTGAAAAACAAAGTAATTTATTGCTTTCGAGTAACCTAAAATGAAAAAAAGGAATTTCCATTAAGCAACTAGGGGGGGGGACCCTTTGCCCCTCCCTGGATTTGGAAATTTAATTAATTATAATTTCTTTTCTCTGATTTTGAAAATACAGTAAAATGTATTTATTTCAAGTAACTTAGTTAAATAGATGACATTGATAGATATTATTGGGTACCACTATGGCATGTTGAGTATTATTGAAGATGAAGTGTATAGCATTTAGGGTCCATTTACAGAGACATTCAAAAGAATTCTGTTACGTTACTGTCTATCGGAAAAATCGTTTGCTGTGTATTTTAATGAAATTACAGTATTTTAAACATACTAAAATTTATATATATCACAGAGGTGAACTACAAGGTGCTTACTGTAGAATAGGGTATGCATAGACTATATAATTCATTTACAAGGACGCACAGAAGAATTTGGCTACAGAAGAAATTGAATTAATGAAGCCTATGAACATAAGTTGCTTGAGGTGCGTTTTCAGTTGTGGTACGCGTTTGTAAATTGAATATTTTTTAAAAATATTACTTGGTGTAGATATATTCTATAAATCACGTACAGAGCGGCACATTTCTCAAGTACATTTTCGTTTATTCACGAAAATTTTCAGCTGTGTTTTTCGTTTCAATGTACCGACTTTTAGCATACTATGTAGTATACGTACAAATTCATAGATCCATATACAGGTCTGCACAAAAAAGCAAAAAAAAAAAAGAAAAGAAAAAAAAGACCCGTATATTTTTGGAATTGTAATAGCAGAAATTGGGTTTCATATTGTTTATTTATACATCATATTTCACATTAATAAAGTGTGACGTTTTGTTACTGTGTCTGAAGTGTTTACATAATCTATGCTGGGAGCGTTATTTTTCGTTTTTGTTATGTTTGTTTTTAAAATTTATTGTAAAAGCACGTCCAGAGCGGGTTTAAATAGCGGGAGGAAATGGTGCCGGGGAACCCTACCGCGAATTTTGAAGTTTAATTCATTAAACTTCCTTTATCTTTGATTTAAGTAATAATAAAATTTATCCCTTTCGAGTGACTTAAAATAATTGAACAGTAAGAGAAAGAATAATCTGAGGATTTTCCGTGGGGAGGGGTCTCCTAAATCCGCTCTTGGCAGCTAAATTTCGAGTAGAATGGCAGATAAAAGAATGGTCCTTACTGGCACGGCTGGCGTGTGACTCCTGTGCTCTGTGAAGGTCATAGTGGCATGCGCAACGTAACCTCTGTGCTCGCTGTAATTCATGGAGGTGGAGGGATTTCATATCTTATAAGAGAAGGTTAAATTGGAGGGGAATGAATTTTCTAGGGGGAATTTTCGGACTTTCAAATTTTGTGCGTGTTTGAATGCAATTTTAAATACAATGAAGGGGACTTTGAAATAACTTGGAGATTTTTTTTAGGGGGAAATTTTTGTTGATTGATACTTTTGTATGTACTAGAGCTCGAGCGAATTTTTTTTCTGGTGGTAATTTAAGAAAAATTTATGACAAATTTTAGGATAAAAATGGGACTTTATTAAGGTTAATTTCGTGATTATTATTTTCTTTTTAGGGGGAATTTTTGGAGATTGAAATTTTTGAGCGTGTTAGAGTTAGAGTTTAAATTGTTACTGGTGATTATTTCAGAAAAAATTGTGACAAATTTAAGGTCAAAAAGTATTTCGAAATAACTTCGTGATTTATTTTTCTTTTTAGGGGAATTTTCCGAGATTAAAATTTTTGAGCGTTTTAGAGTTGTTAGAGATGAAATTGTTACTGGTAATAATTTTAGAAATGGTAATTAAAAATTTTAACTAGACTTCAAAATAATTTAGAGGTTTTTTTTTTTTTCTTTAACGGAATTTGTAGATGGGAATGAAAAACAGTAATTTTAAATGGTAATTAAAAACCTTAACAAGGGAACTTTAAGATAATTTCGAGATTTTTATTTTTAGAACGGTATTTTTATATCGCTATTTAAAATAGTTATTTTAAATATTAATTACAAATTTTAACACGGGGAAGTTAAAAATTTTTTATTGAACCGATGGAAGACGTTATATTTCCGTGTATTATCTAAAATATTAATTTAGAAATTTATTAAAATTGTTAATGAGGAAACACAGGCATATCAAAATCTCAGATACCATAATGTGCAATAATAAAACTCTATATAACTTTCAAGTAAAACCTTCATATTACCTGCATGAGAAATATTTTTATTTTCTCTCAAAATACCTCAAGTGATTTACGAAAATTTTCTAAGTCATTGAAGGTAATTTCGAGGTAATAACTTACAGAAATAAACGTGTATGAAATCTTTTCAAAAGCGATATACTTCTGTTAAGAAAACCTTTAGTTTTCATTTTCCTTACAGATACCCGTTGAAACCTTCAAAATGTCTCCAAAATCTCAAAATTTTTAAAGGTTTTTCTCCGATTTTTTTTTACCTGGGTCAGTGTAAAAAAAAAAAAAATAAAAAAAATAAAAAAAAAAAAATAAAGTCAATGATAATTAAAGTTATGTTTGAAAGGCTTAAAGTTATGACTTGTGTCCAGTGCCCACCTTTTGAGAATCGCCCAAATACAACTAAACATTGCAAATTGTACAAAAATCGGATACAGAGAGCTAAAATACACGAACCTCTCAAGCGCTAATGAACAATTTTCTTTTAAAATGCAAATTAAAAATACTTAACTGCATAATTAATTAATAAACACTGCGCCACTAGGAAGCTTGAAGTTTAAACTTTTAAAAGATACTAATAGTTAAGCAAAATGATAAGGTTTAAATAGTTTATAAAGGGGCAAAACAAAGTAAACAAAACGCGTAACGCTATGGGAAAGTGGTCCGAGACAAAAATTTTTATACCAAATTTTATGAATTTTTTAAACATATCTAAGCTCAACCCAGGAATACACGGTGGGAGGAGGAGAAAAGCCCGCACTTTATAGAACATAAAACAAGTATTAGTTTTTCAAAATAATTAATAAAAAGTTGAAAACAAGCTTTGTTAATATGTCAACAACAGTAAAAATCCCATGTATTTCTATGAAGGGCTAACTGGAAAATCGAAATATGTCAACTTTTAAAACGCTCAGCAAATACACAAAAAGTGTTCAAAACTTTTAAAACTAGGAAGAATTTTAAAGCTTAAGCTTTAAATGAGCTGAATATCACATTAGTTTTACAGAAAAAGTTCTGTTTTTGTAGTTAAAAAAGCTTAAGAATATCGTTGTTTACGTAATGTATTTCCTATGGGAAAACGAAAGTCGTAATCCTAAAAACGATACTTTTTAAAATGGCTCGCAAATAGTTAAAACTTATTGAAAACTTAAAACTCTTGGTTACAAAATAATCTACGATTTTTACTTTAGTTGAATCGAACATTATTTTAAAGTTAACAAGCGGAATTCATTGTATATTGAGCGTCTCAAAAGTGACAAAAATGCCAAAATTTGAAAATGGAACCAATACATTGTAAAAGTAGGTTGACATCATATACTCATAAAATTATAAATATAGCAGCTAGAGATGCATAGTAGGTAAAAAAATGTTGGAAAATGAAATATAAGTTTTAAGTTCTTACCCTATTCCGAAGAAATTAGGCAAAGAAGACGAGCATTTTTTCAGCTATGAAGGAACGTTTCAGCTCGGGTATTGCAACAAAATCTGGTTAACTGCTTTTTATTTAGTGATCATTAGTGAAAAACATTTTTGAACAAAATCCGAGCCCTGGAACATGGCTATATAAACAGATTTCAAAATGGCGAATTGAATCATATCGTTTAAAAACTTTACACCCGAACTGGTGTTCGGTTTCCACAATTTCTTTAAAAGATTAAAATTAAACCGTTTTGAGTGTATCCTAACACTTTATTCGGTGTTTGCACCAAACTTAGAGTATATTTAATCCTCATTTGGCATTTCATAAACACAAATTAAGCGTAACTGTAGTCCCTTTTTTTTACAGTGTATTACTACTAATCGATGTATTAAATGGATTTATAGCAAGTTCTTTTAATAGTATTTCAAAGTACTGGCAGGGCATAAAGGGTTAACATGAATATATACTTTATCTTGCACTTTTTTTTTTTTTTACTTGGATACATTTTGACAAATACTATCAACTTATAAATCTGTCTTAGAAAGGTTTAACGGTTAAACTTAAAGTTCAAATGCATTAAAATTGTACATGGAAATTATTTACTTTATTTTAAAATGAAATACATAGCTATAAAATCTACTCAATTTGATAAGGCAACCTCCCATTTAATAGTGACTTTTTCTAAAACCAAAGAAAAACTGTTCTTTAAAGTATACTTTTATTTAAAAAAATCTTAATATTAAGTTATAAGAATTAGACATTCCTTTAAAAAGTTCAATAGTACTGGCAGTATCTGGGATTTCAAAGTGTGGTACCCTTACCCTTTGGGAGAATGTGAAGAGGTGCGCAACGACACTGTGTCTTCAATCAAAAATACAGCACGCTGATGCTAAATGAGTCGGCGAAAATTTTTGATTCTCACCGACATTGGCAAAAACGCTGGACGGATTCAGACACTGGTCGATATACGAAGGAATTCTTGCCATTGGTTGACCACAAGTATTTCGTAAACAACAGATACTTGCACATATTTTCAACAAATCACGGCCCCTTTCAGGAACACTTATACAAAATTAACAAAAGAGACTCCCCACTATGCATTTGTGGCTTGCCGTCAACATCGTTACACTATGTATTATACTGTACATTAACATCGCATTATCATCTCAAAAAACACACACGTATGAATTTAGCAAGTTGGTGGCGGGATGTAAAAGAGAAACCACAACTACTCAACAAGATCATACAATGCATGAGGTTTATAGAAACAAACGAGTACATCTTTTCAAATTCAGAGCCATTCTAGTCCGACTCTATCACTAGGGTGTAGCATGGAGGGAGAAACGGGTTATTAGCGGGTGCCAGAAACTTCTATCACTTTTGAATTTTTATCTTGTGCATCTCTCCAAACTCTAGTATGTGCAAATTGTAAATAGTAGGTGTGTTGTAATGTGTTTTTAATTGTGATGTTCAATATTGTGTGTTTAATGTACTGTGAAATCCCTGTAAATCCATGAAAAATGTAAATAATTATGCAATCACATTCAAATGATCCTCATGTAATCACTACATACAGTCATGCAAATAGCAGGTGTTTGATATTGTGTTGTAATGTGTTTCTAATTGTCATGTTACATATTGTGTGTTAAATGTACTGTGACGTATATATATCCAAGAAAATTGTAAACAATTATGCAATCACATTAGGTGAAATGATCCCCATGTAATCACTACATACAGTCATATATCTCGATGTGAAATCTTCGGTTCGCCCAGAAAAATTGGGTAACCAATTGTGATTGTAATTGTAAATCTCACAGTAACCGAAATAAATCTCAGCAGCTTCATCAGGGACCCGACGCTCCCTCTCAGACTCTGGTTGAGAGTCGGGAGGAGTGGATGTGGTCTACCCCTCGGGATTGCACTAACACTCTAAAGCGAAAGCTGAGTTCCCGAGGTGGTCATCGCTGACAAAATTATAACATACAAGGACTAGATTATAATGGCTTTGATTGTACGTTAGCAAATTATCAACGGAATTTCAACAAATATTAAAGTGTGAAGAAATGCAGCCATCACATTTTAAAATATTCTGCATGTAAATACACATTAAAGTATGTTTATTTCAACGACTTTGCTGCTATTTTTAATTATATTCATGCTTATTTCAAGTATCAAAAAAGGGTTGTATGCAAGGCATGTAATTCTTCAAGGGATTCATTGGGAATGAAATTTTGGAAATCGCTGGAATATATATGCTTTTAAAATAGGCATGTTTGCATTAATGCAATGTTGTTATACTAAAATGCTTATATAAAAAGTATATTTTAAATTCCTTCTAGAAATATAAAATCCAAAAAGAAAGAACACCCATGCCATGCTCCTGGTTGCACTAAAGTGTATCGTAGAACTTCGAAATTGCTAATTCATTATCGATGTCATACTGGTGAGAGGCCTTTTGTTTGCAGCTGGACGTCATGTGGGAAGACATTTTTTCGCTCTCACCACTTAGAGGTACATCAAAGGATACACACTGGTATGTTTTTGTTTGTAAATATGTAAAAAATTTATTTTTTAATACATACTTTTAACACTTCGTTTTAGTTGTTTAGAACAAAGCAACCCAAATATGTAGGAAATTCGTTTTAGTAAATCTTCATATATTTTTAAAGTCAAATATATTTGTGGTTTAGAAATATAAAATAAGGATTTTGTATGGTTAGAAACCAGAAAAATGCAGTTAGTAAGCAACAATAATTGTATAAACTGTATAGCCATTATTCAGAACTTTTTGGTCTTAATGTGCTCCAAATGCAGTTGACTTGTTGTTATTCAGGCTCAGTTAAATAGTCCCTTAAACGCGAATGGAAACCAATGTCAAAAAGTACTACCATATTTGACTATCATTCCATTAATTTTGGATAATTATTTTGATTTTTGCAGCTATTGAATTCAATTTATTTAAAATTACGAGATTCAAAAATGTGTAGTAAAAGCAGGAAAATATAATTTCAAAAACCACCAACTTTATCTTTCCTCTTCCTTAATTATTCTGAGGAAGTCATTGGACAGAAAAATATATTATTTTGTTTATATCTTTTACCCTCTTTTTCGTAACACCTCCACATATTTGTGCGTGCTGACATTTGTAACATGCTAACATTTATATCGCTTCCTTACTCTAAATATTTTATTAGAAGAATGGATAATGGATCTTTACTGCCCGAAAGTTAAATTATGGATCTTGTTGAACATATTAAACAAAAATTTCGAACTTAATTATGTGCAAATATGTAATAAAAATTAATCATGAATGAAATTTCTGCATGGGATAATAGAATATGTAATGCTCGGTTGTACTTCCCTCCAGCCCTTAAATAAAATAGGCCTTCGCCATAACACAAAACTGTCTGAAGTCGTAGGCTGACTTTTTTCGATGATTCACCGGTCCCTTGATACCAGTGTTATCTAAACGTATACCTCCTTATTTAATCTGTTGAGACTGTTAAGAATACGTTTAGAAAATACTGGTATTTAAATTCAAGGGACCGTAAAACGTCGAAAGATAATCGCCTACGACTGACACCATTTTTATGTTCGCACGTACGCCGAGTATTTAGGAGTCTGTGCTCTCCTTTTACTCGTGAATAAAACTATATTTGAGGAAGTGTTTTTGTTTGGAACATGATTTCCCGATTATATATAGGAAATTTTAATAAGCAATATTCCATGTTTATTCGGTTTATTGATATTGCTTTGCCTCACGGGTTCATTAAAATTGTTTTCTAGATAATTCTATTTTTCTTATTCTTTGGAATCGAAATTAAAGAATAAGTACTGTATTGAATACGAATTAAGTTTCAATGAAATTGCATAGAAATTTTATTTTTGCCTGAAGTACGTCCTACATATTTCGTAAAAGATTGTGGTCCCTCAAGACACTGAATTTTTGTTACATTTCGGTAATTCATAACTATAACAATACAGTACTGGCAAAAAATAGGAATTTTTGATTATGTACTTTCGCCTACTTCTGTTCATTCACGGCCGAACTCGATATTCCCCTTCTTTATACGGTCTTCGAAATCAAAACTTAGTTTCGAAATCGTTAAAGGACTACAGTCGCCGCCAGATGGCGTGAATACCGACTGTAAATAATGCTTATTAAGTTTACTTTCATACATAAAAATACGAAAAAATTGTATATTCGTAGTAAAAGGTATAGATAATATATGTATATTTTGCCTCGGAGTTTATTATACTGAAAACAGGAAAACTGAAGGATTTGGAGATAGAATAAATTCATTGCTTTAAGCACAAGCAACTATAATTATACTAAATAACACGCTGCTATAACACGGAAAACAAAGATTATAAGTAAATTTCTGCATTTAATTACATTTAAATTATTAATTGCTTGAAACATTGAGAATTCTGACAGTAAAATATACAGTAAAAAAATTTAAAAATATTTACTAGTTTCCAAATATTAAGAAAACCAACCAGAACATTTTCAAAAAAACAAATTCTTCTCAAATCAGGATAACTTTTTAAACCATTTAATTATTTTTGTACCAGGCTTCTGATGTAAAATATAGGTATATAAACTTGATTGCGGACAACTTTAGAGGTACTGAAAATGAAGAGTACAAGGAAATAGAAAAAAAAATGTGTTTCTATCATATTTAGAAAAAATAAAATAAAAAACAGGGGAAATTATAAAATCAAATATTTCTATTTTCGGCAATGATAGTATAAATAAACGGTCAAGTACGAGTATTACTCGCGCACAGAGGGTTCCGTACAATAATATATGAATTAGTAAGTACATTGTTAAAAAAATACTGTTATTAAAAGAATACTAAGACTTTGTAAAAACTATACAACGTACGGTTGGGTATAGCTGTATAGTATACAGAATGCAAAGGGAAGTCCTTTTAACCTGAAAATACTTGCGAACGGAGAGAACTACAGCTATACAAGAGAGGTAACGGTATAGTAAAGCGACTACGCCCGACTTAGTGCAAACGATAGCAGCACCCCCAGTGGAGAAATTCGGAAGATAGACAATGCAAATCGAAAACGAAAAGAGGTTAGCAAATTTTCCATTTAGAAAGATTTAGAGCATCCATTAATTAGACGAAGCGACATTTGGTTCACACGGATAAGATAAATCGTCGCCTGCATACCCAAAAATGTCCGAAATCGATGAGTGACGATTCTATTTTGCCTATTCACATTCCGGAAATGTAGCAGTGCACAATTGCAGATTGTGACGTTGTACTGTGCTGTAATGTCTGTAAAAATTTAATTTATAAATGCATTTAAAATTTTAGATTAACCCTTTCAGAAGCAAAAGAAATATGTTCGTAAGCTGATGAAATAGCTGACTGATACCAGAATATTCAAAGGAATTTCTCAGAAAAGAAAACCTCCCTAAATTGCACTTTCATTACAAAATCAAAATTTTATTAAAATGTTCTTGGTGCCATTTGTCAGTTTTGGAATTAAAATAAGGTGGCTAGAAAGTCTAGCCACCGCCCTTGAAAGTTTTAAATCTATGTTATCGTATTTAAGAGGCTTGTAATTCCAGGCTGAGAAATGTGCATGTTGAAATATTCTCATGAATACAAACGTGTATCGTGAGCAATGGCAAACTTTTCGAACATACTGAATATTAACTTTTTATCACTGTGAGAGAGTTTGTTTTTTTGTGTGTGTTTGATGTTATCAAAATGTATTGATATATTAAGTACGTATTTATAGCATAAATTGTGCGTATTTCTTCATACTTCTGTCTATTCCATTCAAACGTTTACACAAAATGGAGTGCATCGATTTCGGAGATTTTTGGGTAAACAGACGAAGATTTATCTTATCCATGTAAAACAAATGTCGTATTCTACTAATTAATTGATGCTCTAAAACTTTCTAACTGGAAATTTTGCTCTCTCTTTGCTTTCGATTTGCAGTGGCTATATTCCAAATTTCGCCACTAGGGGCGCTGCGGTCCTTTTCATTAAGTCGGGCGTAGTCGCTTTACTATACTGTTACCTCACTTGCATAGCTGTAGCTCTCTCCGTTCGCAAGTACTTTCAGGTTAAAGGGACTTTTCTTTCCACCCTGTGTACTAGAAAAGTATAAATGGATATACCATGAAAGTTCAAAGATATATGGAACCTAAATAATAGCAAATATAGCTATTCTGTATATCTGTTTTACATATAGGTTTTTAGTTAACCTTTAAAGACATAATAGGGTATTGAGAGAGACACTCAATGGAAACTAGTCGCGAATACCATAGTATTTATGTGATTAATTCTCATTAAATTAGTCTGTTTTT